>CM065478.1:57993068-59193068 GCA_032873175.1 Leptopilina drosophilae
TGGTTTTGGTCCAGTTGTTAGGAAAAATTTCAAAAACCCTCAAAAAATAAAGTGGCAAAAAGTTACCGAAAATTGAAGTTTCAAAATGAAAAAATGTCTGTGATTTTTGAAAAACCTTTGTAACTTTTTTAATTTTGGTCTTAGAAAAATGCGTCTAAAGAAGAAGTTGCATGGTTTTGGTCCAGTTGTTAGGAAAAATTTCAAAAACCCTCAAAAAATAAAGTGGCAAAAAGTTACCGAAAATTGAAGTTTCAAAATGAAAAAATGTTAGTGATTTTTGAAAAACCTTTGTAACTTTTTTAATTTTGGTCCTAGAAAAATGCGTCTAAAGAAGAAGTTGCATGGTTTTGGTCCAGTTGTTAGGAAAAATTTCAAAAACCCTCAAAAAATAAAGTGGCAAAAAGTTACCGAAAATTGAAGTTTCAAAATGAAAAAATGTCTGTGATTTTGGAAAATCCTTTGTAACTTTTTTAATTTTGGTCTTAGAAAAATGCGTCTAAAGAAGAAGTTGCATGGTTTTGTTCTAGTTATTAGAAAAAATTTCAAAAATCTTCAAAAAATAAAGTGGCAAAAAGTTACCGAAAATTGAAGTTTCAAAATGAAAAAATGTCTGTGATTTTGGAAAATCCTTTGTAACTTTTTTAATTTTGGTCTTAGAAAAATGCGTCTAAAGAAGAAGTTGCATGGTTTTGGTCCAGTTGTTAGGAAAAATTTCAAAAACCCTCAAAAAATAAAGTGGCAAAAAGTTACCGAAAATTGAAGTTTCAAAATGAAAAAATGTTAGTGATTTTTGAAAAACCTTTGTAACTTTTTTAATTTTGGTCCTAGAAAAATGCGTCTAAAGAAGAAGTTGCATGGTTTTGTTCCAGTTATTAGGAAAAATTTCAAAAACCCTCAAAAAATAAAGTGGCAAAAAGTTACCGAAAATTGAAGTTTCAAAATGAAAAAATGTTAGTGATTTTGGAAAAACCTTTGTAACTTTTTTAATTTTGGTCCTAGAAAAATGCGTCTAAAGAAGAAGTTGCATGGTTTTGGTCCAGTTGTTAGGAAAAATTTCAAAAACCCTCAAAAAATAAAGTGGCAAAAAGTTACCGAAAATTGAAGTTTCAAAATGAAAAAATGTCTGTGATTTTTGAAAAACCTTTGTAACTTTTTTAATTTTGGTCCTAGAAAAATGCGTCTAAAGAAGAAGTTGCATGGTTTTGGTCCAGTTGTTAGAAAAAATTTCAAAAACCCTCAAAAAATAAAGTGGCAAAAAGTTACCGAAAATTGAAGTTTCAAAATGAAAAAATGTTAGTGATTTTTGAAAAACCTTTGTAACTTTTTTAATTTTGGTCTTAGAAAAATGCGTCTAAAGAAGAAGTTGCATGGTTTTGGTCCAGTTGTTAGGAAAAATTTCAAAAACCCTCAAAAAATAAAGTGGCAAAAAGTTACCGAAAATTGAAGTTTCAAAATGAAAAAATGTTAGTGATTTTTGAAAAACCTTTGTAACTTTTTTAATTTTGGTCCAAGAAAAATGCGTCTAAAGAAGAAGTTGCATGGTTTTGGTCCAGTTGTTAGGAAAAATTTCAAAAACCCTCAAAAAATAAAGTGGCAAAAAGTTACCGAAAATTGAAGTTTCAAAATGAAAAAATGTCTGTGATTTTTGAAAAACCTTTGTAACTTTTTTAATTTTGGTCTTAGAAAAATGCGTCTAAAGAAGAAGTTGCATGGTTTTGGTCCAGTTGTTAGGAAAAATTTCAAAAACCCTCACAAAATAAAGTGGAAAAAAGTTACCGAAAATTGAATTTTCAAAATGAAAAAATGTTAGTGATTTTAGAAAATCCTTTGTAACTTTTTTAATTTTGGTCCATGAAAAGTGCGTCTAAAGAAGAAGTTGCATGGTTTTGGTCCAGTTGTTAGGAAAAATTTCAAAAACCCTCAAAAAATAAAGTGGCAAAAAGTTACCGAAAATTGAAGTTTCAAAATGAAAAAATGTCTGTGATTTTGGAAAAACCTTTGTAACTTTTTTAATTTTGGTCCTAGAAAAATGCGTCTAAAGAAGAAGTTGCATGGTTTTGTTCCAGTTATTAGGAAAAATTTCAAAAACCCTCAAAAAATAAAGTGGCAAAAAGTTACCGAAAATTGAAGTTTCAAAATGAAAAAATGTTAGTGATTTTTGAAAAACCTTTGTAACTTTTTTAATTTTGGTCCTAGAAAAATGCGTCTAAAGAAGAAGTTGCATGGTTTTGTTCCAGTTATTAGAAAAAATTTCAAAAACCTTCAAAAAATAAAGTGGCAAAAAGTTACCGAAAATTGAAGTTTCAAAATGAAAAAATGTCTGTGATTTTGGAAAAACCTTTGTAACTTTTTTAATTTTGGTCCTAGAAAAATGCGTCTAAAGAAGAAGTTGCATGGTTTTGGTCCAGTTGTTAGGAAAAATTTCAAAAACCCTCAAAAAATAAAGTGGCAAAAAGTTACCGAAAATTGAAGTTTCAAAATGAAAAAATGTCTGTGATTTTTGAAAAACCTTTGTAACTTTTTTAATTTTGGTCTTAGAAAAATGCGTCTAAAGAAGAAGTTGCATGGTTTTGGTCCAGTTGTTAGGAAAAATTTCAAAAACCCTCAAAAAATAAAGTGGCAAAAAGTTACCGAAAATTGAAGTTTCAAAATGAAAAAATGTTAGTGATTTTTGAAAAACCTTTGTAACTTTTTTAATTTTGGTCTTAGAAAAATGCGTCTAAAGAAGAAGTTGCATGGTTTTGGTCCAGTTGTTAGGAAAAATTTCAAAAACCCTCAAAAAATAAAGTGGCAAAAAGTTACCGAAAATTGAAGTTTCAAAATGAAAAAATGTTAGTGATTTTTGAAAAACCTTTGTAACTTTTTTAATTTTGGTCTTAGAAAAATGCGTCTAAAGAAGAAGTTGCATGGTTTTGGTCCAGTTGTTAGGAAAAATTTCAAAAACCCTCAAAAAATAAAGTGGCAAAAAGTTACCGAAAATTGAAGTTTCAAAATGAAAAAATGTTAGTGATTTTGGAAAATCCTTTGTAACTTTTTTAATTTTGGTCCAAGAAAAATGCGTCTAAAGAAGAAGTTGCATGGTTTTATTCCAGTTTTTAGGAAAAATTTCAAAAACCCTCAAAAAATAAAGTGGCAAAAAGTTACCGAAAATTGAAGTTTCAAAATGAAAAAATGTTAGTGATTTTCGAAAAACCTTTGTAACTTTTTTAATTTTGGTCTTAGAAAAATGCGTCTAAAGAAGAAGTTGCATGGTTTTGGTCCAGTTGTTAGGAAAAATTTCAAAAACCCTCAAAAAATAAAGTGGCAAAAAGTTACCGAAAATTGAAGTTTCAAAATGAAAAAATGTTAGTGATTTTTGAAAAACCTTTGTAACTTTTTTAATTTTGGTCCTAGAAAAATGCGTCTAAAGAAGAAGTTGCATGGTTTTGTTCCAGTTATTAGAAAAAATTTCAAAAACCCTCAAAAAATAAAGTGGCAAAAAGTTACCGAAAATTGAAGTTTCAAAATGAAAAAATGTTAGTGATTTTGGAAAATCCTTTGTAACTTTTTTAATTTTGGTCCTAGAAAAATGCGTCTAAAGAAGAAGTTGCATGGTTTTGGTCCAGTTGTTAGGAAAAATTTCAAAAACCCTCAAAAAATAAAGTGGCAAAAAGTTACCGAAAATTGAAGTTTCAAAATGAAAAAATGTTAGTGATTTTCGAAAATCCTTTGTAACTTTTTTAATTTTGGTCCAAGAAAATTGCGTCCAAAGAAGAAGTTGCATGGTTTTGGTCCAGTTGTTAGGAAAAATTTCAAAAACACTCAAAAAATAAAGTGGCAAAAAGTTACCGAAAATTGAAGTTTCAAAATGAAAAAATGTTAGTGATTTTGGAAAATCCTTTGTAACTTTTTTAATTTTGGTCTTAGAAAAATGCGTCTAAAGAAGAAGTTGCATGGTTTTGGTCCAGTTGTTAGGAAAAATTTCAAAAACCCTCAAAAAATAAAGTGGCAAAAAGTTACTGAAAATTGAAGTTTCAAAATGAAAAAATGTTAGTGATTTTGGAAAATCCTTTGTAACTTTTTTAATTTTGGTCCTAGAAAAATGCGTCTAAAGAAGAAGTTGCATGGTTTTGGTCCAGTTATTAGAAAAAATTTCAAAAATCTTCAAAAAATAAAGTGGCAAAAAGTTACTGAAAATTGAAGTTTCAAAATGAAAAAATGTTAGTGATTTTGGAAAATCCTTTGTAACTTTTTTAATTTTGGTCCTAGAAAAATGCGTCTAAAGAAGAAGTTGCATGGTTTTGGTCCAGTTATTAGAAAAAATTTCAAAAATCTTCAAAAAATAAAGTGGCAAAAAGTTACCGAAAATTGAAGTTTCAAAATGAAAAAATGTTAGTGATTTTGGAAAATCCTTTGTAACTTTTTTAATTTTGGTCCATGAAAAGTGCGTCTAAAGAAGAAGTTGCATGGTTTTGGTCCAGTTGTTAGGAAAAATTTCAAAAACCCTCAAAAAATAAAGTGGCAAAAAGTTACTGAAAATTGAAGTTTCAAAATGAAAAAATGTCTGTGATTTTGGAAAATCCTTTGTAACTTTTTTAATTTTGGTCTTAGAAAAATGCGTCTAAAGAAGAAGTTGCATGGTTTTGGTCCAGTTGTTAGGAAAAATTTCAAAAACCCTCAAAAAATAAAGTGGCAAAATGTTACTGAAAATTGAAGTTTCAAAATGAAAAAATGTTAGTGATTTGGGAAAATCCTTTGTAACTTTTTTAATTTTGGTCCTAGAAAAATGCGTCTAAAGAAGATGTTGCATGGTTTTGTTTTAGTTATTAGAAAAAATTTCAAAAACCCTCAAAAAATAAAGTGTCAAAAAGTTACTGAAAATTGAAGTTTCAAAATGAAAAAATGTTAGTGATTTTCGAAAATCCTTTGTAACTTTTTTAATTTTGGTCCTAGAAAAATGCGTCTAAAGAAGAAGTTGCATGGTTTTGGTCCAGTTGTTAGGAAAAATTTCAAAAACCCTCAAAAAATGTAGTGGCAAAAAGTTACCGAAAATTGAAGTTTCAAAATGAAAAAATGTTAGTGATTTTCGAAAATTCTTTGTAACATTTTTAATTTTGGTCCTAGAAAAATGCGTCTAAAGAAGAAGTTGCATGGTTTTGGTCCAGTTGTTAGGAAAAATTTCAAAAACCTTCAAAAAATATAGTGGCAAAAAGTTACCGAAAATTGAAGTTTCAAAATGACAAAATGTTAGTGATTTTGGAAAATCCTTTGTAACTTTTTTAATTTTGGTCTTAGAAAAATGCGTCTAAAGAAAAAGTTGCATGGTTTTGGTCTAGTTGTTAGGAAAAATTTCAAAAACCCTCAAAAAATAAAGTGGCAAAAAGTTACTGAAAATTGAAGTTTCAAAATGAAAAAATGTTAGTGATTTTGGAAAATCCTTTGTAACTTTTTTAATTTTGGTCTTAGAAAAATGCGTCTAAAGAAGAAGTTGCATGGTTTTGTTCTAGTTATTAGAAAAAATTTCAAAAATCTTCAAAAAATAAAGTGGCAAAAAGTTACCGAAAATTGAAGTTTCAAAATGAAAAAATGTTAGTGATTTTTGAAAAACCTTTGTAACTTTTTTAAATTTGGTCCTAGAAAAATGCGTCTAAAGAAGAAGTTGCATGGTTTTGGTCCAGTTGTTAGGAAAAATTTCAAAAACCCTCAAAAAATAAAGTGGCAAAAAGTTACTGAAAATTGAAGTTTCAAAATGAAAAAATGTCTGTGATTTTGGAAAATCCTTTGTAACTTTTTTAATTTTGGTCCTAGAAAAATGCGTCTAAAGAAGAAGTTGCATGGTTTTCGTCCAGTTGTTAGGAAAAATTTTAAAAACCCTCAAAAAATAATGTGGCAAAAAGTTACTGAAAATTGAAGTTTCAAAATGAAAAAATGTTAGTGATTTTGGAAAATCCTTTGTAACTTTTTTAATTTTGGTCCAAGAAAAAAGCGTCTAAAGAAGAAGTTGCATGGTTTTGTTCCAGTTATTAGGAAAAATGTCAAAAACCCTTCAAAAATAAAGTGGCAAAAAGTTACCGAAAATTGAAGTTTCAAAATGAAAAAATGTTAGTGATTTTGGAAAATCCTTTGTAACTTTTTTAATTTTGGTCCTAGAAAAATGCGTCTAAAGAAGATGTTGCATGGTTTTGTTCTAGTTATTAGAAAAAATTTCAAAAACCCTCAAAAAATAAAGTGGCAAAAAGTTACTGAAAATTGAAGTTTTAAAATGAAAAAATGTTAGTGATTTTTGAAAAACCTTTGTAACTTTTTTAAATTTGGTCCTAGAAAAATGCGTCTAAAGAAGAAGTTGCATGGTTTTGGTCCAGTTGTTAGGAAAAATTTCAAAAACCCTCAAAAAATAAAGTGGCAAAAAGTTACCGAAAATTGAAGTTTCAAAATGAAAAAATGTCTGTGATTTTTGAAATACCTTTGTAACTTTTTCAATTTTGGTCCTAGAAAAATGCGTCTAAAGAAGAAGTTGCTTGTTTTTGTTCCACTTATCAGGAAAAAAGGTTTTGGTCGATGGACTTTAAATTCAATAAAAATGTGTTTTTTTCAATTCTTATTTATTATTTATTTTCAATATATGGAATTGTTTATTTTAAACTATAAATCATTAGAATATTTTTGAAAAAAGTAATAAGAAATGAAATAGAGAAATTGCAGTTTTGACGAGTCGCATGCTTATTCCTGAAATCTTTTTTGACTAAATAGGTATTTGATATAAAACTACTTAACTTAAAATTCACATAATATGCACATTATTTTACATAAATTTCATGGCACACAAAAAGCAGTTAATATAAATATCATTTCTCATAGAATTCATTAAACAGAAAAAATATGTTACATAAAACTCAGATAACTTAATTCTTATTTGACATAAAAATTATGTAACATAAATTTCTATTGACATAAAAATCATTTGACATTAATTTCTTTTGACATAAAATTCATTTAACGTAAATTTTATTTGTTATAAAATTTATTTGACATTAATTTCATTGGGCATAAATGGCATTTAACGTAATTCTCATTTAACAGAAATATCATTAGACATAAAATTTGCTTGACATAAATTTCATTTGACGTGAATATCGTTTAACATTATTATTATTTAACGTAAAATTAAATTTATATAAATTTCATTTAGCATAAATTCCATTTAACATAGTTCTCATTTAGCATAAAATTTACTTGACATAAATTTCATTTGGTATAAATTCCATTTTACATAATTTTCATTTGACATAAAGTTCTCTTGATATAAATTTAATTTGACGGATAACTCATTGCACATAATTCTCATTTGACATAAAATTCAGTTGTCATAGATTTTATTTTAGATACAGATCAGTTGACATGGAAATATAGACGCGAATTTCAAAATTGGCGAATCACAATGTTGTTGATAATGTATATATTTGGTTACTTTTAAAATTCGCGCCGATATTCTTATGTAAAATTTTATTTGTGTAAAATGATTTTTATTTCAAATGAGAATGTTGTTGAATGACTTTTATGACAAATGGGAGTTGTGTTTAAATGAACTTCTTTTTGTCACATTATTATTATTTAACGTAAAATTAAATTTATATAAATCTCATATTTAAATTTACTTTTATTTTTAATAATGAGCTAATATTTTTTTCTAAATTAAAAATTATCGAATTAGATAAATAATTAATTTCATGGTCTTTTTTTATATATTAGTTAATTATTTATAGTTAATTTTTAATATACGGATCAGTTTTACATTATTTATTTGTTTACTAATGAATAACTTAAAAATAAATTAATATTGTTATTAATTCAATTATTAGTTAACTAATTAACTAATTAGGTAAATAATTATTTTTTTATTAAAAAACATTAATGAAAAATTGAGAAAATAAATTAGAAAAATGATAAAAAATGATAAATTTATACTTATGTATTCTAAATTAATTTTTTAGTCGATGAGATCTTTATTTAATTATTTTTTTGTTCAATATAAAAATGTTAACACAAAATTGTATAACAGAAAAAATTAATAAAAAAAACCTAAATTAAAAATTCGATAAATTAATAAACAAGTAAAGAAATTAATTTAAATTAGTAATTTTCAATAAAAAATTAAATTTTCCAAATGACCCTCAATTTCAAATGATAAATGTCAATGTCTGACCCGCTAAATGGACATTGAACTTAGCCCCACGGTTAATGATTGTCAATTATTCTAATTTTACTGTTGTATATTTTAAAACGATTCATTAACAAGTCATTGATCGACAATCGACGGAAATGCGTTCTTTCTTACAACACAATAAAACTTGTGTTTATATACATATAATATATATTTGAAAAAACATCATTGTGTCGTGGCCACTCATATAAATATATATATTTATAACAACAAAAAAAAGCATACAATTTTATTATCAGGTATAATTTCTTTTTTCTTGCCTAATGTAATATAATCGCTCGCACATTCTTCATTAGAAATTCCAATTTGAATGTGTGACCCTCGTCGGGTCACTATCAAAGAAAATAAAAAAAAAAAAGAAAGAAACGTTCTTCTTTTCTGAATGCCATTATCATTCAAGTCGTACAATTTAAATATATTGTCGTTTGTACACATCACGAAGCAGTTTACCCCGATTTAATGAATTTGATAGCTCTACGTTTTATTTCAAACACTCACGCTTTGGTAATTATTCAACACATGATAAATATTCATCACCCTATTCGTATTTCCAATAGTTTAAAAGGAATTCAATTAATTAGCGCAAGTCCAATTTCATTATCCGCAGATTATTTAATTTCAATAATTAATTTTATTATGTTTATTCTTATTTTTATTTCTTGTTACACATAATAATAATAAGTATATTAATCTCACCGATAATCTCGATATTAATTGAGATTCTCAGTTAAGAATAATCGTTAATTTAAATTAATCAATTAATTACAATGAAAAAAAATTTATTTGAATCAAATCATTTGTTATCTATTAAATATTTATTTAAACTAAGTATTTCACTCGAATGTATATTATTTCTCGAATTTCTTTAATTGTATAATTATTCGAATATTTTAAGAGTTATCTATTTAAAATAAATATTTAATCATTATATTTTTTTATGAAAAGAATTTTATTATTATTATTATTATTAATAACTTATTAATAATAATATATTATTATTAATTAATTATTAATATTATTAATTATTAATAATAATTTATTATTATTAATTTTTATTAAAATTAAAATTTTTCAAATTTTAAATTCAAACTTATCTTAAACTTTAAAAAATTTCAATTTAATCATTACTTTTGAGAATTTTAAATTAAAATCATTCTTTAAATAAAAAAAGAAATCAATATAATTTTTTAATTTTTTTTCAAAAAAAATCTATGAAGAATTTTAAATTTATTTCTTTACAATTCAATTTTATTTTCTATAAAGTTTGGTTCATTCGTAAAATTTTTAAATTATACCTACATTAATTATCTATATTTATAATTAAAGAATTTACGAATAATCAAAATAATTTTAAAAATAAAATTAATTTTACATAAATTGTTAGTTAAAAGCAGGATAAATATAGACTTTTAAAGATTTTAATTAGGAACTTAATCAAAAATAAATTATTTCTAAAAATTCACGCTCTAATGATTTCAATAATAATCAACAATTATCTAAAAATTTTAACTAAACTTCATGTTTAAATCAATTTTTTTTTAAATTCAAAGTGAATTCAATTATTTCAAATAATTAAATATTTTCTTAGAGTTCTGTCAATATGTTTTTTAATTATTCAATTCTATCAAAAAACTTTATTAAAATAGTAGATATTAAAAATTACTGAATTCAGAGAAAATATTTGAAAAAAATTAGAATTTTATTGTTAATAATAATAATAATTTAATTATAAATTTAAATATAAATTCTAAAAATTTGAAAATTATTAGAATTTTATCAAAATGTTTGAAAACATTATAGGTATTATTATAAAATTTTAATTATGTTTATAAATAATAAAATTCTACTCCAAAATTTAATAATTTTAGAGTAGAATTTTATTGTTTATAAACATAATTAAAATTTTGACGACAATTTTTTTAAATTCTTGAACGTAATTAAATTTTTAAGAAGAATTTTATTTCTTTTATGAATAATTGAATTTTTGCAATTATTTGAAACTTTTTCAAAATTCAATTTTTTAATAGATTTTAACTAAAATACTTCTATAAATATACTATTTTTAATAATTAATTAAATACACCTATATATTAAAAACATTAACTAATTTTAGATGAAGTTGAAATATTAAAATTTTACAAAAATTTAAGTTTATAAAATTTTGTAATTAAATTCATTCAATGTAGTAATTTTATAAAATTTCAAATTAAAAGCTTTTAAAGTTCACCTACATATTAATTTAATAATTATTAAAAAAAATTATTAATAAAAAAAATTTAACTTAACCAAGTTTAAAAAATAATAATTTTATTGTGAATTTAAAATTTGTAAATATAAATGACTTATAATTTCTTTTTCTCATTCAAAACTTTATTGATAATACATTTGTCTATTTATATTTTTTAAGGAGCATCACGAGTTGAAATACTTATAATTAAAAATATGCTTTTAAAAAAAAATCTTTTGCAATTTATTTTAAAAAATAGACTACTTTAAAAGTTTGTTTTCAATTATAACTTCTACAAAATTCAATTTTTTTAGTGTTTTTTACTAAAATTCTTCTACAAATATATTAGTTTTAATAATTAGTGAAATATGTTTTATGAGTATTTGAATCATTATTACGTCACGGTTTCTGCAAAGCATATGTTGAAAAAATTTAACGTCACAAAGGTGCATATGCCCCCATAAAAAAAATTAAAAATTTAACTAATTTCAGAAGAATTTGAATTATTTAAATTTTTTTAAAAACCTGAGTTCTTTAAACTTTCTAATTGCAATTATTCAATTAATCGGTCTGAAAATATTTTTGATCCTTTATGAAGTTTTATTTTTCTTAAAAATTTTTATGGAGTTTAGAATTTATGCGTAATTTTCTAGAAAATATGTTTTTGAATCCACAAAAAAATTGACAAAAAATATTAATTTTCATAATATTGGAAGTATTTCTTTTAATCTTGACTGAAAATACTAAAAGGTAGTATTTTTATTATTCAATTTTCAAAATAAAAATACACTTCATCATTTTTGTAACTAATTACATATGGTCTTTTTTATACCTATATGGGGCATTTTACGTGAAGTGTCTTAAGTGGAAATTGCAACTTCTTAAAAAAAATTGTAACTCGTAAAATTTGGTGTATTTTTTTCTGTATGTACTTGAAATGAGAAAAATTTTGTTCAAAATGTTTCTGAAAGGTTTTTTCAAGCTTTTTCCAAAAGGTGAATTTTATTTTTTAATATTTAAAAAACTGACTCTAATTTTTGATAATTAATATTTCATTTTCAATTTCTCAAAAATTGATTAAAAATCCGTTTTATTTAGAAAATAAATTATTGCATATTTTGAGCCTAAAAATAAAGTAGATTTCAAGAAAAAAAATGCTTCAAAAATTATGAAAATCATTTTTTTACTTGGCAGTTTTTTTGTGGATTCAAAAACCTTTTTTCCCTACGCATGGATATTACAATTTATTAACTTTTAAGAATAATGAAACTCAGAACTGGATCTATTTAAATATATAATTAATAATATAATTTGCTTATTTTTTTTAAACTAAACTTTTGTTCACAATAACATTTTTTTAATGAGAGAAAAAAGAAGATATGCGTAAATATAAAAAAAATTGACAATGAGGAGAACAGAGACATAAAAATCGCTGTGCATTGAAAATAGATCTTAGAAAATGTTTCTATTAAAAAAAAAGAGAATGTCATATTTCACATCCTTTTCTTGAACGATATTGAAAGCATTGAAGGGTTCATGTCGGTATATAATCTTGGGTAGTCGTCCGTAAAAGATATCTGAAGAAAACACCTGAATCGGTGGCTTCTCATCCGTTCAACCCCCACGCGGCATTTACAAAGAAGAAAAAGTCACATGGAAGTCATGATTCGAGAGTCATTTGTCATCGCCTTCGAGACAGTGGATTGTATTGCACCTTCAGTCGTCATCTTTTGCTGCCCGCAACAACCCCTCCACTTTTTTTTCTCTCACTCTCTCCTTCCAACCCATCAAGCCAATATTCTTTAATAGACCACCGTGCCATTCACTAATATTTTTTCTTCCCTTTCTTTATTTGAAGGAGCAATAAATCGTCAAATAATCTATTTCGATGCGTTATGACTAAAGTAAAAAATTTTCAATTGGATACCTCCTTGAGGACTTTTCTCTCGTTTATAGATATTTTATATAATAAATAGTAAAACTTGATACGATATGAAGTTATTCAACCATTAATACATATACATATAAACGCAATTGTATAATAGTGGATGAATTTTACGAGATATGAGAAATATTGTATTTATATGAAAATAAAAAGTGTCGTGGCAGTTTGCTCCCGTTTTTCTTTTTTCTATACCGACAACTTTATATAAATTTACTGCTATCAAACAATTTTCTCGAAATTAATGTTGAGATTCCTCTCTTTTCCCACGCTTTACTTTCTTTCAGTATTTTATATATACACTTCTTCAATCGCTATTATCAATTTTTTTTTTCCATTATGAATCATTTCTTTAATAACTTTTTTTACAGGCATAGTTTTCTTTGTTATAAATTTCATTCATTCTATCTATTCACAATTAAAATTAGTAGGGTCATTTGGGGTAAATGTAAACAGTAGATGTTTCTGCTAAATTTGCAAATTTAAAAATAAGTTCGATGTCAATATTTTTACCTCAGCTCACCTACAAGATGTTCTGAATATTGTCAATATTTTATTTTCACAATTGGCAATGCCATAGTGTAAGTTTTTTTTTAATGCAAAAAAGATTGAAAATCAAAATTTTACTGTTTCAGTATTTTGTCTCGAATTTGCACAAAAATAAATTAAAAAATCAAACTAAAATTTTTCATTCTTCCTTATTAATGCCTTAACAAAAAATTGACTTCGATTTTTTATTTTCGTCAATTTAGTTAATAAATAATTAGGTGTTTACATTTACCCCGAGAATTCGAAAACTCGGGGTAAATGTAGACAGAACTTCAACTACATTAAAAAAATAATTTAATAAATTATTGAATCTTCCATTTTGAAATTTAAAAATTCGATTTTAGATTCTTATTCAGCAATACCTTAAAAACTTTTTTTACCAAGTTGAATGAAAATCTATTAAAATTTGTGCAAGTTGTTCAAGTTTTACATTACTAATTTTGTAATGAATCTCGGGGTAAATGTAAACAGTCAGTTTTAGGCGATTCAGGTGCATCAATATTTTTTTATACTTCATAAAATTTTTCTAGGAAAGTAAAGTAACAAGTTCATGCAAAAAAAATCCGTTCATTTTACCTTTTATCAAAAACAACTAATTTTTTTGGTGAAACATAGATATTCCGTTTACATTTACCACAAATAACCTTTTGAAGCTTATGTTTTTTTATTTCAACAATTATTAACAAAAATTATTATTTATTAAATAAATTTAACTTGACCATTTTTAAAAAATATTAAATTTTATTTGGAAAATAAAATTTGTAAATAAAAACGATTAATAATTTATTTTCTTATTAAAAAGATTATTGGAAATATAGGTGTCTTAATATCTTCCAAGGTGAATTACGAGTTGCAAGATATTTAAAAATATGCTTTTTAAAAAAAAATTATTGCAAATTTATCTAAAAAAAATTACTACTTTAAAACTTGGTTTGTTTCTCCAAAATTTAACTTTTCAATTTTTTTAACTAAAATTTTTCAACATATCAATTATTTTTAATAATTAATTAAATATGTGTGACAAAGATTTAACTTATTCCAGAAGAATTTAAATTATTAAAATCTTGCACAAATCTAATTTCTTGAAAAGTTGCAATTAAATTTATTTGAAATGGACATTTTACAATCTTACAAATTTAAACCTTTTGAAGCTTATCCTTTTTTATTTTAACAATTATTAACAAAAATTATTATTTATTAAATAAATTTACCTTGACCATTTTTCAAAAATATTAAATCTAAATTAATCAAAAAAATCTTTTTATTTGGAAAAGAAAATTTGTAAATAAAAACGATTTACAATTTTTTTTTCTTGTGGAAAACTTTACTGATAATACATGTGTCTTGATTTTTTTCAAGGAGCATTACGAGTTGAAAGATATTTAAAAATATGCTTCTTTAAAAAAATTTTGATAATATTTATCAAAAAAAAAATTTACTACTTTAAAACTTTGCTTCCATTTGTAACTTTTTAGAAATTCAATTTTTATACTGTTTTTAACTAAAATCCTTCTAGGCATAAATTATTTTTAATAATTAGTGAAATATGTATTAAGAGTATTTAAACCATTATCTTGTCTTCTTAAAAGACAAGATTATTTTTTTTATTTATTTACATTTTTTTATAAACTGCAATAACTTTTTTAGAATGTAAAATTTGTTTCCTAATAATTTAATTTAATTTTCAATTATTAGGAAATAAGTTTTCAAATATAGATTTTAGGAATTTAATAATTATTTCGAAGAAATTTTCATTAAATTAAAAAAAATGTTAGCAAGTCTAATTTTTTAAAATTCTTTTAATTTAATTATTCAGTGCTTCAATAGTTTCGGTATATTATTTTTAAATAATTAATGTTATTTATATTTCCACAAGAAATAAAATATTCAAAAATTACAAATTCAAATCTTTTCACATTTAATTGTTTTTAAAAAGTAGAACAGTAATCCTTCCAAAATTCAATTAGTTCTTAGTTTCTCTAACTAATATTCAACTTTAAAACAATTATTTTTAATAATTTTGTCATATAAAACAGAGAAATTAGAGAATTTTATCAAAAGTAATGGAAAAATATTAAATTTCTAGAATTGATACGAGGATTCTGGATTTTGGTGTCCAATAAAGTGATAAAATAATAACAAAATTTAAGTCTTTTTAAATTGTTAAAAATTGTTAAAATCACTACAAATTTTACAACGAAATCAAGATTCAATTTAATTTCAATAAAAGTTAAATTTAAAAAAATTTAAATTGTGATTAATTTAATTTCAAAAATTAGGATTTTAAATAATTTTAATTTAAAATTTTGTCAAAAATATTTTGTATTCAATAATTTATTTCAAGAAATTGGGATTTTAAATAATAAATGTTTATTTTATTAATTTTTTCTTTTGAAAAATTTGTTATTTAAATTCAATTTTATTCTCAATAATTTAAGGGCATTTGAACTATTATGATGTTACAATTTATGTAAAGCATTAGTTTTAAAACTATGACGTCATATTGGTTCAAATTCCCTTAATTTAAAATTTTTTCAAAACTATTTGTTATTCGACATTTTAATTTAATTTTAAGAAATTGGGATTTTAAATAATAAATTTTTATTTTATTTTTATTTTTTTGAAAAATTTGATATTTAAATTCAATTTTATACTAAATAATTTAATTTAATTTCAAAAATTAGGATTATAAGTAAATTTAATTAAAATTTTTGTCAAAAAACTTTTGTATTCAATAGTTTAATTCAATTTCAGGAAATTAGAATTATAAATAATTTTAATTAAAAATTTTGAAAAATTGAATTTATTTTTAGTAAATTAATTCAATTTCAAAAAATTGTGATTTAGATAATTTTAAATAAAAAATCTAAAAAAGTTAATTTTTTGAAAATTTTTTATTTAAATTGTTTGAGTTTTAGAATATTTATTTAAAAGAAAATTTTTTGAATAATTGAATTGTCAAAAAATGGATTTCAGACTGATTTTATGTAAACTTTTCATTTAAATTTAAATAATTTAATTCTCAAGTAATTTTCTAAAAATTAAAATAATTGATTTAGTTGAAAATTGGAGAAAATAATTGGTTTTTTTATTATTATTTTATCTTTCAAATATTTGAATTTCTGAAAGTTTTAATTTACAAATTCGAAACAAATCTTAAATAATCATAGTGAAAAATTCCGAATAATTTAACTTTTTGAAAAATTTGTATTAAAATTGTTTTGAAATTGTTTAAAAATCCGAAAAAGCAGAATAATAAACAAATGAGTTTTAGTTATAATTTAGGTGAAGGACTTTTATCTTTTCTTTGAATTATTTAGTTCTCAAAGGACTTTTTCAGAAATTATTACTAAGAATAATTAATACAGAGAATTTTTATTAAATTTTTTTATTAAATAAAATATTAAAAAATGCATTATTAAAAAATTTAATTCTCAATTCATATATTAAAGAAAAATTAAGCATGTTATTAAGTATAGTACCTACTGAGAAAAAAGAAACTTTTCGCTAAAGAAAAATTTAGCTATATTAAAAAAAAATTCCATAAGATAATAATAACCAAAAATTGATCCATTTTAATAAAACTAATACGTTTCAAATGTCAAATAATATAAGAAACTGTTTTCCCATTAATACTCCTTGTGATTCTTGAATACGATGATGAAATCAAAATATTTCACGACATTATTGAAAGTATTTTTGGTACATAAAAAAAATTTAAATAATTCCCAAAAATTTGAATCATTAATCATAACAAAAATTCATTCACGTATTGTAAATAATGTCCAGTGTGTAAAAATGAACAACAGTCAATGATGACAGGACTCGTGTGTCCAGTGTATATATTCAACAACTTATATACATAAATTTTCTAAAGAATGAAAAAGTACACTTGAGAATTCAAGAGGTGTAAATATGACAACGTCATCCACTCGAGAATTTAGATATTATAAATAAACGGATTTTTATTATATAGAATGGAACTTTTTCTTCGCCACTATATGAAAATGCATTCTCTTGGGGGATATATTCTTTTACTGAAGTGCGCGCGGTACATTCAAGAGAAAGTCATATCACGCTCTTTTTCATTCATGTAAATTTTCAAACTTGTCTCTTTTGCTTTTCAACAGGAAAGAAAAAATGACCATTGATGAAGTTACAAAAGTACCTGCGGCGGAGAATAAAGTTGACAATAACTTGAGCTCTTCATATGGCAAAAATCTCTCTGTATATATGTATACGTTTCATTCATGTATAAATTTCATCGCGCACATAATATGATGAATGGAGTTTTTCCATTTTAATATTTCACGCCAATTATTTAGGAGAAAAATTTTATGTTTGGAAATTCATCAAATTTTTCATGGTTAAATTCGATGTTAAATTTCAAGAACTCATTCAAATTGTACTCGTGAAATGAGACGAATTTTTGTGAATACAATGATTATTTACAAGTCATCTTTATTCATAGATATATAGACATTTATTTCTTATTGTTATTTATTATTGTCAGAAGGTCAAAACTATTTTTATTTTCCAACAATCTATAGTGTTGAATTTGAATCTATTATTTTTAATAACTAAATCTTTAATCGAGTCATGAATATAATTTACTTAATAAGCATTTATTATTTGAGGAGTAAGTTTTCAAAACCTGATAAATCCAACTTTTGTCATTTCGAGAAATTTAAACAAATGACAATTCTCACATAACCATTAGAATTATCTTTAATGTAGAAGAATTGTAATAAATTATTCATTTTTTAATATTTTATCTATTTAAAATGCTATGTTTGTAATTAAATTCTATTGTAATAGGGAATTTAAAGGTTTTGGTAATTTTTTCTAATAAAAAGATAGAAATTAAAAATCATCAAAGTTAGGCCAAAATATTTTTTAAACTGAAAATTCTTTATTAATAATTTTTTTTCTTAAATTGAACAGTGATAAGTAGATTTTTAAGGATTTTAATATTTTAAATATGTGTTTATCTGAATTTTTTTTTAAAATGGATTTATCAACTTTTGAAAAATTGCTCTTCATTTATACTTAGTACGTAAATATTTTACTTAATTATGTGGAGATTTTTTTAAATCAAAATAACAAGGATCACAGTTAGACTACAATAATTTATTTTAATTAATTCTGATTTTCACTAACTATTAAAAATAATTTATGCCTAGAAAAATTTTTGTTAAAAACAGTAAAAAAAATTGAATTTCGAAGAAGTTACAAATGAAAACAAAGTTTTAAAGTAGTAAATTTTTTTAAATAAATCTTGGCAGAATTTTTCCAAAAAAGCTTATTTTTAAATATTAAATTGAATTTTGATTTTGTTGTAAACTTTGTATGTGATTTTAATGTTTAAAACAAAATTTTTAACAATTTAAAAAGACTTAAATTTTGTTATTATTTTTTCACTTTATTGGACACCAAAATCCAGAATCCTCGTATCAATTCTATAAATTTAATATTTTTATATTACTTTTGATAAAATTCTCTAATTTCTCTGATTTATGAAAAAATTAATAAAAATAATTGTAATAATTAATTGTAATAATAATTAAGAACTAATTGAATTTTGGAAGGATTACTGTTCTACTTTTTAAAAACAATTAAATGTGAAAAGATTTGAATTTGTAATTTTTGAATATTTTATTTCTTGTGGAAATATAAATAACATTAATTATTTAAAAATAATATACCGAAACTATTGAAGCACTGAATATTTAAATTAAAAAAATTTTTAAAAATTAGACTTGCTAAATATTTTTTTTTAATTTAATGAAAATTTCTTCGAGATAATTATTAAATTCCTAAAATCTATATTTGAACACTTATTTCCTAATAATTGAAAATTAAATTAAATTATTAGGAAACAAATTTTACATTCTAAAAAAGTTATTACAGTTTATAAAACATTGTAAATAAATAAATAAAAATAGTATTGTCTTTTAAGGAAAAATAAAATAAATAACAATCTGTTGTTTTAAAATTATATATATACAAAATTAAAATAAAATTAAGATTCTTAAAATTCATAAGAAAATTCTGAATTTTGATCTTGTAAATTTTATACTTGCAAATTATATGATTAATAAGTTTATTGAAATATTTCTCAATTATATAAAATTTTAAAGAGTAACGTTTACAATTGTCATAAATATTGATGTACTTCAAAAGATTTTATTTTGAAATTTTATAAAATTTTCATTTTGAATGAATTTAATTAGAAATTTTAAAGAACTCAGATTTTAAAATTGTGACGTCAAAGTTTCTGAACATGTGCTTTGCAGAAACTGTGACCTAATATAATGGTTTAAATACTCTTAATACATATTTCACTAATTATTAAAAATAATTTATGCCTAGAAGAATTTTAGTTAAAAAAAATATTAAAATATTAAAATATTTAAAATTTTAGTAAAAAAATTGAATTTCGGAGAAGTTACAAATGGAAGCAAAGTTTTAAAGTAGTAAATTTTTTTTTTGATAAATCTTATCAGAATTTTTTTAAAGAAGCATATTTTAAAATATCTTTCAACTCGTGATGCTCCTTGAAAAAAATCAAGACACATGTATTATCAATAAAGTTTTTCATAAGAAAAAGAAAATTATAAATCGTTTTTATTTACAAATTTTATATTCCAAATATAATTTAATATTTTTCAAAAATGGTCAAGTTAAATTTATTTAATAAATAATAATTTTTGTTAATAATTGTTATAATAAAAAAGATAAGCTTCAAAAGGTTTAAATTTGTAAGATTATAAAGTTTCCATTTCAAATGAATTTAATTGCAACTTTTCATGAAATTAGATTAGTGCAAAATTTTAATAATTTAAATTATTGAAAAAGGTTTGAATTTGAAATTTTTGAGATAAAAATGTTTCATCAAGTATTTTTCTTTCAATATAAAATTATTGCTCTAGTTTTTAAATATATGTATTTTATTAATACTTCATGAGAGTGATGTAATAGAGCCAATATTGTAAAATTGTATTGAAAATGAAACGAAGACAAAAGAGAAGAATATATAGAAGTCTCATTTAAACTCATCGACCTGAAAGTCGCGGGGCGATATTGTTGAAGCATCATCTCTCAAAATGGTCTAAAAAGCGCTTAATAGCGTTGATAATGGCATCATAAAGATGGTTTTAACCGGATCGTAACTTTAGAAGCAAGTACTTAACGAGCACCGAACTAGAGGTATAACCGTTCTATCATTGAAAGACACAAGTGACTTCATGCTAAATTTACTCTTGAAAATAATAATTCCACTATCATTTTGCGAGTTGATAATAATGGTTAATCCAAAGTATATATCCTTATTTTGTTTGTACGTGAGCTGGAAGTAATCAAACAAAATTAATTTTTACATCTCCAAAAGTCGTAGGGAGATAAAAATTAAAGTATAAAACAAGATTTAAACAAACTTAATTGAATTAGTAAGAATTTTAACCAGTTTGAATTTGTGACTGACATTTTTCATTTTAATTATAATTAGGATAAGTAAATTTAATTTTGTTACTAATTTCCTTAAAAAAAATCACTAATAAAATACCATTTTTTAAATTGAAATTTTAAATATATCAAAATTCAGAAAGAAATTAATTTCTTAGTCTAAAAAAATTTGTGATTATAAAAATATCAAAGAAGAAAGTAAATTATACATTGAAATCCGTTTATATTAATTGTCAAACTCTGGAAATTTGATTAGAAATAATTATCGAATTACGAATATTGCACATTTTGAGATTCAATATGGAGATGCTTCTCTCCACCTGCGAACGTCAAGGTCACCGCTAGATGTCACTTTAGTTCTTTCTTGGAATTTCTCCTGCCATCTGGTGGTGACCTTGGCGTTCTCAGTTGGAGAAATTAAACTACCCTGAAAATTCTTTTTTAATAAAAAAAATTTGTTTGAATATTTAAAATTATCAGATTGCTACAAAGCGAAATTGCAGTAATATTTAGAAAAAAGTATAATTAAGAAACAAATTGTTTCTTGACAATTATATTCAGTTTACCATTTTCAGACACTATTTATGCAAAAATACAAAGAGAACTTTCATCCTAATAACATTTTTATTCTTCTAGACTATATGACAATGTATTTTTAAATCACGACATTGGGTATTATTTCCTATATCAACGCCGAAATAAAAGAATAATAATAACGTTTTATCTGAAATTGAATGTGAGATTTTTCTATTGGACAAAAGTTGAAGGCTTGTGTATTTTCATATGCAAGAGGTAAAGAAAGAGGGAATGGAAAAAAAAGAAAAAAACTTTGGCAGCGAATAAACAGCGCTCACTGAAAAAGCCATTGGATATAGAAAGGCTCGCGCGCGCGCGCGCGGAGAATCTCCCTCGAAAATAGCACAATAGCTCATCTCCCGGTGTTGATATGGAGCTCTGACTTATCGACCGAGGCATATTTAATTTCCGCTCAATGCTAACACTATAACCATTCCCTCTCCCGCACTCTGGCTCTCACCTTACAACACTTCTTCTTATCTACCCTTTTCCAATAAGGTTTCCCACTTTTGAATTACCCCTTTTTCCTCCTTGTATACCCACACACAATACCATATTCACGTCACAAGAAGTAACATATAATCAATAAATTTCCTTTATTCGCAAAGCTATACATAATCATCGTTGTGTTTATACATATACAGCTACAGTGGATTTTCGACATATTACCAAAGTTAAGCAGCGCTGAACAATGCAGTCATTATGGATGGGTGTCCCATTTTGTTTAAACTTGTTTTTCATTCCTTCTCAATTTATTAAAATTTGATTAAAATTTCGCTGGCCAGTACTACTGATGACGATATAATTATAATTAAATTGTTAATAAATAATTAATTAATAATTAACTCAAATATTACATCTTTAGTTCTTTATATTTCACCAGATACTGATCTTTTTGCAAGTGGGACATGATTGTCCCACTTTCTAAAAAGCTGAATATCCATAAAGAAAATTAACATTTTTTATTCAAATTTGGTGCGTTTTCTTCAACAAAGAGAGGACTTTTAAAATATGTAAACTAGAAAGTATCAACAATTTTCTATTGTTTAAAAAATTGTAAACTTACAAAAAAAAAATTTGTCCCACTTTCAAAAAGCTGAATATCTACAAACAAAATTAATAGTTTTTATTCAAATTTGATGCATTTTCTTCTGCAATGAGAGGGCTTTAAAGAAGTGTACACTAGAAAGTATCGAAATTTTGCTATTGATTAACTGAATTACAAAAAAAAAAATTTGTCCCACTTTTAAAAAGCTGAATATCTACAAACAAAATCAATAATTTTTAATAAAATTTGATGCGTTTTATTCAGCAAACAAAGGGCTTTAAAAATGTGTACACTAAAAAAGTATCGAAATTTTGCTATTGATTAAAAAAATACAAAAAATAATTTGTCCCACTTTCAAAAAGCTGAATATCTACAAACAAAATTAATAGTTTTTAATCAAATTTGGTGCATTTTCTTCAGCAAAGACAGGACTTTAAAAATATGTAAACTATGAAGTATCAACAATATGCTATTGTTTAGAAAAATAGTAAACTTACAAAAACAAATTGTCCCACTTTTAAAAAGCTGAATATCTTCAAACAAAATTAATTGTTTTTAATAAAATTTGATGCGTGTTATTCAGCGAACAAAGTGCTTTTAAAATGTGTACAGTAGAAAGTATCGAAATTTTGCTATTGATTAAAAAAATACAAAAAATAATTTGTCCCACTTTCAGAAAGCTGAATATCTACAAACAAAATTAATATTTTATTTTCAAATTTGGTGTGTTTTCTTCAGCAAAGAAAGGACTTTAAAAAACGTGTGTACTAGAAAATATCGAAATTTTGCAATTGATTAAAAAAATACAAAAAATATTTTGTCCCACTTTCAAAAAGCTGAATATCTACAAACATAATTAATAATTGTTAATCAACTTTGATGCGTTTTATTCAGCAAAAACAGGACTTTAAAAATATGTAAACTATAAAATATTCAACAATATGTTTTTGTTTAGAAAAATTGTAAACTTACAAAAAAAAAATTTGTCCCACTTTCAAAAAGCTGAATATCTACAAACAAAATTAATAGTTTTTATTCAAATTTGATGCATTTTCTTCTGCAATGAGAGGGCTTTAAAGAAGTGTACACTAGAAAGTATCGAAATTTTGCTATTGATTAACTGAATTACAAAAAAAAAAATTTGTCCCACTTTTAAAAAGCTGAATATCTACAAACAAAATCAATAATTTTTAATAAAATTTGATGCGTTTTATTCAGCAAACAAAGGGCTTTAAAAATGTGTACACTAAAAAAGTATCGAAATTTTGCTATTGATTAAAAAAATACAAAAAATAATTTGTCCCACTTATAAAAAGCTGAATATCAAGTACAAAATTAATAGTATTTATTCAAATTTGGTGCATTTTCTTCAGCAAAGACAGGACTTTAAAAATATTATGTAAACTATAAAGTATTAGAATTTTGCAATTGATTAAAAAAATACAAAAAATAATTTGTCCCACTTTCAAAAAGCTGAATATCTACAAACAAAATTAATAGTTTTTAATCAAATTTGGTGCATTTTCTTCAGCAAAGACAGGACTTTAAAAATATGTAAACTATGAAGTATCAACAATATGCTATTGTTTAGAAAAATAGTAAACTTACAAAAACAAATTGTCCCACTTTTAAAAAGCTGAATATCTTCAAACAAAATTAATTGTTTTCAATAAAATTTGATGCGTGTTATTCAGCGAACAAAGTGATTTTAAAATGTGTACAGTAGAAAGTATCGAAATTTTGCTATTGATTAAAAAAATACAAAAAATAATTTGTCCCACTTTCAGAAAGCTGAATATCTACAAACAAAATTAATATTTTATTTTCAAATTTGGTGTGTTTTCTTCAGCAAAGAAAGGACTTTAAAAAACGTGTGTACTAGAAAATATCGAAATTTTGCAATTGATTAAAAAAATACAAAAAATATTTTGTCCCACTTTCAAAAAGCTGAATATCTACAAACATAATTAATAATTGTTAATCAACTTTGATGCGTTTTATTCAGCAAAAACAGGACTTTAAAAATATGTAAACTATAAAATATTCAACAATATGTTTTTGTTTAGAAAAATTGTAAATTTACCAAAAAAAAGTTTGTCCCACTTTTAAAAAGCTGAATATCTACAAACAAAATTAATATTTTATTTTCAAATTTGGTGAGTTTTCTTCAGCAAAGACAGGACTTTAATAAAAGTGCGAACTAGAAAGTATCGAAATTTTGCAATTGATTGAAAAAATTACAAAAAATGTCCCACTTTCGAAAAACTGAATATCTACGAACAACATTAATAGTTTTTAATCAAATTTGATGCGTTTTATTCAGCAAACAAAGGGCTTTAAAAATGTATACACTAGGAAGTATCAAAATTTCGCTATTGATTAAAAAAATACAAAAAATATTTTGACCCACTTTCAAAAAGCTGAATATCTACAAACATAATTAATATTTTTTATTGAAAATTGGTGCATTTTCTTCAGCAAAAACAGGACTTTAAAAATATGTAAACTATAAAGTATTCAACAATATGCTATTGTTTAGAAAAATTGTAAATTTACAAAAAAAAATTTGTCCCACTTTTAAAAAGCTGAATATCTACAAACAAAATTAATTGTTTTTAATAAAATTTGATGCGTTTTATTCAGCGAACAAAGTGCTTTAAAAATGTGTACAGTAGAAAGTATCGAAATTTTGCTATTGATTAAAAATATACAAAAAATAATTTGTCCCACTTTTAAAAAGCTGAATATCTACAAACATAATTAATATTTTTTATTGAAAATTGAAGCGTTTCCTTCAGTAAGTACAAGGCTTTCAAAATATTAATATACACACTGAAAAGCATCTAAAACTTGCTATTGTTAAAAAAATTGTAATCTATTGTTAAAGCTTTCAAATTTTTTATTCATATGAAAACCGTTACACAGTGGGATTGAAGGTGTCTGTTTACGAATCTGATGTTCATTTTCCAAAATTAAAAATAGTGGATCCGTTATAATGTTTCCAAAAACGACATTAAATTCGTAATAAGAGACCCAAAAGCACAGAATAAGAAGTTATATGCGAAGTTTATTAAATATAGATATGCAAAAATAAGATAACATATGCAAGAACAGATGCATTCGTAGAATCGAGACACTGAAGGCGAGCAATTTTCAACAATCAAGGGGCAATTGGTTTTTGAGCTGATCGCGTGGTATTGAAACAAAAAAAAGTAATAGCGACAGGAAGGGACAGGGATGGCGAGGAATTATATAGAAGAAAGTTTCAAGAGGACGGAGTCCTGTTCCTACTTTTTTTGCTGATCGAGAGACACTATCTGGGCTGCTCCGAGAAACACGAGCAAGCAAGCAACGTGCCAGCAACAAACACACACGAGCCAGGTGCAAAAGAAGTGCTTCGTAGAGTCCTCAAAGAATCTCCCTCTATCTCTCTCTCTGTATATGTGTATCCTACATATTTAAGCGTATATATTCTATATGTGTTCTGCATAAATTCTATATGTGCTTCTACTTAAATTCTCTAAGTGTTTCTACTAAAATTCTCTAAGTGTTTCTACTAAAATTCTCTAAGTGTTTCTACTAAAATTCTCTTTGCGTTTCTACTAAAATTCTCTAAGTGTTTCTACTAAAATTCTCTTTGTGTTTCTACTAAAATTCTCTATATGTTTCTACTAAAATTCTCTAAGTGTTTCTACTAAAATTCTCTATGTATTCGTGCGCGTATATTCTATATGTGATTGTATGTATATTCCATATGTGTTTGTATACTAATTCTACATGTGTTTCTTCATATGTATTCTACATGTGTTAGTACATATTTTCCATATGTGTTCGTAAATTAATTCTATATGTGTTACTTCATATATATTGCACATGTGTTAGTACACATATACTCCACATGTGTTCGTATATTAATTCTACATGTGTTACTTCATGTTTATTCTATATGTATTTGGGCATAAATTCTACATGTGTTTCCACACATATATTCTTCATGTATTTGTATAAATTCTACTTGTTTTTGGATACATTCTATATGTGTTTGCAAATATATTCTATAAGTATCTGTATAAATTCTATGTGTTTCTGCATATATTCCACATGTGTTTGTGCACATATTCCATATGTGTTTGAGCATATATTCTGTATGTATCCTACATGTATTCTAACTACATGATTGTATACATATTTCATATGTGTTTGTGCATATATTCTATATGTGTTTGCAAATGTATTCTATATGTGTTCTGCATATATTCCACATGTGTTTGTGCACATATTCCATATGTGTTTGAGCATATATTCTGTATGTATCCTACATGTATTCTAACTACATGATTGTATACATATTTCATATGTGTTTGTGCATATATTCTATATGTGTTTGCAAATATATTCTATATGTGTTCTGCATATATTCTATATGTGTTCTGCATATATTCTACATGTGTTTGTGCATAAATTCCATATGTGTTCTGCATAAATTCTATATGTGTTCTGCATATATTCTATATGTGTTTGTGCATATATTCTATATGTGTTTGCAAATGTATTCTATATGTGTTCTGCATATATTCTACATGTGTTTGTGCATAAATTCCATATGTGTTCTGCATAAATTCTATATGTGTTCTGCATATATTCTACATGTGTTTGTGCATAAATTCCATATGTGTTCTGCATAGATTCTATATGTGTTCTGCATAAATTCTATATGTGTTCTGCATATATTCTACATGTGTTTGTGCATAAATTCCATATGTGTTCTGCATAGATTCTATATGTGTTCTGCATAAATTCTATATGTGTTCTGCATATATATTCTACATGTGTTTGTGCATAAATTCTATATGTGTTCTGCATGAATTCTATATGTGTTTCGGCAAATATTCTCTATGTGTTCGTGCGCTTATTTCACATGTGTTTGTGCACATACGTATATTCTAAATTTGTTTGCATAAATTCCATATGTGTTTGTGCATACATTCCACATGTGTTTGCGAATACATATACATTCCACACGTGTGTACACATATATATTCTGTACATGTGTGCGATCCTATATATATTCTCAAGTCCTCTGTCGTATATCGAATACAAGTTTCTCGGAACACAATCGCATATAATACATATGCAATAGCTCTCCCGGGTACCGGTGACAGTTGCCTGAGTCCTAGCGAACGAAGAGTGTCCATAATAGCCAGAATGGACATCGGAGGTGGACATGGAATTGTACAACATGGCCGCCATGAGGAGCGAACCGCGCTCGATAATTGAAGGGCTTCTCTGTCTCACTTTCATTCTCCTGCATCCTCTCATTCTTCTCTCATCTCACTCACTCATTTCATGCTCTCTCTCTCTCTCTCTCTCTCTTTCTCTCCTTCTCGATCCTACTCACTCGTTTTGTTATATTCCCTCTATCTCGTTTTGTCCTTTTTCCGTCCCTCTTTTGCACCCTGTATATGCGCCCTACTCCCTTTCATTTCCTACCTTCGCGTGAAATGGAGGAAAAAAACGATTTGCACGACGCGCAGGGGGACGAGGGCCAATCGGATGCTGCCTGGATAAATCCAGAGGCGTTTGGAAGCGATCTGTTTTACGTCATATGTGTATAGAACCTTTGAAATAAAAAAATGATATGGAACGATTTTGACACTATTTTGTCGTTTGTTTTTATTCTGTAAACGTGTATATAATAAAGTAGGGTGTTGATTTATATTTTTGTGGATTATTTGCAAATTAATATCTGTTTGGGTCCTACACTGGAAAAAAAAGTATTGAAGCAAGAAAATTTTTCTCGGTTGAAGCAAATCGTGAGATTAAATACGGCCAAGACTATATTATAGTATTGATTCAAGAAAACGATTTTTTTGACATAGTATATATTTGGGAGAAGAACATATATTCTTGATTCAAGAAAATGTGGAATTCGACCAAGAAGTTTTTTAATTTGAGTTGAAACAATTATTAACCTATATTATAATTTTTCCATTTTCATCGCTCAAGACTATGGGTGTTGCATGAAATAAATAGTTATTTAAAGAAAATAAAAAGATGATTTGCCCAATACTCAAAATTACTTGACACAATAAGAAAATAAATTTCCTACAATAAGAAAATATGGATTTGTTTCAAGTAAATTAGGTCAAGAAAATGCAATTACTAGATTCAATGAACTTTTTTTCAGTGTAAGCGAGTAATAATTTAAAAAATTTTCAAGGTAGTGTAAACACAGCAAATCGTGAGGTATTAAAAAGTGTTGCAGATTAAATAAACACCAAAAAAGATTAAAATAATCAATTTTGGTGTTATTTTTGACAGTGAATGAAATTTTAGTTTATTAAATTTTTTTATAACTATTAAACATGAAGATATCGATGACTTCGATTCGAAGACTTGGAGTGATCGATTTCTTCATATTTTATAATAATTAAAGATGACCAAGTAATAAAATCATAATTATTTTATATTAAAAAAATATTATACTTCTTCAAAATTATTTTCATTATTTCAATTTAATTATTATTATCAAAAGTTTTTAACTACAATATTATTTTATATCTATTATTTTTAATAATAATTAATTAATCAATTTCACGAAATTTCAATTATTCCTAAATTCTTTAATTACATGCATATTATAATAAAAATACTTCAAATAATATTAAAAAAATTCAATTAAACTTTTTCAAAAACATTAATTTTAAAAATTTAATTATTTCCAAAAAGTTCCCTCTATATTTATTTTAATATTGAATTATAATCTAAAATTTTAACTGAAATTCATTTTTATAAAATGAAAATCAATTTTTAATAGAAAATTCTACAAGAATTTAATTATTTAAATGCAAAAGTAAATAATTTATTGAATAAATAAATGTTTCTCAAAATTCAATTCTCATAAAGAATTTTAGTAACAAATTTTTTAATAATTTAATTCTTTTGTCGAATTTTATTAAAACGTGCATGATAATTACTTTTCTCAAGGAATTCAATTATAATTGTATTGAAAAATAATTGAAACGCTGCGATAAGTTTTATGAGAATTTTCAAAATTTATACGCTTACAATTCAATTTTACAAAATTTCAATTATTCGGAAATCTGCAATTAAATATGTATTGAAAAATAAAAACTTGTAATAATTTCAATAAAAATCTTGTTAAACTTTATAAAAAAAATTAACTCTACAGAATTTTTTGCAAAAATATGAAAAATTAAGAATTTCAATGATTTTAGTTTGAAACTTTTTCAAAATTTAATTATTTCTAAAAATCCACATAATAATGCTTTTAATACTTAAGTATAATCTAAAATTTTAACTGAAATTCATTTTCAAAATAATTTTTATTAGTAAATTCTACGAGAATTCAATTATTTAAATACAAAAATAAATAATTTATTAATTTCATGTTTCTTGAAATTAAATTGTCATAAAAAATGTTATCAACAAATTTTTTAAATCATTAAATTCTTTGGACGAATTTTAATAAGATTTTTAAAAATTATTACATTTTTCGAGGAATTTGATTAAAATTGCATTAAAAATAATTGAAATTCTGCAATGAGTTTTATTATTTATGAAAATAATTGAAATCCTAAAAGAATTTTATTATTTATAAAAATAATTGTATCCCTGTAGAAATGTTATTATTTATGAAAATAATTAAATCCCTGTAAAAATGTTATTATTTATTAGAATAATTGAATTATTGCGGAGAAATTTATATGAAAAATTTGCAAATAATTGAATTCCTGTATAAATGTTTATTATTTATGAAAATAATTGAATGTTTGCGTAGAATTGTATTCAAATTATTTTTAATAATGGAATTCTTTTAGAAAATTTTATTGAAATAGTAGATATTGAAAATTATGGAATTTTATAGAAAACTTTTGAAAATAATTGAAATTTTGACAAGAATTTGATTAAAATTTTGTAAAATAATTGAATATCAGAGAAGAATTTTATTAGTTATAAAGAGAATTGAAATTTTGAGGAGATTTTTTTTTAATTTTTGAACACAATTGAATTTAGTAACTATTTTACTCAGCTCGTTAGTAAGTTAGTAACTAAGTTAGTAACTAACTTACTATTCTCCCTGAAGAAGCTTAATTTGTTGTATTTTTCCAAATCGTTGACTTTGGTGTTTTATTTAAAATAAAATTTTATTCATAGTTAAAAATATCACCAAAATAGATTATTTTAATCCTTTTTGGCGTTAGTTTAATTTTCGAGGGATTAAACTGTTGCAGATTATTTTAATCCATTCTGGTGTAATTTTAATATCTCACGTTTTAATGTGAAGTTATCAATAAGACATTGATTGTAATAATGAATAATTATTAATTTAATTAATTTTTTTCTCGAGAGGTAACAATCTTAAAGTTCTCCATCGCTTAATAGTCACAGAAGGATAATACTAATACTAATACTAATACTAATACTAATACTAATACTAATACTAATACTAATAATAAAATTTTGATTTTAGTATTAGTATAGTAGTATAGTATTAGTATTACTATACTGAAAAAAAATTTTATTTGATTCAAATAACCGATTATTTGTCTATAATCAAATAAATATTTACTTGAATCAAATAATTTTTATTGAATCAATTAATTAGTATTTGCTTCAAATACTGAAATATTTGATTCAAATACAATTTATTTGATTCAAATAAAAATTATTTGATTCAAGTAAATATTTATTTGATAACAGTCAAATAATCGGTTATTTGAATCAAATAAATTTTTTTTTCAGTGATAATACTAATACTAATACAGGTATAACAGTCAATTTTATGTTTCTTCTAAAAATTAATCAAATTTATCTTGAAATGCATTGATTTTTAAGATGAAAGAGAGAAAGGTAAGTTTGTTTTAAGAGTGTCGCTAAAGAATTTTAAGATGGTTGTAAGATTTTCCATATTCTCAGGTCCCTTTCGTTGTGACACGTCACGCAAATTCAGTAAAATTGACTTTATTTATTTTCTCTGCATGTAGGATTTTAATTATCCCATATAGAAACCAATAAAAAGTATATTCATAGTCCCTAACAAGATATGATTTATTATACAAAAACATATAAGCGAGTCTCGTTTAGCAACTAAGTCCTTTGATCCTCATATTCGGATTACAAAAGCCAAAACGCCTTTCATTATTTTTCTAGTCTAGGGGTGCCGAAAAATCCCCAAACAAACACAAATAATCCAAATCAGCCCCTGATTGCGGACCCTCTTCTTATGTTCCAGTGCAGTATGAGAATTTTCACTCATCAGACCGAAAATATATTATTAGTGGAAAAAAGTATGAGGTGGCATTTATAGGAAAACAGCAAACAGCTCCTTTAGCAGGTCATTATATTGAGAGCAGTAGGGGGAAGATTTTTCCCGGTACATCTACTATTGTATTTGGCGATAAGTTTGAGAGATAAGTGTTCCTGGGTGTTGGAAAGTATATTCTTCTCCCTCTTTTTTCATCATCATGATGATCATCATCGTCATCGTCGTTGTTATTGTTGTGGGACGTCGTCATTTTCAGAGGGCCGCGTGCGAGACGTCCAAACTGCTATCAAACAACTACGATCACTGACTAAGCTTCGTTTGTTAAATCGACCCTACTTGATTTTCGCCTGACGATATTGGTCCACTAGTCAATTCGCGTGACCGTCTTTCAACCAGAGAGCCGTAAATGATGCTAATGCGCTACTGGGGATGATAATCCGCCTGGTTACCTCTCGAATCGATTAGGGCTTAGAACTTTGACAATTATTATTATTATTAGAAAACAGGATTAGTCTCATGTATATTATTATATACACGCAGAGGAGATTGTAGGAGATTTTTATTAATTTTCTCCCCTTTTGTGTAATGAGAAGATTTCTTAATAATGATGATGATGGAATAATATATAATTCTATTTTCTTACATTTGGATTCAAAACACAATTCTTCTTCTCTGTTGTCTTTTTCAGAAGTGTTGGTATTGCACACGATACAACGAAATCTCTAAAAAAAGGAGACAATATGAGGCAATTTTTATGACCGACGTTCTAGGTAGATTTAGACCCGAACCTAGGGCATTGCTTGCAGTATATGGGTGAATTTTCTGAAAGTGACATTTTTATGTCTCGATTAATTATAACAAAATCTACTCTTTAATAATTATTATCAATTTCCATAGTGAAAATTTAGCACTTATTTATCATTTTTAAAAGAAAAATAAATAATTTTATTCAACTGAAATTATGTAATAACTAAATTACTTTCATAGAAGCCTTTTCAACATGTCTCCAATAGGACTTCTACAATAAAATTAAATTTTCATGGTTTTTTTCAAATTCTCAGAAATTTTTTAAAAATATTGTCAGAAAGTACGTTTTTTCTATCATTATGTGCATTTTAAAAATTTGTAGACCTCACTTTTATTTTTGATAAAAATGTTTAAACTTTGTCTTCAGTTTTAGGTTAAAATTACTTTACAATGATTACTGACATTTTATACTTAAAAAATATCTTAAACAAAATTTTAATGCACATTAAAATAAAGCTGAGAATCTGACGTTAAATTTTCCTATATTTTATCTACAAAAAGGAGAAAAATTATTGCTGCTATAAACAATCGAAATTTACAGTTTTCTCCGAGTAAAAATTAATTTCATCTCCGAAGCCTTCTTTTTTGATAAATAACTGAATGTAGAAGTAAATTTAACAGAATATTTCGATGGTAATATAAAATGAGGGTGTGAGATTTGTATGTTTTACTAAAAAACATATTTTAATTGCGCCCTAATGTATACAAATATGAAAGAAAATTTATTTTTCATCTCCGAAGCCTTTTCCTTGAAAAATGCTAGTTTTTCTTTTGTTTTTAGTATTTACCTGCATTGCTTTGAAAAAATTAACCTAAATTACCATTAAATCAAATACTTTAAATACATTTATATTTTCATCTAATTGAATATATTTGGTATTAAAATATACAAATTATTAATTTTTAAGCAGTGTAATTTTATTTTCGATTTCGTGAACGCGACATTAGCGTGAATTTTTAATAGAAAAGCTCGCCAATTAAATAAAATTAATTTAATGGACCAACAATAATACTTTTCAAATGAAAAAAACTTTAATATTTTTAAGACTTAATTTTGCGCAACCTAAAAATCTTACTCTTGAGTATGAAATTAAGTAGTTTTAATAGAAAAAACCATATAATTGAAGAAAAAAATTAATTAAAAAACTGAAATTTAAAAGTGTCACTTTCAGAAAATTCACTCATATTCAGTACCGGCCAAAATTGTCAGTCCACCTATTTTTTAGTTTTAATGAATTTTATGTTAAAATTTTTTTTTACATTGCAAAAAAATAGTTAAAATTAAACAATATTTAGTTTATAATTAATTTCTTTTTATTCTAAAAAATAATATTTTCGTGAATAAAATACAAATTAGAAGAAGCAAAAAAACTATTCTGGTTCATTTAAACGTTCGAAACTTTAGGAACATGAAAATTCTTTATCTAGAAATTAATATTTAAAATCTTTAAGAAATTTAATAATTTCTAAAAATTGAAATTGTAACCCTTCAGAAAATTCAATTATTTTTTATTTCTTTACAATTATATTATAATAATCGACATAAATTATTAGCTTCCTTAAAAATTAAATTTTGTATATTACTTAAAAATTCTAGAAAATTAATTGAATTTTGAAACACTTGTAATTGAAGAAAAAAATTAATTGAAAAACTGAAATTTAAAAGTGTCACTTTCAGAAAATTCACCCATATATTATTGTAAATTTAGTAACTCGTCTGACTCGATGACTGAAAGATCGCGAATCCCTGACTTTTCCAGGTTATCTGCGTTATTTATTATCAATTAGAAACTTATTCGAAAACATCAATAAGTTCATTTTTAAATTCCAAGTTTTTCAGGCTTTCAGGTTGCGTTTTTTTTTGTACTTTCAATAATAATATTTGGAGTGGAACAAAGAAGACTGGTTCGAAATTATACAGTTAAATCATTGAAAAATCTCTATTCACTTCTAATTGGACAATTTTTTCATTTACGAAACGTTTATAAATGCATTTTAAACTCAAAGGGGAAAAAAAGAAATGAATCTAAAAGAAGAAGAAGACGATGAAGAAGAAGAAGAAGATTAAATGCGAATTGTATTTTGAATTGAAAAGTAAATTCGTGGGGCATTTGTTGTTCTCTTATTCTCGTGACTGGAGAAATCGATTGAGATGTCGCGAGGGTGGAAAGAAGGTCTCAGTGATTTCTCTGCAGTCATCTCGCTTTACAAGAAGATCCTAAAGTTTGTCGTCTGCATATATATATATATATATATATATATGCAAAAGGTCCCAACCGTCTGCTCTACAAATGTACAAATTTAACTGCGTTGCTCGCATTTTACGGCCGAGACATACTGACTCAAACATGTGCTACGTGCATTATCTCTCTCTCTCTCTTTCTCTCTCTACATTTCACTCACGTTATTCCTATTTATGTATGCTGACATCCATTTTCAAATATGATTGTGGAAAATCCTATTTACATTTCATTTTATTTACCTCAATATCCCTCATTTTTCCAGTTGAAAATTTCTCTCCTTTTGCAAAAATAGAATTTAAAAAAAAATTTATGGACCAGAATTCGTGAAATTTTCCCAGAAAACAAAAAGTATTTTTTTTAAATCAAAATGATGGAAAAACATTTCTATTTGGTCTTAGGAATGTGTCCACCAAAGAACAGAAAAAATATTATTTTTTATAAAAGTTACTGCAAAATTAATTTTTTTGCAACTTTTTAAACAAAACCATATTTCTCCTAAATGAATGAACCGATTTAAGAAATGAATGAACCAAGCGGGAATATAAAGGGAATGAAAAATACTTTCGTTCAGAAGTGGAAAATTTTTAAAAACTTCATATTTTAATAATTATTTAATAAATTTTTTATAAACAATTAATTTTTTTTAATGTTCTGCGCCTTTTAAAAATTTTTAAAAAATTTACATACACTTAAAACTATTAGAAATCAAAATCCGTTGAGAAAATTTATGAGCGACAATTATTTTAAAAGTTACGATGGAAATTATATCGAACAGAGATACGACTTTGATGATTTTCAGAGTTAAAACATTATTTTTAACTACGAAATGAACAAAACACTGTTTTCCAGTTTGCTCGACAACGCTGAAATTTTAACAAAAAAAAAAATTGGTAACTAAATATAAATTTTATTTTGATAAACTTTCTCGTTTATATATTTATGAAAGATGAGCTTTCTGGAGAATTTTCTCTCTCTTCTCTTTGCTTATTTTTATTTATTTTTTTTTGAGATAATATTTTCTATTAATAAAAAAAGAAGATTGCTCTAACTATGAACTAATAACGTAAATACAGCAGCAAAAGGTTCGGTGGTTAGGTGTAAACCCGCGCTTGAATGTGGCTGATGGTTAATGGGACCACCCGCAGTTCTCCACTAATGCCGCCACGATTAAACGCAGACAGGATATTAAACTGAAGGTCCATATACACACCATGGTTATAACATATTTTGACAATACGTACCTCCAGCAATAAAGTAACCTCGTAAACCTCTTAAAGCACTTATCTCGAAACATTTTCACCTTCTCCTCATCTCTGTGTGCTGTAATCGCGCGCGCACAGTTTCATGCAAAAATTCTCATATTATAAAACTTATATTAGCAAAACAAATATTAAATTATCAGTGGTAAAAATTGTGCAATATACTCAAAGAAAATTATATCAGACAAGAAATTATTGTAGTTGGAAAAAAGAAGAAGAAGAAGAATCAATGTTATCTCGAAATGAAAATGTTATAGGGTCAAATCATTTTATTTGAACTAAAGTGGTTGCCGACTAATTTTAAAAAATTGTAATATTCTACAGGAATGATACTGATGTTACTAGAATCAAAAAATAAAAAGATTTTTTAAAAATAATTTTATCTTTTGTAAAATATGAATTTTAAATCACAGCAAATCGTGAGGTATTAAAAAGTGTTGCAAATTAAATTAACACCAAAAAAGATAAAAATAATCAATTGGGACTTTATTTTTTACAATTAATGAAATTTTAAATGGTAATATGATTTAATTTAAACTTAAACTTTAATTTTTATAATGAATGAAATTTTAGTAATTCAATTTTTTTATAACTATAAAACATCAAGATATCGATGACTCCGATTCGAAGACTTGGAGTGATCGATTTCATCATATTTTATAATAATTAAAGATAACCAAGTCATAAAATCATTATTTTATATTAAAAGAATATTAAACTTCTTCAAAATTATTTTCATTATTTCAATTCAATTATTATTATCAAAAACTTTTGACTACAATATTATTTTATATCTATTATTTTTAATAATAATTAATTAATCAATTTCACGAAATTTCAATTATTCCTAAATTCTTTAATTACATGCATATTATAATAAAAAAAACTTCAAATAATATTAAAAAAATTCAATTAAACTTTTTCAAAAATATTAATTTTAAAAATTTAATTATTTCCAAAAAGTTCCCTCTATATTTATTTTAATATTGAATTATAATCTAAAATTTTAACTGAAATTCATTTTTAAATCAATTTTTATTTAAAAAATTCTACGAGAATTCAATTATTTAAATAGAAAAATAAATAATTTATTAACTTCATGGTTGTTGAAATTAAATTCTCATAAAAAATGTTATCAACAAATTTTTTAAATCATTAAATTCCTTGGACGAATTTGAATATGATTTTCAAGAATAATTACATTTTTCGATGAATTTTATTAAAATTGCATTAAAAATAATTTGAAATTCTGCAATGAGTTTTGTTATTTATGAAAATAATTGAATTCCTAAAAGAATTTTATTATTTATAAAAATAATTAAATCCCTGTAGAAATGTTATTATTTATGAAAATAATTGAATCTCTGTAGAAATGTTATTATTTATGAAAATAATTGAATTATTGCGGAGAAGTTTATAGAAAAAATTTGCAAATAATTGAATTCCTTTAAAAATTTTTATTATTTATGGAAATAGTTGAATGTTTGCATAGAAATTGTATTCAAATTTTTTTTTTAATACTGTAATTCTTTTGGAAAATTTTATTGAAATAGTAGATATTGAAAATTATGGAATTTTATAGAAAATAACTTTTGAAATTAATTGAAATTTTGAAAAGAATTTGATTAAAATTTTGTAAAATAATTTAATGTCAGAGAAGAATTTTATTATTTATAAAGAGAATTGAAATTTTGAGGAGATTTTTTTTAATTTTTGAACACAATTGAATTTAGTAACTATTTTACTAAGTTCGTTAGTAAGTTGGTAACTAAGTTAGTAACTAACTTACTATTCTCCCTGGAGAAGCTAAATTTGTTGTATTTTTACAAATCGTTGACTTTGGTGTTTTATTTAAAATAAAATTTCATTCATAGTTAAAAATATCACCAAAATAGATTATTTTTATCCTTTTTGGCGTTAATTTAATTCTCGAGGGATTAAACTGTTGCAGATTATTTTAATCCATTCTGGTGTTATTTTAACACCTCATGTTTTACTGTGATATTAGAAATGCTGAAAACTGTCATTTTTCTGCCAGTAGAAAATAATTCAAAAGAAATACATTTTAGTACAAAAATATAATAAAAATTATTGGCATTTGTTAAAAATGTCTAAATTTATTATTATAAATTGATATAACCATTTAAAAATATAAAATAATAAATAAAATCTTATTCCAAAGTTCATCATTTTAAATTAACCTACTTTTGGGATTTTTATTAACAAATAATGAAGAAATGTGATTCTAAAATTAGGTAAAAACTTACAGAATATTAAGAATTTGTGATGAACTATTCAGTTTTTGATAAAAGTTTTCTTCAATTTTCTCGAAAAATGAAAAATATGTGTAAAATAAAACTGCTACTGCTACTGCTACTTACTGCTAATTAAACACACACTCTCTTAAATTTTTTACTCTAGAAATTCTGTTTCTTAATCAGGGAAAATAATAGTAATAATTGTCAATTTAAATATTTTGAAAAAAATAAGCTCGATTTTGTGATATATTTTTTATTGCAAATTCAATTCGATTTTTTTAACAATTAATATCATGGAAAAAAATATTTTTTGCATATAAAACATCATTTACACAATCATATATATATATATATATATATATACATATAAACTTTTACATTTATTTACAATTTTTTCTGATGTAAAATGTTTTTTGTAATTATTAAAGTATGTAACTTATAAATTTCACTGATGAAGGAAAAATTTAATGTGATTTTTAACAATTTGAGGATTTATTTTTTATGAAAATCGCTTTAGTTTTTTTTTAAATTTTAGTAATTTTAATCTTCCTACGGTTATTTAAAAAATTTAATTTGTGAATCATATGAATAAAATTAATAATTTAACTTCAAGATAAATAGTTGCATATTTAATATCAAAGTAAAAATAAAATAGTCAAAATTAATTTTAACAAAATTATAAATTTATTACTTGCAAAATTGAATAATGATAGAACCATAGTTTACTTATTAATTTACAAACCCATTCATACAAATAGCAATTCGATTTTTCTTTATTGTACTAAAAGAAAACATATATTAAATTTTGACCAAGTATTTTATAATTTTTGGAAAAATTGCAACAAACAAAAATTTTTATATAAAAAAACATCAAATTTAAAAAAAACTTATGCGGAATTTGGTAAAGATATTTATATTAATTCAAAACTGAATTAAAATTCTTGATATTTAATATATTTCAATTCCACATAATTTTTTTTTAGTATTTTTTATGTCAAAATTTTGATTTGTTACACTTTTTCCCCAAATTGTAAAATATTTCAGGGTGTCTACTATTTTCGTTCAACAAAATTCCCGGTTTTTTCCGGTTTTCTTTTCTTATCAAATTTAAATTTAAATTTAATTTCGAACATGAATAAATCTTTTAATTTTTTGAAAATAATGTTTTTTATTAATTTCAATTGAAAATTTGGTAAATAATTGAAATCCTGTGATGAATTTTATTAAAATTTTTGAAAATAATAAAGCAGTAATATTTAATTCTTTACTTAATATGTAACAAACATTAAATTTTCTCAAGAAATAAATAAATAAATATCATTTATTTGAACATTCAAAAATTTTCGAAAAATTTGAATCTAAAATTCTTTAAAAAAATTCAATTACTTTTCATAAAAATGTAAAAAAATCACTTATTTGTTTAGAAAAATTCAATTATCTTGAAGCAATAGAAGTGAAAAATTTTAACAATCTTATTTTTCAGAATTAAAAAAAATTTTTTTCGTAAATTCATTTTTAATAAAAAATGTTAAGTGTGTATCGTTTTTTAAAATTAACTAGTAAGCATTTTAATTAAATAATCTTTGTACTAATAAACATGAATACTTTAGAATGTAACTTTTTATAAAATCCAATTGTTAATTAATTATTAAATTAAAATACTTTGAAAATTCTACTTGTTAGAAAATTTCTAATGATATTCTTTAACACATTCAATTATACATTATTTTCAGTCGAATTTTACAATATTCCTATTAACTCCACAAATTTTTTTAAAATTCATTTACATAATAATATTAAACTGGGGTCTCATTTTTTACTATCAAATTACATTATTCAATTAATATTGAATTTTATTTTTCCTTGACTTTTCCCTGATTTCCAGACAAAATCCTCACTTTTTCCCTGACCATAAAAAATATTCTCATTCACTCTAAAAATTATTAGATATTCAAAAAAATGTTCTATTAAATTTATTTACAAATTTCATTAATTGTAAAATTATTCAAAAACATTAATAACAAAATTTTTAAATAAGTATTTAATTATTACTTTTCCATAGGAATTAAAATTCTTCAGAACATTCAAATTCAAACCTTTTTGAAACTCAACAATTTATAAGAATATTATTACAAAACCTAAGAAGTCGATCGCTCCGAGTCTTCGACTCGGAGTGATCATCTTCTTTATGTTTTCTTATAATTTAAATAACCATGAAATTTTTCAACAAAAATTTAATGATTTGCAAAAATCCTATTAAAATCCTTCGCAAAAATTCAAATATTTTTAAAAGTAGTAAATTTTCTCAAAAAAATCAATTATTTGAAAAAATTGTAATAAAATTCGTTGCAATAATTCAATTATTTTCATAAACAATAAATCGATTATTCGGTAATTTCATTTTTTAATCAATTTTTATTAGAAAATTCTAGAAAAATGCAATTATTTAAATTGAAAAATGAATAATTTATTAAATAATTGAATGTTTGTTAAAACTGAATTTTCATAAAGAATTTTATCAACAAATTTTTCAATAATTGAATTATTTTGACAAATTTTGATAAGATTTTTAAGAATAATTACATTTTTCAAGGAATTTGATTAAAATATTGTATCCAAAATTAATTAAAATCTTGCGATGAGTTTTATTATCCCTGAAAATAATTTTAAAAGATTTCCAAAAATGTTATTAAAATTTTTCTAAAATAATTGAATTTCAGTGAAGAATTTTATTATTTATAAAAATAATTCAATTCTTGCAAAGAACTTTGTTAAATTTTTTTAAATAATTGATCTATGCGACGAATTTTATAAAAATCTTTTTAAATAATTGATATTTTTCAAAAAAATTTATAAAATTTTGTATATTAAATAATTGAACTCACGTGCAAATTTTATTATTTATGAAAATGATTCAATTATTTCAAAGAAATCTATTAAAAATTTCATAAATTATTTAATTTCTGTGAAATGTTAACAAGAACTTTATTCAAGTTTTTAAATATATTTGAATTTTGAAGAAGAATTGTATTATTTATAACAATAATTAAAATTTTGACAAAAATTTTTGAACATAATTGAATTTCTGCGAAGAATTTTATTACTTTTGAAAATAATTTAATTTTTCCAACGAATTTTATTCAAGTTTATAAAAATAATTTTCAATTATTTTCTTAAATAGAGTAAAACTTGGACAAAATTAAATTACTTTTAGGAATTTTATTAAAATTCATTGTAAAAGTTCAATTATTTCTATAAATAACAAAAATGCATTTATATTCACCATAAAATAAAATTTCCAAAAAGTATTCAATTATTTAAAAACAATTTTGACAAAATTCTACACAAATATTCAGTTATTTTCTAAAAGAATGAAAATTTCATAGGAATTGAATTATTAAAAATAGAGTTTATCTAAATTTTTTTTTAAAAAATCAATTATTTGAAACTTTTTTTTATAAAATCCTCGCAACAATTCAATTACTTTCATAAATAATAAAAGTCTTTGCAGAAATGGAATTATTTTTAATACAATTTTAATCAAATTCGTCGAAAAATGCAATTATTTTTAAAAATTTGATTCAATTTTGTCTAAGGAATTCAATTATTCGAATTATTGTCATAAATAGCAAAAATTTTCCGATTTACTAAATTCTTTTAAATATTATTTTTGAAAACTATTCCTCACAAGAATTCAATTCTTTACATAAATTATCATATTGACGGTCGTTTTTCACTAACGATTTTAGTTTTTAACACTGTTTTTAAATGGAAATGTTAAAATTAAAAATCTAAATTTGACTATTTGTTCAGAAAATTAGCTTTTATTAGAATTAGACTCAAAAAAGTAGTTAAAAAGTAGCCTCGTATTAAAAAAAAGTAGCAAATAGTAGCTTAGAAGAGTGTGAAGCCTGTAATTTAACCGGGAATTAATAAGGAATTTTATACCAAACAGAGAATTTTTTTACCAAAATTTAAAAAAGTTTTATTACACTGAAAAAAAATTTATTTGATTCAAATAACCGATTATTTGTCTATAATCAAATAAATATTTACTTGAATCAAATAATTTTTATTTGAATCAATTAATTAGTATTTGCTTCAAATACTGAAATATTTGATTCAAATACAATTTATTTGATTCAAGTAAATATTTATTTGATTCAAGTAAATATTTATTTGATTATAGACAAATAATCGGTTATTTGAATGAAATAAATTTTTTTCCAGTGTATTTAAATTTGTTTTTAAAAAAATACTTTTTATTTCAATTTTTAAAGATATTTATAATGTTCTTTAACTTTAAATTAGTTAAAAATAATTAATTTGATAGTAAAAAATAAGGTCCCAATTCAAATGTATATGTAAATGAATTTGAAAAAATTCTGTAGTTAATAGAAATATTGTAAAAAATTTTACAAAATTTATATTTTCTTTCAGTGTTCCTTTATTTGTCGGTAAATTTAATTTTTCAAATTCTCTCACAAACACACATAAATTCTGTGGAAGAAAGGCATAACAGCATAACTGCATTTGTCATGATTTTGAGATAAATTAATTTTAATGTTCTCTCACTTCTGTCAATTCAGAAAATAAACAAGTTCTTTCGATCTTTTGCATTTAGTATTATTATTTAATATATTTTCAAAATCCGTTTACAACATTTAATAAAACACACGATTTGATATAAATTTTGATCATTTTTGATCGGAATCATGAGTTTTATTGCACTTATGCGGTTATGCAAGTTCAGTTTGTATATGAGTCCAACTTCTGACACTTTTAATTTCATAAACTAATTTGGTTTGATTTGTGATAATAATAAGATTTGTTCACACAAACACAAATTAAACTATTAATTCGTTAGAAAAAATTATAAGAGTTCATTTAGTTATGAAATTTATATTTCTACAAAATGTTCTTAATTTATTGAAACGAGAAAAAAAATTTACTTTACTGTTCAACTTGAAGAATTTTTTAATTTGATTTTTAAAACACTTATTAAAATTTTTCAGAATAAAAATACCCTTAAAGATAAATACATAATTAAATGCACAATCTATGTTATAAAAAATTTGCTCCCGTTTTATTAAAATTAATTTAAAGTACAAGAAATGTATTTTAATAAAAACATTTTATTACAAAATACTTATTGTTTTTATTCTTAAAGGTTATTTTCATTTTTAATTATGTCAATTGTTTTTTAAACTGAATGCAGTTATGTTATTATGCTGGTTTCCTTTTGTCAAAAACGCAATTATGCGATTATGTTTTCCACTATTTTCTACATTAATAACTATTTTACTGATTTTTCAGCTATTGAACTTTGAAGAGCAATATTGAATATATAGAAATCTGATGTTATCTCAAATTTGATAAAAATGTCAGTTATGCTGTTATGCATTTCTTCCACAGAATTGAACACCTAAAAAAACTAATTCTTCTCTCATTCTCATCGTTGCCAGTGATTGTGTAAAACTGTCAAAAAACAAGTCACCTTCAATTGTATTTGAAATAGAAAGCATTCCACCAAAAAAACAAGAAACGAGGCAAAATAGCCCAAGAATGCAATGAAGAGAAGAATTAATTGTATTTTAACAGGATCCTCATACATTTGAAAATCTCGAATTCCAATCTTTTCATCAGTGCCATTCTTCAACGTGTCCATTCGCCACTTGTCATAAATTCCCGATTGTTTCATTCTCGATATCAAATTACTGAAACGCTCCACATAAGGTGAACCTGGTTCCAATTGCATACCCTCGACATACAAAATTAACGGCTCTTTGATTATCTTCAATGACATATCGCCATTCTCATCGCGAAACAAATGAAACAAACGTTCAGCTTGTATTTCAATAAGCAAACAAGAGACAATTTCACGATTTCTCAATCGTTTTAAACAAACTGTCGTCGCATCGAATCGTGGTTCACTTCTGTTTATCAATTTCCACGTTGTCTCATCATAATCCTTCGTCACTCCCAATCTCATGTGACGAATTAATTTGATATTCGTGTTGTACAAATCATTTAAAGTGTTCATTGGCACTTCGTTCTCAGTTTCTAAACTGAAATCAGTGAATATTGCGGTGATGTTGGACGAATAGAAGGCGCACGTGAGTAGAAGCCAACCGAATATTATTCTCTCGGACATAATTGATAGGTCCTCGGGTATTGACATGCCGAGCATTATTTGAATGACGTTGAATAATTGCCAGGAGGGCATTTGTAAATTTAAAATGTGCAAGAGAACAACGACGAAGAAGAAGAATAACAATATTGTCAATATCATGTAGAGGAGGTCCCAACTTCCGGTTAATTTAAATTCTGTTTCGCGTAAAATTGGCGCTAGGGATTTAACACTTGTCACTTGATACAAAATATCGGCTGTTGGACTCACTTTACAGTAGTTTATGCTCAAAAATCCCCTCGAGACGACAAATTGAATTTGATTGTGCATTAGTTGGTAATTGATGCCATTTGTTTTTGTTTTGTTGCAATCGAATGTGCCCCAACTTTCGACATTTGTTCGCGTTGGTACAATGGTGAAATTCATCATTTTCGCCAATGACATGACAATTGGTACATCAATGCCAAATGCACTGACAACATCGCCACTTGAATTGCGTCTAACGTAGACGAATGGCGGGGTATTAAATAATCCCACCTTCATTCGATAACCATTCAAATTTTTGAGTTTATCGACAAAAAATTTCTCCCCCATTCTCCAATGTTCGTCTATTCTTCTCTTGGGAAATTCATTTCTGAACGGATTGTAGTAGTGCAGATAGGCATTTTCCATCGAGTTCCACGCTTTTGACAACATTTCCCTTTCATGGTCGTTCTTCATTTGAATTTCAATGATGATTGTGTTGAGAAATAAATTTCTCCACATTTGAAGGAGGAGTTTTTTGAAATTTGCATCGCGAGTGTTGTCGGTGAGGAAGATGAAGATGCACTTTGATCGGGGAGCGGTGGACATTGCTCTTGTTAGAAAATCAATTGGATGAAGTAATTGGGAAAAATTTTTGTCCATTTGTGAATAGTGTGTCATTATTATGATGATGTTTGTCTTTGGATTTTGGAGAGAATTCAATAATTTGAATTTGAGGAAATTTTTCTTTTGTGTTTCATTGAAATTCATTAGAATTAGGGGGATTTTTTGCTTGAATTTGTTCATTATTTGCTCGGCTGTTTCTTTGGATGAATTTGACAATTTTTCGTCGGCGATAAATAGCACTTGATGGGAATTTTTTGTTGTGTAATTTACTAAATCTTGAAGCCAATTTACTTTCGCTTGAGATGAACTGAGGAAAAGTAGAAGAAAACTCACAAGATGCACTGTACTTTTGAATAACATTTTTCTTGTCGCTTAATCACTTAATGAATCACTTTTTAGAATTGAGAAATTTGTTTTTGCTTCAATAATCTCGGCAAATTGTTAGTTGAATTTTTATTAATTCATTAGTTGATTTAATTTTCTTAATTAGTTGGTATCATTTTCTTAATTAGTTGGTATCATTTTATTAATTGATTTGTTTAATTTTATTAATTAGTTGGTTTAATTTTAGTAACTAATTAATTTAATTTTCTTAATTATTTGTTATGATTTTATTAATTATTTAATCAATTTTTTCAAATGTTTGCTTTTTATCAATTATTGAAATATTGTCAACTAGTTTAATTTTGTCAATTAATCCAATTTAATTAATTAGTTAAATTTTAACGTTCAGTTAAATTTTACGAATTTAGTTCATTTTAATTAGTTTGTTTATTTAGGTTTTTTCAAATTTAGTTAATTTTCATTAATAAATTACATTTTGTTGATTCATTATTTAAATGAATTTCTATTAATATTTATATAATAATTAATATTTCATTATTAATAATTACATTTATTATGAAAAATAATATTTACTATTAATATAATAATTAATCATTTATTATGAAAAATAATATTTACTATTAATGTAATAATTAATCATTTATTATTGATAACAATATTTATTATTTGTATAACAAATAATAATAATAATAATAGTAATAATAATAAGAATTAGCAACAGTAATTAATTTATTTGCATTTTAAGAGGAAAAAATTGTCTTTCTACAAAAGTTTTTCTTCTCAAAAATAATTCTTTGTTTTTAATGAAAATGATTTTTTAATAATAATCTCCAAATAATTGATACAAATTTAGAAAGGAAAAATATTTTTAAAAAAACTGTTTTTAGAAAGAAGTTTGTCGAATTAAAATGAAAAACTGACTGTGGGAAATTTTCTCGTGCGCCAGATATTTTTCCACTTCTCTTTTTTTCATTCTGCGCAAATTATAGGAGACAAGAATTAGGTTACACAAAGCCCGGGTAAATTGATGTTTCTTTAGCATTTTCTAGGAAATATCGCATGACATACATTCAGTACGACCTGATTGATGAGCAAATTTACCTACATTGACTTTTAGATTGATTTTTTTTTTATTTTCAATTTCGGCATTTAAAAAGTTTTAATTATTTATTTTTTTTATTATTGGAATATTTTTTATTTTTTATGGATTTTGGTTTTCAAATTTTAATTACTTTTATTTATTTTCATGATTTCTTTAAATTTTGATTAATTTTAATATTCGACGGAAAAGTTTTTTGAATTTTAAATTTTTTTTTACGATTTACAATTTTTACTATTTTTAATTATCAATTCTTAAAAACTTTCGGTTCTTTTTTATGTTTGATTGACAACTTTTACAAATGTTCTACTTTTTTCATAAATTCATATTATTTTAATATCATTCAACAAAATTTCCGGTTATGTCCTAATTTTTATCCGGTTTTATTTCTCATCAAACTTTAATTTTAATTTGATTTTAAACATAAATAAATCTTTAAATTTTTTTTTTAATTATTTGAATTGGCCATTTGGAAAATAATTTTTCCAATTTTTAAAAAATAATTTATTTTTCAATTTTATTAAAATTATATTGATAATAATTGAATTTCTGCAAAGAATTTTACTATTTGCAAAAATAATTGAATCCTTCCAAAGAATGCTATTATTTATGAAAATAATTGAATTCTTGTTATGAATTTTATTTAAATTTTTGTTAAAAAGAAATCAGTAATATTTAATTATTTACTTAATAAGTATTAAACATTTAATTTGCTCAAGAATTAAATAAATAAATATCATTTATTTGAACATTCATAAATTTGAAATGATATAAATTTAAGAGAAGTTTAATAATTATAAATATTGAATAATAATAATAGAATAATATAATTTTTAGAAGCAAAGAATTTAATTAAACCTGTAAGAGGGGCTTTAAATTTTAAAAATAAAATTATAAAGACGGTCACTAACTTAAGTTTATAATTTTTGAAAAATTTAAATAACAATATTTAAAAAAATTCAATTATTTTTTATAAGATGTAAAAAATTTTCAATTATTTTAAAAATTGTTCAATTTTTTGTTTAGAAAAATTGAAACAATAGAATTGAAAAATTACAACAATCTCATTTTTCAGATTTAAAAAATTATTAATCACTTATTAAATTAAAATCATTCATCGGCAATTTTTTCAAATTTTTTCATTATTCTTTGTTGTTAACTGTCAAATCTTTTAAATTTCAGTTATTTTCTATTTTTAAATAACAATTTTTAAAAAATCAATAATTTTTTTTAAATTTAAAATTTATTCACATATTTCCATTATTTCTAATTTTCTAATGCCGATTTATTCTCATTAACATTAATTATTATTTTAAATTTAATTATTTATTTTTATTATAATAATATTTATTATTTTGAATTTAAATATTTTTGACTAAGATCATGGATTAATTTTAAACAAAAATTACATTTACACTTAATTATTTTTTTATTTTTAATATTTATTTTACAACATTTTTAAATACTTTTTCGAATTGACATTTTTTTAAACAATTTACGTCCTTTTTAATTAGTGGCTGTTAATTTTTTTTAATCACAAATTATTTTTTGAACCCAAATTAACAATTTTTAAAAATTTTCATTATATTTGTTATTGCTGATTGTCATTTTACACAATGAAAATTAATTTCCATTTTCCGTTGTAGATTTAAAAAATTTTTAATCATCCTTAAAGTACAATTAGCAATTTTTATAATTTTGACTCATTTGCTGTTGTAATGAATTTTTCATTTTGTTGTACATTAAATTCTTTTCCTTCCTTTTTTGTTAAAACTCAAAATTTTTATTCTAATTTCCAATCCTTTGAGAATTGATTCAATTTACTTGGAAATAAAACAAAAAATTTATTTGATATTAAAAACTTTCTGAAAAAATTGTATTAATCAAAAAAGCACTGAATTTTAGAACAAAATACGTAACTTTATAAATAGAGAGCTTTTTTCAATGACACGTTTTTTCGTTACGACTAGTCAATATTGACCTAACAATTTTACTTGGAAGAATATTTTTCTTAAAATGCCATAACCCCAATAGTTGGAAAAATCAATTTTTAAATTGTCAAGGTTGAAATGTCAACATTTTCCAATTCTAGGGCAGATTTTTTTCAAGTTACAGAAAACAGTTGTTGTATCCACAAAAAATGTTTTTTTCTCAAATAAGAAGAATAATCACAATTTTGCTATTCTTTGCAACTCAGTACCAATTTTTTCCTGAATTAAAATGAAATTTTCGTCTAGAATTTTAATATTCTCCAAAGAAAAAGATTTTTTTTACTTTTGTACAAATTTGACTGCCAAATAAATATTAGTTTATGTATAGTTTAAAAATTAATCATTCAGAACGGTTTTTATATTTTTATATTGTAATTATTTATTATTAGTTCTAAATTATCAAAATAATTATTTCCACTGTCACGTTTATTATAATAATAATAATAATAATTATTATTATTATTATTATTATTATTATTATTATTATTAATATTAATATTATTATAATTATTATTATGTCTCCAGTTTATCCTGTTTTTACTGTTTTATGATTTTATCGTAACAAATATTTTATTACCAAAAAAAACAAAGAAGAGTGTAATAAAATAATAGTGTAATAAAACATCTATTATAATTATTATTATTGTAGATTATTATCATTAATAATAATTCATAAACAATAAATACTTCCTCTATACATGAGGAAATAAAAGCAAAAATAAAAAAAAATACAATATTTATATGAAATTTCAGTGAAATAAATATTTCCTTGATGAAAGCAATAAATATAAAAGTAAATTGGCAAATAATGTTAATATAAAATAATTAGTAAGTAAATCGCGAAAGATATAGTGATTATTATGAACTTGGAAACTCATATATTCTCATAAGGTGTGAAACAAGAAATAATGAATGAGGAGAATAATAAAAAAAAAAGAAGTCCCCGCGTCTAAATGTATAAATTAAAATAATATATGTATAAAAAAGTGTTGCAGTGTCATAATTATAATAAACATTATCAACCTAATTTCGTAGAATGAAAAGATCTTTATATGCCTACTATATATACATATATATTATAAACTATACGGGGGAGAACTCGTTTCAAGAGTCAACAACTCGAATCGATCTACTTACAAACTAGAAGTAGGTACTACTTGCAAGTGCCCTCGAATCACACACATGTATATATTCGAGAGGCTTTCAATTCAGTTTCGTATATTTTAGAAACATGTTCGCCTCACTTTGCGCCAGTGTCTCCCTTATTATCATCACACTTCACATTATAAATATATGTATGTGTAAAATACATCATTCTGACAACTTTGCATTGTTGGGTATTGTTTTGCATTGTTGCATTAACTGTGAAATTATTTTTTTTTAATTCGAAAATAAGTATAGTCAACCAGAAAATATTTTTGATTTAAACCTATTTTATAATTGAACTAAACATAATTTTTATTGCACCAAATTTATTATTTTTGTCGTTATTCTTCTGTTAACTAAAACCAATTTTCCTTTTTTTAAATTTCGTTTAGAAAAATTTTTTATTGCTGCTTTTTGTTGTTATGTCTAAATTTTATATTGTTGAAAGTCTTTTATTAAGAAAGTCTATTAAGAATTTTTGTTTCATGAAAAAAAAATCTCACACCACTTTCGTGAAGAATCGAACCCTGGTTTTACGTATATACTGAAAGACGCGTACTCTAACCACTAGACTATTCAACTTTTAGTCTTTTTTGTTCACCAAAGTCAATTTGAAACTCAGGGCTCGAAGCAGTGAAAGTATTTAAAAATACGGACTTTACGGACCAAAAATTAAAAATTACGGACCATTTACGGATCAACTGACAAAAATAGAATCAGGCCGAATCAAAAATAAGAGAACATTTTACTTAAAACTAGAAATTCAATTTTTCGTAACTATAAAACATGAAGAAAGCGATAACATGAAGTCATCGATTTCTTCATGTTTTACAATAATTAATATTAATTATTATTAAAAATAATTTACAATAATTGAAATCATTATCAATTCAATGATTATTTTTCAGAATTTATATCTAAAATTCTTCATTATATCAATTATTTTTAATAATTTTCGAAAAAGTTCTTTGACAATTTTTAAATTCATTTCTTTACAATATTTAATTTTACGAAATTTCAATTATTAGTTAAATTTTTACATTCTCATCAAAAATGAGAAAGTCTTGGATTTGTGCGATTTTGAGAAATTTCTAATTTTCATAAATCTTTACGTTTCATGACCCCCTGATTCCAAAAAAATGGTTTTTAGAAAAGTGTCTGTCTGTCAGTCTGTCTGTCTGTCTGTCTGTCTGTCTGTCTGTAGAAATTTTTGTCTCGACGATAACTCGAGTAAATTTTTAAGAATCGACTTGCAATTTGGGGGATTTCTTTAGTCCACTAAAATGAAGCCTGAGTTCGTTGGACAGCCCATTTCAACAAAAAACAACAAAAATACAACATTTTTAAATTTTTTTATTAAATAAATACTAGAAAATAGAAACTGAAAATAGTATTAAAAACACTCAATTAAACTTTTTCAAAAAAATTAATTACAAAATTCAATCATTTTTTAAAATTCACGCTGTATTGCTTTTAATATATATATTCAATGATTATCTAAAATTTTTACTGAAATTCATTTTTATGAAATAAAATTCAATTTTCATTAGAATATTCTACTGGAATTCAATTATTTAAATAAAAATGAAACGCAATTAAATAATTTATTGAAGAATTAATCGTTTCTTAAAATTCAATTCTCATAAAAAATTGTTATCAACAAATTATCAAATACTTGAATTCTATTAACGCATTTTAATCAATTTAAAGAAATTCGATTAAAATTGTATTAAAAGTAATTGAAATTCTGCATTCAATTTTATTATTTATGAAAATAATTGGATTCTTGCCAAGAATTTCATTAAAATTTTCAAAAATATATTTAAATTCTTGTTAAAAGTTAAAAGAAATTCAATTATTTTAAAAAATTTTAATAAAATTCTAGACATAAATTAAAAATAATAAAATTCTTAGCAGATCTTCAATTACTTTAAGGAATTTTAATACAATTTTTCGCAAGAATTTAAATATTTTCGTAAAATAATAAAAATCTTTACAGGGAATCAATTATTTTCAATAGTCTTAATAAAATTCTTCGCAAGAATTAAATTATTTAAAAAAATATTACAATTTTAGCAGAAATTCAAACATTTTAAAAAGTTTTTATAAAACATTTTTTGGTAGAAATTGAATTATTTTTAAGACAATTTAAAAAAAATTTTAAATTCAATTATTTTTAAAATTTTTATGAAATCCTTCGAAAGAATTCAATTATTATAATCTATGATTTTAATTGAAATCTATTTTTAAATTAATGTTTATGAGAAAAGTATACCAGATTTCAATTATTTAAATTCAAAAATAAATAATTTATTGAATAATTAAATGTTTCTTAGAATTCAATTTCTATTAAAAATTTTATCAACAAATTTTTAAACAATTAAGCTCTTTGGACGAATTTTAATAAAATTTTTAAGAATTTTTTCGAGGAATCCGATTAAAATTCTATTAAAAATAATTGAATTCCGAAAAAGAATTTTATTATTTAAGAAAATAATTGAATCCAGGTAAAATTTTATTAATTATGAAAATAATTGAATGATTGCGAAGAAATTTATAAAAAAAATTTGTTATTAATGAAATTCTTGTGAAATTTTTATTATTTTTTGAAAATAATTAAAAGTTTTTAAAGAATTTTATTAAATTTTTTTTTTTAATTAAATTCTTTTAATAAATTTTGTAAAATTATTAAATATTGAACAATATTTAATTTTTGCGAAGAATATTGTTACTTTTAAAATTAATTTAATTTTTGCAATGGTTTTTATTAGAATTTTTGAAAATAATTGAATTTTATTGCTTTAGAAAATAATTGAATTCGTGTGATAAATATTGTTAATTATGAAAATAATTGAAATTTTTTAATGCATTTTAATAAAATTATTGAAAATAATTGAATTTTGTTGAAGAATATTATTCTATTTATATTAATATAAATATTATATTCTATTCTATTAATATTATTCTATTTATTTATACAGATAATTGCAATGTTGACAATCTTTTTTAGTTTTTTTTGAAAATATATGAATTTCGCAGAAGAATTTTAATATTTCTAAAATTAATTGAAATTTTGACGAGAATTTAACAAAATTTTTGAACATATACATATATTTCAGAGAAAAATAGAAAAACTTACTTTCAACAAATATATATTTTTTAAACTTGTTTAAGTTTAATTTTTTAAAATAATTATAAATCTTTATTTCGAATTGTTTAAACTTGCAAATTTATACAATTTCAATTTTCAATTAATTTAATAAGAAATATTTTAGAACTTAAATTGAAAATTTTAATAATTCCAATTCTTTCTAAAATTAGTTGATTTATTAATGTATGTAAATAATTAATATAAATAATAATTTATCGAAGAACTTTTTTTAAATTCACTAAACAATTTAATTGTGGAGAAGTTACAAATTATTGATGAAATTTAATTATTTTCATAAAATAATAAATATTTTTATTCAAACATTTGTGGATAAAATTCTTTATGGAAATTTAATTTTAAGAAACATTCGCAATTTTTTATTTTTGTATTTAAATAATTCTTTTCTCGTAGAATAATTTTTTTTAAATAATTTTAATTATCTAATATTTTTATAAAATATTTCAAATGAATTCAATTATTTAAAAAAATGTAAGAATATTCTACTCAAATAATTAATTATTTTTATAGATAATAAAATTTTTTCACAAATTTTAATTATTTAAAAAAAAATTTCATAATTTTCATAGCAATTATTCCACAATTTTCATAAAATAATAAAATTTCTAAAGAGATTCAAGTATTTTCATTAATAATTAAAATCATCATTTAATTTCAATTATTTTTTAATATATAGGTATATTTAATTTAAGAATTTCCTAATCATCGAAATATTTTAAAATTCCAATTCTAAAGAAATGGATTTGAAAATTTCCGGAGAACTATTTCAAAAATTATTAAAAGTATAATTGATTTCAGGAAGAATTCTTAGTTAAAAATTCTATAGAAAATAATAATTGAATTGAAAAGATGCAAATAATTTTCATGCAGTTAAAGTAACAATATTCTTATAATAATAATGATTTTATCAGTCGGTCATCTTTTATTATTATTTATTATTATTGTTTCTTCATGTTTTTTGTAATAATAATATTTTTTTAATAAATAAAAATAATTATAATAATAATAGTAATGAAAATAAAGATAATAATAATAATAATAATAATAACAATAATAATAATAATAATAATAATAATAATAATAATAATAATAATAATAATAATAACAATAATAATAATAATAATAATAAATTAATTACTAAAATAATTCTGTTTTTATTAATTTTTTTATTTATTTAAACAAAATACGGGCTTACAATAGTAAAAACAATTAATTAATAATAAATTAATAAATATTAATAGAAAAAAAATTGAAAAAAGAAATTAATGAAAGAGGAATTTGAATAAAGCTGAAAATTCACAATTGGAATTCGAGTGAAACGGGAATAACACATGTAATATAAAGAAGGTCACAACTATACAAATTTAATTAGCGCAGGACAGAATTTTACATGTTTTTTTAGAGATTGAAAACACATCAGCAAAAGTGAACACAAAAACTCAGTGGAACAGTCTCATTAACAAGCATACGTCTCTCCTTTCACATACACGTAAAAGTGTATCTACATATATAAAACTGAAGCTAATTTCCTGTTTCGATGAGAGGTAATTTCGATTCTTCTCAAACGCGCGCAGCTCCTGCCCCTTTTAATTCAATTAACTAACGGATTTAGTGAAACCTTTTCTGGTGGACAGGAAAGCAAACAAAAAAAAAATGAAAAAAAATGAAAAAATCAAGCAAAATAAGAGAGAGAAAAAATAATAATAATGAATATGTAACTACATCAAACGGAAACAGGTTTCTTTGCTTTTTCCGGGGCCATCGATGTGACACTCCTCTTTTACTACAAACACTGATACACTAATGTGTTTATTTATATACATATACGACCTGAAGCTAATCGCATCGAACGAACTTGTTGGAATTAATTGGTCCAGCCAATTAACGCGCTTGGCTCAAATGGGGCCCACAAGAGATGCAGGCAATGAAATCACATGAATGGCGCATCCGCAGCGTAGGAAGATATCCTGACCGTGCTCCTTCAATTAATTTCAATTCGCAGCTTCTTGAATAAGAAGAAAATACAGGAGATGGAGAAAAAAGAAGAAAGGAGGGAAAAAAGGAAAACGAAAAAAGGGACCGAGGAGAAAGATAACGAAAATAGTAAAGGAAGAAGAGGAGAATATAAAGAAAAGGAAAAGAAAAGAAGAAAAGAACTCTCAGAAGAAAGAGGAAAAGAAAAAGAACACTAAGGGGAAGAAAAAATACCTGGAGCAAAAAAAGAAACAAAAGAGGAGACAGACGAAGATGAAGAATAAATACCAGAAGCTAAAATCAAGACTCATAAAACTCAAAGTAAATTAATAATTACAGTACTTATAACACATGACAATAAACTTTCTGTTATGGTTGCGAAGAGAAGAACACTTAAAAATTAATATTAGTGTTGGAAATTATTTTGCTTTTGCATCTAAAATTTTTTCATATCGGTCAAACCATTTTATTTCAACTAAAGTGGTCGCCGACTAATTTTAAAAAATTGTAATATTCTACAGAAATGATACTCCAGTTACTAGAATCACAAAATAAAAAGATTTTTTTTAATTATTTTATATGGCACCTGTTTATTTCCAAAAACTAAAAAAAATTAATTTTTACATTTTCTGATTTTTTTGTCATGGGTAAGTTTAAATTAAATAAAATATTTAATTAATTATTTTAATTTAACTATATTTAAATTAAATATGTTTAAGGATAAAAATCTGAGTTGCGCAAAATTAATTTTCAAAAATAAGCCTTCCAGCATCATTTTAATATTAAGTGTTTTGATGGTTAAATATCCTATATATATTTTTGCAAAAAAATTCCTTTTAAATTTAATTTCTTTAAATTAATAAACTATTAAAATTATTCATTTACAATGTAATGAATTGCGTGTGTTTAATAATTTATTTATAACTATTTTATCTTTTCAAAAATAACTAATATATATTTTTCTATATTGAACGGAAAAGAATTGTAATGAATTTTTTAATTTATCATTTTAAGTTGAAAATTGATATTTTCTGTAAAAAATGTTTATTTTTAATTATAATTTTCTTATTTATCTAACTTTCTACTTAATATGTTATATTTTAAAAAAGTAAAAATATTTTATTTTAAATAAAACGGAACATTTTTTTATAATTCAAGGGTTGGGTATTTGAAAATAATTATTAAAAAATTAAAACCAAAACAATAACGTTTATCAAATATGAAAAAGGCTTCGGAGATGAATAGTTTGTCAAATAAAAAATTTACGTTTTTATTAAATTTAAAAATATTGAAACATAATTTAACAAATTTTTTGGGCTACAACTTCAAATATTTATATATAGATTACGTATAATTAAAAAACAGTTTAAAAAGATGATGTTATTAACTGAAAAACGAGGCTTCAGAGATGAATTTTAATTTTTACTCCCATTGACAGTAATTTTTAATTAATTATTTTAAAAATTTATTTTATTTTATTTAAACTAAGTACACTGAAAAAAAAATTAATTTGATTCAAATAACCGATTATTTGACTATTATCAAATAAATATTTACTTGAATCAAATAATTTTTAATTGAATCAATTAAATAATATTTGCTTTAAATACTGAAATATTTGATTCAAATACAATATTTATTTGATTCAAGTAAATATTTATTTGATAATAATCAAATAATCGGTTATTTGAATCAAATAATCGGTTATTTGAATCAAATAAATTTTTTTTAGTATATAAGTGAAAAATAAACGGTAAATTCTGAGTTTCAATTTGATATATATTACGACTATATTACAAAATTTTTAATTATATTAAAAAATAATTAAAAATACGTATCATATTAAATCAAAACCAAAAGACAAAAATAAATAAATTTTTTTGCTATGAAAAAATTTCAATTTTACCATTACAAGATTATTCAAAGATAAATAATGTTTCGTAGATTATGAATAAATTTTTTTTGAAATTTATACTCAACAAAATACATTTTAGTACAAAAATATAATAAAAATTATTGGCATTTGCTAAGAATATCTAAATTTATTATTATAAATTGATACAACCATTTAAGAATATAAAATAATAAATAAAATATTATTCTAAAGTTCATCATTAAATTAACCTATTTTTGGGATTTTTATTAACAATTAATGAGGAAATGTAATTATAAAATTGGGTAAAAATTTACGGAATATTAAGAATTTGTGATGAACTTTCAGTTTTTGATAAAAAAAAATCGGAAAAATATGAGATTTTCATAAATAATAAAATTATCACTAATTAAACACACACTATGATGTTCACTTTGGTCCCGGGCCTAGTTTCAAAATTTTGAATTTTTTAAAAATAGTATATTTTTAAAAGTTAATGAATGTAATTCTTATAAAGTTGAAGTTGATTTTCAAATTGTCTGATTTTTCCAGGTTATCTATAAGTTAAAAAATGGAATTTTTCCAGGTTTTTGAAATCTACATATTTCTTATTAATTAGAAACTTATGCAAAACATTCTGAAAAAATGTTGCCAAATTCTTGACAGACTTTCAATTATTTTTAATACAATTTTTATCAAATGTCTTGAAAAATGAAATTATTCCTAAAAATGTTATTAAAACTTGCGTAGAAAATTCAATTATTTCAAAATTTGTTAATAAGATTCTTTATGAAAATTCAATTTTAAGAAAAAATCAATTATTAAACAAAAATTTTTATGATACTTTTCACGAAAATTTAATTATTTTTCCAAAAATTAAAAATCCAAAAACTCATTGCAGAATTTCAAGTATACAATTAAATTAGAATTAATACAATTCTAATTAAATTTCTCAGAAAATTTAATTATTCTTCAGAATTTTATTAAAATACGTTGAAAGAATTCTATTATTTAAAAAAGTTGTTGATAAAATTCTTTACCAGAATTGAATTTTAAGAAAAATTAAATTATTCAATAAATTATCATTATCTGTATTTAAAGAATTGAATTCGAGTAGAATTTTCTGACAATAATTGATTTTTAAAATGAATTTCAGTTTAAGTTTTAGATAAAACTTGAAGCGTTTATATCCTTACATATGTTTAATTGAAGAATTTACGAAAAATTAAAATTTTATAAAATTTAATATTATAAACCAAAAGATTTGAAAATTGTTAAAGAATTTTTTTTAAAATTATTAAAATTAATTGTTTTAATGAATAATTTTAGTTAAAAATTCTTAAAATAAAAATCGTAATGATAAAAATAACTTTTGAAGAAGTTACAGTAAAAAAGTATCAATTTAACTTTTTTAAAAAAATTAATTCTACAGCATTGTTGGTTAAAAGTAAAGAAAAATCAAATTTTCAAAGATTTCAATTTTAAACCTTTTGAAAATTTATTTTTTTGTAAAAATTTGAATAAAACTTGAATTCTTCTAACAAATTTTAATAAAATTTTTACGAATAATTTCAGTTTTCGAGAAATGTTATGAAACGCATTCTAAAAATATATATTCAAAATAATTGAATTTCGGAGAAAAATTGTATTATTTATATAGATAATTAAAATTTTGACTGAAATTTTTGTTAATGAAATTTGTAATCAAATTCATTTGAAATAGAAATTTTGCAAAATTCCAAATGAAAATCTTTTCAAGTTCATTTAATTATGAAAATCTAAAACGCAACTTTTTAAACCTTAAATTAATTTTTGAAATATTTAAGTAAAATTAAGTTTCAAGAATAAATACAATTAGAAAACAACAAATTTCCAGCATTTCGATTAAAATTCCCTGAATTTTCTAGGTTTTTCTAATTTTTATAAAATTTTCTTACATTTCCAGGTTCTCCAAGTTTCCAGGTTGCGTGGCAACCTTGTAAATAGGAAAAAAATTTTTTTTAGTAATTTACGATAAAATTTTTAAATTCTTAAAATAAAATTCTATTTTTCAGAATGTATTAATTTTTTCCAAAATTTTTTGTAAAAAACTGTGTTACCTACCGTTTCATAAAAATTAAAAATTTCAAAATAGACAGATCCCATCGTTTGCCCACAATCAGACAAGGATTAAAAATTGTTAATTTCATGCTAGTTTTTACAAAAAAATTTTGAAATAATTAGGTAAATTTTCTGAGAAATTTGATTAGAATTGCATTAATTCTAATTTAATTGTATAATTAAAATTCTTCAATGAGTTTTTGAAATTTTGATTTTTGGAAAAATAATTGAATTTTCGTGTAGAGTATCATAAAAATTTTTGTTTAATAATTGAATCTTTCTTAAAACTGAATTTTCATAAAAAAATTGTATTAACAAATTTTTTAATAATTGAATTTTCTTGGCAAATTTTAATAAAATTTTTAGGAATAATTTCATTTTTTCAGAAATGTTTTTGAATAAGTTTCTAACTATAATAATAAATTAATAAATGTAGTTTTTAAAGCCTGGAAAAATTCCATTTTTTAACCTGGATAACCTGGAAAAGTCAGGGAATTTGAAAAGAGCAAAAGCGTTACAATCCTGTATTTTTTTTTAAACTACGTGTTTTAACAAAAATTTTCTTTTTAAGAGCGTCAAATTTGATTAATTTTTGTCCGAGTTATAAACATTTGAAAAAAAATTTACTTGAAAAACTTGTTATTTTAAAAATCTGTATCTCTTAAGTCGCTTTAAGAAATAATTCGAAAAAATTCATCGTAGCTCATTTCAACGAGCACTAAAAGAAAAAAAAATATGAGAAAAAAATGTAAAATTCAAAAGAAAAATAATTTCCGATTTGGTGTGGAATGCTCCATATAGAAGTAAATTTTATTTAATTCACAAGTAGAATGCATTATAGTAAAGTCAGAGGGGGGTGCTATTATGATAAAAGAATTAATTACTACAGACTTTCAAAGTTGGCAAACAATTTGCATTCAAAGTGTGTATAATTATTTCTTATGCGCACGTCATTTACACACTTTCTTTGAATTCTATTTCGAGAAATTTAATAGGCTAATAATAATAATTAATGCACTTTAAGAATGAGCAGAAGCCACTTGTTTTATGCGCATTAGCCGCAAACATATTTCTCACACGTGTGCATATATATAAATGTTAGATGAATAAATATATAATTAAATGGCTATAATTAATTATAAACTGATGAAATCTCACTGCGGTATAAAATCATTGCGGTTTAATCTTTTTGTTTTTACTTTATTTTTTATCATTAATTATTATTTCATTTTCTTCGATTTCTTTTTATTTTATTTATTTCAAATTTATTCTTTTTCTGATTTTATTTCTTTTTACTTTATATTCTTTATTTTTTATTTTGTTTTTTACATTTTATTTCGAATTGTTTTGTTTTCTTTTTCTTATTTCATTTCTAATTATTTTATTTTCCTTTACTTTATTATTTCAAATTTAACGAAAAAAACAATAAACGACTGTCAGTTTATTTTCCCTACTAGTTAGAATTTACTTATTTTGTCAGACAATATTATTGGCATAAAATATATATTTTTTAATCACCACTAAAAGGGGTTCAAACCACGTTAAGACGGACAATTTTTGAGCTTTTAAAAAAATTTTTTAAATAATTTTTTTAAAATTAGTAGCTACTAAACACTTTGAATATCATGACTTTAATTTAATTTTTTTCTACTACTTCATTAAAATATTAAATATGTATTAAGGGAAATTGTAATAATTCCGTTTACTATTTAATATTACTGGCACCAAAATTTTTTAAATGTTTTTATTGTCTGACTATTTTCAATTTCTACTACTTAAAAAATACAAGAATGTATTTAAAGAATATTTAATTAATATTTTTCTTTATTACTTTGTACTATTCGTATTAAAATTCCAAAATACTTTTTATTGTCCCTTTAAGTAGAAAAAACCGTATATAATCGGACAGACATACAATAATCAATTTACTATTGTCTATTTGACAAAAAAATTAATACAACTCCCAAAACTTACGTCTGACTGAGACTACCCTTTAAGTACTAACACGAAAATCAGTGAAAATTTCGGTCTCACTAGAATTCTGATTTAAAATTAATTTAAAAACAAATAATCCCAGGGAAGTCTGACTAAATGCAGTTTTTACTACTTGCCACAATGAAAAATTAAAATCTTGAAGAAAGAAAATACTTTTTTCTCGCAAACTGAAATTATTCGTAAAAATTTTATTAAAATTTGTTAGAAGAATTCAAGTTTTATTCAAATTTTTAGAAAAAAATAAATTTTCAAAAGGTTTTAAATTGAAATCTTTGAAAATTTGATTTTTCTTTACTTTTAACCAACAATGCTGTAGAATTAATTTTTTTTAAAATGTTAACTTGATACTTTTTTACTGTAACTTCTTCAAAAATTCTTTTCATCATTACGATTATTATTCTTAGAATTTTTAACTAAAATTATTCTTTAAAACAATTAATTTTAATAATTTTAAAAAAAATTCTTTAACAATTTTCAAATCTTTTGGTTTATAATATTCAATTTTATAAAATTTTAATTTTTCGTAAATTCTTCAATTAAACATATGTAAGGATATAAACACTTCAAGTTTTATCTAAAACTTTAACTGAAATTCATTTTAAAAATCAATTATTGTCAGAAAATTCTACTCGAATTCAATTCTTTAAATACAGATAATGATAATTTATTGAATAATTTAATTTTTCTTAAAATCCAATTCTGGTAAAGAATTTTATCAACAACTTTTTTAAATAATAGAATTCTTTCAACGTATTTTAATAAAATTCTGAAGAATAATTAAATTTTCTGAGAAATTTGATTAGAATTGTATTAATTCTAATTTAATTGTATAATTGAAATTCTGCAATGAGTTTTTGGATTTTTAATTTTTGGAAAAATAATTGAATTTTCGTGAAGAGTATCATAAAAATTTTTGTTTAATAATTGATTTTTCTTAAAATTGAATTTTCATAAAGAATCTTATTAACAAATTTTGAAATAATTGAATTTTCTACGCAAATTTTAATAACATTTTTAGGAATAATTTCATTTTTCAAGAAATTTGGTAAAAATTGTATTAAAAATAATTGAAAGTCTGACAAGAATTTGGCAACATTTTTTCAGAAATGTTTTGCATAAGCGTTTCTAATTAATAAGAAATGTAGTTTTCAAAAACCTGAAAAAATTCCCTGGTAAAATCAGACAATTTGAAAACCAACTTCAACTTTATAAAAATTACATTCATTAACTTTTAAAAATATACTATTTTTAAAAAATTCAAAATTTTGAAACTAGGCCCGGGACCAAAGTGAACATCATAGTGTGTATTTAATTAGTGATAATTTTATTATTTATGAAAATAATTTTTGTTATGTGTGTAAAATATCAATAACTTCTTTATTTCTAATCGAATTAGCTTCAAAAATAGGTCAATCGAAGCGTTTTTTAATGATTTACAAGTTGGTAACTATAGTTTCAATGATATTTCTACATTATTCAACAAAATTTTCAAAAGTCTTATTTTCCAAAATTTTTGATTTTTATAAGTTTAATATCTCCAGTGAATATGGACGAAAAATGTTCATTGTGGGCTCAAAAGATTCGTCTAAAAAAACTACAAAATTAGAGAAAAACATTTATAGGTGTCCTAACATTTTTTAAAGTTATGGGCAAAAAACGTTTTTTTGCAAAATTAAAAATTAAAAAAATATATAGTTAAACTTTATTAATCTATCTCAAAGTACTCTCATTTTATGTCCGCAGGTGAGACCTACAATTTAATAAAAATTCAGCCCAAAAGCTTTTTATAATTTGGAGATATTTATGAAAATATGATGTTTACACATATATGGTTTTTTCTATTAAAACTACTTAATTTCATACTCAAGAGTAAGATTTTTAGGTTGCGCAAAATTAATTCTTAAAAGTATTAAAGTTTTTTTCATTTGAAAAATACTATTGTTGCTCCATTAAATTAATTTTATCTAATTGGCGAGCTTTTCTATTAAAAATTCACGCTAATATCGCGTTCACGAAATCGAAAATAAAATTACACTGCTTAAAAATTAATAATTTGTATATTTTAATACCAAATATATTCAATTAGATGAAAATATAAATGTATTTAAAGTATTGGATTTAATGGTAATTTAGGTTAATTTTTTCAAAGCAATGCAGGTAAATACTAAAAACAAAAGAAAAACTAGCAGATTTCAAGGAAAAGGCTTCGGAGATGAAAAATAAATTTTCTTTCATATTTGTATACATTAGGGCGCAATTGAAATATGTTTTTTAGTAAAACATACAAATCTCACACCCTCATTTTATATTACTATCGAAATATTCTGTTAAATTTACTTCTACATTCAGTTATTTATCAAAAAAGAAGGCTTCGGAGATGAAATTAATTTTTACTCGGAGAAAAATGTAAATTTCGATTGTTTATAACAGCAATAATTTTTCTCCTTTTTGTAGATAAAATGTAGGAAAAATTTAACGTCAGATTCTCAGCTTTATTTTAATGTACATTAAAATTTTGTTTAAGATATTTTTTAAGTATAAAATGTCAGTAATCATTGTAAAGTAATTTTAACCTAAAACTGAAGACAAAGTTTAAACATTTTTATCAAAAATAAAAGTGAGGTCTTCAAATTTTTAAAATGCACATAACGATAGAAAAAACATTGTAGTTTCTGACAATATTTTTAAAAAATTTCTGAGAATTTGAAAAAAACCATGAAAATTTTATTTTATTGTAGAAGTCCTATTGGAGACATGTTGAAAATGCTTCGGAGATGAAAATAATTTAGTTATTACGTAAATTAAGTTGAATAAAATTATTTAATTTTCTTTTAAAAATGATAAATAAGTGCTAAATTTTCACTATGGAAATTGATAATAATTATTAAAGAGTAGATTTTGTAAAATTAATCGAGACATAAAAAATGTCACTTTCAGAAAATTCACCCATATGGGCAAATCTCTGGAAACTTTAACATTTGAATTTGAATTTAAAAAAAAAAAATTTTGTATGCACAATTTTGATATTTTTGGTATTACATCTTCTACCAAAATAAATTTCATTTTTATTATTGTACAACCATTATTTGGTTGCCTTGTACTTTAAAATATAAATTTTTGGAAAGAAAATAATGTTAGGTTATCTAAATCTGTAACAAGATATACATAAACATTTTATCTCCTACACTTAAGTAAGTTATTTCTCAGTATCACAAAAACATAATTAAACATGAAAATAAATATAATAAACGTCTAATACAACTAATAAGGACAAAATTACAATAAAAAAAATTAATGAAAATTTTTTACGTATAATTATTTGAATTAGTAACATGAACTTTTCTAATTATTTGATTGGCTGAATTGTTTTGAAAAAATATCGAGGATCTTAATATAACCTTGAAAAAACACTAACAGTTTCATGAACGTTTAATAAAAAATAAATAAATATTACTTAAGTGCCTTCCGTTGATAAATTTTTCATTCCGCGTTTCCTTTTTCTTGCTTTTTATTTTCTTTTCTTTGATTTTCTTTCATTTTGTCACTTTTTATTACATTTTTGGTTACTTCGTGATAAATAACATGGAACAAATAAATGCGAAACTTCAGATTGATTGGAAAACGATTGATTTGACCAAGCGACATATTTGACGAGCGACAATTTGAATATCCACGTCAAAAAAATAATTAAATGAGAATTAGAATAAATAAAAACATATGCACAGTTTTAAATACATCTAAAGCAATATGTGCCCCAATTTTGGAGCAAATTAAATAAGAAACTTTGGAGAAATTAATGATTTGACCAGCGACATATTTTTCGCACTACACCAGTATCACAAGTATATCCAACAATTATTTTGCTTAAAATACAGTTGAAAATAAAAATAAAAATCACGCACATAAAATTTGAATTACAATTCAATTGTGCCTCTTATTTCAAATTTTTTCATTTAGTTTTTTAATGTTTAATTTATAAAACCATTTTGATTTGACCAGCGACACAAAAACTGAGGGACACTTTTTAGAAGATTATATCTTTTATAATTTCTACTTTTAATTTTTTTTAAGTTTGTTTATGGAATTCTTAAGATATTTTTAAATAGTTTATAACCAAATTTTTTTTTAAAAATACGTGTTTTCCAAAAAAATCTTATTTAAACAGTTAAAATACTTTTAGAAAAAGTGAAAGTGACACTTGCAAAATAATGGTATTGTGAACTTTATTAAAGAAAAACATAGAAAAAATAAACAAAATAATTTATATCAATGGTTAAATCGTAATCCTTACTTTCTTTTTAAAAACATGTAAATATTTAAAAATCATTAGTTTTTATATTTAGGCTGTTTAAGTGAAAATAATGTGAGGGACATAAAGGTTAAAAGTTCCAGAGATTCGCCCATATATGAGGAAGCAATATTTGAAAAATATTTGAGATGCAAAAGTAAAATAATTTCCGATTTGGTGTGGAACATGTAGAAGAACATAATAAGGCAACTTTTTTTACCTGCAACTACCGCGGATTACTCTTAAGACAAGGTATATGCTTAACCCTAATTATAATAATGAGGTAAAAAAACCTCCTCCTCCTCCGCCTCCTATTACCACAACTACAAGCACATTGAAATATACAAGATAATTGAAGAATGTGTATAGTAATTAAGACATTAGACACACAAGTATTTTGAGTGGTGTCTTGATATGCCCATTGGTGAATGGCTATATAGCGACGAAGCTCGAGCAAAGGTTTATAAACGTCATTACGAGGGACAGCAGTGATTACGTTAGTAGGATATGCTGTGGGATGTTGCTTCGCTAAAGGATGTGCAGGTGTGGGTTTCAATATATACGCTGCTGCAGGACGAGCTCTCTTGAAATGCTCAAAGCCGGTTCAAGAACTGAAGTCGGGGTTTTAACGATCGGTCATTAAGCCGAGTAGAAAATTGAGACGTCCACCACCCCTTCTCCCTCTCTCTCGCTCTCTCTCTCTCTTTTCTCTCTTCGTTAGCTCATAACCAATTGAGCACGGGAAGCCTTAACGTGTTTTATGCATTATCTCCCGGGCGCGGCAACGGTTGTTATTATAAATGGACATGCCACCTTTTCCATAAACCCTTATCTACTAACCATTCTCCAATTAATACTTAATGAATTATAATTTATTCCAATTACAATCACAGTTATTGAGAAAAGAATTTCTTCTTATATAAATACACAGTTGCAAGAGACGCAAATTGAATATTCACTTATAGGGAAGTCATTTTAATAAAAGATTTTCAGTTTATTATGGTATTGAGAAAATGATTTATTTCATTCAAACATATTATGTTGAAATCAAACTTAAAATATCTTTACTATACAGTCAAACAAATCTAAGTTTAATTCAAACATATTTTTTGTTTCACCGAAAAAAAAATGTTGTCAATTTTAGACGATTCCTCTTCTTTTGCAGCATTTTTTCCTCTTACATACAATGTAAAAAGAAAGGTACTAATTTAGAACCAATTTTGGTACTAAATCGTAATTTTGTTCTATTTTAGAACCGAAATCAGCTCTAATTTAGAACCTTTTTTTTACAGTGTACAGACACTAAATTTTTCTTTTCTATTTGAGAGGATTTTCCTCTTTCATACTTTCTATTAAACGACACTTTTTAAACAGTTTGAAGCTGCATTCAGAAAAACAAAAGGCAACTTAAAAATCATCTTTCTAGTATAAATTTGTTTCAATTTGAGAGGAATAATTTCATTTAAAGAAGAAAGATTAAAGTTTATCTTTTAGTTAAAAAACTGTCAAATATAAACAAAAATTCCTCTTTTATGTAGATGAATATTCGTATATTGAAAATAAAATGTCAAAATAATTGTAAAGAAGAATTTTCATCTCACTTTGAGATTTTATTTTTTTCGGCGAATTCATTTATAGAAATAATATATTTAATTCAAACATAATTTGTAGTTGATTTTAAATTATTTATTATCAACTTTTAAGCTTGAATTAAATATAAAATTTTTAAACATATTTTTTTGTTTACATATCAAAACAGAAAATATGTTTGAATTAAACATAATTATTCAAACAAAAATTATTTTTGAATCAAAGCAGTAAATATTTTCTATATATTGGAATTAAGCTTTCAAACTAATTTGAATGAAAAAAAATAACTTAAAATTATTTTTTTATTTGAAACGAGTATAATGTTTTTTCAGTGTGGGCACCTCAACAAACGTATAGAAAGAAAATGAAGAAAATTTCAGCACAACATTTTTTAACGTTCAGGTTTTCTTCGAATCTTCAATTATTTAAATAAAAGCATCCAATTATTTATAACAATTCGAACCGTCTATTTTTCTATTTAAAGATATTAATTAAGGAAGAACATTTTCAAAAATTCTAATAAAGAAATTCGTAAAATTAACTTTTTAAAAATATTTCTAAAAAAAATTTATTGAAAATACAAAAAGGTTTGCAATTAAACACAATTCAAAAATGTCTAAAAAATTGAAATTTGGTCAAATCTTTTCAAAACTAATTTAAATTTAGTTAAACATTTAAAAAATAATTCAAAATTAGGCAAAATCTTTTGAAAAATAATTGACTTAATAAAAATATTTAAAAAATTAATCAAATTTTTCAAAGAAATTAAATTTTAAATAAATTATTTCTGAAAAATTCTAAAGTAGTAAATTTAAAAAATATTTCATTTACTTTATTCGAAAGTAATTGAATCTTAAAAAATTATGATAAAACAATTCTAAGAATTAATTTTTTCTAAATATTGTAATGTAATTTTTCGAAAATAATTGAAGCATTTTTGTATAATTTAAAATAAAATTTTTTTCAAGAATTTTAATTCGAAATTTTGAATATATGATTATTTTCTCCAAAATGTTGAAAATAATTTTGAACAATTTTAATTTTATTATTTTGTGTATGAATTTTAGTTTTCGGAAATATTGAAAATAATTGAATTTAAAAAAATCAGAACGTAATAATAATTCGGAGAATTATTTTTTTCTAAACTATTTTAATGTTATTTTTAAAACCCATTATTCATTTATTTTCATTTTTATTGAATCTACACTTGAAGATTATTCATTAAAATTTTTGATAATTTAATAATATTTTACAAATTTCCAATTAAAATTCTTTAAAAGTCAATTTTCAAAAATTGTAATAAAATAATTGAAAAGATGATTTAGTTTGAATTATATTTTACAGAATTTTAATTATTCAAAATATTTTTAATTGTAATATTAGAAATATTTAATTTGAAAACTTATTGAAAAATAAATTTCCAAAAGTTTGTCAATAAGTGATACTTTTCACGCTATAAAAATCGAAATAAGCTGCATTTTATGCTAAAAATATGGTATTTTGTCTCAAAATTTTGAAGAAATGTCTAAAAAGTCTCAATTTTTTAATAAAAGTTGAAAAAGCATTAATTATTTATATCAATATTTCCATTAAAATTTAAATTATGATATAGAAGTTTTATCATAATATAAAAAAATAAATAATGTTAAAGTAATAAATAAACATATTAATCTGATTATTTTCATGTCAAATTGAAAATAAGAAACATTTTACGTTTCATAATTTGGTTTAAAAACATTTAATCAATTTATTATTAAGATGATTATTATTAATTATTATTCACACAAAAAACTTTTTTTTATTTGTACAAAAGTTTTTGAGGAATAAAATTGTATTTGTACATCCTCTTAATTTTCTAAAAGACTTAGAATTAATTTCTTCACTAAATTGCCCTTTTGCCAAAAAAAGTTTTTTACTCCTATTATTAACAATCGAAAATTTTTATTACTTTGTTTTAAACAATTAATTTTAGAAAAACTTCTTTACCGTTTTAAAAAATTTTTCATTAAATACAAGTTTCAAATAAAAATTATTTTGTTCAAAAATATTGAATTTTAATACAAACAGAAAAATTAATATTTATAAAAAATAACTTGTTGAAATCGGTCAACAAGTTTTTCTAAAAATTAATTTAAAAAAAAATAATAAATATTTTCAATTTTTAATAACAGGAGAAAAATTTTTTTCTTACAAAACCCTTTCACTTAGTGATTTTTCATGTAAAATGCTACAGGAAAATTAAGTTTTAGAAAAAAATAAAATTTTATAAATTTTAGGTGTCACGTTTCAGAAATTTTTTACTCTTTTACAAAAATAAATTTGTTTCCAAAATGAAAAAGACAAGAAATATTCTATTTTAATGTAAAAAAATCTTTTTTGACAAATTTTCTTCTATATTTTTTTTCTGTTTGAAAACAAATTTTTAAAAAATGTGATAAGAGAAAAAAATTTTATTTTATTCAAATTATCAATTACTATTGTCTCTTAATAAACAGGTTTTTATTTAAATCAAATAAATTGTATATTTGAAACAATAATTTTAATATTTGTGCCAAATACTGTTTATCTGATTTAAATAAAAATTATTTGATTTGTGTCAATATTTATTTGATAATCGATAAGAAAATATTTATTATTATAATTTATTTATTATTATTTACTTATTTTTTATTTTATTTGTTTATTTTTTTTTATTTTCAATATATTTGTTATTTGAATTAAAAAATTGTTTTATTTCAGTGTACATTATAAGAAAAATAAAATTTATAGTTAAATATTAATTTATTTTCATGTGTATTTTTTATTTATTTACCGGTTTGAAGAAATTAATAGAAAATAATAAAAGAATTAAAATAAATTTTCATTAAAGTATTTATTTTACTTTATTTAACTTAAAATTAAAAATTAGATTATTTCTGTGTAAAAAAATGTATTATTGTGAAATATTTTCTTCAAATCTTTTTGACTGATTGAAAATTAATTTGAATTAAAAAATTAATTAATTTTTTTGAAAAATATGAAAATAAAGAATAAAAGTGGAAAAATATAATGTATTTTAAAATTATTTATTTATTATTATTTATTTTTTAGGCTATTTTATAAAATAGCCTAAAAAATTTTAAAAAAGTGAAAATTAATTTCTTTTTTATAATAAAACATACACATTAACGCACATATTTTCATCTGAAATATTTTCCCTATATTTTGAAAAAATAAATTGAAATCCAAAAAAGAGAAAAGAAAGAAACTTTTCTTTTTATTTAAATACTCAAAAAAAAAATGAAAATTCTTTTCCCTCGTTCGTTGCCATGCGAATAAGCAAACATTGGGTTTTCGTTCAAAAAATATATATATTCACTGTACACCATTCTTCAAAATAAAATATTTTGCTGAAATATTGAAGATTGAACGATTGCCGGCGAACTCTGAGTGAATTGAATTTCTGAACCAATGAAATGCCTCGACTCATGATTAGACTTTGAAAATTCCGTTTCCATTTCCAAAAGTTGATTACAATGTTTTTCATCAAGTTTCGTTACCAAGTTAGCGTCACCCGATTGATCGACAACACGGCAAGTTTCCATATTAGAATAAAGTTGAGTCTCGATTTTCTCCCTAAACGGTCTGAAACAAACGTAATCTGCAGCATAAGAAATCATTGTTTCCTAGAACGAATTCCTAAATTTTCTTTATAAAATAGAAGAAGAAATAAATAAAAAATAAGTTAATTAAAGAGAAAATTCTCTTTTCATGTATTTTGCTAATTTTCAAATTTAATCATTTTAAATATAGAAAATTGTAATTTCTAATTTGAGTTTATTTTAATTTTTAAAATATATAATCTTACAAAATTATAAATTATATATTAAATTATATTATAATTATATTAAATCATATTTTAAATTATATTTTAAAAATAACAAAATTGTGTGTCAGTTTAAAAATTCTATAAATCTAGATTTTATTTTTTTCCTAAAAGAAAAGAAATCTATACATTTCCAGATTATTTTGAATTAAATTTTTGTATACTAACGATTGGTTAATTTTTTGGAAATATTGAGTCCCACGAGTTTTATTTTCACATTTCAGCAATTTATCAATTGTTTTAGAATCAATTTTTTCTGTTTTTTGATTTTCTGACTCATTCCTAAATTTTTCGACAATCTGCAAAAGATGCTGAACTTGTAACTTCAATGATGTATTCTCATGAATCAAACGACTGTTTCTTTTTACAATCTATTCATAAAAAGTATTTTATAAATTTGTATTTATTTTTAAAAAAATTTTGTTTATTTTTATAATTTTTATTTTCTTTTTACACTTTTTATTTAATTCTACATGTCTGATTTATTTTTTATACTTTTCATTTATTTTCTTGTACATAAAAAATGTAATTTATATAAATTTTTATTTCCTTTTTACACTCTATTTTCATTCAACAAAATTCACGGTTATTTCCCGGTTTTTCCCGGTTGTGGCCTAATTTCTTTCCCGGTTTTCTCTTCTCATAAAATTTAAATTTAAATTTGATTTCGAACATAAATAAATAATAATTTTAATTGAAAATTTGGAAAATAATGTTTTCAATTTTTTAAAAATAATCTTGTCTTTTTATAATTTTAATTGAAAATTTGGAAAATAATTTTTTCAATTTTTTAAAAATAATCTTGTCTTTTTATAATTATAATTGAAAATTTTCTTTTTCAAGTTTATTACAATTCTATTGATAATAATTGAATTTCTGCAAAGAATTTTACGATTTACAAAAATAATTGAAATCCTTCAAAGAATGATATTATTTATGAAAATAATTTAATTCCTGTGAAGAATTTTATTACAATTTAAAAAAAAACAGTGATAATTAATTATTTACTTAATAAGTAATAAACATTAGATTTGCTTAAGAAATGATAAATATCATTTATTTGAACATTCAGAAATTTGAAATTATAAAAATTTAAGAGAAGTTCAATAATTATAACTATTGAATAATAATAAAATAATACAATTTTTAGAAACAAAAAATTGATTTAAAACTTTAAGAGAGACTTTATATTTTAAAAATAAAATTATAATTACGGTCACTATCTTCCCTTGATTATTTTCAAAAAATTTAAATTAAAATTCTTTCAAAGAATTAAATTATTTTTCAAAAAAAATGTAAAGAAATTTCGATTATTTCAAAAATTTTCAATTATTTGTTTAGAAAAATTAAATTTTCTTGAAACAATGGAATTGAAAAATTTTAACAATTTTATTTTTCAGACTTTAAAAAAAAATTTGCGAGAATTCAATTTTAATAAAAAATTTGAAGTGCATGTCGTTTTTTTTTAAATTAACTAATACAAATTTTAATTATTAATCTTCGCACTAAGAAACATGAATTCATTAAAATGTGACTATAAAATCCAATTATTGATTAATTATTATTAAATTAAAATACTTTGAAAATTTTACTTGTTAAAAAGTTTCTAATGAAATTCTTTAACATAAATTCAATTACTTATTTTCAGTCGAATTTAACAATATTTTTATTAACTCCATAATTTTTTAATATTTATTTACATAATCTATTTGAATTAGTGCCTGACTTTTACTATATCAAATTAATTTTTTTTAACTAATTCAAAGTTAGAGAAGAGTGTAAATATCTATAAAAATTGAAATAAAAAGTAATTTTATTAAAAACAAATTAAAATAATTAAACTTTTTTAATTTTGGTGAAAAAAATTCCCGGTTTTTCCCGGTTAAATTAAATTCCCGGTTATTTCCCGGTTTTCCCGGATTTCCCGGTTAGTAGACACCTTGTAACATGTTTGATTTATTTTTTATATTTTTTTTTCATTTTCTAGTGCGTAAAATGTGATCTTACAAAAATAAAAATTTTTATTTCATATATTTATAATTTATGAATTTTCATTTCTTTGCCTTAATTTTCTGTATGAAAACAAAATAATATTTCACCTGAAGATATTTGAATTTATCAATTGGCAATTTTTCAAGAAATTCATCACAAAAAATTAACTTGAGTTCCTCTTGTGCTTCATCCAATTTATCCATCATCTCTGACATTAATTGAAAATGCTCATTAGTGAGACGATCGAATTTTTTTTCAACTTTTTCTTTAATTATTTTCATACGTAAAAATTTCACACAAAGATCATAGATTGCTTGACTTTTATCGTTTAATTTATTTTTTAAATTAAAATTTTCATTTTCAAAATGAATTTTCATTCTCTCGCATTCATCGAAATGAAATTTTGAAATACTTCCCGAGTATTTTTCCCTGTAATTTTTCAATTCCCGTTGATAATGATCCTTTTCTTTTTGATAAAAATATCTCTCATCATTCAATTGTTCTGGAATTGAAATCATTTGTAAAACTATAGTTAAAACGTAATTTATAATAATAAAAAAAATTTATTAATTACAAAATCGATATTGAATATTAAATATTATTAAATAAGGTAATTTTCATATTGAATTTAATTAATTAATAATTAACGAAAAAAGAATAGTAAAATAAAAATAAGTGTATTTTATTAATAAAATTTAATTTTGTAAAATTTAATTATTAATTATTATCAATATTACTAATTACTGTAACTTTTACTAATTTCGTTATATTTATTAAATTACTATTATTTATTACTATTATTTATTATTATTATTATTACTACTATTTTATTATTTTTATTTTATTATTTTTAATTATTATTATTTTATTATTATTATTATTATTATTATTATTATTATTATTATTATTATTATTATTATTATTACTATTATTATTATTATCGTTATCATTATTCTTCTTATTATTATTATTATGGAACCAAAATAGTATTTAGACCTTTTATTACGAAATAATAATTACTGGTTATAAATATTTTAAATAAATTAATATTTGAAGCTAATTAATTTCTTTATGTTTTTAGATTATTCTAATAAATGATATTAAAAAAATTCAGTAAGAAGAAAAATTGTTATTTTGAATTTCCCGGTGATAAATTGTAAGGTGTCTGCCTTATCGACGTCGGATCGCCTTTTATCAGATTACCCGTCTTACAGGCAAACATTCTGTTCAAGCAAAAGAAAGGGGATATGAAGCTTTTATTTCAGAGAAAACTTTTAATTACGTTTTATACTTTTGTTCGTTCTTTGCAGCTTTTTCAATTCTTGTAATAATCTCTCATTATCACGTCGTACTTTATCAACATGAAAATCTTTCAATTGAATCGTTGACTCTAATTCTAGAGCAGTTTTCCTAACTCCCGCTAACTTTTGGAAAAATAAAATTGCTATTAGGTATTTTATAAATAAAAGTAAAAATTGCATTAATTTTTGTTTACAAAATAATTCACAATATAGTTTAGTTGATAAATAATTAAAATTAATTAATAACATTAAGAATAATTAACTAAGAAAAATAATAATTAGTGATAAAAAATAATAACAAAAATAGTTAATAATAAATAATAACCAAAATAACATTATAAAAAATAATTATTCTACTGTTATTTTTTTTGTACAACAAACAATAAATAAAAAATATTGCTGAAGTAAAAAGGAATTTGTTTTATTAACACCTAACAATTATTTATTTATAATTTATAATAATTAAAAATGTGAAATCTAAAAATGAAATTTAATTATTGCTAATTAAAATAAGCTATTTGAATATAAAATAATAGCAAAGATAAAAAAAATTCACAACTAAAAATTTTTTCATAGACAAGAAATTATTTTCTGTTTAGGAATTTTATTTGTAAATTTGTAAATTGTGAATAAATAAATAAATAAATAAATAAATTTGTTATTGTAACAATTAATCCTGAGAGAACAAAATAAATTTTCATATTTAGAAATTTTCCGCATAAATTTATTTACATGTTCCTTTAAAATTCCAATTTCATTAGATGATCTGCATTTTAATGAGGAATTTTCACTGAAATTTGTATTATCAAGAGGAATATTCTGCATATCATCAGATTTAAGAGAATTTTCTAATCTAAAATTAAAATTTAAAGAGAAACAACAGGAGAATAAATTTAATAAATTAAAATTTAAATCAAAAACTAAATGTCAATAAATTAAAATCTAAACAGAGGAAAATAAATTTAAAAAATTAATTTTTAGAGGGAGAAAATAAATTCAATGAATCTGAGTAAAAGCAATAAGCAAGTAAATTAACATACCTGAAATTTTTAACTGAAATTTAAATAAATAAATAATTGGCAAATTATTAGTAACTAAAAATATAAGAGCAAAAAAAATCATTGAAAACTACGAATGAACATCTTTTTCAAGTATTTAAAAAAATTAAACTTCTTTTTTAAAAATTAAAAACATTTCTTCAATGCCAAATATAAAGAGTCAATATATTCATGACAAAAGAAAAGTAAATATAAATAAATGACTTAACCTTTTAAATACTTTTTCTAGCGTTGAAAACTTGAAAAACAAAAAGCAAGTTCGAATTTAATTGTCAATTATTAAATTAATATTATTTATTAATCTCAATTCAGAAATACTCCACAAATGTTCAAATTAAAAAAAATCTCTGTCAGTTCGTACAGATTTAATCAATTAAATTAATTTAATTACTTTACAACTCCTATTGTCACATTTTCTTTAATTAATAACTTTGAAATAAATTAATAATCGTTAATTTATAAAATATTAAAAAAATACTTAACCAAATTCCAAGAAATATAGAGTTAATGAAATAGTAAAAAAATCCAAATTACGAATTAAAAATTAATTTATTCACGCAAAACAATTATCAATAGACAATTCACATTATGTCTAAAATTAATTTTCATTTTCAGGAAGTTTATCCTCAATTTTAATGAGGAAAATCGATTAAAAATTTCTCTTGAATTTTATTTGTGTATCATTTATGTACAAAATTCAAAAATTCACGCCTCGAATAAAAATATTGAAATGTGTGCATGATTAATTATTCATTTTTTTTGTTCTTCAATCATCAAAAAATAATAATAATATTCTCATTTAAGTGGAATGAATTATAATCTACGTGGATTTTTGGTAACACTATTTATAAAGAAACACTACTTGTTATCTTAACTTTCTTTCTTCCTTCAATCACATGCAGCGGCAATTATTTTCTTTCTTTTTCATTTTTTTCCATTTTTCTTTTCATATCAAAAAATCCTATAATTATTTTAACTCAAAATTTCTCACACAGAATACTTTTTTTTATCTCATTACCGTTCATCAATGACTTATGAATTAATAATAAGCAACTTCATTTCTATACTATTTGTTTGCATTCATTGGAAGTATAATGTGGTAAAGAATTGAAAAAACAAAAAATATACGTGTGCGATTGCTTTTTTTCCAAAGAAAAAAGAAAAAGAATTTCCAAAAGTCAAAAAATAAAATAAAAACTCAAAAAACTGAATGAAAAATTAAAAAAAAAAGTTCAATAGAAACTTGTAATTAAATGGACAATCATTTAAATGAATAATTTTTTGAAAAAACAAAAAAAATTTCGTATTTTGATAAAATTGAGATTAGAAAACGATTGTAAATTGAAGAAGTACAAAAAAACTTTGTCCAAACTTAGTTTAATCACTTAAGTACATCACACGTATATCCAATCATAAGTTACTGATTTTACAATTCATCGTGTCTGTCTTGACAAACATCATTTGTCGCTTTCAAAGAGAAAAACTTTGACTTTTACAAAATATATTTAATTCGTCATGACAAAAAAAAATTAATATAAAAACTTCAAGACTCTCTCTCAATTTCCTTCTTTTTCGTGATAATAAAATTGTAAAGACTTTCTCAAGAATCAGTTTTTGTCTTCATACTTTAAAAAAAAATATACATTCTCAAAAAATTGTACTAGAAATTTTTTTCAATATTTCAAAATCACACTCAGACTGTTAAAAACAAAAAAAAAATTTGTTTTCAAAAATATATATATATAGTACAATAATAAAAAAAATCAGGCATTTAACAATGTCCACGCAACAATAATTGCGAGCTCATGAAAAAAATTGATATTAAAAATTCGCTGAAACACAAAATAATAGTGTTTTTTTTTTGTAAACTTATTTGTTAAAAGCCTAGCCTATATGAGTGTTTTTCTTTTCCTTCTGTGCAATTCTTTTCTTTTCATTTTTTAAGGCGAGCAAAATTTATTTTTTCTTGTTCTTGTTCGCCTGACTTTTGTTTCTAGCGGCAGACGACATTTTGGCATTCTTCTTCTTAGGTTCATCATCCTCGTCATCTTCCTCTGGGTCCTAATAGAAAGTCGACAATCCAATTTTTAATTTTTTCTCATTTGTGAGAATTGAAAAATTTCAATTTTTCAAATAGAAAAAGAAAACATTGAGAATTTAACAAAAAAATTTGTACTTGTTTGAATAAATAAAATTCTAAAAAAGTAATTTTTTGTCACGTCTTTCAAAAAAATAGTAAATTTAAATAAATTTTATTTTCTTTTATAGGTAAAAAATGATTTTTCTATCTTGAAATGTTGCACTGCAAATCGTTTTCATTGTATTGAAAAACGACGTGAAGAAATTGACGAAATTAATAATTTCAACAGGTAGAGATTCGACTGTCAGTTCTTGATTGTTGTCGGATGATTAAAAACGGCACGTCACCAAGACGAATTTTTTTTTTTTTTTTAATGAAGAATTAATGTGAAGTGTTTTATATATAAATATAACTGAATGAAATCGTGCACAGCATTCTTTTCGAATATGATGATTTATTGTACAAAAAAAGAATGGAGATAACAAATCTAAATTAAAATGCAGGATAAAACGAGGGAGGTACATCTATAAAGGATCTTCTATGACGATCAGTTTTGCTTCTTTGAAGTTTCTTTTGTTTTGAACACGGCGTTTTATCGTTTATTAATAGACGGTTTTTTTTTTTATTTTAATGTTAAACTTATCCATGTACGCTATTAAAATTAATAATACGGAATGGATTTCCTAACACATCACTTATCTACTGCTTCGTCCACCTTTGGGCGTTTGGTGCCATTTTTTTTAGCCTCTGCGGTTGGCTTTCTTTTCTTTTGTGGTGCCTGAAATTTTTATTTCTGATTTATAAACTTCACGTTTTCAAGAAAAAAAAAAACAAGGAATAAATATAGATAACTAATCTCAATAAAAAAAAGAGAGAATTAAGTTTCAAGATACATTAGAAAATAAACAATCTTAGCAATGTATTTTTAATAAAATTCATAATGGAAATTGTGATTTCCCTTCCATGCACATCAAAAAATAATTGTCCTAAAATTTGTTTAGAGAGAAAAAAAACCGCCCTATAGATTTTGATACGAAGATATTTTTCCTTTTTAATTTTTCAAAATTTCTCCTTTCCAATCAAGTAACGAATCAAAAGAAATCGCCTAAAAGTCCCAAATCAATAACAATATGCAGGGAACGGGAAATCAATGAGGGAATGAAAAAATAAAGAAAAAAAATTTTTTTCATCGATTTGGTGACGAGCCATAACGCCATTTCGTTAAATTTCCGACAATTTAAACTATTGTCCAAATGCTTGAAGATCAGCATTTTAACAATTCTAACTTCATTCTCATATATATAAAAATAAAATAAAATTTCTATGTCATCTTGAAACAACTTTAAAAAAATGATTAAAAATTACGTATTTTCTCGTTATAAATTTATAATCAAGAGAAATGAATTATTTTTTGTCTGAATTGAGAAAATTCACAGAAGCAAATTGCTAGACATTCTAAAAGAAATGTTAAATTTTGAAAAAATTATCAATTACTGTCCAGTCTTTTGAAAAAGAAAAGTACGCAAAAATTCTGCTTTGTTTTGAAATTAATACATTACCTTCTCGTCATCCTCATCGTCAATATTTTCTTCCTCCATTTCGTCTTCCATATCTTCCATATCTTCGAATTCTTCAATGTGCGAGCCTGAAAATGTTCAAAGTTTCAAACAAAAACGAAAAATATGTTTTTCAAACAGTAGATAATTTCTAAATTGACAAAAAAATGCAAATTTCATATTTTGCCGAAAGTATCTAATAGATTCAAAAAAAATAATTTTCGAACTATGTAAAAAAAGTAATTACTTTGTAAATATAGGTAAAGTTTGATAAGATAGAAATTTCTATAAATTCTGTATTTTTAATTTACTTATTTAGGAGATTATGTTATTTTTTTGTTGTTTCTTACCAAGAAGATTGTGTCCAACTATGTGAACGGGTCCACTTCCCTTAACCAATGTGAATGTAACTGGTGGGTCAGGAAAACTTAAGTCAAGAATAATCTGTGAAGTCTTGCCCATTTCGAGTAAAGCTATTGGGATTTTGATGGGTCCTCTCAGTCCAGTTGCTTCAACTTCCAAAACATTTAATTCACCTGGCTTAGCTTCTGGTCCAAGAAGTGCCTGTAAAATCACTAAATTAATTTCCGAAAAACATCTATTTTTACAAAAATAAAAAATTATCTGGACCAAGAAATAAATCACAGATATTTTAATCAAAACCCAAGAAAAATCGAAAATTATTTCAGTTTTTTTGAAAATAAAATTTTAAACAATGAAGAAAAAAACAAAATATACTTTCAAAACAAAATACTTTCAAATTAATAAAAATCGTCCCTTCTATCAACAAAATATTTTAGTAGACAATTCTCTATTGGAGTTTGTACCTGAAAATTTCACAAATTTCACAAGATGCTGAAATACATTAATAAAGATACCAACCGAAAGTTTCTAAGAAATAAATTTACTATTTCACTTTTCTTTTTCTTCAAATAACCCTGTCAAAAATTAAATATTTCCCGGCATTTTATAGTGATGCCAACGTTATTTAATTCCCTCGAGGCCTCTTTGAAAACGACAAACAGGGAAGTAGCTGGCAGCCATTCTAGTAAAAATGGCGCCAAGTATGAATACCTATCACACATACCAACATAACAAATTTTCATTGATTATAGAACTCCCCTTCTTGTAATTAAAATTTTTACAACCCTCATTAACTACAGAAAATCACGCAAACCTGTTTATATTAGAACAAAAGCGAGATGCTCCAAAACACACCAACAAAAAATAAAAATTTATTTATAATTACAAATCAAAAAAAAAACTACGCGAACATAAAAAAAAATGCGGAACTATTTCTTGGCGCGTAAATTCACATTAGTTTCAAATCCCTACACCTAGTGCAACACTACACCTGGCAATTAACAACGCTAGATAGAAATAACACTCGACAGTTAATTTTCAACAATACTTGACTATAATAAAAAAAAGTACAACAATAGAAATGTTTGAAATAAAACCCCCTAGTGGTAAATACACACAAAAGACGCTCCAAAAGGGGGGAAAAAATCGAATACTCCGAAATTTTGCAAAAACAAATCCTTCTTTAGGGGGGGAATTTTCAAAGATTTTTACTTACCATTTTAATAATGAGTTTCTGGTCGCCACCAAAGTGCTGACTGGTGCCGTCAGGATCATCTGCTCTGTGTTCTGGATCCCATACTTCGGAGGCGTTGGGTCCTTCGAGGGTGATTCCTGAACACACAAATCACAATAGAATTCACATTAATATTATGAATAAGATTTAAAATTCGTAAAATCGTCTAGCCAAGCGGTCCACAATGGGGCTAGTCACAATGGCCGAAACGCCTGCCGGCGTCTTGCGACCAGAGCACCGCATAATTTTAATGGCTGACGAGAAGAAAGTAATTGAAATTCGAACGTAATAAAGTAATCTCGGACTCCCGATTCACACAACTTGCAATATTTACCGTATAAATATTCCTCTGCCATGTCGATTAGTTAGATAAAAAAGGATTCTTGTATACTAGACGCGTTAAAACTATGTGTTAAGCGACAGAGCGTCGAAGCGTGTGTTCACAGTGTGTCGACGGAAAGAAGGAAGCGAAGAAAATTTACTACCGATACCAGTGACACCGAGCGCATTGTGGTCACTGTGCGAAGTAGAAATTTCAAATTCTCCCCACATATCAACCAATCATTCCCCTTCTCATTCCCGCCTCAATTCTATTCTACATCTTCATTGGATGATTATTATTCTCTTTCTCTTGACAATCGTAGTTTATAAAAATGGAGTCGTACCTATTTCCGCTTTCAACTTAAGAACTTGAGGAGAAATATTTTAATTATAACAAAAAATTGTTAAATAAATCCTCGAAATTTGTTTCATCTCGTTAGTAATTGGTTTTTAGGAAAACTAATATATCTAAGGGAAAAGTTTCTATTAATTATGATTAATTAACATTACATGTATTTGTAAAAAGGAAGTCAATGCACCATCTATGAGTTTTTAACCCCTTTGCTTCATCTTCCGTTCGTTCTAGTTTGCAATGGGCGAAATGAAAACAAACTACAGCTGATTTTTCCAGTTTACATACATTTTTTTCCCTGTCAAAAAACGAGTTTTTAGTTATTAATTTTCACTTTAAATTCTGAATGATTGGTTAAAATTTGGTGTGAGTAAAAAAAACCGAATTTACAATCAAAGGGTAAGTTTCAAAACTGAAACATATTTTCTAAATATACCACTTTTTTACGCTTTTGTTTTTTATTAAACAATTTTTGGACTATTGAAAATCAGAACTTTTTGATAATTATTTATAATTTTATTCGAATTTATTATTATTTATTCGAATTTATTTATTTTGAGGTTATGTTTCTAAATTGAAAGGATTAATTTGTCATTTTTAGGAATAAGTTTTTGTTTTGTTTTTTTTGCACAATTTTGATAATTCTTCGGTTTTCAAGCACAAATGGCAAGTGAGGAGCGTTTGAAGTCAATTTTATCGGATCTTGGAAAGGCAACATTGCGAGGAGTGCGTAAATGCCCTAAATGTGGAACCTATAATGGTTCAAGGGGTCATTGTTGTAAAAATAAATACTGCGATGCAGTATTTAAAGAGGCTGGGGAGAAACGAAAATTATCAACAGAAGCTTCGAAATTAATAACTGGCTCAACTACTCAAATATTTTCCGTACGAGCACGAGATAAAGATCCCGATTATCGAGGTTTCGTTCAATTACCTTTAAATAGTGGAGAAATTATTAATTTAACTCTATCGACATCACTTTGCTTTATAAATGGTTGTGAACGAAGATTCGATAGAAATGTTTTGGTTTGTATAAAAATTATAATACATTTTTTTCCGTCTGAAAATACTATTAACTTTCTCTACTATTTAACTTTTTCTACTATTAACTTAATAAGAATGTAATTTTATTTACTAAAAATAAAGTAATGTCTCACAGGGGAAAGAAGTACAAAAGCCATTAGCTGATTGTCAGCATATTCAAGCAGCATTGCGATGTTACGCCGAGGCTCAGCCTTTAACATTGAGAAACTCAGTATTGTTGTCTCTAAATGTCAGTAATGAAATAAAACAAGAAATATGGCTATTGGCAACAGAGACATCGGGACCTCTTGTACAAAGAGTATCGAAGCACATGATGGTCGTTAAATGTAAAGCAACTTCCAAACATCCTCTGGGATATTTACACTTTTCGTTTTTTATGATCAAAGTTAGAGACAAAGTGGAACATCGATTTTTTTGCAGTTGCAGTAATTTTCAGGTGAACTCAAGGGCAATTTTTAATTTAAAAATCAAGTTTTTCGATTGTTAATCATAATTTCCTTAATTTTAAAACAGGAATCGAGAACGTCACATAAAGTCGATGTTAGCAGTAAAAATCACAATACCCGGTGTGTTCATTTTTATGCCTGTATCTGTGCTTTCGCGAGCGATGATAAATTATCGGAAGAATTTGAATATTACATCAATCTTGATCATTCGTATCCGACTGTTCCAAAGCCACTTGGCTCAAATCTTCGATCTAATGAAATTGAAAGATTTATCAGCTTGGGTAATTAATTATTTCATTTTTACTAGAATTAGAATTTCAGACTTCGCACTCCATTATGAGTTTAAAAAAAGTAGCTTTGATGACAAAATAAAGTAGGAAATAGTAGCCTCGATGACAATAAAAAAGAATTAAAGAATTTCATTGAAAACTTTTTAAAAAATAGAATTTTCAAACTATTTTAATTTAATAATTGATAAATAATGAAATTTTATAAGGAGTCATATTCTGATGTATTCACGTTTCTTAGTGCGAAGATTAATAATTAAAATTTTTATTAGTTAATTTAAAAAAATACACATTTCAAATTTTTCAATAAAATTGAATTTTCGCAGTTTTTTTGGAAAATTTTGAAAAATAAGATTTTTTAATCCTGTTATTTCAAGATACTTGAATTTTTATAAAGAAATAATTGAAAATTTTTGATGTAATTGAAATTTCTTTACATTCTATTAAAAATAATTTACTTTTTTAAAAAAATTTTAAAAAAAATGTTCTAAATAATCAAGGGAAGTTAGTCATCCTATAATTATAATTTTATTTTTAAAAATTTATTCACAACACATTCAATTATTTTCTTAAATAGTTAAACTTGGACAAAATTAAATTACTTTTAGGAATTTTATTAAAATTCATTGTAAAAGTTCAATTATTTCTATAAATAACAAAAATTCATTTATATTCATCACAAGAATTTTAATGATTTTCAAAAAAATTTTCTTATTCCAATAATTTGTATGTCTACTATTTTAATAAAATTTCCAAAAAGTATTCAATTATTTAAAAACAATTTTGACAAATTCTACACAAATATTCAATTATTTTCTAAAAGAATGAAAATTTCATAGGAATTGAATGATTAAAAATTGAGTTTATCTAAATTTTTTTTTAAAAAATCAATTATTTGAAATTTTTTTTTTATAAAATCCTCGCAACAATTCAATTACTTTCATAAATAATAAAAGTCATTGCAGAAATGGAATTATTTTTAATACAATTTTAATCAAATTCATCGAAAAATGCAATTATTTTTAAAAATTTGATTCAATTTTGTCTAAGGAATTCAATTATTTCAAATATTTTCATGAATAGAAAAATTTTTCTGATTTACTAAATTCTTTTAAATATTATTTTTGAAAAATATTCCTCACAAGAATTCAATTCTTTTCATAAATTTCCATAAAATTTAAAAAAACAATTCAATTATTTTCAAAAGTAATAAAACTCCCCGCAGAAATTCAATTGTCTTTAAAATTTTTTTGAAATTCTCCGAAATTTCAATTATCTTTGTAAATAATTAAATTGTTCTCTACAATTCAAATATTTTAAAAAATTTTAATAAAATTCTTCGCAAATATTTAATTATTTTCATAAATATGTAATAACATTCATTGGAAGGATTCAATTACTTTTATAAATTTAGTAAAATTTTTTGCAGAAATTCAATTAGTAACAATAAATTTTAATGAAATTGAATTAATCAAATTTTGAATTATAATTATGAACAGACAAGATTTTTTTTTAAATTGAAGATCCTAAAGTTCTGAACGTTCAAATGAACGAAATTTATTTATTTCTTCAGAAAATTATATTTTTATTGTAATTATTTTGCTTCACTATCCAAAAAATTAATAACTAAGTTTGTTAACGTAAAATTTTAGTTTTCAAACTTTTTTTTGATTAGTAAATTATTTAAATTTCTTGAATAATAAATATTTCATTCATTTGAACGTTCTAAACTTGGGGATGATAAAAATTGAAAAAATTCTTTGTTCAATTCAATTATTTACCAAATTGTAGATTTATAATCGAAATGAAATAAATTAAAATTTGATTCATTTTGTCCCAGGATAACCATGAGAACAATTAATTTACAACAAATACAAGATATATATAATATAAACAATAGAGAAATATACATATTACGAAAAGAATCTTAAACATAAAAGAATCACATCAGTCGCATGATTTGCAACTTTAATTCGATGTGTAATAACATAAAGGTTAATTCTATATCTAAATATTTTAGTTCTAAACTCTTTGGATACTTATATTCAGTAGAATTTATTTTCCAACAAAAATGTACTAAAATATAAAAATTAACAAAAATTCTGATAAAAATATACAAACAGATAAAATTAATGCAAGAAACCATCAGAAACAGCAAAAATGAATTATTAAGGGCAATAAAATATTTATGTTTTAATTTAAAAACACCAATAGCAATATTTTATTCGTAATTCGTTCTAAATAAAATCCAATTTTGCAAATTCAAAACTATTTTTTTCTCAAATTCATTATTTTCTTGTTATTTTAGATGACGAGGGACTAACTGAAAATTCGCATTTATTAATTTTACGTGATAATGAATTTACGGTACACAATGTACAAGGAAATTTGAACACCGTAAATTTGAACGATACCATGCTCACTGAAAATATTCACGATAATAACAGAATAAGCGAGCAAAATTTTTTCACCGATTCCAATGTTATCTCACAGGTATTCAGATGTTTCTTTTAATTCTTTACTAATCATTTTTCCACTCCGAATTCATTCAAAAACAATTTTTCCTTCTTTCAGGTACACAATCTAGAGATAATAGATCAAAATGCCGTTTTCGACGGAAGTACAGTTAAAATAATAGGCGATCAAGCAATACTAGAAAAGTTAGACCAAGTAAATAGCAGTGAATGTGTTATAGACGATAGTTTTGAAATAATAAACACCAATAATGTCAAATTTCTCGACACAAATATTCTTCTCGATGGCAATAGTATTAGAATTCTAGGCGAAAATATAATTCCCGAAAATAGTATACGAATTATCGATCGAAATTCACTAATTGAATGCGATACGGAAATTACAAAAGTCATTAATCCAAGAATTGGAAATTCAATGAAACGAAAGAGAAATGAATCGCCATCAATGATGAATACAATAAGTATTAATAATTTAAAATCGATTGAGCCAAAAAAAGTAAAGACAAAAACAATTAATGCAAAAAAGTATCAGTGTTCAAATGAATTGATCGATGAGAATAAAGCAAATCAGTCGTTTATAAATTGGCTCGCCTCTGTAACCGAGAGAATTAATGAAACAATGCACTATCAGTGCAGTGGAAAACCAGATCCACTTGTATTTCATGTGCCACAGACATTTTTCGAATGTCTTCGTGAGAGAATATCTTGTGGGGCGAAAAAGAAACGTTTACCAAATTCAACGACATCGTTTGTTCGAAAAGACGGTGTGCCTATTGGTACTTTCACGAAATACACGTGGCAAATAACAAATATCTTACACGTGAAGAGTATTTTTGAAACACCTTTAATTCCATTGGAAATAACGAGAAGTTTTATTCAGAATGCTGATGGTTCTTATCAATTGTACAAAAGAGAGGAAACGGATATTGATCGTTATAAAAAGACAGTAAACAGTGCTCTCATAAAACCCATGGAATTAAAAACATATTTAAAAGTTGGTAGGTGTTTTTTTTTAAAGTTACCTAGAGAATAATTTCTCAATTATTTATTTTTGTCTAAAATTTCTCTACTGCAAGTAATAATTTTTTTTCCATTTTAGGAAATACGTCTCCAAGTCAAGTGGATCCGACACCATTTCTAATTGAATGGATTCCGGATATTTTGCCGATTTCAAAAATCGGTGAATTGAGAATAAGATTCGAATTTGGTCATGTAACAAACGTGACTCCACAACGATGTAAAAAAGTATCGTTTTTGAAAAAGTATTAATATTTTACGAGTTTACGTTTATCAACGAAAAAAAGCAGTAAAAAAAATTCTTTTTAACATTGAATTTAATATGCATTAATTTCTTAATTAAAATAATTATTCCTATTAGTGCAAAATTAACTAAAATATATTACGTTCCTAAGTTTCATTAACAGCTTGTAAATAAAAGACAATTTTTATTCGCTACTTTTAAATTAAAACAATATTTAATATTCCGTTGAAAAAAAAAGAATTGTAAAAAAATGCACAAAACGTGATGTAAAAATGTATTTATTAAAAATCAATATCAAAGCAATAAAATTACTTTATTAAAGTGCTTTGATTAAGTACATTTCCGTTTTTTTTATACTTTTTATTCAAATAACATTCTCATTCTTTTGTGTTTATTATTTATAAACTAAAATGTTAAATAATAAAAAATGTTTCTCTAGCTGCAATTAAAAATTAGTAGCATCATTTTTAATGTTTAGAAAATTTACATTATTACACATTAAGTACAATTTATAGATTATCGCTAAAAATTTATTAGAAATCATTTTTCGCATAGCCCAAATTTAAAGGTAACTTAATCGAAATCAATCATAATGTAGAAATTCTGTTAATATACAAATCATGTAAAGAAGCTCTTCAATATTTGGAATAAATTTCCTATACTTTGGTATAAAAATAAAACAAATAATAATTTTTTAATGGTAAAAAAATAATAAGGCATTCCTCAGGAATGTCATGAATTAAATAACTTAAAAATAGTATTTTTGATTATATATTCACAGTATATATTTTTTCAAAAAAACTAATTCATCCAAACAAGAATACAAAAAAATAAAAATTTTATTCCTTGAGAATTTGGATAAAAAAAAATTCTTGAATTGTAATCTCTTTAAATGACTATTCGTTTGTTGAATTAGATGAGAGTCAACTTAAAGTCGGTCCGGTGTATTTTAATGTTTGTGAATAAAAATCTACTGGACTGTCGGTTACAATTAATTGTACTTGATCGGATATTTTGTCACTTTTCGACGTTTCGTTCGATGAAATAACATCAAAGTAAGTACATGGCCTCTCACCTTGGCCATACATATCGACTTTATACGGAGGACTGAGAATATCCAAAAATGCCGCTGGTCCTTCAACACAACTTATTCCATGTAAATTCTTATCGCGAGGTGTCAAAATACAGGCCGGATCATTTTTATTCACTGTTTCTGTAGCATGACTCGTGGCTTCTATTTTCTTATCTGTATTTACTAAGTAATCACTGTCACTTTGGATTGTGTAACTATTTATATTTACAACTCCACTAAGAACCTGAAACAGTTTGTTGATAAAAAAATAAATCAAAACAATACTATTTTTAAGGAATAATTCACGCAAAAATCAATTTTATTCATTAGAGCAAAAATAAACTTTGACAAAATTTTAATACTAAATAAATAAATCAGGGTTGTCACGCTTTTGCTCTTTTCAAATTCCTTGACTTTTCCAGGTTACGAAACGGAATTTTTCCAGGTTTTTAAAACTACATTTATTATTAATTAGAAAATTATTGTAAAACATCAATAACTTCGTTTTTCAATAAGTATTTAATTATTACTATTTTTTCTTATAGAAATTAATATTTTCAAAAATTCAATTATTTTTTTATCTTTTATTATTTATTTCTCAAAAAATTAAATTATTTTCAAAAATCCCAATGAAATTTTATGTGACGATTCAATTTTTTAAAAAAAATTTTAATAATTATTTTTTGTAGAAATTTAGTTAATTTCAAAAATTTCTCAAACTTCAATTATTTTTAATTGTCATTAATGTCTTCAATGTTTAGTAAAATTTCACAAAACAATTAAATTATTTTAAAAAGAAAAATTAATAAAATAAATTTCAAGACTTTAATTATTTTCAATGGTAACGTAATTGTTCGCAAAAATCCAATTATGTTCAAAAATTGCCAAACATTCCCGTTAAAATTTGAATTATCTTTATAAATAATAAAATTTTTCTTCGAAATTCAATTATTTTCAAAAATTTTAATAAAATTCTTGTAAGAATTTCAATTATTTTTAATATACAAAATTTTCATTAAATTTCTCGAAAAATGTAATTATTTTTAAATAATTTTACTAACATTTTTTAAAAGCATTCAATTATTATTTAAAAATTTGTTGGTAAAGTTGAATTATTCAATAAAATGTCTATTTTTAGAGTTAAATAAATGAATTCTCGTGGAATTTTCTAATAAATATTTTTGAATATGATATTCAATTATAATTCAAAATTTTTACTGAAATTTATTATTAAATCAATAGTTACTAGAAAATTCTGAAAGAAATTAATTATTAAGTATAAAAATAAACAATTTATGAAATAATAATTAAATGTTTCTTAAAATTGAATTTGCAGAAAGAATTTTAGCAAAATTTAATTATTTTGTTTTTAATTATAGAAATTAAGATTTCCAAAAATTCAATTATTTTTTTATCTTTTATCGTTTATTCTTTAAAAAATTAAATTATTTTCAAAAATTCCAATGAAATTCTTATGTGACAATTTAATTTTATTTAAAAATACTTTTAATAAATTCTTCGTTGAAATTTAGTTTATTTAAACAAATTTCTCAAACTTTAATTATTTTCAATGTCTACTACTTCAATAAAATTTCACAAAACAATTAAATTATTTTAAAAAGAAATTTTAATCAAATTAAGTTCAAGAATTCAATTATCTTCAAAGGTACAACGAAATTCTTCGCAAAAATCCAATTATGTTCTAAAGTTCGACAAAAATTTCAGTCAAAATTTAAATTATCTTTATAAATAATAAAATTTTTTTCCGTAATTCAATTATTTTTTAAAATTTTAATTAAATTCTTGTCTGAATTTCAAACCTTTTTAATATACAAAATTTTCATAATATTTTTCAAAATATGCAATTATTTAATAAACTTTTTTTAAAAGCATTGAATTATTATTATTTAAAAATTTGTCAATAAAGTTCAATTATTTAATAAAATGTTTAATTTTGAAGTTAAATAAATGAATTCTCGTAGAATTTTCTAATAAATATATTTTCGAATATGATATTCAATTATTATTCAAAATTTTAACAGAAATTTATTTTTAAATCAACATTTTTGGGAAAATTTTACAAGAAATTAATTGTTTAGCTGAAAAAATATAGAATTTATTAAATAATAATGGAATGTTTCTTAAAATTGAATTTTCATAAAGAATTTTATCAAAATTTAATTATTTTGTTTATTATTATTATAAATAACTAATATTATTATTATTTTTTGTCGAGAAACAAATTTTAAAAAAATGTAATAATTTCTTTTTTTGAGAAATTTGATGAAAATTTCTGTATTTTTGAAATAATTGAAATTCTACAAAGAATTTTATTAAAATTTTTGAAAATAATTGATTTTCGGAGAAAATTTTTATTATTTATAAAGACAATTTAAAATTCAAATGAAAGGTTTATATTTTTACAACAATTTATGTCTATTTTCAAACATAAATGGATTGTTGCGAGGAATTATTTTACATTTGAAAATAATTGAATTGAATTTTTAAGTAAAGGTAGATTTCAAGTAATTTATATTTTTTTTATATAAAAAAATTTTTATATTTTTATATTTTTACAAGAATTTTTGTCTATTTTCAAACATAAATGGATTTTTGCGAAGAATTATTTTACTTTTGAAAATAATTGAATTGAATTTTCAAGTAAAAGTAGATTTCAAGTAATTTATATTTTTTTATATAAAAAAATTTTTATATTTTTATATTTTTACAAGAATTTTTGTCTATTTTCAAACATAACTGGATTTTTGCGAAGAATTATTTTACTTTTGAAAATAATTCAATTGAGTTTTTAAGTAAAAGTAGATTTCAAAAATAAATACAATGAAAAAACAACAATTTTCCAGGATTTCGAACAAAATTCCTTTACTTTTTAAGATTTTTTTTAATTTTTATTAAATTCCCTGACATTTCCAGGTTTTCCAGGTTGCCTGGCAACCCTGATAAATACCTAAATTCTGCAAGAATTTAAAACCTTCCTTAACGTTGTTTTTATAAACAAAAAAATTGTACTTATTTCAAAATTTGTTTACCTTCAATAAGCCGTGCATTCCAGGATGATCATGTATGGGCATTGTAACTCCGTGTTTCAAAATAAAAACAGAAATTGAGATATCTTCATTTTCGAAGATATCAATGAAACACATTGGCGCCGCTTGAAATTGCACATAACGAAGAACATCGGGTGTTAATTTGACATCATCAGCTTTAATTTCATTAATGAGAGTGTACAATTTCTCGAAATTTTGTTGACAAAATTTATATCCGACATTTTTTTGTCCTGTAAATGTTTTTAATGCTGCTTTCCACAAATTCTCAATTGGTGTTGACATTCTTCTCTTATTAAATTTACTGACACTGTCCAATATTAATTTCATAGATTAAACACGTTTTTGGCAATTTTGCAAATAATATAGAACGTAGAGAAACTTCGTTACACAATTATATCCTCTAATTATCTTTAATTCAATGTCAACATAACCTTTTGATGCCTTTGATTACCAATATCAGGGTTGAGTAGCTTGTGGTTTGTGCAGTAATTTTTTTTTGCAGTATGCAATATGTACTGACCTTAAATAATTTAAAAAGAAAGTAGCAAATAAATGATAAAGTAACAAGGAATAAAGAAAAAGAAAAAGTAATAAAGAATAAAGAAAAAGAAAGAGAAAAAGTAAAAATGAATAAATAAAATAAATAAATTAAATGAAAATAGAAAAGTTTTGAAAAAGTTAATAGTATGTAAATAGAAAAAGTGGAGCATAAATAACCAGAGTAGTTAAAGTAGTATTTATTAATGAATCGCGATTTAGACAGAATTTAATACTTTTCTATATACAGTTTTAATATATTTATACATAAATATACAAGTTTAATTAAATCATTAATTCACAAACCTTAATGTTCACAAAGTTACGTCTTATTTAAAATTTACATGAAAATGTCACTCTCACTAAATTCGAATTGTTTAAGTAGAAAAGAAAATTATCACAGAAAAATAATATTACGTCAATAACAATTAAACACTCCACATGCACATGGTATAAAATTTTCAAATCTAATCTAACGATAATCTTCAATGATAATCAAATTCTTTTTGCGTCGATTTGGCACATTTTTGTTTCATTATATTTATTAAAATTGTGAAAAACCCCGATTTCCTCTCTCTCTATATCCAAAATTGCGGTATTTAAAAGTTTAAGTAAAAATCATTTTAATTCGAAAAATTGTCATGTACGGAAAACTTGGAAAAAAAAACATACGTACGAACTTTAAAGTCTTCTGTATTCATCTCTCTGTGGATTTGGAGGATTTTTGAAGAAAGTTGCGTACATAAATGGTAAAATGGAAGCCAAAGCCAAACACAAACCGACAATTGGTCGATACCAAACCCAAGCAAATCCAACCACTAATAAACTTATTGACATTGACACGGATAAATTCAATGATTCCAGATCGATCAAGCTGTGCAGGAGATTTGAATTCAGAACTATTGTTTTCAAAATATTTGCCATAAATGTTGCCGCGAGGAAGAGGAAAAACCATCCGAATCCTCTGTGGAAAAAAAATGATAATAGTTATAGAAAATAGGAAAAGAAAACTATTTTTTGAAAAAGATTACTATGAACATTAAATTTACCTCATTTTCCAAGTTCTCCAGTAATTATTGACATGCTCGAGATGAAACATTTGATCTATTGCCACCGCATGTTTTCGTTGAAGCAAAACCTCCTCTCCATGAGTCGTGACATAAGGCTCTATTTTTCCATTCGATAGTAAACCAACAATCGAATAAATATCTCCCGCCTTTCCTGCGTATGAAAATTGTATTCGAATATCCCCAACCTGGAAAATAATTTTCCATAAAAATCTTACAGTAAAAATAAAAAATTTCTCAATATAAATCTTATACTAAAAAACGAAAAATTTCTTATATAAATATTACACTAAAAATAAAAATTTTTTTTTTGTAAAAAATGTCCTTCTTTTAAACAAAAAAAATACCTTTGGATTCCACAAATCGTCGCTATGATAATACAATCCCGAATGCATCTTTATATCCCTTCTTTCAGGTCTCTCGTCACTCGTGACTTCAACATAATCACTAAACTTTTTCTTCAATTCCGTACCAAAAACAAAAGACCCAATTCTAACTTCATCTGCAATTTGTATTTGACTTTTAATTGGAATTTCTCTTGGATTCTCATGACCGAATCGAATATAAAAACGATCGGAATCTACTAATTTATCTTTCCATTCAGTCGTGTAATAATAATCTGCGGCCGAATCGTAACTGGAGGAGAGAAAAATAACAATTAATTGGGTAGGGGGGCACTTTTCCCAAAGTAGATTTTTCCCAAAAAATCGTATTCCCAAAGTACTTTTTTCCTAAAAAATTTTTTTTCACAAAGTCATATTTTCCCAAAATAAAATTGTTCATCAGATATAATGTGAACTATTTTTTTATTATCTCCAGTGTATAAATATAAATAAAACAATTGAGGAGAAGGTTTCAAAACATGATAAATCCAAATTTTGTCATTTCGAGAAATTTAAACAAATAACAATTCTCACATAACCATTAAAATTATCTTTAATAAGATCCTAAAGTTCTGAACGTTCAAATGAACGAAGTTTATTTATGTCTTCTAAAAATTAAATTTTTATTGCAATTATTTTGTGTCACTAACAAAAAAATTAATTATTGAGTTTGTAAATGTAAAATTTTAGTTTTTAAATTTTTTTATGATTAGTAATTTCTTAAAATACCTTCAATAAAAAATATTTCGTTCATTTGGACGTTCAAAACCTTAGGATCATTCTTTAATGTAGAAAAAATGTAATAAATTATTCATTTTTTAAGATTTTTTCTATTAAAAATGCTATGTTTGTAATTAAATTCTATTGTAATAGGGAATTTAAAGGTTTTAATAATTTTTTCCAATACAAAGATAGAAATTAAAAATCATCAAGGTTAGACCAAAATAATTTTTAAACTGAAAATTCTTTATTAATTAATTTTTTTTTCATAAATTGAACAGTGATAAATGGATTTCTAAAGATTTTAATATTTTAAATATGTGTTTATCTCAATTTTTTTAAAAAATGGATTTATCAACTTTTAAAAAATTTCTCCTCAATTATAAAATAATAACGAACAAATATAATTACAATAAAATAATATAAAAATGTGAAAATACGAAGAAGTTAGTATTTATGTAAACAATAATTTGCAAATATCCAGTCATATCATTTCTATTTTAAGAAAATTTCACTAAACAATTGAATTATTTAAAAACAAGTTTTTATTTGTCTTAAGAATTCAATTATTTTCAAAATTAATATAAATTCTTAGCAAAAATACAAAATTATTTTCAAAAAAACTTACAAAAATTGGCGTCAAAATTTTAATCGTCTTTATAAATAGTAAAAAAATTTTCTCCGAAATTTAACTATACGAAAATTTTCTTCAATTTAATGATTTTTAATATCTATTTCAATATGATTGCCCAAAAGAATTCAATTTTTTTTAATTTACTAAAATTCTATGCAAACATTTAATTATTTTTATAAAATAAAATTTACAAAGTAATTCAATTATTTACAAATTTTTTATAAATTTCTTCGCAATCATTCAACTGCTTCCATAAATAATAGAATTCTTTTAAGGAATTAATTTTTTTTTCATAAATCATAAAACTCATTGCAGAGTTCCAATGATTTGTAATCAAATTTTAGCCGAATTCTTTGTCAAAATTTTAATTATCTTCATAAATAATAGAATTTTTCTCCGAAATTAATTTATTTTCAAAAATGTCAATAAAATTCTTGTCAGAATTTCAATTTCCTTAAAATACATGTACAATTTTTTTCCAATTTCTCGAAAAATGGAAATTATTCTTAAAAATTCTATTAAAATTTGTCAAGGGAATTAAATACTTGCACAAATAAGTATTAATTTGGGAGAATCTGATTTTGGAAAAAATGGCATTTGGAAACCACTATTGTTTGGGAAACTTGATTTTCATACCCTTCTTCCTTGATCTCCACCCATTGGAACATTTGTACTCTTCTTTTTAATTTTACACTGTCGACAATAATTCCATATTCTGGTTCACTTAAAGGTTCAGTCACTTCTACGGGCCCTGAGACATAAACCAATCGACCTTCATAACTATTGTCGAAATCGTCTGGATTTGAGAATATAACAACATTACTCAATGCTTCGTCTAGAGAATGTGCTACTTTTACGGCTTTACCCTGAAAAATAAATAATATTGTTAAATAATAAAAATATATAATAATGCTAATAATAAAAAGAAGAAATAATTATTGAATAAGATGGAAAATAAAACAGGGTTGCCACGCTTTTGCTCTTTTCAAATTCCCTGACTTTTCCAGGTTACGAAACGGAATTTTTCCAGGTTTTTAAAACTACATTTATTATTAATCAGAAAATTATTGTAAAACATCAATAACTTCATTTTCTAATAAATATTTAATTATTATTATTTTTTCTTATTGAAATTAAGATTTTCAAAAATCCAATTATTTTTTTATCTTTTATTATTTATTCTTTAAAAAGATTAAATTATTTTCAAAAATTACAATGAAATCCTTATGTGACGATTCAATTTTTTTAAAAATAATTTTAATAAATATTCTTCGTAGAAATTTAGTTAATTTCAAAAATTTCTCAAACTTCAATTATTGTTAATTGTCTTCAATGTCTACTATTTCAATAAAATTTCAAAAAAAAATTCAATTATTTTAACGAAGTTGAAGTCCACAATGTTGATCAACGGAAAAAATTTGTTTCATTTACACCAAAAATTATTTTTAATTTAATATTTATTTATATAACAATTATTATCCAAACATAAACATCAATCTATTTTTTCTAAATATTTTTATGGCAATATTTCGGCTTTATTTTTTTTAATTTATTAAGTGAATAATTTTTCTCGTTGATAAACGTTGTGGACTTCAATGTCTTTATTTTAAAAAGAAATTTTATTAAAATTAGTTTCAAGAATTCAATTATTTTCAAAGGTAACGTAATTGTTCGCAAAAATCCAATTATGTTCAAAATAATAGAAAATTATTAAATTTTCAAAAGTTGCCAAAAATTCTCGTTAAAATTTGAATAATCTTTATAAATAATAAAATTTTTCTTCGAAATACAAATATTTTCAAAAATTTTAATAAAATTCTTGTCAGAATTTCAATTATTTTTAATATACAAAATTTTCATCAAATTTCTCGAAAAATGCAATTATTTAAAAATAATTTTATTAACATTTTTTAAAAGCATTCAATTATTATTTAAAAATTTGTTGATAAAGTTGAATTATTCAATAAAATGTTTATTTTTAGAGATAAATAAATGAATTCTCGTGGAATTTTCTAATAAATATTTTTGAATATGATATTCAATTATAGATCAAAATTTTAACTGAAATTTATTTTTAAATCAACATTTTTGGGAAAATTCTACAAGAAATTAATTGTTTAACTGTAAAAATAAACAATTTATTAAATAACAATTAAATGATTCTTAAAAATGAATTTGCAGAAAGAATTTTAGCAGAATATAATTATTTTGTTTTTGATTATAGAAATTAAGATTTTCAAAAATTCAATTATTTTTTTACCTTTTATCATTTATTCCTTACAAAATTTAATTATTTTCAAAAATTCCAATGAAATTCTTATGTGACAATTTAATTTTTTAAAAAATACTTTTAATAAATTCTTCGTTGAAATTTAGTTCATTTAAAAAAATTTCTCAAACTTTAATTATTTTCAATGTCTACTACTTCAATAAAATTTCACAAAACAATTAAATTATTTTAAAAAGAAATTTTAATCAAATTAGTTTCAAGAATTCTATTATGTTCAAAAATTGACAAAAATTCACTACAAAATTTGAATTATCTTCATAAATAATAAAATTTTTCTTCGAAATTCAGTTATTTTCTAAAATTTTATTAAAATTCTTGTCATAGTTTCAATTACTGTTAATATACAAAATTTTCATCAAATTTCTCGAAAAAGGAAATACTTTTAAAATAATTTTATGAAATTTTTTTAAAAGCATTCAATTCAATATTATTTTTATTTATTGTCAAGAGACAAATTTAAAAAAAAAAGTTAACAATAATTATTTCATTTTTCGAGAAATTTTATAAAAATGTTGTATATTGAAAATATTTGAAATTCTGCCAAGAATTTTATTATAAAGACAATTTAACTTTTAAATGAAAATTTTTAATTTTAACATGATTTTTTGTAAATTTTTGAAACCTAATTGGATTTTTGCGAAGAAATATATTATTTTTGAAAATAATTGAATTGAATAATATTGAAGTAAAATTAGATTTCAAGAATATATGCAATTAAAAAACAACAATTTTTCAGGATTCCCTGACTTTTCAAAGTTTTTTCAATTTTTATAAAATTCTCTGACATTTCCAGGTTTTGTGTCAATCTTGTAAAAATGAATAAAAAATTTTACAATAACAATAATTTATGTTTACCTCGTTCCAAAAAAGAAGGCACATGCCAATTGCAAATAGTATTGAACTAAAAATAGCTGTAAACCAAGACTCCTTCAATTGATCCGAAACAGACATTGACGAATTATTTAAACCTTGTGGTCTAATATCTCGAACCGGTTGTCTTTGATGATTTGCATTAATATTAATTGGTCCATTTTGCTATACACGAATATTTGCATTTTTTTAGAAGTTTTACACAGTGAAATATACGTACGAAACTTTACAATTGAAATAGAAATAAAATTAAATGTTATATGTATAAGTTATCATGAACCAAACCATTGCCTTCTATTTATTAATGACTATAATAATAATAATAATAATAATAATTTATAATCATAATATAATAATAATAACGTTATTATTTACTTTAAAACGTCAGCAAAAAATATATGTAAACAAAGAAACACTTACATTTGCTCGTTGCATTTTTGAATATTAAATAAATTCTAAAACCCAATATTTATATCAAATTCAATAAGTCATTATATAAGGTTTTTTAATATTCACACGCATATTCGAGAAATTTCCGAATTGCAATAATATAAATAATTTACTTTCATTTTTTCCTTGCGCGAAAAGTGACAGTTCTTTTTAACTTTTGAAGGTTAGGTTAGGTTAGGTAGCCCAACCTTTAAACGTAACTTACTTCTTTCTTACGTTATTTTACCGAGAGTTAGCGGGAAAACTGTCATTATTCAAAATTAGACTCCTAGGTATTTTTTTTTAATATTAACGTAATTACCAATAAACGTAAAATAAAAAATGTAAATTAACATATTTGGTATTTTGAAAATACCAAACTTTTACCTTTTTTCCTAAACTTAGTAAATTACCATTTCCCCCCCTGCTACACCCACACGTTTTTGCTTTCAGAATTTAATGACATCGACCAATCAGAACAATCCACGAAAAGCTTCGTCTGTAGACGTGTGGGACGTGGTGTAGTTATTACAAATAGCTTCATCTCCAGAGGCTTTATTTGGTAAAAAACATTTGTAGATGAGAAAGTGCAGCGTTATTTCATAAACTTTCCCAAAAAGTCAGAAGTTTTACTGTCTATCTTGGATTGTTAAAAAAAATCAACAAAAATGTTTCACGGTAAGTTTTGATAAGCAAATATTTTGTTTCTCACCGGCTTCTATTTGCCATGCTTCATCTAACATAGTGTAATTTTTATAAAATTAATTATATATATTTAAAAAAAATACAAGTATAAAGGGGAAGATTTTTTTCAATTTTTCTTTTAAACAATAGAAATTTATACATTGAGGAATGTAACCTTTAATTTGTAAGTAATTCATGAATTCACTATTTTTTGGGATATTCTTTCAGACGCTTGAACGTTTTTCTATTTGTATTATTAGTTAATTTAGTTCTCATACTGACAAACTATTCGTAAAATTTTATTGTATTTATAAACGAATGCAAAAATTTCATTTATATGCAGCTTTTTTTCTAGGTACATTTAGTTTTACGCACATTTTTCCAATCAAAAATGAATTAATTTTATTCACTTGTATTTACTTAGGATTTAATTATAGTATTTCTTTAGTCAGAACTCAGTATTTCTCTAGTTTGCAGTTATAATTAGTATTTCTTTAATGAGGACATTGTGTTTAAAATATTCAATGAGGAAACAAAATGCTTTCAGAGTGGGCGATTTTGATGCTGGGAATCTTGTCAGGTGTTCAATGTATGTATTCAAATACGGACGTAGTCGAATTAAATCCAAACAATTTTAAGAGTCAAGTTTTGGGAAGTAATGGCATTTATGTCGTTGAATTTTATGCACCTTGGTGTGGACATTGCCAACAATTAGAACCCGAATACAAGAAAGCTGCAACAGCCTTGAAGGTATTTATTTGCGAATATTGATAAAAATCGATTAAATCAACACATGATTGTATTCATTTTGTTTGTTGATTGATTCAACTGCAATATTTGTACTCAAAGAAAAGACTAAAGTTAATTTTAAAATTTAATATTGTATTACAACATTTTTTTTATCTTTAAATAACAACTTTAATTTTTGAATAATTTCATATTTTAAAACAAAAGTCATTTATTAACTAATTAACTGAAGAATTAAAAATAATTTGAAACTAATAATTTTCGAAAATTTTCTTAAAATTCTTCTCAAGAATTACAATTAATTTTCAATATAATTTTAATAAAATTTCTCGAAAGAATTTAATAGCTTTTAATATTAATTCTTCGCAGAAATTCAATTTAGAAAATTTGAATATAATTCTTTATAAGAATTAAATTATATCCAATACAAATTTCTATAATTAAATTCATTGAAAAAATTTTATAATATTCTTCACACGGATTCAATTATTTTTTTCAAAAATTTTTCTTTTTATCTAAATTATAAAATTCTTCGCTGAAATTGTATTATTTTCTACAATTTTCATAAAATTGTAAGAAATCAAGTAATTTTTAATACAATTTTCATGTTTTTAAAATAAAATTTGATTACTTTCAAAAATATTAATAAATTTCTTCAATACAATTCAATTATTTTCAATACATTTAAATCTCTCGAAAGAATTCAATTTTTATCTATGATTTTAATAAAATTATTAATTACAATTATTAATCGAATCGATTGTATTAAAAAAAAAATAATGAAATTCCTCGAATTCCTCCTTTATTGAAAAAATGAAAATTTTCGAATGAATTGAATTATTTTCCTGATTAATAAAATTCTTTACAGGAATTTGAATTATTTTCACTATAAAGTTTAAGAAAATTCAATGTTTTTTCATATTTTATATTTTCAATACAATAAAAGAACAAAAATTTCTCAAAAGAATTTAATTTGTTTATAAAAAAATTTTAATTAATATTCTCAGAAAAATGAAATTATTTTTAAATGTACAATAAAGTTCATGATAAAAATTAAAAAAATTAAAACAAATTTAATAAGGAAAAATTATCAAAAAATAATAGCAAACAATGATTTTAAATTTCTTGAAATTCAATTTTTCATCGTTAACTTTAATAACATTTAACAATTAAATTATTAATTTTAATTATTATTATTGACAGAATTGATTTTATTAGAAAAAAATAACAAAATGACTCGAAAGAATTTTCAATATTTTAATAAAATTTCGAGAAGAATTCAATTATTGTCCAAAAATTTTAATAAAATCAAATAATAAAATTTTTAATTACCATTATTTTGTGAACATTATTTTATTGTAATTATCGTTAAATTATTAACAAAAACTTCTTTTTCCAGGATATTCTTAAAGTCGGTGCAGTTAATGCCGATGACCACAAATCATTAGCGGAGCAATACGGAATTCGTGGCTTCCCAACTATCAAGATTTTCGTCGCTGGCAAACCAGAAGATTACAATGGTCCAAGAACCGCTGCTGGAATCGCAGAAGCTGCATTGAAAGCCGCCCAACAAAAAGTTCAAAAAATTTTGGTAAGTTTATGAATTGTTTTTTTTTAATAATAAAATTCTTTTTATTTTTAAAGAAATCAGGCCTTGAATATTATGACTTTTTCGACTAATTTCAAATAATGCTGTAAAAAGTATAACAATATACAAATCTTTGAAAATTTATTATTGAATTATTTTTTTAATTAAATTTTTGAAATATACAATTAAAAAATTTCACAAATAATTGAAATTTTTTTCAAATTTGATTGAAAATAAATCATCTTTTTAAGTATTTAATTACAATTTTCAAAAGTTAACTTTTAAAGAATTTAAATTAAAAATTTTGGAAATAATCAAATTATGGAAAATTTTAATGAATAAAATCTTGAAGTTTAAATTCAATAAAATTGAACATTAATAAAAATTAGATTCTATAAATAATATTAAAATAGTTTTGAAAATAGTAATTCTCTAATTTATTTTGTTTTAATTTTTTAAAATTCAATTATTTTCGAAATTTCTGAAAATTAAAATTCATTCACAAAATAATAACATTACAATTTTTAGAATTATTTAAAAAAATTTTCGAAGCAATTAATCATATTCAACATTTTTAACTAAAATTTTTCAATAAATTATTTTTTTTAAATTATGCACTCTTTCAATTATTTTCGAAAAATAATAATAATAATTTTTTTATAAAAAAACTAATTCTTTGGATTGTTTTATAATAATTTTTTTAAATCAATTTCCTTCAAACAAATAAAACTAAAATTGTTTAAAATTTACTTTTTTTATAATTTTCGAAAAATTAAATATAATTAAAATTCATTAAAAATTCGATTATTTTTTTTATCTTTTAAAAAATCAATTATTTTTTAAAGATTTTACTAAATTTTAATTATTTTTAAAATTATTTTACCAAATTTCAATTTTTTCGACATTTTTTTAAATGTACGTAATTGTAAAAAAAATATTTAATAATTTAATTTCAAAAAAATTATTTAAATATATTTTTAAGCAGTCAATTCATCAGAATTTCTTTATTAGGATTTTTAAAAATATTCCACCTTAATAGCTTGAACAAGAAAAATGAACGGTTTTAATTATAATACAAACTTAGATTTTTTGTATTTAAACAATATTATCTTGAATTTTCGAATAAATTTCAAAAAAATTGTTAAAAATTAATATAGATAATTGATTTAGAGGTGAATTTTATTTTAAAAATTGTAGAAAATAATTAAATTTTTAAAAGGATTATAGTTTTAATTTTTAGAAATTATTAAATTCCAAAAGTTGAAATTTTCAAAATTTCATTGCCTGTAAAAAAAGAAATAATAAGTATTTAAATATTTATTAAGCAAAATTATTCAAGTTTTGAATTAATTGAATTAAGAAATCAGTGAAGAATCGGGAAAATGGAAAATAAAATTTTTGTAACAGTACTAAATTAAATACATTACTTTTTCGACTTTTTTCTATTTTTAATCGATTAAAGCGACTTTTTTTTGTTAAATTCGATTCGAGGCCTGATAAATGTATCAGTTTTATAATTATAAATACGAGATTGTAATTTAATCGTCGTTTTTCAGTCGCCAAACAAGAAGGACTCTAAGGATAGTAAAGATGTTGTTGAATTGACTGACGACAATTTTGACAAATTAGTCTTGGGATCTGAGGACTTGTGGTTAGTCGAATTTTATGCACCCTGGTGTGGACATTGCAAGAATTTAGCACCTCACTGGGCAGCTGCGGCTTCAGAACTCAAGGGAAAAGTGAAATTAGGAGCTCTCGATGCAACTGTACACTCGCTCAAGGTGATTTTTCTCTAAATTTTCTTTATTTTGTCTTCATTTTTGATTGTTATGATGCTAAAGTTTTGAACGTTCAAATGAACGAAATATTTTCTTTTGTTGAAGATATTTTAATAAATTACTAATCATAAAAATATTTAAAAACTAAATTTTTACTTTTACAAACTGAGTAATTAATTTTTTTTATAGAGAAGCAAAATAATTGCAATAAAAATTTAATTTTTAGAAGAAATAAATAGATTTCGTTCATTTGAACGTTCAGAACTTTAGGATCTTTGATTGTTTCAATATTAATAATATGGGTATTTATTTACTGAAAAAGTATTTACATTTTTATTTTTTTTCTTTCTTTCTTTTCTTTCTTTTCTTTCTTTCTTTACTTTTCTTTCTTTCTTTCTTTACTTTTTTTTATTTGTTTGTTTCTAATTTCGATTTTTTGTGATTTCCAGGCAAGCAAGTACGGAGTAAACAGCTACCCGACAATTAAATTCTTCGCCGCTGGCAAGAAGGACTCGGATTCAGTGAGCGAATACGATGGCGGTCGAACCAGCAATGACATTGTTAACTGGGCAATGGAGAAATTGACAGAGAGCATTCCAGCGCCAGAAATTGTCCAAGTAACAAATGAAGAGAAATTAAGAGAAGCCTGCGAAGACAAACCTCTCTGCATTGTTTCTGTCCTTCCACACATTCTCGACTGTCAGTCAGATTGTCGAAATGGATATTTAAATGTTCTTAAAACACTCGGCGAGAAGTACAAGAAGAAACTTTGGGGGTAAATAGTCAATTTTTGCTTTTAAACATCTTTTTAGACTTTATAACAAACATAAATAATAATGTAACAACTAATTTTTCAGATGGATCTGGTCCGAAGCTGGAGCTCAGCCAAATATCGAGGAAGCTCTAGAAATTGGTGGTTTCGGTTATCCAGCATTAGCGGCAGTTAATATCAAGAAAATGAAATATTCCCTTCTTAAGGGAAGTTTCTCCAAAGACGGAATCAACGAATTTCTCAGAGACTTAAGTTACGGACGTGGTAGTACAGCACCTCTGAAGGGCAACGAACTCCCCAAGATCTACGAGACGGAATCTTGGGACGGTAAGGATGCTGAGCCACCACAAGAAGAAGATATTGATCTCAGTGACGTCGACCTAGACGAGAAGGACGAACTCTAAAATAACTCTTAAATCGACTGATGATTTCTCCCACAAAAAGAATGAAAGAAAAAATACCGTGAACAACATTTTTTTCTCCATTTCATTCGTGCGCAATTTTTATGCGTCCCTTGTTTCTAATTACTCCAATAATCATTAGAAAACATTTTTTTTTTTAATGAATGTTAGGCTTAATCTAGAAACAAACAAAAAAATAAGCCAATTTACACAATAATTCGCAGTTTCATTGAGACTTTCGAAAATATCAATTCAAGAAGAAAAAAAAGTCTGTTTAGTTAATTATTATGTAAGTAATTTTTTAAAATACAGAGACAAAAATTTGCAACTTTTGCATTCCACACAAATGTAAAGTCATTTTAATCTGTACATATACATAAAATTAATGTGAAATCTTGGATGACTTTTTTAAAGAAAATATTAACGAAAATAAAATAAGTGACTCTGAGTGAAAAAAAAAATCCGAGTGTTTCTCTATCATATCGTGTTTTAATATACGTGAAGAGAGTGTTTTTTACGCAGAATATTTCATATTCCTCGAAAACATGTTTTTAGAACTTATTTTTCTATAATTATTTATCTCTGTATGCTCATTTTAAGTAGTGAATGTTGAAAAAAAAATTAATTTCATACTTAGGGTCTTCCAATGTGCTCAAAATTAATTACGATTCTTTTTTTGTCAGCTTTCATTTAGAATCAAATATCGTCTTAATGATAAAATTGTTACTTAAATAATACTATTGTTTGTGATTTAAACATTTTAAATTTCTTTTTACTGAAATATTTCACAATAAAATGTATAAAAATTTTATTTAACTCGTTTTCTTTTCTGTAGTTTTAAGGAACCTGATTAATTTCAATTTAGAAAGAATTAATTGTTAATACTTAATATTTATTAACTTCACTTAATATTATTGCTGGTTGGTGAACATTTAAAATTTCTTTTTATGGAACTTTTTTACTTTTTTTTTGTTTTAATTTAGAAACAAATAATTGTTAATACTTAATATTTATTAACTTCACTAAATATTGGTTGGTGAATATTTAAAATTTCTTTTTACTAAAATTTTTCACTGTAAAATCTATAAAAATTTTATTCAATTCTTTTTGTTTCTATAGATTTACAAAAAAATAATTAAATTAGATTAATAATTTCTTTCTTTAAAATCTTTTCCAAAAAAATAAGAATTCTGGCTTTGAATTACAATGTATAAAAGTTTTATTCTTGACTATACAACCCTGACGTTATTTAAAGTACTGTTCACAGTAAAAACAAAGCTAACTATGATATTCAGAATTTTTTATTAATTCTCTCTAAAAAATCGTGGTATTATTCATCAAGTGCTTGTTTATCATTCAAAGAGTGAAAAAATAGAGTTAAAATGAATAACTTTTGTTTAAAATTGAAAATAATGTGAAGAAACTCTAGTAAAGAAAACGATTTGACAGATATCAGCTGACAACCTAACCTAGTAAACATTTACACATAGAAACATTCGTCACACGTATTGCATGTCAAAACAAAGATGAAAGTCAACTAAAGACCTCAAGTAATCGTGTGATTTAGTATTTCGTCATTGATGTTTCGAGTACTATCATAAAAGTTTTGAACGTGCTGTGAAAGTCTCTGAAAGTTGTTTATGAATTAGATAACAAAGAAATTTTCTTCGAAAATGGGTGTCATTTTTCTGGAACATATTGGAGGTTCTCGTCTATTTTCTTGCGCATCTTGCGACACAAATCTCACAAACAGAGGTCAATTGATAAGTACTCGTTTCACTGGAGCAACTGGACGAGCTTTTCTTTTTAATAAAGTCGTCAATCTTAATTATAGGTAAAAAGAAAGATGCATTTCTCTTCTATTGTTTCGTTTTCTAACCTGTAAAGCAAATTTTTTGTGCGGATAATAACTTCTTTTGTCAACAGTTTTTCTTTGTGTATTATTAGAAATCACTATACGTTTAAGACAAATACTATTTCTATTCTAATACGTAATTTATTAAATTATACGTAATGTAATTTATAATATGACATTATTGGATGTTAACTGAATTGTAAATCAGAATCAGAATTGTTTTATACGACAAGATACTTTTATTTACAGTGAGGTGCAAGATCGAGTAATGTTAACAGGACGTCATATGGTTCGCGATGTGAGCTGCAAAAATTGTGACTCGAAACTCGGATGGATTTATGAATTTGCAACCGATGAAAACCAAAGATACAAAGAAGGTCGTGTAATTCTAGAACGCGCTCTCGTTTCGGAAAGCGACGGAATGAGCGATAATGTTTAAAACTATTACCAATTTCTAGAGTTCTTTATTAGATTGTAAGAGATAAGTATAGTTTTCTTTTTCTTTAAACTATTATTCACTCTTTCTGAAAGAATTGCATTAAAAATACAGCCTTTAATTTAATTCCCCTTTTGAACATTTATAACAAAAAATGGAATTACTTTTTAAAAAAGTTTTTCAACAAAGAGAAATATTTTGTTAATTAATCAAATTAATATCCACTTAATTATAAAGGCGAATTAAAAAAAAAGTGATTCATGTGAAAATTATTTTATTTTTACTAAAAAGAAAAAAAACCCTATTAATAAGTTTTTTCTATTAGTTTATCGCAATGTTACTTATAATGAATTGTTATACATACTTTAATATCTCTAGATATAAATAATGAGAATCTCAATAATAGATTCGTCTCAAAATTCATTCATTTAGAATTGAAATTAAAATATCATGAAAAAGTAAATTAATTACAGTTTTTTACTGAGATAAAATATATAATAACCGGACAAATTAGAAAAATGTCATTACTGCCAAAATATATTTATAAAATATAAATATATATATACATTCGCTAAGAAATGAAATACACTTTTTGTCATTTACAAAAATAGAGTAAAGTAGGTTTTCATTTTTTCGCTAATTTAAAGAAATGTTTTTTCACTCTTCTCTGTATTTGATAACAATAAATACAGTTTGTGCTGCGTGTTCGCCGAAAAACAGTAGATTTAGATGTAAGAATTCGGTAAATGAAAAGGTTATAAATAAATCTTTTTGCTGAATTTAAAATTTTGATCATTTTCTTCTCCGTTTATATTTTGATTAAAAGAAAAATTGATAATTTTTCGTTTATTAAATAAAGAGAAATTAAGAGAAATTCAAGTCTTAAATAGTCATTATTCTACTTTTTTTTACTATTTTCAAAAAATACAATTTTTTGACTATTTCTAATTTAATGGGACTATTTCGACTTTTTTTCCATTTTTCAACAAAATACATGTTTCGGAAGTTTCGAACGTTCAAATGAAGGACAAAATTTTTTTTACTTCTTCTATTTCTATTTTATTTGCAAAAAATTATTTTTTAAATTAAAACAAAATAATTTTAACTAAATATGGCTTAATTTCAATTATTTTTCATTTTTCGATAGCAATTTTTAAAAACACTTCAGGTGAAAAAAAATTCGTTCATTTGAACGTTTGAAACTTTAGATCCAGCAAAATATCACTTTTTTGTCTAAAATGATACTTATCTTAATTTTTAGAGTGTAAAAAAATAAACATAGTCAAATATTTTCGTCTAAATTGTATTATTATATTTTTCTACAAGTTTTTCGAATTATTCAAATTTCGTAAAATTGAATTGAAAAGAATTGAATTTTAAAATTTTTTTATGTTAATTCTGTTCTGAATAATTCAATTCTCAGGGAACTATTTGAAAATTCTTAAGAATAGTAATTGATTTAGAAAAAAATGTTTACAAATTCTAGAAAATAATTCAATTCTGAAAGAAATTTTTGGAAATAAATAAATTTTTTTAATGGTTTCAAATTAAAATTTTTGAAAGTATATTAAATTTCAGAAGGTTTTAAATTGAATTTTTTTTAAATTTTGTATAGTTTCAGTTATGAATTTTTAACAGCATTTAATTAATTACTTAATTCATTTATTAAATTTATAATTATTCAATTTAAATTTTTAAAAATAATCAATTATTAGTATTTCTATTGAATTATTGAAAATATATATAAATTGACAAATTTCTAATAATCGAAGTTTAGTAAAATTCATTCATTTAAAATAACTGAATTTTAGACGCTTTTTATTAAGTGAACTTTTATTCTTTTTTTCAATAATTTCTTTTAATCAACTTTCTATTTATAAATATATTTACAAAGTTATTTAATTTTTTTTCTAAAAAAGCAGAATAATTCATTTAGAAAAGAATTTTACTTAAAATTTTTGGAAAATGTTTTAATTTTAAAAAAGTTGCAATAGACATTTTTTCCAAAAAAATTATATTTCACATGGATTTAATTTAAATATTTTTGAAAATTCCAATTTATGTGAAAATTGAATTGTATTTAAATATTTATTTTTCAAAAATTATTGAACTTTCAAAAAACTTTAGTTAAAAATTGTAAAAATTAATTTAACTGATTTGTAATGTTTAAAAACATTACAATTTTTTTGTAAAAAACAATTGAACTTTCATAAAACTTTAGTTAAAAATTGTAAAGATTAATTTAACTGAATTGTAATTTTTAAAAGTAATAAAGTTTCAGAAGGTTTAAAATTGTAATTTATTTTAAATTTCATCTCCTGTGGGAAAATATATTATTATAAATATTGAAATATTAATAAAGTTTATTGAATTTTTCAAAAATTGAATTAATGAATACTAAAAATATTAGGTTTTTGAAAAATTTTAATTTTATTTTTTTAAAGATAATTGAATCACCGAAAGTAATTATTAATTGAAAAATTGTCATACAATTGAAAAATTCGTTCAATTTTATTGAAAAAAAGTATATCTTGTCAAGAATTTTTAGAGTAATGTAAATAAATTTGATTATCTTTTTCGAAAATATTTAATTTAAACTTTCCTGGAAATCAGAATAAAAAAAAAGACTTTTTCGATTTTTTTGTATTTTAAATGAAGTAAAATTACTTTTTTTGTGTCTTAAAGTCCACCAGGAATTAATTGCAAAAAGAAAAAAATTTTTTATTTGTCAAAAAGAAATAAAAGAAATAAGGGATTTAAGGGAAAATGAAAAACACAGTTGCATTTATATTTGTTGAAAGATTTACTCTATTATTGGAACATATCATCCATACATCGCATGGTCCATGCCGATCTTGCTTGTTTTTTTTATGTAAAAAAGGTGGAAATAAAAATAATATACAACAGACAGAGGGCTTCGCTCACCTTTTTTTTCTTTTTTTTTCATTTTGTTTTTTTAGTTATCTTTTAACGTGTACGTGAGTGTGTGTAAGAGTGTGGTTATCTTCATTTTTTTTCAACGCAGAGTACTCTCAAACTCTTCTACAATATTTTTTTGTTTTTGTTTTATTTTTCATCAACGCTGCGCCTAATTACAATATTCATATAAAAAGGTAATTTAGTCAAATTTTGTACATATTGCACGGTCCAATAAGGATTAATTAATTAATTGTTCAATTAATCAATAACATAATTAATAGTACAATACAATAATTAAAATTAATAACAATTAAAATTAATCACATCTCTTTATACTCTCTATTTTCCTTCTCCTAATTTGTCAAATATGACGAAATTTATGAAAATTATTCAGTTAAACATTTAAAGGGCTACAATATTATTTACTTTTATCGCCCGAATAATGTGAAACTTCAATTATTTAAAATACAATTCCGCAGACAGTATTAAAATAAAAGAAAAGAAAAAAATAAAAATTTTACTTTACAAAAAAAGTTATAAAATATTTTTCATTATTTCGTAGAAATTAAAAAATAGAAAAACAAACTTTCTACAAAAATTATTTTACAGTTATATTATTGTTAACATATATATATATATATATTTTTTTTTATACTGTCTGTAGTCACGCAAAGAGCGGGAAAATAAATAAAGAGAATTGTAACGAGAAAACGATTTACAAAAAAAATTTTTTTTTAACATTTCAAACGCAACGGCTCATTGTCGACGCTTTTTTTTTACTAACTTTAATAATACCACTGGAATAACATTCTTTATCTTCTGCCAACCCCTGTACGTATGGCGTTGGGGTATTATTTCTAAACTGTCAGTACATGAGGTAAAATATCAGGATCGAGAATAAAATACAGAAAAATTATTTCCAAGTGTTTTGTCGTAAATATTTTTCCCATAAAATATTCAAGATACCACTCAATATTTCTGGGTAACAATACAACATTTGCGGGTTTATCATTTCAACGAAGTTGCAGAGAAATTTCTTTACTTTAGTCTTTAAACTGAGAATGTAAAAACAATTATTTTTTTTAATGATCAAAAATAAAAATTTCTTTCGCTGCAACTGTCGTGAAAAATTTGTGGAAGGTGACGCGAACTTTGTATTTTTTTTTTGTGAAATACAATTGAATAATAGAAAGAAAAACGAAAATTTATCAAAAAAAAAAAACTATTTGCGAGATTTTTCCAATATTTTCTCTCAATTTGACTTGAGAATTACTTCTGAATAATGTGGAATTTAAAAAAAGAACGCAAATAGTGTTAGCAGAGCGAATCAATGGGAACAATATTTTTTTCGGTCTCTTTGCCTTTTTTTGTATTCTGGTGTTCCTATATTATATTTCTCGGTAGAAAATATCTTGCTCGATATGAAGAAGAGGAAATAAAAATTCTCTCTACTATTGACTATTTTTAAAATATGGAAATGAAAATTTTTTTTATTTAATTTATATTTCTCATATATGTATAATATATATTTATAGGATTCTTTTTTTTTGAAATTCCAGGCATTTCAAAAAGACTGACTTTTATACATTGATTTCCCATTGTGTGCTTTACAAACTTATTTTACATCTACATGATCCGTCTCGCTTTTTTTCTTTCACATTCTCGCATTTTCTCTCTTAAACTATATCATTATGTACATAATATCTGTATGCGTCTCTCTCTCTCTTGCTCTACAACTTTCTTTCTCTCTTTCTTTCTCTCTTTTTATTTTCTTGACTTGCTTTATTTTTTTAATAAATTCATTCTTTAAACGCAAGTTTCATTATTCGAAATTTCGTCAGATTTTTAAACGACGCTAATAAAAACGCTCAGAGCGATTCTACGCTTAGCATCTCGGGTGTGATCGATTTATTGTTCGATTTTCGTTCCTTGCCACTGCTCTCATTGAACTGGTAAACTTTACCAAAAATTTACTTTTTTATTAACTTTGCTTTATTTATTTTTACTTTTGGAAATTTATTTATTCATTAAAGAAAATAAATATAATTGAAAAATAATTCTTGTAGGAATTATTTGTCTTTTGGAATGATTTATTTTTACAAAGAGGAAATTATTCATAGAAAGACTTCTGGAATAATTGAAATTTTCGAACAATGAGAGCAATGGAGTAGTGCAAATGAATGCAGTACACAAAAAATAGCAGTACAGTGCAGCAGGAGTGTCTCTACCACTCAGTCATATCAGTCTATATGCCTCGCCTCGAGACTGTTTTTTTTTATTTATTTTCTTAATTAATATTAATTTTTAAAAGTTTTTTTTTTGCTTAAGCTTAATATTTCGCATTACAAATGACAAATACATTGCAGTAATTGCTCGTTTTTTTTAATGTAGATTTTCTCTCCCACATATTACTCAGAATTAGTTTTTTTTTTAATTTCTCATTCTTACATTGCTTTGTTTTTCATCTTAAATGTTCATTTAACGATCTATACGCTTAAAGACCTTTATACTTGTTAAAATTATTGTATATTTATTTAGTTTTTTTTTATTTTTTAATAATCGTTGAAATATAATATTTTGTTGATGTACTTGTCACGCTCAACTGTCTTTGAAGTGCGTTTAGCAAAAGAGTGTATACAATTTTTTTTCTCTCTCACGTTCACCATAACAAAATTCATTATGCAAAATTGTATTATCCTTTATTTTGATTCTAAAAAAAGGACCAGTAAAAAAATAACATATTAAATTATTAAAAAAAAAGAACTAAACGTAAGTTTTGGTAAAAAAATAAATTCTTTAAAATGTAAACAAAATTTTCTAGTTTTAAAAAGAATTAATTGGAATTTACTTATAATTTAAATTCAATATTAATTCAAATTATGAATTTAAAAAAGTGTGTGTTAAAACAATTTTTATCGGACACAAATCGATTAAAAAATTATAAATAGAGTAAAATTTACAAAAATTTAAAATTAATTAAACAATTAAAGGAAATAAAACTCTAATGAGTGTGTAAAATTTTTTTGCTAACGTTTTGAATGGTGAGACGTAGACATTGAGTGCAGAGCGCAGCTCGAAAATTAATTTTCTAAGAATATTTTGTAAAGTGTGTACATGTAATTGTGTGGGACTAACAAATTTATAACGAGTCCGTGTGTGAATTGGAATATCGGTGTCAAATTACTTGATTAGCGCATATAAAATTTGTCCAAATAGAAATAATTATTTACCAATTATTACAATAGGAGTAAACTCCACAATTTTTTTCTTTTTTTTTTTTTTAATGTACAACAATAATTCAGTCTAATGTATTTCAAAGCACCAATCGTAACTTGCCGATTTTTGTCTCTCATTCTCTCTCAATCATTTCATAATTTTCTTTTAATAATCAAATTTACATTTAATCTCCGAATTTTCCTTTATGCTAAAAAATAAATTTTTTCTAGAAAATAAACAATTTTTTTTCAGAAATAATTTTCTTTTTAATGGAAAATATTCCGGAGATATATTGCCTATACATGCAATCGGCCAATTTTTCCTAATCTTTGATTTTTTTTTAATTATTACACACGAAACACGCACCACTCTTTTAGGGATTAATTTCGAGTGAATATATAATAAAACTCGATATTTAAAAAAAAGTGTGTTTCGTGTTTCCCTCCCAAAAGAAAATTTCAATTTCCTAATTTTGATTTGATAATTTCCAATTTTTTTTTGTTTACACAATGAAAATCGCAAATCATTTATCGCTAGTGAATTTTTTTTATTGTATGTTTGTGTATTTTTGCGCGTGTGTACAAGTACAGGAGTAAATTTAGTAATTAGTCGACAGAGCAGAACCGATGACGGCAGGTCTCTTTTTTTTATTTTTTCTCTTTTAGATTTTAAAAACGAGTGAATTCTTTCGATTTGCTGAAAATTTAGAAATACGTTTCATTTTCTACTTTCTTCAATTTTCTCAAATATTGGAAAGAAAAAACTACCATTTTCTACTTTAATACAATTTTTTTTAAAGAAACGGATTTGAAAATTTTCGAAGCAAATCATTATTTTGTGAAGAAAAATTGCTTAATCTCGAATGGGAGAAATAAGACGGAAATACAGACGGACCGACAGACAGTCGAACGACAGATCGATTTTTACGATTCGCGTATTAATGTCGGCACATAATGTAGAGTATTATTAACAATATAATAAGTTTCATTAAGAGAATCAAAAATAAAAAATAAAAAAATTAATAATAATGAAGCCACAGAGACTTGAACTCTCTACGCTTGGCAGTATTATGAACAATCGGCCTGTATGAAAGGCCGCGAAAAACGACAATCACTTTGCTTTTTTACTAAGAAAATAAAACCGACGTCAATATAGATAACGCCCTTGGCAGTGATCGTAGAAGTGCATATTTTTCTTTACTTCACTTGTTTTTTTTCAATAATTACTTTTAATAATGCATTTTATTCGTTTGCTTATTGATCTCAAGTTTCATAATTTTTTTTTTAATTAATATCACGTATTAATGAACAGCCGAGAGTTTTTCTTTCCCGTAAATTCATTTCTATTGAAACAATACTGAAGTATTTTAATTTTTCTTAATTCGATGTACGTATTTTACATTTCGTTTATTTATTTCTCGAATATTCTTTTCGATCTTTGAATAAAGAAATTGAATTTACAGTTCCGAAGTCTCAAAGAATTAGTTTTCAAGTATTTTCATTGTTTTTTTTTCAAGTCGTCCCGAGAGAGTACGAATAAATGCTAGACTAAAATAAATAAAATGCTTCTGTAGACCTGCCGTCGACGGCTGTAATATGAAAACTCGGAGAAGATTTTTGTTTTTTTTTTTTGGGAAAAAGGAACGACTTCTTGAATTCTAGATTGAAATCGTCTTTTTCGATTTAGAATTTTAGAGATAAAAACACAGCTAAAGAGGAAGAATAAAATCCTCGACTCTTACGCTTGTCCAAAGCAATTTTCATTTGGCCAATTTTACCTAACTACGCATTTTTATATTGCACAACATCATAATACCGTTTCGAATATTAATTTTTCGATAAAATTTAAAACAAAAATTCCACTCAAGAAAGTGCTTAAAACTTTTATTTTTAATAAATAGCTAATAAATCTTCAATCTTTCATCGTGCCTCTTTTCTCGAATTTATTTATAAATCTTCTCCTCCTTTTCGAAAAATTTTCCGCGACACATACACCTACGTTAAAGAGTTAAAGACGAACGCATTCGTTACGAGCGAAGTGCTTAAGTTTATAAAGAGTTTCTTCATTTTTTTTTCCTATACACAAATGTTTCTTAATAATTCGCGACTTAAATTTGCATCGCATTTTTTTTATCAATATGGAGCTGGGCAATGTCTTCGCAATTATGTCATGACGATTGTTGCTTTTCTTCTTTACTTTTCGATTTTTTTTCTTCTCTAAATAATGCTTTCCCATTTTATCAAACAGTTAATTATGGCTGTGGCAATGATAATGATTATGCGCGATAAAATTCGAGTGGTAGATAATGCACGGTACATACAAGATTAACGATAGGTATTTGTGATTCTAGGTCCTAGGAATATTATGAGATACAATGGCAATGATAAAACAACCATTGTCAGGCTCTATATTTTTCATTCGCATTTATCTCGATTTTACAATGCAAAAGTAGAATCGAAACTATTTTTTTTTTTTTTTGGTTTCGTGTCAATTTCGGTTGTTTAAAAAATTTTGTGCGCAATTGTTTTTAGGCAGATTTTATTGATTTTCTTTTCTATATTCCTCTATTGTAGGGGAAAATAAAATTATTTCTACTTTGATTTTTTTAATTAAATTAAAATTGCAACTTTGTTCGAATATATTAAAAAGAATTGCTTTATTTTTGGTAAAATTAAAAATTAGGTATCTAATAATTGCAAACGTTAAAACGTTAAAAATTGCTTTTGTTAAAAATTTAGGATTTAAGAATAAAAAAAGAAAATTAAAAGAGTTAAAATTGGGTTAATTTTATTTTTAAAACTAATTTCATTAAATTAGAGAGATCGAAACTAATTTAAAGGGACATTATTTAAAATGTGTGCTTTATGATAAAAGAATTTTCTAATTTTTCTAATTTTTCTCATTTTTCCAAAATTGAACTGCCTTTTTTTTCTGAAAATTACAAATCGCGGCACTTTTTCCTCTCGTTCTCTTTTCAATAATCGAGCCTGACCAATGGTGGAGAAAATGGTCTTTTTTGCTCGTGTTTTTCTTTTAATATTAATATTTTTGTCTACTTTTTTTCGTCGTCGACTGATTCGCTTTATTATCATTTTTTTTTGTTCAATAAGAGCGTTAATGATGTTTTATGGTGTTATTACGTTCACTCTGCGGTGTGGCAGTGTTCTGCCTTGTGGCGTTACAAAGTTTAATTTAAATCTTTGAAATTCGGATGTAAATTTTTTTTCTCGCACATCCGAGAAAGAAAAAAATTGCCCCCCTCACTTAGAGAAAAGTTAATCTTCCGTTTCGGAAGTTGCCGCGTGTTTGTAGATATTACAGGCGGTATGTGTGTTTCTTTTTTTTCTAATGTGTGTATCGAACATGATCGAACCGAAGGTCATCATTAGCTTGACTTTTTTCAAGGGGGTTAAAAACGCCAGAGCCTGAAATTCTCGCTTGCAACATTTATGACTGTAACGTTATGTTTTTTCTTTAAAATTTCTTTTTCCTTTATGGCGTGCGGAAGTTCGTCTTTTCAAAAAGGCGCTTTTTGCATTTTTTTTCCTCTCTAGAATATTGGCGCCTGTTTGAAGAGACGACTCCATTTTTTTCTTTTCGAAAGTTTTCATCTACTACAGAATACAATTGCATACGATCAGTTAAAATTTACAGTTTTACAACATCGAGAAATTAGCACGTGTAAAGTATGCGAGTGTATTTTGGGTATAAACGTATTTATTTGTCTTTTCGTTACTGAGAAAAGGCTCTTTCTTTTTTGTTTAAAAATAGTTTTACCCCAAATATAGCCCTTGTCAGCAAATCGAATTTATGATGCTGTCATTATTTTTTATGCTAGCATTTCGCCAAACCCCCAATAAAGGGGTGGCGATCGTCGCGTTAGATTTTTCATCACTTTCATGCCCCGTCACATCTAAAATTCTCTAATTCATCCGTCGTTCTAGTTCTTTCTACCTTTCTCACTTGAATATTTTTTTTTTACTAACAATTATTGAACCTCTTGAAATTTACAATATTTTACGATTTTGTTGATTTTTCTTTTATTAAAAAATTAAAACGGACGGTTAAATTTCATATATTTTTTTCGTTTTTTTTTATCATTTTTTTTTCGGTGAGCCGATGTCCGCTGCTGAAGGCACAGGGCTTTGCACTTGACTCGGTCACCTAAATCTAGCTGACTGACTACTTCTCTCTCTCTCTCTCTCTCTTTCTCTCTTTAAAATTAAATCAGCAAGACTAGAGAGTCTTTCTCTAATCTTGCTGATTTAATTTTACTCTACGAGTACGTCCTTAACTCTCTCTCTCTCTCTCTAAATTTCTTCTCTTTTCCAAACAACACAAGCACACACACACACTCCGTACACACCTGGGAAATTTCGCAATTTTTCCCCCCCTCACGTCTTTCTCTTCTCCCTCGGTTTTTTTCTTTTTTTTCTTTTTTTAATAAACAACGTACATGCTAGCAATATATTATTATGCTATGTGTGTGATAATAGACTCTATCGTATCATTATTTATATCGTATTCGCGCTTAATTCGTGACTCTCCAAAACACTGCTCAACAGTGTTTTGTACTCACAAGGAAAAAAAAATTTCTAATCCTTCTTATACCCTAAAATTATCTCGCACACTCTTGTGACTCACATTCTTCTTTTTTCTACTCTCACTCGCCTAAAGTATATCCTTAATAATTAATATACTTTACATATATATATTTATATATATCGATATCAGGGGGATCCGATTAGGATATATAGTTTAATATAAATATAAGTATATATATATAACATATATAATATGTATATATATATTATATATATAATATATATGTATAAGTGCAGTCAGCTCCTTATAAAGTCTCTGTACTGTCTCTACGTATCACAGCCTGGGTGCCTCGCCACTGCCCTCTTTTTTTTTCTTTTACTTTTTAAAAACCCGATTTTTTTTCTCGCTTCCTCTTCTTTCTCGATTCACCGCGAGATGAATTTTTGTGCATCATCTGTTGTTTTATACACTTGATTGGAGAAAAAAAAGTTTTGCTTTTTCTTCTCTCTTTCTGTATATATTTATAATTGAAAAGAAGAAAAGAAATATGGGAGCGATTATTTTATCGACGACGACGACGACGATTATACGATGATGATATTATGATGATGCGGAGGCAGTGGCACAATGGTGCACTAGTACAAAAGTCACGTACGCCGCCTCCTTTGGCCAGGACAATTTTTCCTTTTTTTTGTGACTGGCTCTCTCGAAAAAAAAACATCCCTGAACATCGTCCCAGGGGACGATTTTTTACGCTCTCTTTCTTCGAAGGTCGTGTTATTGTGGGCGCGACCTAATTCTTTTTTTTTCTTCTTCAGCCAACCGGTGCAGGTCCCGGTGACCATAGATCGGGAAACTAGGGCACCACGTCCCAGATCTCGGCGAGGAAAGGTGGCAGCTTCTTGTTCTTGAGCTTCAGGCTGGAACACGTCTCGCTATTTTGATTGCCGAGAGTTCTCAATTCGGTGAGCACTGATAATAATTTTGCGAACATCATACAGGACCTTGGCTTGTGTCGATTGTCCACATAGGCTTTCAATGCCTCGAGGTAGATCTCTTGTATTTTCTCCACTTTCCAACCCTCCAGCAAATTCGGTCTCTCTGGAAATAAAAATTTATTCGAATATTAGAAATCTTTTTTTTTTAAGGAAAGTTGCTTTTTTATTTAGTCTATTTATTTATTTATTATTTACCTGAGAAGATGACAATGGCTGTGAGGAGAGCGTACTCGGCATTATTGACCTTCATGGAGCACATTTGCCTGCCAAAATGTAGGAGGTCCTCGATTGTGTCGCCCATTCCTGCTAAACTGTAACTGTCGCGTGTGTATGCTTGATTATTCGCGAAGACAATACTGTCCGTTCGGACGTCGTACTTCCTCGCCATTCTCAGCATCATGACTTCGCTCGAGCAGGCTTTTAGCAGTGCGATCTGATCCTCGCGCATCAGTTTATCAAAGCCCGGTAACCTCTTGGCAAATTCCACAATCAACTGGACCGTCAATATCGTGATTTCAGTAATGTGCCTATATCTAACGTCACTTGGATCCTCATTGTCCGTCGGTGCATTCTGCAAAAGGAATTCAATTTTCAATTACAAAAAAAGCGAATTTCAGAAATACTAGAAACCGAAAATAAAATTAAATATACAAAATAAAATACCGAAAATAAAAAAAATACAGAAAATAAAATACCGAATGTAAAAAAATACAGAAAATAAAATACCGAATATAAAAAATACAGAAAATAAAATAACAAAAATAAAAAAATACAGAAAATAAAACTATCCAAAAATAGAAAAATACTGAAAATATTCAACACAAATAAAATATCTTCGAACCAAATGAAAGATTCGGAAAAAAAGGAGCGTGGAATAATTTGAGAGGCAAACTCACAGTAATCCTTTTGAGATCCTCCTCGCTGGGTTGTTCGAATTCATTTTGAAAATAGACGAGCCTGTTTATGAGCTCCTCCTGTTCGGGACTCACGGGCTTGACACCATTTTGGGAACCAATTGTGATACCGGCACTACTGCTACCAGACATTGAGAGTGAATCGCCCTCCGTTGGTTCCAATTTCACTATATGCTCAGTTCCAATTCCAGTGAGACTTCCTGGTGAACCGTTCATCGTTGTACTATTAGGTTTATCCTTCTCCTGAGCAAAAAAAGAAAGAAAATTCCCAATTAGATACTTTATTCTTGCGGCATTGGTCCTACAAAGCTGCCTCAATGTTAAAAACAATGACATGAATTTTTTGTTTTTGCAAAAATGATGCTTCATCGAGTAAATTGCATTCTATTTGCACAAAGAAATGTGACGAGACGAAAAGATGAGAAAAATTGTTTTTAATGAATGTACTGAAAAGTTTTAAAAAAAATAATTAAATTATTTAGAAAATGTCTATAAAAAAGTATTGCAATTGATTTAAGAACGAATTTTTGAAAAAAAGTATTAAAAGTAATCAGAAAAAGTATTTAAAAATGTACATTGAAATTAGGTAGAAAAGTTATTTTAAAATGTACAGAAATATATTTAAGGGAAAAATATAAAATTATTGTAAAGAGAAAAAAAATATTTTCAAGTAAATAATTAAAGAATGATATTGAATATTTTAATAAAAAAATAAAATAAAAATAAATTAATAAATAAAAAAATAAATAAAAAAATAAATAAAAAAATAAATAAAAAAAATAAATAATAAATAATAATAAATAATAATAATAAATAATAATAAATTAATTTTTGATGATTTTGCTTAAAGTGGAAAAGAAAAATGAAGTCATGATTATGTAATATCATTAAGACTATAAGGAAAGTGAATGAAAATCTAAAGCTGCAAATTCGAATAGTGCAACTATTTTGTTAGCTTTTGTAAATTAATAATTTTTTTAAATTTAAGTTAAGTTGTGTAGTTTATAAAATTGAATTGTTTGTAATAATTTATAATTGTATTAAAAAATTTTTCTTTACAAAATGGATTAAAATGTATTAAATATTATATTAAATTAAAATTGTATTTAAAATTCTTTTTTCTGAATTAAATTTAATATAACAGTTTAAAAGTTGTAATTAAAAATGATTTTCTCCGCATTAAACTTTTTTGTAATAATTAAAAACTGTATTTAAAATATTTTCTTTCGAATTGAATTTTTGTACTTTCTCTTTGAATATAAATTTTTTTTCTAAAAGCAGATTTTACATTTTCTTTTCTTTTATATTTATTTTTTTAATACTTTTTTTAAAACTACTTTTCTATTTTCTTTTACAGGCAATTAATTTAAATTTTTTTTAAATCGAATTTTCTTTTTAAACAATTTCTTATATTTTTCAAGTGTATATTAATTTTCCAATTAACTTTCGAAGTGAAGCGTTCAACATTATTTTTTTAAATTTTAATCATAAGCGCAACTTTTAGATAGGAAGGCAATACCATTGATTATGATAATTTGTTTCAAGGCCAGGAATCAAAGAATATTTTCACCATATAATTAAAAACTGAGAATATTACGAAAATAATTCTCTTCTTTCATCAAAATATTTTGTTAAAAGGAGAAAAAATTACAAAATACAATATTTAAAGAAGAATAAAAGAAGTAAAAAAAATTCTTTCATCCTTGAAAATTATCTCCTATTTTATAGATTCTATTATTATTGTTATTTGATTTTTCATTTAAAAAATAAAAAAATGTCTCAAGAAAAAAAAAACTTGTTACTTTCTTAGGTAATAAAATATTTTCCTCAGAACTATATTTGAAAAAATAAAATATAGTGTAATAAATATTTTATTTTTCAAATTTAAATAATATGTTAAAGTAAGAATACGAAATATATTTAAAAAATACAAAAATTTATTCTAAAACAAACCGAAATCAGAAATCAAAAATTCTATTAAAAATCCAAAAAGAAAAAGGTAAAAGAAGGAAAATTTTTCCAAAATTACAAAATTTGTAATAATTTTCTATTCAATCGAAAGGCGTTTTTTTCTAAATTTGGTAATAAATTATTCACTTTTTATTATATATATATAGAAAAAAGAAAGAAAGAGAGAGAGAGAAGTCTTTTAAAAGCCATCAAAATATTTCAAGTGAAATTTCTCTTTAAACGAGTGGGACTTTCAAATTTATATTTTGAATGTTCCATCGTTGCTAGTCAAATAAAAATAGATTCGAACCAATCACTTTTCAATGCTTCGTCACAAAACCATTAAAAACTGTTCAGTTCTTTACCTGCCTGGAAAATATAGGTACCCACCCTTTACAAAATCAAAATACCTTCATCAGATTTCTATTTAGTTTTTTTTCATTTTATTTATCGATTTATTTTATATTTTCGTTTATTTCCCATATTTATTTTTTCCCCTATTTAATTCACCTAAGTTTAGATATTTAATATTTTCTACTTCTTTTTTACTTTTCAATTGTTTTTTTTTACTTTTTATCTCATTTTTATATTATTTTTTATTTTTTAAGTTACTTTATTCTTCCTTTTTTTCTTTCTTTTATTTTTTTAATATTATATTTTTCAAATTTTTTTGTGATCTGAATTTTGTATTCTTTTCCGAATTTTTCAATTTCTTTTCTTTTTACATTTATTTTTTCTCTTTTTGTGATTTGTGAATCAATTTGTGAATTTTTTTGTGATCTGAATTTCGTTTTCTTTTCCGAATTTTTTAATTTCTTTTCCTTTTACATTTATTTTTTCTCTTCTCTCTTTCGATTCAGCAATTTTTTTTAAATATTCTATTTTGTAATTTTTTGTGAACTAAATTTAGTTGGAACTAAATTTTTTTCTTACAAATTTTACATCTTTTCTTTCTTTTCTATTCTTGATTTTTTTTAAATTATTGTATTTTGCAAACTAAATTTTGTATTTAAATAATAAGATAAAATAAAATCTTTCTTTTTTTATTTCTTCTTTACTTTTTTCTTCGTAAAATTTAGTTTTTTTTTGTAAAATCTTGAGTTTTGTAATTTCTTGTCAATCGTGTTCTGAATTTTTTTTTTTGAATAATTATTTTTATTTTTCTCTGTCACTTTTGTGGAGAAAAATATATTTTTTTCGTTGATAGCAAAACTTTTCTTTTGGAGAATAATTTTCTACGTGAGGAAAAAATTTTGATTTGAAGAAAAACTGTTTTTCTTCGAGAACAAAATTTTGATTTAGAAGAAAATTATTCTCCAAAATATTTTTTTTTTAATTGATAGCAAAACTTTTCTTTTGGAGAATAATTTTCTACGTGAGGAAAAAATTTTGATTTGAAGAAAAACTGTTTTTCTTCGAGAACAAAATTTTGATTTAGAAGAAAAATTGTTTTCTTTGAGAAAAAAATTGTAATTTAAGGAAAAATTTTTTTCTTCCAGAACAAAATTTTGATTTAAAGAAAAAAAAATATTTCTCTTCTTGACGAGAAATTTGATTGAAGTGAAAAATGTGAAAAATTGATTTCTGGCCTTGTAAAGCAATGAAAGAAAAGCGATATGTCCTTACCCCTACCTTCTGGGCCTTTTTCTCTTTGCGCTTGACTGCGCATTGATACTCAGGAACCACACATTCTGGTCTCATACCAACGGTAAGGCATTTCTTTAATCGGCACTCCTGGCACTTGCGACGCATGTACATGTCAATTTCACAATTGTTTCCATACTTGCACTGATAAACCGCATTCTTCGTGATACTCCGACGGAAGAAGCCTTTACAACCTTCGCAGGTGAGGGCATTGTAATGATAACCCGACGCCCTATCACCGCACACCAAACAGAGCTCTTCCTGTTGCCTAGGAGTTGGGCCTTTCTTCTTTTTCGCATCGCAACTGTCCGCACTGTAGCCGTTCAGCGAACTCGGAGGCGACAAATCGTCCCTTCCTGAAAGCACAAGAAAAATTCATTTGTTAATAAAAAAATTTCAATTATTCTACTCTCATTTTCAATATCTAACGAGAATTTCAATTTTCTGCAACTATTTTCAATTATTTATTTCGAATTTCAATTTTTTCATGTAATTTTCAATTATTTAAGATACCCCAAGTTTTGAACGTTCACATGAACGAAATATTTTTTATTGAAGATATTTTATTAAGTTACTAATCATAAAAAAAATAAAGAACTGAAATTTTAGGTTTAGAAACTCAGTAATTAATTTTTTGGATAGTGAAGCAAAATAATTACAAGACAAATTTAATTTTTAGAAAAAGTAAATAAATTTCGTTCATTTAAACGTTGAGAACTTTAGGATCCTATTAATTTAATTTTTTGCTCCACTTTTCAAATTACTTATTACGAATTTCAATATTGTTGTGTAATTTTCAATTATCTTATGCGAAATTCAATTTCTTGCTTCAGTTTTCAATTATTTACTACGAAATTCAATTTTTTATGTAAATTTAAATTATCTTATTCGAAATTCAATTTATTTCTCCAATTATTAATTATTTATTACGAATTTAAAATTTTATGTAATTATCAATTATATTTTGCGAAATTCAATTTTATTACAATTTTCAGTTATTTATTAAAAATTTCAATATGTTGCTTCAATTCAAATTTTTCTACAATTATTTTCTGTCATTTTCAAATATTTATTACGAATTTCAATAGTTTTTTTGGCTGTAATTTTCACTTATTTATTACGAATTTCAATTTTTTATGTAAATTTCAAAGATCTTAAGCGAAATTCAATTTATTTCTCCAATTATCAAGTATTTATTAGTAATTTAAAATTTTATGTAATTTTCATTTATATTTTGCGAAATTCAATTTTTTTACAATTTTCAATTATTTATTAAAAATTTCAATATGTTGCTTCAATTCAATTTTTTCTACAAATATTTTCGGTCATTTTCAATTATTTATTACGAATTTCAATATTTTTTTTGGCTGTAATTTTCAATTATTTATTACGAATTTCAATATTTTTTTTTGCCGTAATTTTCACTTATTTATTACGGATTTCAATTTTCTATGTAAATTTCAATTATCTTATGCGAAATTCAATTTATTTCTCCAATTATCAAGTATTTATTAGTAATTTGAAATTTTATGTAATTTTTAATTATCTTTGGCGAAATTTAATTTTTTTCTACAATTTTCAATTATTTATTAAGAATTTCAATTTTCTATGTAAATTTCAATTATTTTATGCAAAATTCAATTTATTTCTCCAATTATCAAGTATTTATTTGCAATTTGAAATTTTATGTAATTTTTAATTATCTTTTCCGAAATTTAATTTTTTTCTACAACTTTCAATTATTTATTAAGAATTTCAATTTTCTATGTAAATTTCAATTATTTTATGCAAAATTCAATTTATTTCTCCAATTATCAAGTATTTATTTGCAATTTGAAATTTTATGTAATTTTTAATTATCTTTTCCGAAATTTAATTTTTTTCTACAACTTTCAATTATTTCTTAAGAATTTCAATTTTATTTTATGTAATGTCAGTTATCTTATACGAATTAAATTTATTTCTCCAATTATTGATTATTTATTACGAATTTGAAATTTTATGTAATTTTCTATTATATTTGGGAAATTCAATTCTTTCACAATATTCAATTATTTATTAAAAATTTCAATATGTTGCTTCAATTCAATTTTTTCTACAATTATTTTCTGTCATTTTTAATTAGTTATTACGAATTTCCATTTTTGCTGTAATTTTCAATTATTTATTACAAATTTCATTTTTTTTTGCCTGTAATTTTCAATTATTTATTACGAATTTCCACTTTTGTTGTAATTTTTAATTATTTACAATGAATGTCAATTTTTAACAGTAATTTTAAAATGTGGATAACGAATTTTAATTTTTGCTGTAATTTTCAATTATTTATGGCGTATTTCAATTTTTCACTGTCATTTTCAATTATTTATTACAAATTTCCATTTTTGCTGTAATTTCAAATTATTTATAACGTATTTCAATTTTTAACGGCCATTTTCAATTATTTATTACGAATTTCAATTTTTGCTGGAATATTCAATTATTTATTACGAATTTCAATTTTTAATTATCATTTTCAATTATTTCGAATTTACGTGGGTGATGTTCCTACGTTTATGATCAACGATTGAAAGCAAAAAAACTATTTTTCCACCAAAAAGAATAAAACTTTTTGTTTAACAATATTTTGTTTGTAAATCATTATTGAAAAAAATAAACGCACTATTTTCTTTACAAAAATTTATAAAAATTTCCTTTAAAAAAATTTTTTTTTCAGAAATCGTTGACTGTAAACGTTGTGAACTTCAGCAACGTTCGAATTAGAATTTTGTTGTAATTTTTAATTATTCATTACGAAATTCTATCAGTTTTCTGTACTTTTTAATTTAATTTTTTTATCGCGAATTTCAATTATTTTTTTGTAATATTCATTTGTTTATTAAGAATTAGGTTTAGTTTTTTGCAATTTTTAATTCTTTATTACGAATTTCATTTTTTTATTTAATTTTTATTACTTACTTCAAACTTCAATTTTTTTTTGTTGTACATTCATTAAATATTTATTTCGAATTTCGATTAGTTTTCTGAAATTTCGAATCGTTCACATGAATTACAATTTTTTTGATATAATTTTCAGTCATTTATTACGAATTTTGATTATTTTCCTGTAATTTTCAATGATATTAATAAATTCAATTATTTACCTGCAATTTTCAATTCCTTACTACGAATTTCAAGGATTTTAATGTAATTTTTACTTGTTCATAAGAATGTCAATTTCAACAGTGCGTAATTTTCTATTTTTACTCACGAATTCATTTTTCTTTCCTGCATTTTTCAATTTTCTAATATAAATTTCCTTATTCTTGACAAAATTTTCTATATTTTCATGTTACGAATTTCAAATTTTGATTGTAATTTTTTATTCTTTTTTTTTAAATATTCAATTTCTTTGCTGTATTTTTTCAATTATTACTTTATTTTTCATTTGTTTTTAAACTATAATTTTCAATATTTGTTTAAAAAGAAATTCATTGTTTGGGGAAAAAAATATTTTTTGTTTCTACGATATATAAAAAGTGTTCGCCACACTTGAAAAACGGGGTCTTAAATTTATTATACCGTGGAAAATAGAGTATAATAGAATTAGGAATTTAGGTCATTCGGTTGAGGTCCCCCCCTAATATTTTTTTTTGTTAGCTCGGCTTTTTTGATTGAAAGCGGAGATGTTCACTTTTTTACGATGTGAAAAACCTTTCTTCAAAGGTTTTGTTTTCCTGTACTTTCTATTGTTAGAGAAAATATATTTTTTTATTTTTTCTTACTTTCACATAAATTATATGATATAAATAGTATAATTTAATATTTTAATAATACGTAATATAAATACAATAAGTATTATATTTGTAAATAATTGAATAAATAAATAATATTTACTATTTTTTTAAAAAAATTAAGAATATAGTATCAATTTCTGTAAATTGATTGCAATTATGTATTTTAATAATTTAGTAAAATTTTAATTGATTTCTTCAACAATTATATTTAGGAAACAAATATTAAAATTTTCCTAAATTGCCGTGATTGATTTAAAATTTACCGGGTATTTTATAACAATTTGTTAGAGAAAAATTATCAGGAATCCCGAAATAGTACGGTTGGCAACACTGGTCCCCAATGGGAATCACCCGAATTTTGCACAGATTCAATTTTTGGCGGTCTATTTGAATAACAATTTTTGTTATTTCGTATTTAATGAAGTAAACAGAGCAATGAACAAATATTTCTTTTTATTTATTTACAATTTAAAGAAGAAAACAAAACAAAGAAGAAAAATAAATAAAACGAAATAACTAAACAGGTATATTTGATTCAAATAAATAATATTTTGCGCTTCAAATAAAACATTTCTCAGGGTGAATGAAATTAAAAAATTTAAAACAAAAAAAAGAGATAAAATACGAGTGCAGTATTTTTAAAACAAAAAAAGTGAGTTTGCGCCTTCAGCAACAAAGGATATATAGAAGCAATATTTCATCTTGAGTAGAATCAACATTTTAACGACTGTTTTATGTTCATCTTAAAGATTTTTGCACCTTGAAAGTTGCCAATGGTTTATGAAGATCGAAAAGCTCCAGATATTTCACAATCATTGCAATAAAATATACACGAATGTTAACACATTTCAAAATATTTTCCGTTACTAAACAACACTATAAAATATTGGAATTTTCATCTTCAAAACGCTTATTTGCCATAGTGTATAAATGTGCCAAATGCAATAATTGGAATGAAAAAAAAATGTTCCCCTGATTATAAAGAAATTTTTTTTCAAATTCAGAATTTACAGTTTAGAATCTAAAATAAAATTTTTTCAATTTTAATTGTTTCACTATTTGAAAAAAATGTTTCAGAAAGAAATTTTTCTCGTAGTTTGTAAAAATTAATAAAACAGAATCTACTTTGGATTTTGTATATTTTTAAGTGTAATTGTTGGAAAATAATTCTTGTAGACAATGGTAATAACACGCTGATAAATATTAATATTTTGGATCCTCCTGAGATAAATTCTCTCCTGAGCCACACGAAGGGCACTAACATCACACGGACTTTAATTGGCCGGAGATAAGAGAAGAAGAATAATAAAGAACGGAAGTTTCATGAGGCCAGAACGGAACAGGTTCTTCAGTAATTTTATAATTTTATCCCTAGGGCCCAAGTTATTACTCTCCCTTCTTTTCTTTTCCTCTCTTCAAATTTTATTATATTTCTCTTCAAAGCAAACATTCAAGTTCCAGACTTGCAACGCACAGAAAGACATCACTGACGTAAGAATTAATGGAAACTTCCCAAAGGTATTTCATGTTGCATCCACATTATTGTGGAATAATGTACAAACTATAATATGTGTGTGGTTAATTGAAATTACATTTTTCGAATAATTGACAATTTTTAATTTTAATACGAATTTCAATTTTTTGCTACAATTTTCAATGATTTATTTTGAATTTTCATTTCTTGTCGTAATTTTTAATTCTTTATTTGGAATTTCAATTTTTTACTGCCATTTTCAATTATTTATAACGAATTTCAATTTTTAACTTTCATTTTCAATTATTTATTACAAAATTCCATCCTTGCAGCAATTTTCAATTATTTATTACGAATTTCAATTTTTAACTGACATTTTCAATTATTTATTACGAATTAAAATTTTTAAACGTCGTTTTTAATTATTTATTATGAATTTCACATGTTTGTTGTAACTTTCAATTATTTATAACGAATTTCAATTTTAAACTCTCGTTTTCAATTATTTATTACAAAATTCCATAATTGCAGCAATTTTCAATTCTTTATTACGAATTTCAATTTTTAACTGACATTTTCAATTATTTATTACGAATTTCCATTTGTTGGTTGTAATTTTTACTTATTTATTACGAATTTCACATGTTTTGTTTTAATTTTAAATTATTTATAACGAATTTTAATTTTTAACTGTCATTCTCAATTATTTATTACAAAGGAGGAGGGTCCATAAGGCCTATATTTGGGCCATCTGGCATTTGGATTTAAATGATTGAAATTTTTTTTTTTTTATAAGAAGTATATTTTAGGTGAAACGGGGGTATTTTGGTCATGCTAACCCTTAAATATTAAGGGTGCTTACCCTTAAATATTCAGGGTTTTTTTTCAATAAAGGGGTGCAAAAAAGTGGAAAAACAAATTTTTTAATTGTAAAGCAATTAATTGGCTTGAAACTTGTTACTCGGGGGTTTTCGGGGTCGCTGATTACGAATTCGAAGTCAGTTTTTCAAAATTCAAGAAAAAAAAATTTTAATCGTTTAAATCCAAATGCCAGATGGCCCAAATATAGGCTTTATGGACCCTCCTCCTTTCCATTATTGCTGCAATTTTTAATTATTTATTACGAATTTTCATTTTTGCTGAAATTTTCAATTATTTTGACGAATTTCAATTTTTAACTGTCAGTTTCAATTATTTATTACGAATTAAAATTTTTAAACGTCGTTTTTAATTATTTATTACGAATTTCACATGTTTGTTGTAATTTTAAATTAATTATAACGAAATTTAATTTTTAACTGTCATTTTCAATTATTTATTACAAATTTGAATTTTTAACTGTAATTTTCAATTATTTATTACGAATTTTCATTTTTGCTGTAATTTTCAATTATTTTTTACGAATTTCCATCTTTGCTATAATCTCAATTATTTATTAAAATTCAAATTTTAACTGTCATGTTCAATTATTTATTACAAATTTCCATTTTTGCTGCAATATTTAATTATTTATTACGAATTTCAATTTTTAACTGTAATTTTTATTTATTTATTACAAATTTCCATTTTTTTGGCTGTAATTTTCACTTATTTATTACGAATTTTAATTTTTTGATATATTTTTCAATTTTTATTACGAATTTCAATTTTTTGCAATAATTTCGATTCGTTAACAAGAGTTTCAATTTTGTATGTAATTTTTCTGCCCTTTCTGTGAATTTTAATTATTTTTCTGTAATTTAAAATTATTTATTAAGAATTTTTATTATTTTACAGTTAATTTCAAAATTTAATATGAATTTCAATTTTTCAATTTTTAACAGTAATTTAAATTTATTTATTACGAATTTCTATTTTTGGCTGTAATTTTCACTTATTTATTACGAATCTCAATTTTTTAATACTAATTTTACAATTTTTTAATAATATTTTTTAATTTTTATTACGAATGTCAATTTTTTGCTATAATTTCGAATCGTTAACAAGTTTCAATTTTTTATTTAATTTTTCAGCCCTTTTTGTTAATTTTAATTACTTTTCTGTAATTTCTGTAATTTAAAATTATTTATTAAGAATTTGTATTATTTTACACTTATTTTTAAAACTTAATACAAATTTGAATCTTTAGCTCAAATTTTTAATTATTTATTGCAAATTTCAATTTTTAATTGTAATTTTAAATTATTTATAACGAATTTCAATTTTTAGATTCAATTCTCAATTACTTATTATGACTGTATTTTATTTTATGAAATGTTTATTTATTCGATCGAATTTCAATTACTTTACTGTATTTTCAAATCTTTAAAAAAAATCTCAATTTCTTTCTGTAATTTTCAATTATTTATTTCGAATTTCAATTATTTAACTGTAATTTATATTTTTTTTTATTATGATTTTAATCTATTTTAATTTTTAAATGTAATGCTGAATTTTTTGTAACTAATTTTAATTTTCGTACTGCTTTTTTGAATTTTGTAGTGCGAATTGAATTTTTTTTTTGCCACCACTTGCAATTTTTTATTACGAATTTCAATTTTTGCACTATTATTTTCAATTTTGTATTACGAATTCAATTTTTTTTGTAGCCACTTAAAATTTGATTACGGATTTATAGTTTTCTTATATAATTTACAATTTTTTTTTCGATTTTCAAGTTTCTCAAATTTTTTTTTAATTCTAGTTTTGAATTTTCAATTATTTTCCACATTTTTCAATTTTTTTTACATTAATTATTAGCGAAATTAGATTTTTCGAATACTTGCCATAACTAGAAATTAAATCTCACAAATTTCTATAATAATAATAACTGAAATTATGAAATTTACACTTTAAATTATATATTTTTCCGTTAAAAAAATTTTTTGTCCTATTGTTACATTCAGAAAAACGATATTAACTCAAAACGTATTCTAAACGTTTTTTTTAATAAACTGTTTTCAGTAAACATTTAAATTTTCAAATTAATATATTCCAATATTATTTGGCTCAAATAATAATATTATTTGTGCCGAATACAATTTTTATTTAAAAGAAAAAAAAAATTAGTATTGACTCCCAGATAAATAAAATTTAATTCAACACAAATTTTATTTTTGGTTCAAATAAAAGTTTTTTCTGGATGTTTAAAAAATAAAGGAATCAAAGTTAATTTTTTGAATTAATTGAAAGCTTTTCTAAGGATATTAAATTGGGATTTTAATTAATTTCTTCTCTCGATGGGATTGTGAATTAATTATGTTTAATAATTTATTTTTCCAAAAAGTTTTGTAAAATTAACATGATCCCCAAGTTTTGAACGTTCAAATTCAAATGAACGAAATATTTTTTATTGAAGATATTTTAATATATTACTAATTATAAAAAAATTTTAAAAATAAAAATTTAAGTTTATAAACTCTGTAATTAATGTTTGTGAATAGTGAAGTAAAATAATTGCAATAAAAATTAAATTTTCATGAGAAATAAATAAATTTCGTTCATGCTAAAGTTCAGAACTTTAGCATCTTAAATTAACTGGAAAATTAATTTACGAGGTAGAAAATTTTTTAACTGCAGTAGTCGCAGTCCTTAAGGCGTTCAAGTGTACAAACTAGGTCGCTATAGTTAAGGGTTCGATTCCTCAGGAAATTGTTGAACATATTTCTTTTAGTTTTTTTTGTACATTTTTTCCAAATTCTTTTTTTAAATATTTAATTATTTTCGTAAATTAAACGTTTACATATTTTAATCATTAAATATTTTAATAATCAAATATTACAATAATGAAATATTTTAATATTTAAATATAAATAATATTTATAAATAATAATAATAATTATAATAATAATAATTAATATTGTAATCATTAAACATTTTAACATTTAAATATTGTAATAATTAAATATTTAAATATTACAATATTTAAATATTTAAATATTTAAATACTGTAATAATGAAACATTGCGATCATTAAATATTTCAGTTTTTAATAACTATTTTTTTTAATTTTGACTGTTTATGTAGGAATCGAAAATTTTTATAATATAGGAAATTCCAAATTGAGAAACACTGTTTTGTTGCATGTCAGAAACCCACACAGAGAAATCGAAGTTACGATTTTATTGATGATATAGACGCGCACACACAGCAGTGCATCAGTTCGCTCTTCTTTGGTACTTTCACCGACCATGACTTCTACAATCTACACGTTCCATTCGAGAGAGAGAAGCTCTACCAGTTTACCAGATAATAAGGGATTCCTGACAGTACAAGTTGAAAATGTCATCGCTGACACGATATGCATGACAACTTAACAAATACGAGCGTTTTTTGACGGCCATTTCTTCTCTTTTTATACAGTTTGGCCTCGAATAATTTACAACAAACAATAAATAAATAATAAAAATAAATTTAAATAATATTATATTTAAATACAAATTTCCACAGGGGCAAATGGATTTTATTTTTGACTATAATTTATATTTTATTGTAATATAAAAGTTAATGACTAGTTTTTATTTCAACTATTAAGAATACAAATACGAAATACAATAATAACTAATCGTTATTTAAATTTTCGGCATTATTAATTAGTTTTCATTTAAAGTAATGAGAAAAATAACTAATTTTTTTCTTAATTATAAACAACATTGACTAACGTTTATTTGAATGATCAGGAATTTAAATTAGTTTCCATTAAAATTATTGACAATAGTAATTAGTTTTTATTAAAACTGTTGACAATTTTCATTTATTTTATAGAAAGTGAATTTATCATTCGGTAGACAAATATTAAATATTAAATATATTTTTTTTAATTTTGACTGTATATAGAAATCAAAAATTTTATTTTTCTTCTTTTTCTATCTTTTCTTTTTTTTCTTTAATGTTTATAAAATTTATTTTTTGCTAAAATAGTAAAGTATGATTTTGATTTTTTTTATTCTATAAAAAATATAATTTATTCTATATAAAATATAATTTATTTATTTTAATCATTTATTTAGTTTTATTATTACTAAAATCATTAATTTTACGATTTAATTGCTATTTAAATTATTAATAACACGATGACTGAATTTATTCTAAGCAAAATATAATTTATTTATTTAAATTATTTATTTCTTTTATTATTATTATTTAAATAATTAACTTTCACGATTTAATTGCTATTTGAATTATTAATAACACGATGACTTAATTTATTTTAAACAAAATATAATTTATTTATTTCTTTTATTATTATTATTATTATTTAAATCATTAATTTTCACGATTTAATTGCTATTTGAATTATAAATATCACGATATCACGATTTGTTCCATATAAAATATAATATATTTATTTAAATTATTTATTTATTTCTTTTATTATTATTATTATTATTATTTAAGTCATTAATTTTCACTATTTGATTCCTGTTTGAATTATTAATCACACGATGACTTAATTTTTTATTACACTAATTAAATTGTAATTTAATTTTTTGTTACACAATTATTATATTTATATAACAATTCGGAGAAAAAATATTCTCATTTGAAAAACGCTCTTGAAAAATCAAAAAACTGAAACTTTCACTTTACGGCACAACAAAGAAAAATTCTAATAAAATTCTTGGCAACAATTCAAGAATAGAATTAAAGAAAAGTCATGCAATCAGAAGAGAACCTGTTCTGAACATGTTTTTTTCTCTATTATATCTGATCAGTAGAAGAACCTTGGATCCCTTCTCTTTTCGAGATGGAGAAGAAGAAGAAGAAGAAAAAGAAGAAGTGGACGAAGAAGATAGCTAGTGTGTCAAGAGAAGGATATGTGCATATAACATCTGATCTTTTATTACAATTTCTTGTTGCGGATTCACGTCTATTGTTTTTTTCTCCATATTTTTCTTTTTCTTCTTCTCCTTCATCTTCTATTTTCTTCTTCTGCTTTTTTCCTTTTTTCTATCTTCATCGTCTTTTTTTTTCTTTTTTTTTCTTTTTCTTTTTCTTTTTCCTTTCCTTTCCTTTCCTTTTTCTTTTTTTCTTTTTTTCTTTTTCTTTTTCTTTTTCTTTTTCTTTTTCTTTTTCCTTTTCTTTTTCCTTTTCTTTTTCCTTTTCTTTTTCTTTTTCTTTTTCTTTGGACTTCTCCTCATTCTTTTCGTAATTGTTCATCGTTCGAGGCTTCGATCATTCATGCGGAAGAATTATATTGTAACTCCAATGAAAATACGTGGGAGGCAACATCAAAGTCTTCACTTTTTCCACCTTTACGTCCGCCTACATTCTATTATCTTATGGTCAACGAAAATCTAATGCAATTACGCATAAAATCATGATTCACTTTTATGCAATATTCTTTTCCGCGAGCGAACAATTAATTTTTTCTCCTCGAAATAAAAAAAAGAAGGGAAAAATTTATTATGGGAAAAAAAGTCGAGGAAAATTTTTACACTATTATCTTTCCTTTTTGAATGCTTATTAAAAAAAATATATATTTCACTTTTATATATATGTGCACAAGGTCAAGAGTGATCATTGAGAATGATAAAAACGATGTACAGCGAGGGAATAATTAATGAAAGAGTATAAAAGATAGAAATCAGAATAATTTTTTTTTTTTTACTGAAAAAGGAAATATATAATTTTTTCTCTCTTAGCGAAAAATGCAATTTTTTAGAAACGAACAAATCGAACTCTTTGTTCGATTTTTATTTCAAAATATATTTTTTTTGAATAATTAACTAAAGAAATTCTTAACCAAATAAAGTCGCAGTTGAAAAAGAAAAAAATGATACCGAAAAATTCCCGGGAGTGACTATGAAATATTTTCGTTTTTCCGATTCATTTTCACTCTCGAGAATTTCCCGGGAATTTTTTCACGTGGGAATATTTAATTTTTTCTACTTTTTTCATTTTATTATTATTTTTTTCTTTTTCTTTAAAAAATATTTTCCACTATATAAAAAAAAGTATTTAAATAAAGATTTAACTAAATATTGAAATATAAGGAAAAGAATTCTTTTATTTTTCAAGTTAAAAACTCTTTTTTCCTAACAAAAATTCTTAAAAATGTGAGAAAAATAAGATCAATCGGTACAATATTTTTCAAAGAAAATAGTGGAATATATTCTCGAATAGAATTTATAAACAATATGTTATTATAGATAAATAACTGTTTTGAAAATCACTGCGAAACAAGTTCCTTTTTTACGAGTTGATAATTTATATCATGGTTTCCATGTTGTACTGAGAAAAACTGTTTGAAGATTACAGCAATTGTTTGCAGTCAATTTCAAAAAAAAAAAAAAATTACCCGATGTCTGAACAATAAATCATTGTTCAATTAAAGAAAAAAAATTATTACCGCAAAGAATTTTCAATTTAAAAAATATTTTGGCCTAACATTATTTTTTAATTTTTTTATTAGAAAAAATACCAAAACCTTTAAATTCCCTATTGCAATAGAATTTAGTTATAAACAGAGCGTTTTAAATAAAAAAAATTCATAAATTAATAATTTGTTGCAATTTTTCTATATTAAAGTTAATTTTAATGGTTATGTGAGAATTGTCATTTGCTTAAATTTCTCGAAATGACAAACATTTGATTTATCCGGTTTTGAAAACTTATTACTCGCATAAAAAAAAATTTTTTTTTGATTATGAGAAATTATTTTTTTATTTGAATTCTCCCAGAATTTTTCAAGAAACAATTGTCAATTCAATAACTTTAAATTTTAAAATGATGTTCCTATAAAGTTTCGAACGTTCAAATGAACGACAATAATTTTTTACTTCTTCTAATTTGTATTTTATTTAGAAAAAAATTATTTTTTAGATTAAAACACATCAATTCTAAACTAAATATTGTTGAATTTTAATTATTTTTATTTTTTCGATATTAATTTTCAAAAAACATTGAAGGTAAATAAAAATTTCGTTCATTTGAACGTTCGAAGCTTTAGCCCCATTTAAAATTATTTTTCAACTATAATTATTTTTATAATAATAATAATGATAATTATTTTTATAATAATAATAATGATAATTATTTTTATAATAATAATAATGATAATTATTTTTATAATAATAATGATAATTATTATTATTATAATAATGATAATTATTATTATTATATTTTTATTATTGTTAGTAATATTAATACTTGACAAAATTATTATTTTCTTAGTAATAGAATAATTAAAAGGAATTTTAGTTATGAAAAAATAGAAAAAAATGGATTGTAGTTGTCAATAATTGCGTGACAAATTCTTTTTTAAGATTATTAGTAATTGAAACTATTTGAAAAATAATTTAAAATACTATTTTAAGTAATCAGTATGTAATTAAAAAAATTATGATGTTATTAATAATAATTAGAAGAATGATTCCTTTGAACTGTCAACAGTTGAAACAAATATTGTTCGGAATTATTAATAATTGAAACAACTATTTTTTTAGTGAAGAATATCTGAAACAACTTTTGTTTTAGCAAACAATGGTGATAAAATAACTAGTGTTTCAGTAAACGAAAATTGAAACAACTATTGTCTTAGTAAACAATATTTGTAACCTCTATTGTTTTAGTAAACAAAAATTGAAACAACTATTGTCTTAGTAAACAATATTTGTAACCTCTATTGTTTTAATAAACAAAAATTGAAACAACTATTGTTTTAGTAAAAAATATTCGAAACAACTTTCTTTTATGGTTATGAATATAATAGTCATTATTTGGAGTTATTAATAGTCTGGAAAAAATTATTAATAATAATAATTAATAGAATAGATAATAGATAATAGAACCAACTATTGTTTGTCACATTCAGACACTTTTTGCCGTCCTCAGCTATTTTTAGCGACTATTTCCTACTATTGGACTACAGAAAAAGTAAATTTCGCTTCCCCAGCTCTCGCAAGCATGAAACAACTCAGAAAGAATAAAAGCAAATCTCAATTTCTCCCTTGAAATTTGACGAACATTGAAAAATAATATTTCCACTCCATATTTCTTCATTCGCTTTTAAAGGAGAACGATATTCATGACTTAGTGCGTTGCGCGAAGTAGTTTTGTTGCGGGGCCCGTTTTAGCTGAGCAACTCCTGCATCAGTTGTGTGTTGTATGCCAGCGGTGGTTCCCCTCTGTTTCGAGAAACTTAGCGGCGGGGAAAGAGAAGAATTTAAAACCGAGAAGAAGAAGAAAAAGAAGAAGAAGAAGAACAAGAACAAGTAGTAGTAGTAGTAAAGAAGCGGAGTGTCTGCTTTGCTTTAGCAAGTTTAGCTTTAGAAGGAAGCCAAAGAGTTGAATGTATATATATATATATATATACATAAAAACAAGAGGAAAGAGGACGGCATTATATTGCGACTATATATACTAAGTCCAGAGTCAAGGCCGCTCACTGCTCCGGAGTTACTAACCAAGACGGAAACCTCGCCGAGAGAGAGAATACCTATATACCCACCTACCTAACTCATACCTCTTTGGCGTTATTATCGCGGTCCACGGCCACGGTTTCTCTCTCTCTCTATCTCTATACATACACAAGCACTTTTGTAAATTTTGCATGAATGTGTTTCACTTGTTGGATAAGCAACATAGTCACGGCTCGCGAAGCCGTTTTGTCCTGTTCTTGAGTTTCTTTTGCTCAACGATGGAGAGAATACTGACCACTGCGAAAACATTCGCCTGAAACACTGAAACACTGACCAGGCAATATGATGGTCACTCGGTTATTACTCCGCAACCACGACCGTGTCTCACTACTCGCGGATGATGCACCTCTTGTCCTCACTGACAACAATAATGCTCGGTCCATTCACATCATCGACTGCGACTCATGCAAGAAGCATCACTTAGACGAATATAATTCCTTTTTTCAATTTTTCTCATTTCTCATATAAGTGGTGATCCCAAAGTTTTGAACGTTCAAATGAACGAAATATTTTTTATTCAAGATATTTTAATAAATTACTAATGATAAAAAAATTTAAAAACTAAAATTTTACTTTCACAAACTCAGGAATTAATTTTTTTGTTAGTGATACAAAATATAATTGCAATAAAAATTTAATTTTTAGAAGACATAAATAAACTTCGTTCATTTGAACGTTCAGAACTTTAGGATCTTTGTTGCACTTTTTCCCCAATTTCAAAATATTTTTACAAAAATTAATATATGGGTGAATTTTCTGAAAGTGATATTTTTTATGTCTCGATTAATTATAACAAAATCTACTCTTTAATAATTATTATCAATTTCCATACACTGTAAAAAATTTAGGGAGTTAACGGACTCGGGAGTTGGGAGTTAAATTTTTAGAGTTAAAAATTAACTCCAAAAGAGAGTTAATTTATTAACTCCCTTCCTTTAACACCCGTGCGAGTTATTTTTCCATGGGGAGTTAGCATTTTGGAGTTAAATTTTAACTCTCTTTATTTAACTCCCCTAGCATTAACTCCCCAATGGGTGCGACTTTTATAGAATCCCCTGGGGAGTTAAAATTTAACTCCTTTTTTTTACAGTGTAGTGAAAATTTAGCACCTATTTATCATTTTAAAAAGAAAAATAAATAATTTTATTCAACTGAAATTATGTAATAACTAAATTACTTTCATAGAAGCCTTTTCAACATGTCTCCAATAGGACTTCTACAATAAAGTTAAATTTTCATGGTTTTTTTCAAATTCTCAGAAATTTTTTAAAAATATTGTCAGAAAGTACAATGTTTTTTCTATCATTATGTGCATTTTAAAAATTTAAAGACCTCACTTTTATTTTTGATAAAAATGTTTAAACTTTGTCTTCGGTTTTAGGTTAAAATTACTTTACAATGATTACTGACATTTTATACTTTAAAAATATGTTAAACAAAATTTTAATGCACATTAAAATAAAGCTGAGAATCTGACGTTAAATTTTTTTATATTTTATCTACAAAAAGGAGAAAAATTATTGCTGTTATAAATGATCGAAATTTACATTTTTCTCCGAGTAAAAATTAATTTCATCTCCGAAGCCTTCTTTTTTGATAAATAACTGAATGTAGAAGTAAATTTAACGGAATATTTCGATGGTAATATAAAATGAGGGTGTGAGATTTGTATGTTTTACTAAAAAACCTATTTTAATTGCGCCCTAATGTATATACAAATATGAAAGAAAATTTATTTTTCATCTCCGAAGCTTTTCATCTCCGAAGCCTTTTCCTTGAAATATGCTAGTTTTTCTTTTGTTTTTAGTATTTACCTGCATTGCTTTGAAAAAATTAACCCAAATTACCATTAAATCAAATACTTTAAATACATTTATATTTTCATCTAATTGAATATATTTGGTATTAAAATATACAAATTATTAATTTTTAAGCAGTGTAATTTTATTTTCGATTTCGTGAACGCGACATTAGCGTGAATTTTTAATAGAAAAGCTCGCCAATTAAATAAAATTAATTTAATGGAGCAACAATAATATTTTTCAAATGAAAAAAACTTTAATATTTTTAAGAATTAATTTTGCGCAACCTAAAAATCTTACTCTTGAGTATGAAATTAAGTAGTTTTAATAGAAAAAACCATATAATTGAAGAAAAAAATTTATTGAAAAACTGAAATTTAAAAGTGTCACTTTCAGAAAATTCACTCATATACAGTACCGGACAAAATTGTCAGTCCACCTATTTTTAGTTTTTATGAATTTTATGTAAAAATTTTTTTTTCTTTCCTTTAAAAATAGGTGGATACTAAATCATAATTTGGTTCTATTTTAATACCGAAATCAGTTCTAATTTAGAACCTTTTTTTACAGTGCAAAAAAAATAGTTAAAATTAAACAATATTTAGTTTATAATTAATTTCTTTTTATTCTAAAAAATAATTTTTTCGTAAATAAAATACAAATTAGAAGAAGTAAAAAAAATATTCTGGTTCATTTAAACGTTCGAAACTTTAGGAACATGAAAATTCTTTATCTAGAAATTAGTATTTAAAATCTTTAAGAAATTTAATTTCTAAAAATTGAAATTTTAACCCTTCAGAAAATTCAATTATTTTTTATTTCTTTACAATTATATTATAACAATCGACATAAATTATTAACTTCCTCAACAATTAAATTTTGTATAATATTACTCAAAAATTCTAGAAAATTAATTGAATTTTAATAAAAAATAAAAAATTTTTTTCAACTATTTCTAAATTTTAAGCAGATAAAGAAGAATAATTACATAAATATTTATTTTACAAAAGTGATTAAAACTTAAAAAAATTAATTTGGAAATTATTAAAAACTTAGGTTTTTGAAAAATAGTATAATTAAAATTTTTTAAAATTAATTTAAATTAAATTAAATTTTTTAAAGAAAAACGTACTTGAATTCTCAACAATAATTTTAATAAATTAAAAACAGTTGGAAATTATGTAACATTTTATATTTTAAAGAATTTTATTTTCTCCTCTTTAAAAATTGTCTATAAATATAATTATATTTTTGGAAATAATATCATTTTATGAATTTATATAAATAATTTATATAATTTATATAAATTATTCTATTTAAATAATTCAATTCTCGAAGTTCAATTCTGATAGGAATTGATTTAACAAAAATTTCAGTTAAAATTTTTAAAAATGAATGAATATTTAAACCGTTGTAACAGGAATTTTAGGAATTAACTAAATTTTAAAAGGTTTTTAAATTGTATTCCTAGAAAATTTAAGGAAAACATAAGTTTAAAAATATTAAAATTATTATTTTAAAAAATTATTATTAATAACATTATTTTTCTTTAAAAATTATTAAAGTTTTTTAATAATTTTATTCGGAAAGTCTAAAAAAATAATTGAATGTTGGATAAATTTATTACAATTGCAAATTTTAGAAATTTCTTCGAAAATTCAATTATTTAAATACAAAAATTCAATTATTTATAATAATTGAAACAGTATCATTCTAAAGATACCAAGGTAGAATATTTTCGAAAAAATTTAATAAATTTGTAAAATTAACTATTTAAAAATATTTTTGACTAATTTTTGAAAGACAATAGTTCGACAATTCTATAAAATTAAAAAATTTTCAAAAAATGAAATTTGGTAAAATCTTTTAAAAAATAATTTTAAAATCTTTAAAAACTAACTGAAATTTGATAAAATCTTTTAAAAAATAGTAAAGACGCTAAAATTCTGAACGTTTCAATAAACAAAATTTGTTTATTTCTTCTACAAATTAAATTTTTATTGCAATTATTTTACGTTACTATCAAAAAAATTAATTACTTAGTTTCTAATCGTAAATATTTCAGTTTTTAAATTTATTTTTGATTAATAATTTTTAAAAATGTCTTCAATAAAAAATATTTCATTCATTTGAACATCAAAAACTTGAGGATCATAAATAATTGAGTTTTACAAAAAACAAAAAAAAATAATGAAAACTTTTGAAGAATTTTAAAATGATTTCTCAAACATTCTAAAACAGTAGGTTTTTAATGATTTTAATTTATTTTGATCGAAGATAATTGAATCTTTAAAAAATCAAGATACCAAAATTTTTTGTATAATTTAGGAAAAATAATTTTTTCAATAATTTCAGTTAAAAATTTTGAATATGATTATTTTCTCCATAATTTCGAGTAAAATTAAAAATCTTTTAAATTTCTTCTAATGAAACGAAAAGAAATTGAAAATAACTTTTTTCTCAACTAAACCGTTATAGAGTCAAAATAGAGTCAAATTTTAAATTCTAAACTGTAAAGAATATTCGAAATATTAAAATGTTTGGTTTATCATTTTCGAATAGAAATAAAATTTAACTTCTCTCCCTCCCATGAAGCAATGTCACCAAAGGTATTTTCTAGAAAAAAAGAAAATGCAATGCCAAAGATCAAAAAGGTTATATAAAAAAATTTTTTTCGCGTAACGTTCTTAATGGTACATTACATAAATTTTCGCAAAGTTAACGGTAATAAGAAGTGGGTAAAATATATTTATAGCAGGGATGATGAACACCAGAAGAGATGATAGAAACTCCTGCGCACAGTTTCTTATATATTTTTATTCTTTTCTCTCTCTGTTGATTTATTTATGAAAGTTTCGCAAATTCTTATAGAGAAAAAAAAACTGTATACACAATAAAATTACGATATTTGCGACAAAATAATGTCGCGCAGACAGAATTGCAAAATTACTAAAGTCTAAAAGTCCCTAAGAGTTAATAATTTCAATTCTTTCAAATTAAATTGAATAATTTCAATTCTTTAAAATTAAATTAAATAATTTCAATTCTTTCAAATTAAATTAAATAATTTCAATTCTTTGAAATTAAATTGAATAATTTCAATTCTTTCAAATTAAATTAAATAATTTCAATTTTTGTAACTCTTGTGATTCTTCGTGAAAGAAAAATTTGTCTACTAAGAAAATATAAATTTAAGTATTAATGAATTTCAATTATTAGTAATGAATATCGAACATAGTATACAATGAATTAAAAATTGTTTTTTAAATTTTAAATATCGCGATAAATTTCGAAATAAATACACTGCTTGATATTTAATTTCCGATAAATTTCTATCTTTTGAAGCAAATATTGAACTCGACATTAAGACTTCTACTCATAATAAATTATTTTTTTGTCCCGTGTCTTATAAAAAGTTGAATAATACATAGCTTACAATAAGTTCAACATAAAAAAAAAGTTGTTTCTGACTTTTTCCCTCTTATCAATAAATCTTATGCTCAATGCGAATAATCGCTAATATTTTACAAAATTTACCATTTCTATTTGTTTCTGATTTTTATTAAAATTTCTTTAAGGGAATTTAAACCGCATTATAACGTGACACTTTTAGACAAAATGCTTTAAACAAACAGTGACGGGATAATGGTTCAAATGCCCTTAAAAAATAAAAAAAGATATCATTAAAATATTTTTTTCTATAAAAAATTCTCCGTTCCAGATAAAATATTTACATTAGAACAATACTCTTCTTTTTCCTCCTTCATTCAGTAGATTGGAAATTTTTTTTACGATTCTTTTATTATTCTAAGATGAAATTAAAACACGGAAATTGTATATATGGAAAAAAAAATATGTTTGCTTTCTATTATCCTCTTTACCTACTTATTGCAATAATAATTGGAATCTCATTCAACTATTGCTGAGGGAATTCATGGAAAAGAAAAAAAAATATATTTTACTGCTTGGTGTATTGTATTATATATTTTTATGTGTATATATATATTGTGTAGAGTGAACGCGCACGTTATTGATACAGTTTTCTCTCTATTTCTGATGCTCTCGTTGGCTCGGTTCCAACCATTGCAATAAGCCACTTTTTTCTCACTTTTTTTTATTATTTATCTTTTACTTTTTTTTCTCCTCTCTTGTTTCGCTCTTGGTTGCAACAAACCGCGAGCTCTGACACAGGTCAGCGATCTGCTCCACTATCGTGAACACCATTTTGCTTTAAAGAAAATTTACTGACACATTTTTATGAAAATAATATAATAATATAGGGAAAAAGAAAACGAAACATTGTACGTGCATACAATTATTGTATTTTAATATTTCATTCTGAATTTTGTGTCTCTTGTTATTTACTTTTAGTATTTTTATTTTTACTACTTAGTTTCTCTGTTTCTTTTTACTATTTATTTTTACTATTTACTTTTACTATTTATTTTTACTATAAATGTTTACTATTTATTTTTACTATAGTATTTAGTCTTAGCACTTATTTTGACAGCTCTTTAGTTTGATTATAAATTTTTACTAGATTTTATTTCTACTAGTTATTTTTACAATTAATCTTCAATACTATTTTTGACTATTTTTTATTTTGAAAATAAAATAAAAAATTGTACGTACACAATTCTTGCGTATTTAAATATTTTATTCTGAATTTTGTGTCTCTTATTATTTATTTTTACTATTTTTATTTTTACTACTTATTTTTACTGTTTCTTTTTACTATTTTTTTTTACTATATCTATTTTCATTATTTATTTTTACTAGTATTTATTTACTCAGTACTTATTTTGACTGCTTGTAGTTACTCTTTATTTTGACTAGATTTTATTTCTACTACTTATTTTTACAATTATTTTTACAATTATTTTTACAATTAATCTTCAATACTATTTTTGACTATTTTTGATTTTGAAAAGAAATGGAAAAATTGAATAGAAAAAATTGTATGTAGATAATTCTTGTATTTAAATATTTTATTCTGAATTTTGTGTCTCTTGTTATTTATTTTTACAATTTTTATTTTTACTATTTATTTTTACTGTTTCTTTTTACTATTTATTTTTACTGTTTCTTTTTACTATTTATTTTTACTAATATTTATTTACTCAGTATTTATTTTGACAGCATGTATAGTTACTCTTTATTTTGACTATAAATTTTTACTAGATTTTATTTTTACTAGTTTTTTTTACAATTAATCTTCAATACTATTTTTGACTATTTTTGACTATTTTTGATTTTGAAAAGAAAACGAATAATTGTACTTACATACAATTCTTGTGTTTAAATATTTTATTCTGAATTTTGTGTCTTTTGTTACTTATTTTTACTATTTTTATTTTTACTATTTATTTTTACTGTTTCTTTTTACTGTTTATTTTTACTATTTCTTTTTAATATTTATTTTTACTATTATTTATTTACTCAGTACTAATTTGGACAGGTTGTAGTTACTCTTTATTTTGACTATAAATTTTTAATAGATTTTATTTCTCCTGGTTTTTTTTACAAATAATCTTCAATACTTTTTTGACTTTTTAATGTTACTATTCGGTTTGACTATTTAGTTTGACTTCTTGACTATACTTGTTTTTACTATTTATTTTTACCAGGTATTTCGCTATTAATGATTTATTTTTCCTACTTATTTTGACTGTTTATTTTTAATACTATACTTTTAGTACTTATTTTGACTGTTTAATTTTAATATTACTTTCAGTACTTATTTTGACTAATTGTAGTTACTTTTTGTTTTGAATATTTATGTTTATTACTTATTTTCACTATTTTTTGCCTACTTACTCAGAGCATTTATTTTTAATATTTCTTTTTAGATTTTAATAGTATTTACTTTTAGTACTTATTTTGACTACTTGTAGTTACTTTTTGTTTTGAATATTTATGTTTATTTTCACTATCTTTTTCCTACTTACTTAGAGCATTTATTTTTAATATTCCTGTTTAGATTTCACAAGTATTTACCATTTTAGTACCTATTTTGACTACTCGACTACTTTGTGCTCTTTACTTTGACCATTTAATTTCAATACTATTTTTTTCCACTCCTTTTTTGAATTAATCATTAAAACAAAAATTCCCATCGATCATTTTTATTAAAAAATTCAAAAAGGAAAAAAAAATAAACAAATCGAAGATTTCAATGCCTTAAAACGGAGAGTGAATGTGATTTTCTGTTCGCCATTGTTCTTGCCCTGGCATTAAAGTCTCTTCGAGGACTGCGTGACCTTATTTACTGTTCGCTATTATATTCTCCTCCAACTGGAAATACTTTATCGTGATCGAATAAAAGGAATTTTCGGGTCCGATAGATCTATTCAATTCCAAGAGACTGCGTCGTGTGCTTTCAGAGAAATATTTATAGGAAAGGTTAGTTCTGTTATGTAGACAGAAACCTTTGAGATTTCTGTATAAGAAAATATTTTTAAAAACCACGCACATTATTCTACCCACATATATATTTATATACATTTCTTGAACTTTTATTTTGTCTCATTCTTTTTGCAAACGCAATGTTTTTTATAACTTATAGAAATACACTCTAAATATATTTCTCAATCGATGGGAATTTCTATTTAATTATATTAATTTTATTATTATTATTATTATTATTATTATTATTATTATAATTATTATTATTATTATAATTATTATTATTATTACTATTATTGTTATAATTATTATTATTATTATTATCATTATCATCATTATTATTTCATTATTATTTCATTATTCTTTGAAGTGAAGAAATTTTTTTGATAATACTCCCTAAATTTGAATTAGTAAAAATATATTTACAAATCTGAATTAGTAACTGACTTTTTACTTCGGAATTAGTAAATTTAGTTAGTTTAGTAGTAAATTAGTAAATTTATAGTAAATCTAGTCAAATTTACTAATTCAATAGCAAATCATCAGTCACTAATTCAAATTAGTAAACATTTTTACAAATTCTTTCAAAAATTATTAAATATAAAAAAATGCGACAAATTTTGTTCATTTTCGACAAAAATAAATAAAACATAAAGTTGAGTCGAAAGTGAATTGATTTTTTTAAAAAAAGAAAAAAGGACATAAATATATCACACGGAAAAAATATGTATTACGATTGTTTGGAAGAAAAATATTTTTGTCTATTTCGAAACGAAAAATATACCTCTCGAATAAATTTCGCGAGTTTCTTATTTTTTTAAGAAGAAGGCGGAGAAAAAAAATTTGACGCAAAGTTCGTTCTGGTTTTTTGAAAAAAAAATATTTTCCCAAAGTAAACTGAGTAACATATTTATTATATTTGAATCGAATAAATTTTTGTATAAAACTATTATTATTATTATTATTATTATTATTATTATTATTATTATTATTATTATTATTATTATTATTATTATTATTATTATTATTATTATTATTATTATTATTATTATTAAACTCTTTATTTCTCGATTATTACTACTTACAGCTAAATTGACAATAAATAATTATTTACAAATTACAATTTCAAAATTTTTTTTTCCTTTTCTAAGATGTAAAAAAAAGTTTCGCCTATTTATAAATTATAACAGACAAGATTTAAATGTTAATTGACTCTTAATTAAGATTTATGGTGAGAGTGAGATTTTTTCCTCAATTTATTGAAATAGGAGACAATTTATTGTGCAATTATTATTATTATTTGAGTGCAGATTCTGCGCCTGCGATTGTTAAGTGGAGGTCATGGGTCAAGGGAATCGCAAATCTACTTTTGCGTGGTCGATATAATAATTACCTATATATATATATATATATAGTTATATATATATAAAAAAAAAATAAAACTCGACATAACGTTATTTTAGCAATGCTCCTTTTTCAGTTTCAACCTCTTTTTCTCACGAAGCAACAATCAAATTTCTCACCCAACCCAAAAACATTTATAACAATTGTTTCAATCAGTGAAAGCAATAGAAACATAGTTTATAATCAAATACCATGCGAGAACAATAAAGGTCACTGAAGCTCTAATGTTTTTTAGTAAAAAAAAAAAATTTTTTCCAACTGACATTTCGTTTTCAATGCTCTAACGAAGAAAATTGACTTTTCAGTATATTCAAGCTTTATTATACTTTATAGTTCACATGCATATACATATATCTTTTGCAATCAATTTCACGACTATTTTTTTTGTTGTGCTGTACACTAAATAAAAGCTGCTTGTAAATAAATTCAGATTATATCTAAACTAGCTGAACGGAAAAAATATATTTTGTACAAAAAAAGAAAGAAATGTTTTAACTTTCGATAACTCTGAATAATTACAATTGTAAATTAAGAATTTCAGTGGTCGATAACTCGACATAATGATAGTTTCAATTATTAAAGTTTGAATTTTTGTTATTTTTGAATAATGACAATTTTATTTCGCAAGAAATTTAACTGTTGATAACAAAAAATAATTATAATTTCAATTATTGAGTTTTATTTCGTGTTAACTTTGAGTAATGATATTTTTATTTCGTAGGGAAAATTCAAGTATTGGTAACTCTAAATAATTATTTATTATATAAATATTTTTATTTGGTACTTCAATTTGGTTATTTTTTTTCAATTATTTTTCAATTATTGGTAACTTTGAATTATTAACAAAATTTAAATTCTTGATAATTCTAAACAACGATAATATAAAGTCTAATAATTTAACTCTAAACGATAACTCAGAATAACTATAATTTTCATTATTAAAAATTTCAATGGTTGATAACTCCACATGATATGATCCTAAAGTTTTGAACGTTCAAATGAACGAAATATTTTTTGTTGAAGGTATTTTAAGAAATTACTAATCATAAAAAAATTTAAAAACTAAAATTTTACATTTACAAACTCAATAATTAATTTTTTTGTTAGTGACACAAAATAATTGCAATAAAAATTTATTCTTTTAGAAGAAATAAATAAATTTCGTTCATTTGAACGTTCAGAACTTTAGGATCTTCACATGATGATAATTTCGGTTGGAGTAAAGTTGTTCTAAACCGTATTTTCGAATTTTTTATTTTCTAAAAAAATTGTTTTCCTAATAAAGGTGATTTTATAATTTTCTTTCTTCTAATGAAGGTCATATTTTAAAAATCTTTTTTTCAAAATAAAGGTAATTTAAAAAAAAATCGTTTTTAAACAATATTTACTTTTTGTAATGTCGATTAATAGGTAAATGCGATTAAAAAATAAAATTCACGAAAATTTTGTTAATTCTTTAAAAAAAAATACTTGAGACTTCGTTAAAAAATTATAATAAAAAATTTAGAAATTGTGTAAGTTTGTTAACGAAATTTTCGATTAATCTAGTTAATAAAAATCGTAATTAATAAATAGAAATTATGGGGATTTTTTTTCTTAAAGAAATTGAAAATTTTCTAAAAAAGTGTTTTATAAATAAACCAATTTTGGAAAATTTGCAAATTATTATTTACTTTTTAAAAGAAAAACCGAATTTTGTCAACAAATTGTAGTAAGAAATAGGAATTTTTAAAATTTCTTCTTTCTTTTCAAAAAGAAACTTATAATTTTGTAAAAAATTACTTCACAAACGGAGTTAGAAAAATTGATTTAAGAAACTTTTTTTAGAAATTAAAACTTTTAGGAGTAATTTTTTTAGGAGTATTTAATTTTAAGCTTTTCGAAATTTTAAGCAAATAAGAAACAATAATTGGTTAAATATTTACTTTACAAAAATTATTAAAATTTGGAAAATTGAAAATTTTTTAAAAATGAGGTTTTTGAAGAAATGTAATTAAAATTTTTTAAAGAAAAACGTACTTTAATTCTCAATAATAATTTTAACAAATTGAAACAATTGCAAAATTATATAAAAATTTTATATTTTAAAGAATTTTTTTTTTCTCTTTAAAAAATTGTCTATAAATATAATTATATATTTTTTGAAATTATATCATTTTATGAATTGAAAAAAATAATTCTATTTAAATAATTCAATTCTCGTAGTTGAATTCTGATAGGAATTGATTTAACAAAAGATTCAGTTAAAATTTTGAAAACTTATTGAATATTTAAACCGTTATAACAGGAATTTTAAGGAATTAATTATATTTTAAAAGGTTTTTCAATGAAATTCCTTGAAAATTGAAAGGAATCAAAAGTTTAAAATATTTACATTTTTATTTTTAAAAATTATTAATAACATTATTTTTCTTTAAAAATTATTAAAGTTTTTCAATAATTTCCTTTAAAAATTCTAAAAAAATAATTAAATTTTGTATGAATTACAGTTGCAAATTTTAGAAATAATTATATTTCATGAGGTTTTTCATTGAAATTATTTGCAATTTCATTTTCTCGGGGAAAATAAATATGAATAAGTTTTTAAATTTTTGTTTAACAAATAGTGTTAAAATTTTGAAAAATTTAATTCAGAAATTTCAAAAAATTGTTTCTTGAAAAAATGAAACTAAAATTTTTTTTTAAATTCTTCTATTTCCGAGAATAATTTTCAAAAATTGACAAAATTGAAAATTTTTCCAACTTTTATTGGAAGAAATTTTCAATTTTAATTCAAGTTGCAGTTAGAAATATTTTGTCATTTTCTAATGATCCCCAAGTTTTGAACGTTAAAATGAACGAAATATTTTTTATTGAAGATATTTTAGTAAATTACTAATCATAAAAAAATTCAAAAACTAAAGTTTTACATTTACAAACTCAGTAATTAATTTTTTGGTTAGTGAAACAAAATAATTACAGTAAAAATTTAATTTTTAGAAGAAATAAATAAATTTCGTTCATTTGAACGTTCAGAACTTTAGTCTTGTATTTACTATGCGAGTTGTTCAAATAATTGAATTTAATTGAAAAACCGTAAGAAAAATTATATTTTTTCAGAAATTGAGAATTTTCATTAAATTTGGAAAATGATGTTTTGAAAGTAAGAACGGAAAAGAAAATTTCACGTGCACGGAGAGAGAATATATATTAAATTTTGTAAAAATATTTTCAAATTGAGGAAAAAGTGCGACAAAGCGAAATTTTGATATAAAAAATACTGAACTTTAAAAAAACTTATGTGGAACTTAGTATAATTATATCAAATATCAAGAATATTAATAAAATTCTAATATAACTTTAATAAATTTCACAAAACTATTTTTTGAGTTTAGTATTTTTAATATCAAAATTTCGCTTTGTTGCACTTTTTCACCAATTTGAAAATATTTTTACAAAATTTAATATATATTCTCTCTCCGTGTGCGCGCGTAGTTTTGCTAGCATTTTCAAATTTTCAATATTCAATTATATTTCCTCTCAATATTCGAACAACGTTCAAAATTTTCTTATCATTCCAAGAAACGGTGATTTCCTCTCTCCTAAAAAAAAAAGAAAGAAACTCGGCAGTCATTTCGAAATAACGTAAATGTTAATCAAAACAGGATTTTTGAAATATATTCCTTTTCTAGTCTAGGAATTATTATATCGAATTTATACGATCGGGATTCGTGGATTTGAAAATTGCTGCAGAGAAAAGAGTTTTAAAGTGGAACGCGATGTGAAGTGGAGCGTAGTTTTGTGCGCGATTGCCATTATCTTGTATAAATTTTATTTCTTCTCTCGTGTCTGGTGTATATATATATTTTTGCACATTGCAATGCGCGTTGCGCGCTAGCGGGCAAGGCCAGGGCTGACTGCAGGTCGTTTTCTTGCGCAACAAACTCTTGCCAACTTGACGAGATGAGGTACAAACACACAACTCTCTTATTCATGCAGCTAAAGTAGTAGCAGCCGTTTTATAGTTACATGGTGTTTGCTGCGGCAATTGCATAAAACAGATATATATACATACATGTGAACGAAACTGCGATAATCGTACCCGTTAAACGCCTTGAGAAAACGATTTATCGCCGCAACTCTACTCCCTGTGAACTATGTCTCATATATTCGAATAATATTATGTGTGTACTTATACACATTTATAATATATGTAATAAAACTTCCTTTACTATTTTAAATTATACATTTCCTTTTTCATCATTTTCTTCATTTTATTTTAGAATATTCCATCATCGAGTGGAGATTTTGTCTTTTTTTAATTATTACTAAACTAGACACCGGAAGAGGAATATAATTTTTTTTTATTTTTTACTATATTTTTACAATAAAATCTTTGTTCGAAATTTTTTGCAATTTTCACAGTTTATACTTTACAAATGAACGTCGGTGAAGTTCGAAACGTTTATAATCAACGATTGAAAAAAATATTATATTCCTACCGAAAAGAAAAAAAATTTTCGTTTACAAAAGATCCTAAGATCTAAATGTTCAAATGAACGAAATTTATTTATCTCTTCTGAAAATTAAATTTTTATTGCAATTATTTCGCTCTAATATCCAAAAAATTAATTACTGAATTTTTAAACGTACAATTTTTGTTTAAAAAGTTTTTTATGATTAGGAATTTATTAAAACAACTTCAATATAAAATATTTCGTTCATTTGAACGTTCAAAACTTGGGGTTCTTGTTTACAAATATTTTTCTTTTGTCATGTTCCTAAAGTTTCGAACGTTCAAATGAACGATAATAGTTTTTTCACTTCTAATTTGTATTTTATTACCAAAAAAAAAATACTTTTTAGATTAAAGCCAATTAATTCTAAACTAAATATTGATTAATTTCAATTATTTTTCAATTTTTCATAGTAATTTTCGAAAATACTAATGGTGAAAAAAAGTTTCGTTCATTTGAACGTTCGAAACTTTAACTCCATTTTTTGTGAATCATTATTCAAAAAATTAAATTTACTATATTCTCTGCAAAAATTTGCTAAAAAAATATTTTTTTTCAGAAATAGTTGACTATAAGCGTTGTGAATTTTACCAACGTTTTGCAAATCGTAATTTACTTTACAATTACAATTTTTGTAATTTTGAACCTTGTTGGCAAACGAATTGCAAATTTATAAATCTAAAGTACATTTTTACTATCTAATTAAAATTTTTGTCTACAATAGTTTATTTATATAAGAATTATTATTATCGAATTGTGTTTGTTTTTTTAATATTGGATTGCCACAAGTCAGGAAAATCAGAAAAATAAAAACTTGCCAGGCAATTCAGAAAAAATTTACTGTAAAATATTAAAATTGTAGAATTTAGGAGAAAATTCTAGCCTTGAGTATAAAAAAAAGAATACTTTTGTATTAAAAATTTAAAAATGAAAGTAATTGAATTTTTAAAGAGTTGCGATAACAATTATAATAAATAACTGTCAAATATAACGCTCGCTAAACACAATATTTAATTTGATATTATCATGAAAATTACAAAATTAAAAATTATTAAACAACTTCAATCATTTTTGAATTATTTCAAATTGAAACTTTCAAAATTCAGTTATTCATTAATTAACTTGTTAATTATTAATATATTACAAATTTTTTATAAAATTTTTCGCAACGATTCAATTATTTTCATGAATAAAAAAATGTTCCTAGAAACTCAATTATTTTAGAAAATATTTATAAAATACTTCAAAATAATTCAATTATTTTTTTTAATAAAAAAAAATGTTCTCAGAAATCCAATTATTTTTGAAAATAATTATAAAATGCTTCAAAGTAATTCAATTATTTTCATGAATAAAACCAATTTTTCCAGAAATTCAATTATTTTTGAAAATATTTTTAAAATACTTCAAAATAATTCAATTATTCTTATAAATAATAAAATTACTCTAAAAAATTAAATTATTCTCATAAATATTAAAATTTCTCTAAAAAATTTAATTATTTAAGAATTTTTTTGATAAAATTTTTGAAAAAGATGAAACTTTTTAAAAAAACATTAAAGCTTAGAAACAATTCAATTATTTTTACGAATAATAAAAATCTTCCCAGGAATTCAATTATTATTTTTAAACATTTTTATAAAATTATTCAAAATAATTCAATAATTTCCAAACATTTCTTTAAAATTCTTTGTAAGAATTCAAAAATTATTTTCATTTCAATTTTTAACAAAATTTTAGAAGAATTCTGATAATTTAAAAATTGTTTGCATAAATAATAAAATTTCTTTTTGATAAAATTCAATTATTTTTGAAAATATTAATATATTTCCTCGAAACAAGTCAATTATTTTCGGATTTTTGAAAAAAATAAAATTATTTTCAAATATTTTTTTCGAAACCATTCAATTATTTTAAAAAATTATAATAAAATTCTACACACGTAGAATAAGGTTAAACAAACTTATTTCAGATTCAAACATTAAATTACAATTTTTAATCGAAAAAAATTTTGTTTAATTATTCTTGGTTATAATTTAATCTTTAAAACATCAAATTAGAATTGTATTAAAATTTTAAAAGTTAATAATTTCAAACATTTAAAAATAAAAATTATCAAAATTATTAGAAAACAGAAAATCAGAAGAAAGCAACTAATAATTCAAATTTAAATTTAAATTCCAATTTTAATTTATAATTCTGAAAAAAGTTAGTTTTTGAAAAATTTTTTATTTAAAAATTTTTTTTAACATTTTGACAATTCACAAATTATTAACTAACATTTTCTTAATTTTTAAAAAAATTTCTTCTATTTTCTTATACAGTAACATATCCAATTGGAAGTTTTTGTGATATCGATACAATTCAATTATTTTTGAAAATATTGATAAAATTCTTCGAAATAATTCAATTATTTTCTAGAATAAAAAAGATGTTCACAGAAATTCAATTATTTCTGAAAATTTTCATGAACAATATTTAAATCTTTCCAGAAATTCAATTAATTTGAAAAATTTTTATAAAATTCTTCAAAATAATTCAATAATTCTCATAAATAATAAAATTGCTCTAAACAATTCAATTATTTTCGAATGTTTTTGATAATGTTCTTTATAAGAATTAAATTTTTTTTTCAATAAGATTATTAAAAGTTTTCAAAGTAATTCTATAATTTTCAAACATTTTTTTAAAATTGTTCGTTGCAAAAAGTTAATACTATAATGTTATACTTTAATGATATACTTTATTTTTATAAATAATAAAATTCTTTGCTGGAATTCAATAATTTTAGTATCCAAACGATTTATTTGATTAAAATAGATTTTTATTTTTTTTATTTCCAATTTTTTTTTTTATTTTAAGAAATAATTTTCTTTAAATAAACATAAAAATATGTTCGAATGAAACTTGAATATATTTGACTGTATAGCAGAAATATTTTAACTTTGATTCAAACAAAATATATCTGCATCAAATAAATCGTTTCCTCAGTGAATAAATAATTTTTTTTCCAATTTTCTACACAATTACATTTGGCAGAACTCAATATTTTTATCCAATAATTCTCTCAAGGTAAATTGCAAATTCTCCTCGAGTTTAAATTGTTAACACATTTTGGCTTTTATCCAAACCAAAACGGAGAAAAAAAGAAAATAAAATATTCGAATTTTGTTGTTTCGAGAACGGGGGAGGGGAAATATATATATATATTTTTTTCGAACGTGTTAGGATTAGGACATTGAAAAGTGGTTTCCTAACAGTGTGTCTTTCTCTCTCATATTTTTCACGGCGTTGTTGTATAAGAAGGGACGCCTCCATGACGAGTCGACAAAAAACGGTTCTCGGGGTTCGCTTAGCAAGTATATAAACGAAATCAGAATTTAAATTCTCGATTTCCACATGGGGGGATAACTGAGGAACGACTCAGTCCCTTGTTGCCTTTTAAAGAGGTTCTAGGTGGGCGTTGTCAATTTTAGTTGCGAACAAGAATGCATATACAAGAATTTATCGCTATGATAACATTACCATAAGTTTCCTATGGACGTGAACCAATTACTATTCAAAGTGACACTTTATTTTATACTTTTATTTCTTTTTTTATTCGGTTCAATTTTTTGATAACAAAATATATTGAAAACAGATTTTTCTGTGTTTATAAATTTTTTGCTTGTAAATTTTTCTTAAATGACAAATTTTATTTTTTTATTTGATTTTAGATTTTATTTTTTTATTCGATTTTATACTTTATGTGATTATTATTTTTTTTTGTAGTAATGTATTTTATTATTCAAGAGACAGAGGGGAATAAATTTTAGAATGAACTTTCACTTTTTTGTATAATTTCATGACAAACAAAATGTTGTTTCTTGTTTTCAATTATTCGTGGCATGCAATTGATATTTTCAATTATCGGCAACTGCAAAAAAAGATATTTCCGATTTTAACTATTGTTTAACTATTATTTAATAGTGATATTTAACTACATTGTTGTTTGGTCTAAACTTTAATTATTCTTTTCTAAATGAAAATATTTTCAATTTGCAATTTTTAATTTTCATTTATTGAAAAATCTAATCACTGATTCATTGATTTACTAATAAATTGAAAATCTAAGACATTTTCAATTGCATATTAAGAATTGGAAAAGAATAAAATTTCAACTATCGAAAAAATTAAAATTGTTGTTTTAATTTAATTTGATAATTTTCAATTCTTCATGACGTGTAACTAACATTTTTAATTATTATTGTTAACTGCAATAAATTTAAAAAATTGTAATAAATTGTAAAATAATCTGCGAATTGTATCCATATTTCCAAAACTTCCAACTGAAGATTTTACTCTAAATAGTACAAAATTTTTTAAAAAATTGAGAAAATGTTACTTAATAATTTGTGAATTGTTAAAATGTTAAAAAACAAAATTTTAAATACAAATTCTTTCAAAAATTATCTTTTTCAGAATTATTAATTAAAATAGGAATTTGAATTTGAAATTTTAGTTACTTTCGTTTCATTTTCTGTTTTCTAATAAATTTTATAATTTTTCTTTTTAAATGTTTAAAATTTTTTAATTTTAAACTTTTAATAGAATTCTAATTTGATATTTTTAAGATTGAATTATAACCAAGAATAATTGAGCAAAATTGTTTTCAATTAAAAATTATACTTCAATTTTAAATCTGAAATAAGTTAATACATGTGTAGAATTTTATTATAATAATTTTTGAAAACAATTAAATTGTTTCGAAAAAATTTATTAATATTTTCAAAAATAATTGAATTTTTTCAAAAAGAAATTTTATTATTTATGCAAACAATTTTTAAATTATCAGAATTCTTCTGAAATTTTGTTTAAAATTGAAATGAAAATGATTATTGAATTCTTACAAAGAATTTTAAAGAAATGTTTAAAAATTATTGAATTATTTCGAATAATTTTATAAAAATGTTCAAAAATAATAATTCAATTCCTGGGAAGATTTTTATTATTGGTAAAAATAATTGAATTATTACTAAGCTTGAATGTTTTTTGAAAAAGTTTCATCTTTTTAAAAAATTTTATCAAAAACATTCTTAAATAATTGTATTTTTTAGAGAAACTTTATTATTTATGAGAATAATTCAATTACTTTGAAGAATTTAATAAAATTGTTTTTAATTATTTAAAGATTTTTTTTATTTATGAGAATAATTGAATTATATTGAAATATTTTACAAATATTCTCAAAAATAATTAAATTTCTGTGAAAATTTTGTTTATTGATAAAAATAATTAAATTATTTTGAAGTATTTTAAAAATATTTTTAAAAATAATTGAATGTCTGGAAAATTTGTTTTTATTCATGAAAATAATTGAATTACTTTGAAGCATTTTATAATTATTTTCATAAATAATTGAATTTGTTTAAAGAAATTCTACTATTTATGCAAACAATTTTTAAAATAACAATTCTTCTGAAATTTTGTTTAAAATTGAAATGAAAATGATTATTGAATTCTTACAAAGAATTTTAAAGAAATGTTTGAAAATTCTTTAATTATTTCCAATAATTTTTTAAAAATGTTCAAAAATAATAATTCAATTCCTGGGAAGATTTTTATTAATTATAGTAAAAATAATTGAATTATTTGTTAGCTTTAATGTTTTTTGAAAAAGTTTCATCTTTTTAAAAAATTTTATCAAAAACACTCTTAAATAATTGGATTTTTTTGAGAAATTTTATTATTTATGAGAATAATTGAATTATTTTGAAATATTTTATAAATATTCTCAAAAATAATTGAATTTCTGGTAAAATTTTTTTTATTCATGAAAATAATTGAATTATTTGGAAGTATTTTAAAAATATTTTCAAAAATAATTGATTTTCTGGAAAAAATGTTTTTATTCATGAAAATAATTGAATTACTTTGAAGAATTTTATAATTATTTTAAAAAATAATTGAATTTCTGAGAACATTTTTTTATTCATGAAAATAATTGAATTCTTGGAAGTATTTTAATAATATTTTCAAAAATAATTGAATTTCTGGAAACATTTTTTTATTCATGAAAATAATTGAATCCTTGCGAAAAATTTTATAAAAAAAATGTGGAATATATTAGTAAATAACAAGTTAGTTAATGAATAACTGAATTTTGAATCTTTCAATTCGCAATAATTCAAAAATGATTAAAGTTGTTTAAAAATTTTTAATTTTGTAATTTTCATGATAATAAGAAGTTGAATATTGTGTTTAGCGAGCGCTTTATTTGACAGTTATTTTTTATAATTATTATCGCAACTCATCGAAAATTCAATTATTTTCCTTTTCTATAAAAATTATTCGTTACATAATGTATAAGTAATAATTTTATAAGACTTCTTCAAGATTTAAATTATTTTTAAAAAAGCATAAAAATCATGGGCTCTGAATTGAATTTTCAAGCGAGTTGAAATATTTAGGGAGAAAAAAAATTCAAGAATTTAACTTTTTTGCAAAAGTTTAATATTTTTAATACAAAAGTATTACTTTTTTTATACTCAAGCCCAGAATTTCCTCCTAAATTCTACAAATTTAATATTTTCCAGTACTTTTTTTTTAATTTTCTAAATTTTTCCTAAATTTCCTCTCAAATTGTAATTTTCCCTGATTTTCCTGACCTGTGGTAATCCAAAATTAGAAACACAAACACAATTCGATAATAATAATTCTAAAATAAATAAACTATTGTAGACAAAAGTTTTGCATATTTTTTTTTCACCGCACTGCTTCTTTTTCTTTTGCAAATGTTTACTTTGCAAAGAGAAAAAAAGAAGAAGAAGAAGAAAAAGAAGATTGTTACGTAAGTCTTTGAAATGGTAAATTAAATTACAAATAGCGGATTGTGTTTCTCTTTTCTGCATAGTAAAAAGTGTTTTATAAAAATGTCTTCAATTATGGCAATGTGCGCGCGTATACATACACATAGAGTGTATTACTCGCCAGACAAAACGCGGGTGAAAATTCAACGTGCGTATCTTTCGTTATAAAGAGTGACGTATTGCTCACGAGAGATGAATATAAAATTAGAATCCCGCATCGCGCACTCGTCTATTATAATATATTATAAAAAAAAAATTGTTTAAAAAAAGACACGAATTTAGAAAAATAAAGTCACCCATTTTTTTACGCAAAAAAGAAAGAAGAGAGAGAGAGAGAAAAAGAAATTAGAAAGTGCTCTTGTTATTTTCGATTGATATAGTTCTATATAGATATTTATAAAACTGATATTTGGAAAAAGAGACTAAATTCAACACGCTGTTATCGCCCTCTTTTAAAAATAGACACGGCTGAAAATAAACCGAGATTTAAAGTCACTCACCTAGTTTTTCACACCCTCGCATTCATGCTTTTTGAGCAAAGTGATCGAAAAAAGCTTTTGCTGATATATTTTTTTTTCGTTTCTCTTTTAGAATGTATTTTTGCGAGATCTTCTCTCTCTCTTTTTTTTGTAATTTCGATACAGCTCAGAGAATTGCAAGTGTTTTTTTAGAAAGTATTTTTTTCAAAGATAAACATATGCGGTTGTATTTTTTAGTTTCATTTTATTTTTTAATTCTTTATTTTACTGTCTATCAAAGTTTTTCAAAACAAAATGTTGCTTCGCAATATTTTTGATTCGCTTTTTGGCTCAATTTGATAACTGCAGAAAAACTGTGATTCGGTATTAAAAAAATATCTATAAATAAATATTTATAGGTATTTTTTGGATTATTATTTCTTAAACTATGAAAAAGTTTTTCTATTTTCTGCAAAAGTAGAAATTTTATTTTATATCGAATTTTGTTATAGTTAATAAATAATATAAATAAATAGAGACGATAAATGAAATTTTTCTTATTTTCTATTTTTGGTTTTGATTTTCTTTTCCTAAAAGAAGTTCCCTTTGTCAGTCGACTACAAAGTTCAAAGATATTTTTTACCTTTCAATACTATTGAAAATTTTTTTTTACTTTTTTAGAAAAATTTAGTTAAGTCTGCCATTGAGAAATTATTTTCTAAACTTAAAAATGTATTGTTTCTTTTTGCTTATTGTAATAAAATTTATTTATTTACTGAAATAATCGCTTTCTAGCAAAATTATTTTTATATGTAAACGTATTTCTTTTATTCTTTATTTATTGGTAGAAAAAACTTATTTACCTATTTATTTAATTTCCATAGAAAAATTAGTTTTTATGGAAAGTATCTAAATAAATAAATAAACTTCGAGAATAATTCTTAAATTAACAATCTTATTCGAAAGCAAATTTATTTATTTACTTACTATGTGAGAATAATTTATTTCATTGGAAAGATAATTAATAAATTTTTGACCTTCACGAATGATATTGTTTAATTTAAAAATTTACTTTTCCAAAATGCTCAAAGTTTATTTATTCACTTATTTGTTTACTTATTTATTAACTTCTTCGTAGAAAAATTATTTTTCTATTTTATAAAGTGAATAAATAAATAAGTAAAAAAATAAATTAATGGAAAAATAAATAAATGCTAAAATGAATAAAAAAGTTAATAAATAAAAATAAATAAACAAAAAAAAAATTAACAAATAAAAGTAAATAAATAAATAAATAAAAAACTTACCTACAAAATATATATAATAATAATATAATATTATAATAATTAATTAATTAATAATAATTAATTAATTAATAATAATTAATAACAGTAATAATTAATTAACTAATTATTATTATAATAATATAATATTATATAATATATATAATAGAAATCATTATTTATTAATTAGTAATAAGTAAATTTGACTGAAATAATATAGGAGCGGAAAATACAAATTATTTTTTTTTTGTAACAATTGGTAAGAAATAAAGAAATACATTTACGAATAAAAATATATTTCCCATCTTTGCCTGATGTTTAAAAATAAATTTTATTACCTTTTTCTAGTTATAAATAAAAATTTCTCCACTCTTGACAGAATAAGTATAGACCATAGGAAAAAGTGGAAAGAAAACTGTTTCTTGACATTAAATTTTATTTTTAGTGCATTTTTTGAGAATATATTTGACATATATAACGGTTTTTTTTATAGTCCCACTTTCGCACTAGATATGTCATCGATCGGCATAGATCAGCGACTTGTCTTTGAATGAATACATAGAAATATATTTTATATATATATAGTGAGAGGACTGATTGGTAGCTCGGCTATTTTGTTTCGCTCTCGCCACAACTATCAGAGTCTATCGTAATCGTTTTGTGGGAAACTGAGAATAAGTGGGTCATCGTCAAGCGTGTCACATACTTTTCTATATATATATATGTGTATTAAATATATGTATATAATACTATATTTATATAATTGCATAGACGTGTGCACGTGGCATCCTATACATGGCATAAATGTATTCAAGATGAACGACAAACTTACATGCACACTCACGATTCCTTCCTTGGCGAATAAATAAAAAACGAATCTCTCATTAACATTTATTTCATTTAGATTTTTCGCTATTTTTCGATTTTTAGAAAGTCAAGTGTTTTTCTTATCTTCGTCGGCAAAATTTATTTCCATGAATTTTAGTTGAATAATTAATAAGTATTTACTCTCTAATTTTTAATAAGTAAACATCTTTTTTTTTATTTGGTTGAAAATAAACATTTTATTAATTAGGAATAAAAATTTTTTTGAATTAATTTTTAATAAGTAAACAATTTTTTTATTTAGTTAAAAATAAGCATTTTATTAATAAAGAATATAAATATTTTTTTCGAAGCAAATAAAATTTCTTTTGAACCAAATAAAATTTATTTGAGGCGAATGCAATTTATTTGAACCAAATACAATTTACTTAAGCCAAATATACAATTTATTTGAAATAAATACAATTCATTGGAACGAAATACAATTTGTTTAAACCGAATACAATTTATTTTAATTTAATACAATTTATTTCAACCAAATACAATTTAATAGAATCAACTAAAATTTTTTTAAGTCAAATACAATTTATTTTAATTAAATACAATTTATTTGAGCCAAATATACAATTTAATTGAGCCAAATACAATTTATTTGAACCAAATACAATTTATTTAGATAAAGCAAAGTTTTTTTAAGTCAAATATAATTTAATTTCAATGAAATACAATTTATTTGAGCCAAATATACAATTTACTTGATCCAAATACAATTTATTTGAACCAAATACTATTTATTTAAACCAAATACAATTTATTTGAATTAAATACAATCCATTGGAGCGAAATACAATTTATTTGAGCCAAATATACAATTTATTTGAATTAAATACAATTTATTTCAACCAAATACAGTTTATTTAAATCAACTAAAATTTTTTTAAGTCAAATACAATTTATTTCAATTAAAAACAATTTATTTGAGCCAAATATACAATTTATTTGAATTAAATACAATTTATTGGAACGAAATACAATTGGTTTGAACCAAATGCAATTTATTTGAATTAAATACAATTTATTTGAACCAAATATAATTTATTTGAACCAAATACAATTTATTTGAATTAAATACAATTCATTGGAACGAAATACAATTTGTTATAACTAAATACAATTTATTTCAATTAAATACAATTTATTTGAGCCAAATACAATTTATTTGAACCAAATACAATTTATTTGAGCCAATTACAATTTATTTGAGTCAACTAAAATTTTTTTGAACCAAATACATTTTATTTGAATCAACTAAAATTTTTCGAAATCAAATACAATTTATTTGAACCAAATAAAAGTGATTTGAAACGGAAAAATAATTTAGAAAGTTGTGAGTCATTAAATATATATATTTTTTTTTTGATGAATAAGAACAAAAAACTCAGAGAACCTACTAAATTATTTATTTATTACAAATAAACGTTATTTGAACCAAATAAAAATTCTATTTGGGCTTAAAAAATTTTTAATTTCAAACAAAGAAATTATTTCTTTTGACTTTAATAATGCTGTGTGACAAATATTATTTTGTTCAAGTCAATTAAATTTCATTTTGATCAAAAATAAAATTTTCTTTTGGTATGTATCAAAAAAGAAAAAGAAATTGAATTAAAAATTTGCAAAAAATTTTTCCACACCTACACAAATTTTCTAGGTCAGTGTGTTATCATGCTTTTTTTGTATTTATTAATTAATATGGTAACTGGTTTGATAATTACAAGACGCAGATTCTTTGATTTTCTTTGCAATATATTTAAAGTGGGTCAACATCAAATGACCTCCTTCATATGGGAGATTGATTATTATAATATTAATAATTTATAATAATAATACACCCAGAGAAATGGTATATTTGTTTCAGAACCAACTAGACTTTTTATTTGTTTCAAATAAATTTTATTTGGTTTAAATAAATTTTTATTTGACTCAAATATATGTTTTATTTATGTCAAATAAAAATTTTATTTAAAACAAATAAAAAGTCTAGTTGGTTCTGAGACAAAGATACGTTTATTTAAGTCAAATAAAATATATTTGGTTTAAATAATATTTTTCTCTGGGTGTAATAATAATAATAATAATAAAAATAAAAATAATAAAAATAATAAAAATAATAAGAATAAGAATAAGAATAAGAATAAGAATAATAATAATAATAATAATAATAATAATAATGATAATAATAATAATAAGAATAGTTATAATTATCCAGAAAAAAATTTATTTGTTTTAAGTAACCGATTACTTGTTTATTAACATAAATAAATGTTAACTTGAATCAAATAATTTTAACCAAAAAATAAATTACTAGATCAATAATAAAAACTTCTTTCTCTCAAATAAAAATTAAAAACGAATTGTCAAACGTTTTAGAAACTTTTGAAGTAGTAGTTAGTCATTTATAGTCAGACAATAGTTTTAATTGCTATTTTCGTGATCTTAGTGGTAAATAGTAATCCTATTTTTTTGACACACAAATTGTTGTGAATTTATGTTATAACTTTCTATTTATTCACATTTTCGGTATTTTCTTCTCTCTAAATTTGATTTTGTAAAAAATGTTCACAAAACTAAAAAATCTACAGTATACAAAATTTACTAATTCAAAAGGAAAGAGTCGCAGTCATTAATTTTTACACATTTTTACTCATTCTTCAAAGGAATTATTTTTAAAAATTTATTTGAAAAATCTCTATTACAGACCGCACTGATGAACATTACGAATTTTTTTTCCTCCTTCAAAACAGAATTTACAATAAGAAACTTTTCATTTCTTATCATGAATATTTCTCCTTTTTTTTGTTAAGAAAAAAAAACTATACACTGCTTTGTGGAAAAAAGAAAAGAAAACTGTCCACGTACTTATCTTGTATTCATGTTTAATGAACTTTTGAAAAGTTCTTCAAAACTCGTCAAGTATTCTGAGAGTATTTACTTAAAAAATTTACAGACATGTTAAAAATTGTAAGAAAAAAAAATTGAATCAATGATTGAGAACGATTTTAAAGGGTATATAGTAGCGTCGAAAAATAGAGACTGAAATTTTTTCTCCCAAGGGAAGGTGTAGAGAAACTTTTTTTTTATGATAAATAAATTTATTTATCTATACACTTTTAAAAGAAGTGGATTTTAATATCCCAAGAGGATTTTATAAAGGAGGGTATAAAAGTTGATCTGTTTTTAGACTTAGGATCATGAGAGGCAAAAAGTAGAGATGAGTTTAAATTATTTCGGTTATGTACTTAAAAATTTCGATCGATTTCTAAAAAAAATTAGATTATTTCAAAACATTGCACTTAATTATTTATGACAATTTAATAATATTTCAAAAAATTGCAATTCAAATATTTTAAAAACCAGATTTTTTAGAATTTGACAAAAAAAAAACTTTCGAAACTTATACTATTCAAATAATTTCAATTTAAATGTTTATCAAATTAACTGATAAATAAAAAGTATAATTGAGACTCTTTGTAAAATCTAATTCACTTGTTTACTTAATCATAAAATTCTTTAATAATAAAAATTCTTTGAGATTTAGATTTTTTTAATCTCTAATGAATTGTTTTTTAATAGAAATAAATTTAACTATTTTTAATAAAATTTAACAAAATTTCAAATAATTTGATAAATTTTTTACGAAATTCGTTTTTAAAAATCCAAGTATTTCTAGACAATGGAATTCATGTTTTTTTTCAAACACAATTTCCTATTGGAATTTTAAATAAAATTATTCTTTTTAGAAATTCAATTATTTTCAATACAATTTTAATTATCTCGATAAAAACCAATTTACCAAAAACAATGAACTTTTCAACTATTTTTAGATAAAATTTTAATTTTTTTGAAGAATTCAATTAAAAATTTAATTATTTTTAAAAATTTTAATAAAATTCTTCGACAGATTTTAATTATTTTCATGAATGATGATTTTGGAAAAATTCAATATATTCAAAAATAAAGACCCTAAAATTCTGAACGTTAAAATCATCGAAATTTTTTTACTTCTTCTACAAATAAAATTTTTATTGCAATTATTTTACGTTACTATCGAAAAAATTAATTACTGAGTTCATAAACGTAAAACTTTAGTTTTTAAATTTTTTATGATTAGTAATCTCTTAAAATATCTTCAAGAAAAAATATTTCGTTCATTTCAACGTTGAAAACTTGGGATCATCAAAAATTATGAATTTTTCAAGTATTTTTAGATAAAAATTTTAATTTTCTCGAAAGAATCCAGTTGCTTTTAAAAAAGTAAATAAAATTCTTGAAAATAATTCAAATCAATTTAATTTATTAATAAATTAAATACTAAAATTATTTCTAGGAATTCAATTATTATTTTCATTTTTTATTTTTATTCAATTATTTTACAAAATTTTACTGTAAATTTCTTCAAAAGAATTCATTTATTTTCGTAAATAATAAGAGCATTTTCCTAGGAATTAAATTTTCTTCTGGATACATTCTCAATTTTTCCACAGGAATTCCATTAGATTAAAAATCTTTGAATAAATTTCTTACAATTGTATGTAATTATTTTTATAAATCATAAAATTCCTCTCAAAAATTTAATTATTTTCATGTAAAAAAAAATAATTTTAGGCAAAATTTCAATATTATTTTTCATATATTTAGTTACTCACGAACTAGACTCGACAGGAAACATATGTTGCTTAACTCACCTGAAACAAAAAGAAAAGAGAAATTATTATCGAAAAATAAAAACAAACAATAATTGTTAATAAATAATTTTTTTTTGATCTCAAGATTAATAAATAAATAAAAAATAAAAAATAAATAAATAATAAATAAAGAAAAGTTAATAAATAATGAATAAAAATAAATAAAAAATAAATAAAAAATAAATAAAAAATAAATAAATAATAAATAAAGAAAACAAAACTTGATTTTCCTTTATTTATTATTTATTTACTTTTCTTTATTTATTATTTATTTATTTTTATTTATTATTTATTTACTTTTCTTTATTTATTATTTACTTATATTTTTATTTATTACTTATTTATTTTTCTTTATTTATTATTTTTTTATTTATAATTTACTTATTTTTCTTTATTTATTATTTATTTCTTTTTTTTACAATAAAATTTACTCTCTGAATTTTTTTTTTCAAATTTACTCCAAAAATGCTTAATATCTGTAAAATCCGCAGAAATTCCACTCTAGTTTTTGCTAATTTTTTTTACCCTCGCGTGTTCTAATAATTATATATGATTACAGGAAAAAAATGGAAAAAAAAGAAAATGAAAAATAAAACGCATTTTTATTATCTCAATGATGTGCAATTGTTGCAGTGAATTTTGTCGAGCATTGAACTTGTGTCGCCACCTGTTTCCAAAGCGATTACCAGCTTGTCACCAGACGTTCTCGAGCAACGACTCACGAGTGAGAGTGACCCACTGACCTCGCTCGTGCTCTCTTGGGTGCTGCGGTTCGACCTCGTCGAAAACTCGCATCGCGAGTCACTTTAAGAATTGGAACACTCATAACCCAAGGAAAAATCGAGGAAATTTTCATTCCACATAAGAGGAGGGAAGAAAGAAAATCTATTTTCAATCCATCACATCTTGACATCGTTTTTTTTTTGGTATCTCTAAAAAAGAAAATTTGCGACAAAAATTTCCAAGAGTTCGCAAAAAAAATCGAGCCGAAAATTTTCACCTCTTTGCACTTTGGAATTTAAAAATTAAAATACAAATTTTTCGTTTTTGTTCCAAATTTTTCTACGTTTAAAAATTTCAAAATAGAACTTCTTAGCGAGTTTTTACTTTTTTCACTTAAAAAGGAATAAATAATTCAATCGAATTATTTTTGAAAAAAATTACTCAACCAAAGAGTTAAAAAGTCAGGGGAAAAAAGAAGGAAAGAATTAAAAAAAACTAGTGATAAAAAAAGGAAGAAGAAATATAACATTTTAGAGCCTAAAACTGCAGGAATAAATTTACAGTAAATGTCTGCAAACATTTCGACGACGAGGACTTGAAAAGAAAAAAAAAAGTGCTAAAATGCCAAATGACTGGACTTAACGGTACAAATACCGCCGAAATGAATGACGGACACAGACTGGTACATTCGGGATATAGTTGACCACGCACGAATCTCAATATTCTAGACCCCACTGATTGTGACTCCGGATTGAAAACTCGATGACCTACTTGAAAACCACAATTCGACACGTGTCCCTGGCCTTTTCGATTACAAAAAAAACCTTTCCTTCCATCTTCTACTTTTTTCCTCCTCTCTTCGGATTAAAAAACAAATTCAATCTCTATCATTTATTTTTTCAGTGATCAAAAAAGCAATTTTAAAATACAGATAAGAAATTTTCCCAATTGACACGCAAATAAAAATTTTACTCTTTGAATCAAAAAAAAAGAAAAAGAAAGGAAAAAATAAAAACAGTTAAAATTCAATTAAACGGATAAGTGACTTTCTGCTTCTAAATTGATCAACTTTCTTTTCTGCTCTCTAAAACATTGAATCTAAAATTGATTTTCGGAAAATGAACCAATAATCGATAAATTATTAGGTATTAACAATTACTTAATAAATAATATTACAACTACTTATTATTTACTATTCATTTTTAAATTTTCCTAAAGTTTCGAACGTTCAAATGAACAACAATATATTTTTTACTTCTTCTAAGCCGTATTTTATTTACAAAAAAAATTATTTTTCAGATTAAAAGAAATTAATTCTAAACTAAATATTGTTCAATTTCAATTATTTTTCCTTCTTTGGATAGTAATTTTCAAAAACACTTAAGGTGAAAAAAAAAATTCCGTTCATTTGAACGTTAACCCCGTTAAAATTAACCGTTAATTTTAACCCCATATTTTTAACAATTTCTATTAACTACACTTGGAAAAAAGATGTATTTGACTTAGAGTCTTTTTAGTTAGTTCAAAAAAAATTTAATTTGGTTCAATTAAATAATATAATAATTTATTAAATAAATATTAGAAAATAGAAACTGAAAATGGTATTAAAAAAACTCAATTAAACTTTTTCAAAAAAATTAATTACAAAATTCAATTATTTTTTTAAAATTCACGCTATATTGCTTTTAATATATATATATATATATATATATATATATATATATATATATATATATATATATATATATATATATATATAATAATAATATATATAATAATAATAATATATATATATATATATATATATTCAATGATTATATAAAATTTTTACTGAAATTCATTTTTATGAAATACAATTCAATTTTTATTAGAATATTCTACTAGAATTCAATTATTTAAATAAAAATAAAACGCAATTAAATAATTTATTGAAGAATTGAACGTTTCTTAAAATTCAATTCCCATAAAAAATTGTTATCAACAAATTATCAAATACTTGATATTTCTATTAACGATTTTTAATAAAATTTTTAAGAATAATTACATTTTTAGAGAAATTTGATTAAAATTGTATTAAAAATAATTGAAATTCTGCATTCAATTTTATTATTCATGAAAATAATTTAATTCTTGCAAAGAATTTTATTAAAATTTTCAAAAATAAATTAATTCTTGTAAAAAAATAACAGGAATTCAATTATTTTTAAAAACTTTAATAAAATTCTTGGCATAAATTAAAAATAACAAAATTCTTAGCAGATCTTTAATTACTTTCAGAAATTTTAATAAAAGTTTTCACAAGAATTTAATATTTTTGTAATATAATAAAAATCTTTGTAGGAAATCAATTATTTTCAATAGTCTTAATAAAATTCTTCGTAAGAATTCAATTGTTTAAAAAAATATTACAATTTTAGCAGAAATTCAAACACTTTAAAAAGTTTTGATAAAACTTTTTTTGGTAGAAATTCAATTATTTTGAAGACAATTTTAATAAAATTCCCCAAATTCAGTTATTTTTAAAATTTTAATGAAATTCTGCGAAAGAATTCAATTATTATAATCCAAGATTTTAACTGAAATCTATTTTTAAATCAATGTTTATGAGAAAATTCTACCAGAATTCAATTATTTAAATACAAAAATAAATTCTTGGGAAATTTTTATTATTTTTTGAAAATAATTAAAAGTTTTTGTAGAATTTTATTAAATTTTTTTTTTAAATAATTAAATTCTTTTGGTAAATTTTATAAAAATAGTAGATATTGAACAATATTTAATTTTTGCGAAGAATATTATTAGTTTAGAAAATAATTCAAATTTTGCAATGGATTTTATTAAAATTTTTGAAAATATTTGAATTTCATTACTTTAGAAAATAATTGAATTCGTGTTATAAATATTGATAGTTATGAAAATAATTGAAATTTTTTAATGAATTTTAATAAAATTTTTGAAAATATTTGAATTTTGTTGAAGAATTTTGCTATTTATTTATAGAGATAATTGCAATGTTGACAATCTTTTTTAGTTTTTTTTTGAAAATATATGAATTTCGTAGAAGAATTTTAATATATCTAAAGATAATTGAAATTTTGACAAAAATTTAAAAAAATTGTTAACGTAATTGAATGTTTGCGAAGAATTTTATTACTTTTAACCTATTTTTTTAAAAGACGGACTTTTATGAACTAAATATACATTTATTAAACTCAAATAAAATATATTTGTCTTAAATAAAATTTTTCTCTGGGTGTATCTCTTTAAAATTTAAATCAGTGAAAATGTTTACTAACTTGACTGAGTAACTAACATTTTGCTTTTAAATTAAATTTTTGCTTAAAATTAAATTTTACTACTAATTTTGAAAAAAAAATTTTAACCAAATAAATATTTTATTAATTCAAATAAATATTAATAAATATTAAATATATTTATTAATAAATATTAATAAATATTAAATATATTTATTAATAAATATTAATAAATATTAAATATATTTATTAATAAATATTAATAAATATTTCTTTAACTCAAATAAATATTTACTTAAATCAGATAAATTGTATTAGAATCAATAAGTTCATAATTTGATCAGTAATTTTGGAATTAGTAGTTAGAGTCACTTAAAGTCAGACAACAGTTTTAATTCCTATTCTTTTGCTCTTGGTATAGTAATAGACATTTTTTGCCAGACAAAATGTAAATTTCTGTTAAACAAATTTCTTTTTATTCATATTTATGTTTTTTGTTCTCTGTCAATTTTCATTAGTAACAATTCTGACTGATATAAATTAATGACTGACTTTTTGATTTTAAAATAATCAATTTTATCAAGAAATGGTAATTTTTTAATAATTTATTTATAAAATGTTACAATTATATGAGAGTAGTAATAAGAGAAATAATAATAATAATAATAATAATAATAATAATAATAATAATAATAATAATAATATTAATTGAATTTATGTTAACATCAATTAACTTTTTCAAATGATTAAAAACTTTCATGGACATTGAACGTCAATTACCGGAAATAAAATCTCGAGATTAACACACATTTAGTAAATAATATATTTTACATATATATACCCGGAGGAAATGGACATCATTAGGAATACTCGATCCAGAAAAGACAGTGTTTAAAATACGAGTGAAATTTTATTCACATGTATATATATATATAAGTATAGCGGTTTTCTCCCCAGGAATAATTTTTTTTTCTTTTTCCTTCTTTTTTCCTCTAGATTTCTTCAGCAAGACCTAGAAAATTTATTTCAGTGACACGATATTAAAGTGCACTAATTTTCCATTCTTTTTTCTCTATACAGAAAAAACCTGTTTTATTAAATTAGAAATACTTAATTTAATATGGATTTTATGTAAAATTTATATAAAATTTATATAAGAAGGAAAATAAAGGTGCATATCTATATAAATAAATAAAAGAAAAAAATTTTTTTAATAAGAAATGCAATGCCTAAATTAGCAATACTTTACACTCGCTAAAGAGATTAAATGCTCGACGTTGCTATAAAATAGAATTGCTTTTAAATATTACACATGCATGATTTACGCACTTTGTAATTTCTTTGGTTCAGATGATAAATTTGCCCTTTGCGCTTGAATTACAGGCGTACAAATTTCTTATATTCAAAATGTAAGTGCGGAGAATATTTTGAAATAAATTTACAGCAATTTATTCGATTCTATGTATGAACACTCTTTCTCTCTCTTTCTCTTTTTCTGTTTCTCTTTCTTTCTTTCTTTCTCTCTTTGGTATTATAAATATACAGGAATTTAAATCTTAACCTTCAAAAATATTTATCCTTTTTTTTTTCATTAAAATATCATCCCGGAAAAAGTTTTATTGCAAATGAGAAAGTACGGTTTTTTAACCCTCATCCTTCTCTGGGATGACTTTTAAACAGAATTTATATATTTTGTTTATTGGAAAATTTAATTATTTAATATTTATTGTGTTCTTTAAACTCTATTGTATTTTTACTCTATTTTACATTTTTACTGTAAAGTATTTTTTTATTATATTTTTGAGCTATCGTACGTAATTTTACTATTTCTATTTTACTATTTCTATTTTTAACTCTATTGTATTTTTATTATCGTATTTTTTTATCATATTTTTACTGTATCATATTTTCTATACTTTAGTATATTTTTACTTTAACGTATTGTTATTCTATCATAATATTTCGCTACCATATTTTTATTATATTAAATTTTTTCTCTATTGTATTTTTTTGGTATCATATTTTTCACTCTACCGCACTGTTTCAGTATCATATTTTATTATCATTTTTTATTCCATCTTATTTTTTCGATATCGAATTTTTTACTTCAAAGTATTTTTACTTCCTTATTTTTTTGTTCTCCTAATACACACAATTATTTATTCTACTTCAAAGCATCTATTTGTGCAAATTTTCTATTTGTTATTTAAAAAGAGAAATAGAATTTCGAGAAGGAAAAATCCGCAGTTGCGAAGAATCGAACCCCCGACATTCGCTTATTGCGAGTCAAGCGCAGAAACCACAAAGCCATATCACTTATTCCGTGTATTTATTCCATAAGTTTATTATTTTATCCTTCCTTCTTAAAATTCATTCCTTTTTTTGCAAATAATAAACAAGTGAATAAAAATTGGTTCTGTAAACTGAAAATCTAATCGAATCATTTAATACACAGATAAGAAAATAAAAAATAGAGAAGGAAAAAAAGAAATAAATAAATTTAAAAGAGTAGAAGAAATAAATTAAAAAGTGAAAAAGAAATAAATTAAAAAGAGAAAAAGAAATAAATAAAAAATAAAAAGAAATGAATAAAAAAATGAAATAAATATATTCAAAACATGAAAAAAATTTCTCAACTTCAAATAAATCCCAAATAGACTTTTTTTCACGAGGCACTAATTGCAAAAGGTGAAAAATTTACGTGACTCATAAGAATACGTGAAATGATTGCTTCGCGTTGAAATAAAAGTCAATCGTTTTTTTTTCTTCCGAAATGGAACGAAACTGTTTATACATGCATCGACCGTTTTTCAATTTACACAACAGAAATGGATTTGAAGACGAGGTCAAAGCCCACTTCGCGTTAAAAAGTGAATCAGCTGCTTAATTTTATAAGGTCAGAAGAGACTCAATTGCGAGAAATTTTATTGAGTAATTGTGCATATATACATACATATAAAGAAAAAAAATATATATATATATGTATACAATTTACTTGAATTTCACCACATATAAATTTTATATTTAAAATAAAGGAGTTTCGAACTAAACGCAAATAGACCTTGAACGAAAGAGACCCTCAGAGTGGATGGTTCAATCAACTCCTGTTAACGGCATCATATCATCAACGCTGCGCAATTGCATACACGTACTTTTATTCCTAACGCATCGCGTTCAAACATCTCGTACTTTTATTGTCATTTTTTTTATTCCTCTCTTTTATTATTCAGAATATTAAATTTTTTTTTCACTAGTAAAATTGCGAATATAATTTTTTTTCATAGTTACACAATCGCGAATATAATTTTTTTTAGATTCACACAGTCGCGAATATAATTTCATTCTTGAAAGTTATTCACATTTCCTTTTTTCACTCACGTGGTCAAACACTCACGTGGAAAAAATTAAATCACAAAACGCGAGGTAAATCGATTCTACAATAATATGTATAGAAAAAGAACTTTCCTCAACAGAAATAATTTTTTTCCATTTCTAAACTCATTCTAAGTTAGATTTCATTTTCTGATTAAAATTTCTATTTGATTGAATTTTGTAATTAATATTGTAATTAATATTGTAATTAATATTTTAATTAATATTGTAATTAATATTTTAATGAATATTGTAATTATTATTAATTATTTTTGTTAATTATTTTATTAAAATAATTATATTCGGTACAATAATTTTATTTACTTTGTATGAAAACAGTTTGTCTAATTAATTTTATTAATTCCTTAATTTAAAAAATTGATTTTATTACCAAATGTAATGATAATTATTATTACTATTCTTTATTTTTACAATTTATATTCAATGCTATTATTTTTTTTCTTGTTTTATTACTAGAAATTTATGGAAAAATCTACATATAAAAAAAGTGGAATTTTTTTCCCTCACCTATTGAGAGCGAACGCTATTCAATTATTTGTCGTGAGAAGGAAGATTGATTTCGGTCAAGTGCAATCGGCCTGGATCGATTTACAAGAGAGGCAAAAAAAAAAAAAAAATATATATATATATATATATATATATATATATATATATATATATATAAAGTGATCCAAATACTCGAAAGAAATTGTGTGTGAACGCTTTTTAAATAGATCTCAGTGAGTAGGTTAAATCACAGCACGTGCTCTCCAAAGGAAACACGAATAAAAAAAGTAAAGAGAAAGAAATAAAAAAAGAGGGAAAGAAGAAAAAACTTAGAAACATACAAAAGTCAGGAAAAATATATAGAAAAATGCACACACAGAGCGGGGAATAAAAATAAAATTTGACTCTCTGAAGACATTGAAAATAATAATAGAAAATACAAAAATTTTCCGACAAAAAAAGAAAAAATAAGGATTTTTACTGTTTTGAGAAAATTATTGTTATTGTAATTATTTAAAGTAGAAATTTGTTATTTGTTTATTTTTCTAAAGAGAATAGATGAAAGAAATTGCAAAGTGGAAAAATTTCATGGTCGCTGGAATCGAACCCCGGCACTTGCCTATTGCGAGACATGTACAGAGACCCCTCAGCCACCTAACTTCTTTATTACTTATTCCATCAGTTCATTATTTTAACGTTTACAGTGCTCGGATCGTTTTTAAGACTCAAAAAAAGTCGCTTTAGTCGCATAAATTCACAAGAAAAGTCACGAAAGATCGCATAAAATTTCTGCAAAAGTCGGAAAAAAGTAGAATGAAATTTTAGGAAAAAAACGCCAAAAAGGAAACACGAAATTGTCAAAATTGTAAAAAAATCACATTTCTCGCCAACACATACTTTAACATCAAACAATCTGCAATAATATTTAATAAAATTTAATAAAATGCATGGCAAAAATTTAATTAGGTATTTTTAACATTTTTTTAAAAAATATGTTCAAAATTTCAATTATTTTTATAAATAATAAAATTCTCTTCCAAAATTCAATTATTTAAACAAATTTAATAAAATGCCTGTCATAATTTCAATTATCTTTATAAATAATAAAATTCTTCTCTAAAATTAATTTATTTTCAAAAATAATGAAATTCTTTGTAAAAATTCAATTACAATCAAAATTTTTTTAAATTTCTCGAAAAAATTTTATAAATAATAAAATTCATCATTGAAATTCGATTATTTTCAAAAGTAATGAAATTCTCCGCAGAATTTCAATTATTTTCAAATATTTTTTAAAATTTTTTAAATTTCAATTATTTTTATAAATATCAAAATTCAATTACTTTTAGACATTTTTAAAAAAAATCTGTTCAAAAATTCAATTATCTTTATAAATAATAAAATTCTTCACTTTAATTCAATTATTTTCAAAGAATTTTATTAAAATTCTTGTCAGAATTTCAAATATTTATTTATTTCTGTACATTTGTAACTTACTTTATAAATAATAAAATTCATCTTAGAAATTTATTTATTTTTAAAAGTAATAAAATTCTTCGCAGAAATTCAATTATTTTCAAATTTTTTTTTTAATTTCTCGTCAAAATTATCATTATCTTCATAAATAATAAAATTCATCATGGAAATTTGATTATTTTCAAAAGTTCCGATAAAATTCTTTGCGAAATTCAATTATCTTAAAAAATAAGAAAATTCGTCGCAGAAATTGAATTATTTTCAAATTTTTTTAAATTCTCCCCACATTTAAAACATTTTAAAAAAATCTGTTCCAAAATTCAATTATCCTTATAAATAATAAAATTCTTCTCTGTAATTCAATTATTTGCAAAGAATTTGAATAAAACTATTGTCAAAATTTTAAATATCTTTATAAATAAAAAAATTCATCATAGAAATTCAATTATTTGCAAATTCTTTTTTTTATAAAATCTTATAATATAAAATAATGATTTATTTATAAATAATTTTGTCACTCGGCCATCTTTAATTATTATAAAACATGAAGACATCGATTGACGAAGACGTCGATTAGTGATCGATTTCTTCATGTTTTATAACAATTTTTTATAAGTAGTTTAATTTCAAAAAGGTTTAAATTTGAATTTTTTGAAAAATTTTAATTCTTATGGAAAAATAATAATTAAATATTTATTTAAAAAAGAAGTTATTGATGTTTTTTTTGAAAAATTTGAAAGAAATCTGTAAATAAACTTAACAGGGCATTTATTTTTGACTAAAACTTTTTCCTTTAATTTTTAATTTTCTGAAAAATTTGACAAATTTCAGTCGCATTTTACTAAAAAAAATCTCGATAAAGTCGATTAGTCGCATCTTTTGACAAAAAAGTCGAAAAAAGTCACATTTCCTTAGAAAAGTCGAAAAAAGTCGAAAAAGTCGCACAATCCGAGACCTGCGTTTACTCTTAGATTATATTCACTTTTTACAATAAACGAAAAAAAATATGAACAAATAAAACTAAGTAAATGAATAAAAAAATATGAACTAATAAAATTGAATAAATGAATAAAAAAAATAATAAATAAAAAAATAATAAATAAAAAAATAATAAATAAAAAAATAATAAATAAAAAAAAATAATAATAAAATAATTAATTAATGAAAAAAATAATAAAAAAATTAATTAATGAAATGAAAATTTATTCAAATAAAATTTATTCCCATTCTTCCTTTAATCCTCCCTTTAAGAATAGACTCGAAGAAAACTACTTCCTCTCACCTGTAAGCATACATTTTGTGATAAAACGATTATTATCGCCTCATTCAGAAGCAATATGAGAGGAGAATGAGCATAAAAAGGGTGATTCAAACATAGATTCGAATAAGAATATATATATATGGAAAAAAACAAGTTTTAAGTGTGTATATTATACACATAATATATAATATATAAATATAAGAAGGAAACTTGACTCTAACCTATGGTAGAGGGTTTCAACTCGAGAGAGGTAAAATTTTCTATATACATAGTAGAAACTTGTTACGCGTAGTACCTGCCTACACGTAATAATACACGAAGGCCAAGGAATTACGATGGGACTTTCCGTTTTTAGCCCCCAACACCTTCAGAGCTTTATTTCTTATAGTCGCACGTTTGCCACATGTTTTCTTAAATATAATAATAAATTTCCTGCTGCCAACTACGATTATATAGTATACGTCAAAAAAAAAAAAATCAGTTCTAAATGTCTCAACAATTATGCTCTTCTTTATTACTATTTTTTCTCTCTTAATTAGCGTGATAAATGATCATAAAAAACAGTTTCTTAAAAAATTTTTCGCCCTATCAAAAAAAAAGGGTAATGCAAAGTCTAATTAGTTCCATAAGTGCCTGTAAATAATTTTTCATAATCATGTCAACTTAATTAATTTATTTTTCTTTATTATTCGTGAACAGGAAACGAAAAAATTTGCCCGATCAATTTTACAATATAATATATTTTTATTCACTAATTTAATTTTTTTTTTTTAAATTCAAACAAATTTTTTTTACGAAAAAAGTTAATTGCGTCAATTTTTGAAATTCTGATTATTATTATTAAATAAATTATCTATTTTTACAAAATGAATTTTTCTCTATTGTTGTTGAATAATAGAGGTTTTAATACTTTAAACCTGAATCAATATGATATGGACTAAACTAAAGTCACGTTGAATCTAGGTCAATTTTTTTTTTTGTAACGCTCGTGAAATTATTTCAAGTCTTTCAAAACAGTCAACATTTATTTTATTTTAATGAAATCAGTTCAATGATTTGGTAACAAAATTAAAACTATATTTTTATACATATATATGGGTCTCTGAAATACACTGAACCTTATCTGAACCACGTATTACGTGGATTTAAAATTTAAATTTAGGAAAAAATGATTATATTCAATAAATTATAGAATATCTAATGAAATAAATACTTAAAGGAATATCTAATAAATATCCAATTATTTAATTATGTAAGTATTAAATTTAAGTAATTTCCGAACCTATTTAATGTTTAATTATAAACTAATTAGTTATCAGTTGGAACATATTAATTATTTTATTAATCGGAATAGTCTAATATCTAATTGTTTCAAATTTTTTTTCTGATAATTTCTGTATTTCTTTGAATTTCAATAAAACAATATCTGCTTAATTTTATATATATAGAATTAAGAAGTTTTGGAATTAAAAATGAAAAATTATTCGATTTATTATTTACTATTTAAATTTATTTAACTTCTGGTAAATTTAAATTCTGTTGAATAAAATTTCTAAAGAAAGAGATTACTTAGTTTGTATTATTTTACTTCAATAAAAATTTTATTAACAAATGTTTACTTAACAAAAATTTTTTTAGATATCAACCTCTTATTTAACATAGTTTCTATATTATTGAAGATAATCGTTTAAAGTTTCTAATTAAACAAAAATTTCATTTTTCAATTTTTAATTCGCTAAATATATACAGAATTTCTACTTTAATGAACGTATATCGATTTTAATTCTGTTAAGTAGAAAATATTTCTGAATTGAAATTTATTTCATTTATTTCATTAAATTTTTGTGGATTTTAAATTCTATAAAATTATAACTTACTTGAATCAAAAAATCTGTTAAATAAAAATTCTGTTAAATAACAATTCCGGTAAATAAAAAATCCCGTTAAACAAAAAACTTTTGTTTTCTCAAAAATTTAAGTAAATTAAAGTTCGTTTTAATACAAATGATATTTAATGAAAATTCGGTTAAATTAAAACTTATCAAAATTAAAATTCGTTTAAAAAAATTTCTGTTTGATGAAAATTTGACTAAATAAAAAGTTCTTTTGAACAAAAATTTGGCCGCATGAAAATTCTGGTAAAAATGATATGGAAAATTTTATTTTTAGCAAAATTCGGCTAAATTGAAACTTATCAAAATTAAAATTCGTTTAAAAAAATGCTATTTGATGAAAATTTGACTAAATAAAAAGTTCTTCTGAACAAAAATTTGTCCACATGAAAATTCTGCTAAAAATGATACGGAAAATTTTATTTTTAACAAAATTTTCATTCTGTCAAGTTTTTGAGTTATTGAAATAAAAATTTGTCTAAATAAAAATTATGTCAAATAAAAATTCTTCCAAATTAAAGTTCGTTTAAGTAAAGTTTCCTTTATTAGAATTTTTATGCAGAATAGTATAAAATATTTTCTATTAAATTCTATTAAAGGAAACTTCGTCCAAATTAAAAGTTTCTTAAATAATATATTCTCTCAAATAAAAATTTTTCTGAATGAAAATTCATCCTAAAAAATTCCGTTCAATTTTAAGAATTGTTCTAAAGAATAAAACATTTTTAAATTAAAATTCTGCTCAAAATAAAAATTTTTCTTCATGAAAATTCGTCTTAAAAAAATTACGTTCAATTATAAGAATTTCTCTAATGGATAAAACTTTTTTAAATTAAATTTCTGCTAAATATGAATTTTTATTTTAAATTGAAATGCGTCCGAATAAAAATTTTTCTAACTAAAAATTCGACTTAACAAAAAATCTATTAAATAAAAATGATTTCTAAAGTAAAATTCGTTCAATCAGCAATTTCGATAATTGAAAACTGTTCTCAATAAAAATTCTACTAAATAATAATTTTTCTCATTAAAAATTATTTCAGTTAAAAATTCATTCGATTAAAAAAAATAAAATAAAAATTCGACTAAAAATAAAAAGGGAAAATCTATTAAATGGAATGTAAAATATGAAAATCCCAAAAAACAAAAGAGTATTCTGCTAAAAAAAAAAGAATTAAGAATTCTAAGAGGATTCTCGTTTTAAATTGAAATTCGTCCAAATAAATATTCATCTTTTAATTAAAAATTCGACTTAACAAAAAATCTATATTAAATAAAAATTATTTCTAAAGTAAAATTCGTTTAATTAGCAATTTTGATAATTGAAAACTTAACTCAATAAAAATTTTACTAAATGATAATTCTTCTTATTAGAAATTATGTCAAAAATTCATTCGTTAAAAAAATTCGATTAAAAAAAAATAAAGATTCGAATAAAAATAAAAAGGAAAAAACTATTAAATAGAATGAAAAATATGAAAATCCCAAAAAACAAAAGAGTATTCTGCTAAATAAGATTTCTTATTTTAAATTGAAATTCGTCGAAATTAGTATTCGTCTTTTAATTAAAAATTCGACTTAACAAAAAATCTATATTAAATAAAAATTATTTCTAAAGTAAAATTCGTTTAATTAGCAATTTTGATAATTAAAAACTTGTCTCAATAAAAATTTCACTAAATGATAATTCTTCTTATTAGAAATTATGTCAAAAATTCATTCGTTAAAAAAAATTCGATTAAAACAAATAAAATATGATCCTAAAGTTTTAAACATTCAAATGAACGAAATATTTTTTATTGAAGATATTTTAATAAATTACTAATCATAAAAATATTTAAAAACTTAATTTTTAATTTTACAAACTGAGTAATTAATTTTTTTTATAGAGAAGCAAAATAATTGCAATAAAAATTTAATTTTTGAAGTAATAAATAGATTTCGTTCATTTGAACGTTCAGAACTTTAGGATCTTAATAAAATAAAGATTCGAATAAAAATAAAAAGGGAAAAATCTATTAAATCGAACGAAAAGAAAAATAGAAACAAATTTTGAAATAAAAATGAAAGATGCTGCAGTTCTCTGATAAAATTTCTCTTCAGAGTGATCACAAAAATTGTACACATAAAATCATGCTTATCAAATTACATTTTTTCCTACAAAATAATAAGTAACAATAGGAAAATGATAATAATAATAATAATAATAATAATAATAATAAGTAACAATAAAAAAATAATAATAGTGATAATAATAATAATAATAAGTAACAATAAAAAAATAATAATAGTAATAATAATAATAATAATAATAATAATAATAATAACAATAATAAGCGAAATTGTCAACGATGAATTATTATCGAGGATATAAATTTTTCTTTCGCAGATTCTGACAAATGGCTTTTCGTATGCTCTTTTGATTACAGTTTTTCATCAAGGGTATTATTATGATTATTATTTAAAACCGTCAAATGAGAGAGAGAGAGAGAAAATGAGAGAAAATGTCGGGAATCACAGTCGACGATGGATTAAAGTTATTACGAGATGACGACATGGAAAGTGCATCGGGCGTTTGAATGTATTTATTCGTTACAGCCGTGGGCGTCGAGAATCGAGAGGTTGACTCGACATAAAATACACGCGACCACAGGTGTAGGTTGTGACACACATACCAAGCAATAACATAATTCTATAAAAGAGGTATTCATTTTTACATATATATACATATATACAGAGTGCGAGAAGGGGGAGAGGGGGCATTTTATACACACAAAGCATCCCAAAGAAAATACAGAAATAACTTACGAGCCTGCTGCCCCTCTGAAAATTGAAAGTGTGCAATTGAACCTGAGAAAGGATGTCGAGGATTATCCCTTCACGCATCATCAACAAAAAGAAGTTATGAAAAATTACCTTCTTGTAAAGGGGCGAAGAATTTTCTCACCTTATAATTAAAAAGAAATATCTCTGCTTCACTGAATACTATTTTTTCAAGTTTGATTCGGCTTTGGAAAAATTGAAAAATAAATAATTTAGATGATCCTAAAGTTTTGAACGTTCAAATGAACGAAATATTTTTTATTGAAGGTATTTTAAGAAATTACTAATCATAAAAAAATTTAAAAACTAAAATTTTACATTTACAAACTCAATAATTAATTTTTTTGTTAGTGACACAAAATAATTGCAATAAAAATTTATTCTTTTAGAAGAAATAAATAAATTTCGTTCATTTGAACGTTCAGAACTTTAGGATCTTTAATTTAGAAGGTAAAAATTAGGGTAAAATTTATTTATAAATATGTAAAATGGTATATTGTAATTTTACCACCAGGCCATATTTTAGTAGAATAATTTTTTTAATTTCAATTTAGTGTAAAAGTTAATTAAAAATATAAATTCAAAGTATCAAGTTAATTGAAAATATAAATTTAAACTATCAAATTAATTAAAAATATAAATTTCAACTATCAAGTTGATTAAAAGTATAAACAACACAGAGTACAAATAAGTTAATTAAAATATGGATTATAAATGAGTTAAATTATATTCGAATTAAACAAAAATTTTTCGTTTCTACTAAATAATTTATCTGTCAAATGTATATGTTTTCCTCTTTTTGTAAATTCAAATTAAAAAAAAAACAAATCCACCAATATTCTACAAGAAAAAATTTATCCTAAAAATAATTTACAGCTTGAAAAGCACATTTTTTTTTATTTTCCACTCGTTTGTTCTTTAAAAAGATGATAATTATTAAATATATATATATGCATATAATACAGCGATAAAGAACAAATGTGCTGCTTTGAAAAAATATGAGGCACAGTCATAACACGTGTGACTCTAAATTACGATACTGACCTATATATACGCTTTGGTACATAACTGAGGTTAGGCTCGCTTAATAAACGAGCTGATAATTAGCTCAGGGTGATGTAATTATAATGGCATTTGTAAATTGCAATAATAATTCGTACGTGATTGAAGATTCATTAAAGAAAAAAAAAGAGAACAACCAAAAGCGACAGAAATTATTTTTTGTGTTCTTAATTTATACGATAACAAAATACACAAAAAATTTTTTTTCCAATTTCTCTTCGTCTTGTTTAAGCAGGTAAATAAATATTTAATTTTAAACAAAATTTATATTCACAAACTTCAGAATGTTTAAACCAAGAGAATGTGACAAGTAAAATGGAGGAAAAAAAATTATGCATAAATATTGTATGTAAACTGGAAACGTGAAAAAACATTGCCTATTAAATTTAACTCAACTATTTAATTATTTAATTTAACTTTGTCTATTTCAAATTGTTTAAATTTATAAACTTTTTCCCAAGATTAGAAAAAGAGGGATTTAATTATTTTTGTTTAAAAATAAATACGTAAATATTCAGTATTAATAGTATTAATAATTCCGGGGGGGGATTTGAAACACTAAACATTAATGATTGAGAAAAGTAATAATAATAATAATAATAATAATAATAATAATAATAATAATAATAATAATAATAATAATAATAATAATAATAATAATAATCTGATAAATATAAGAATAGTAAATAAAAAAAAATTTTTTTCATAGTTGCCAACAAGAAAACAGTCTGAATTTTATGGATGCATTTTCATGAATCGACCATTGTCACTTGTTAGGTTTAATTCCGACTCTAAAGTTTTGCGAATTGTAAAAATAAAAATGCAAAAAAAAGGAGAGAAACAGGAAAAAAGAATTGAATAAGAGAAAAAAATCGATTCGACTTCTTTCCATTTGACTGACATTGCCTTTCACGGTCTCCTGCCTCGTGGATTTTTTACGGTCTTTTTTTCTGCAATCTTATATACTGAGAGACAGTCTCCTTTTATGCAATTCGTTCAATTTACGAGCGCGCAGTTACAAGCCAATTGGAACAAAGACTTATCGCTTGATTGTGCGTTTTTCATTTATTTCGTATACTCTTTTCTTCCAATACTAATTACCAAAAAAAAAAGAAAAAAAAAAGAATGAAAAAAGAAAAGAAAAAAGGCTGTATCGAAAATTGATTATCAATTCTTGCTTGACTTTAATTCTATGAGCGTGTATTTTGAAGAATATTTCTAGAAAACGAAAAATTAATAAAATATATTGCAATTATCTGAATCGAGATAAAAAAAATATTTTTTAAACATAGAAAACAGTTTTCGAGGGATAAAATTTGATTTCCCCACTTGAGAACGCCGAGATCGACGGCAGGTGGCGAGGAATCGGATTTTATCAACCGAGCTGCCATCTAGCGGTGACCTTGTCGTTCGCAGGTGGAAAGAAGCGTCTCCATATTGAATATCAAAATTTTCGTTAATATTCGTAATTCGATAATTATTTAAAGTCAGACTCTACAACAATTTTTTATTAGTGCCGAATAGAATTTTTATTTAAGACAAGAAAAGAATTTAGTGGACTCTGAACAAAATATACTTTAATTTCAAACAAAGAATTTTTTGAAAAAATATAATTTTCTTCTCATGGCAATAATTCAACAATAATTTTACTTAACATTAGTCAAATTAATAAAACTACTTATAATAATTTTTAATTTTTCTTTTCCAGGGTTGCCACGCTTCATCCCTTTTCAAATTCCCTGACTTTTCCAGGTTTTCTAGGTTAAAAAACGGAATTTTTCCAGGTTTTAAAAACTATGAAATATAAAAAAAAAAAATAAGAAAATTATTATAATATAAATAATAATATAATTCGACTGACATTATTATTATAAGATATATTTAAAAAAATATAAGAAAATTATAAGAAAACTTATAAGAAAATATGAAAATTATAAGAAAAAATTATAAGAAAATTTATAAGAAAATTTTTAGAAACCTCAAGAATTCGATTATTTTCAAAAGTATAACATAATTCTTCACAAAAATCCAATTATGTTGCATAATTGTCAAAAATTCCCGTAAAAATTTAAATAAACTTTATAAATAATAAAAATTTCCTCCGAAATTCAATTATATTTTTAAAAAATTTTAATAAAATTTTTATCAGAATTTCAATAGTTTTTTATATAAAAATTTTTTATCAAATATCTCGAAAAATGCAATTACTTAGGAAAATTTGATTAAAATATTTTAGAAAAATTCAATTACTTAGGAAAATTTGATTAAAATGTTTTAGAAAAATTCAATTATTGTTTAAAAATTTCTTGATTCTCCATAAAAATGCATTAAAAAAAATTATTTAATAAAATGTTTATTTTTAGAGTGAAATAAATAAAATTCTCGTAAAATTTTCAAATAAATAAATATTTTTGAATATGACATTCAATTACAATCAAAACATTTTTTTATTGAAATTTATTTTTGAATCAATATTTATTAGAAAATTCGACAACAAAACCAATTATTTAACTATAAAAATAAATTATTGAATGTTTTTTAAACATTGAATTTTTGTAACAAATTTTATCTGAATTTAATTAGGTTTATTATTATTATTATTATTTTTATTATTATTATTAATTATTATCAAGAGAGAAATTGAAAAAAATTAACAATAATTTAATTTTTCGAGCAATTTGATTAAAATTTTCCATATTTGAAATAATTGAAATTCTGACAAGAATATTATTAATATTTGAATTTCGGAGAAAAATGTTATTATTTATAAGGAAAATTTAAAGTTTGACAAGAATTTTTGTAAATTTTCAAAACATAATTGAATTTTTGCAAAGAATTATATTACATTTGAAAATAATTGAATTCTTTAGACTAATTTCCTTAAAATTTTGGTTTAAATAATTAAATTTTTTCGTGAAATTTTATTCCAAATAGCAATCATTGAAAATAATTGAATTTAAAGAAATATTTGAAAAAAATTAAATTATCAAAAAAGAATTTCATTGAAATTTTTGAAACTGATTTTATTTTTTGAAGAATAAATAATAAAAGGAAAAATAAAAAAAATCTAAAAATAATTATCTCCAATACTATGTATTTGCTTCAAAATTCAATTTTGTTTTAACAAAAATTCTTCCATAAATCCGTTATTTTGAATAATCAATTAAATATATGTTTTAAAAAATTTAAATAATTTTAGAAGAATTTTAGTTATTAAGATTTTTTAAAAATCTAGATTTAAAACGAAGCTGAAGTCCGCAAAGTTTTTAAAAACGAAAAATCAAAAAAGAATTTTTTTCAAATTAAATTCATCTCCTTAATTTTATAAGAAATTAATTGTCACTAAGGATACAATTATTAAAAAATAACATAATTTACAATCAAAAATAAAAATACCTTACCATTATTTTTTTATTTTCGTTTTCAAAAACGTTGTGGACTTCAGCTTCATGATTTTTAAATTTTTTAATTAAATTAATTTAAAATTGAAGTTTTACAAAATTTAAAATGAAAACGTTTTCAAGTTCATCTACTTATAAAAATTGTAACTGCAATTCTTTTAAAATTGAATTAATTTTGAAATATTTAAGTAAAATTAAATATTAAAAATAAGTTTTCCAGTTTTTCAATCAAAATTCCCTGACTTTTTGAGGTTTTTTCAAGTTTTATACAATTTCCTGAAATTTTCAGTTTTTTCAAGTTTCCAGGTTGCGTGGCAACTCTGATTTTTTTGGTACAATTTTGGAAAAAAATTAATTAATAGACAAAAATAAACATTAACTGTGTAGTAATTAATTCAATTGTACGCAAAAATAAAATAAATCTTTTTCTTCGTTACTGACATGTGTAAGAGTAATTAATAATTTTTTTTCTCTCAATTTAAATCAAGCGCGTCTGTTTCAGTCTCCTCTGTAAATGATCAGCTATCTGATCGTTCTAGATATTTACCGATGAAGAGGAGAAGGATTTCTCTTGCCATTGGAGATGATTCGTATTCAAGGCCATTAAGACGATTACCAAGAAAGCTGACGTACAAGAGAAACAGACAGTGTCAAGATTGGAAATGATACTTTACAGGTAGAAGAAGAAGAAAAAGAAGAAGAAAAATAAAAATACTAATTATATGTTTTTTCTTCTTCCGTGAGTACTGAGAGTGCTGCACTGTGCTCACATTATATACTCTCGGTTAAGATTGGCTGGAAAATCGATAGACGACCTTTAAAGGTGGCCGACCCGTTCGGCAGCTGACATTTCTCCAGTTCAACAATATTAGCAAATAAAAATGTGCATTTGCAATTCGAATGTCAAGTTTAGACAATATTTTCCACTCAAAAATTAATAGTTAAATAAAAATTAGTAACTAGTGACAAAATCATATATTAAAAAATAAAAATTCAACAAAAACAAAGTCTCTAAAGTTTTGAACGTTCAGATGAACGAAATTTTTTTTCTTTTCAATATTCTTCAATATTATTATCATCTTTAAGCATAAATTAAAAAAAATTTAACACAAATATTGAGAAAATAATTCATCTTTCAATTTGTAAATTAATTTGTTCGACCAAAAATCAAACATCAAAAACAGTAATAATAGAATTCATTCATTTAAACATTCAGAACTTTAGAGGCTTCAAAAATTCGTTTTTTGCACTTAGGGGTCCTTAAAATAAAATCGTGCGAAAATAAAAAAAACTGCGTGAAAAAAGCTAACAGCACGAAAATTTAGTTCAATTTAAACTCCCCTCTATGCAAATTATGGTTAAATGCACATTTGACCTCATAAAATTCGATCCACTGGAAATTATTCGAACTAATGAGTTTTCAACGAAGTCAAAAAAAGCGGAAAAATTTAAAACACACTTTCTATATAAAAATATTTATAAAATCAAATAGGTAAAGTACTTCAATAGTTGAAAAAAAGAAAATAAAGTTTTATTTGTAAAAGAAAAAAAAATTATTTAGAAAAAAAATTCAGACCTGTCTGTAGAAAATCTTTAATCAGGGTTGTCACACTTTTACACTTTTCAAATTTCCAGATTTTCCAGGTTAAAAAACGGAATTTTTCCAGGATTTTTAATCTACATTAATGATTCATTAGTAAATTATTGGAAAACTGAAAAATCCAATTATTTTTAAAAGTAACATATTAATTCTTCGCAAAAATCCAATAATGTTTCAAAATCGTTAAAAATTCCCGTCAAAATTTAAATAATCTTTATAAATAATAAAATTTTTCTCCAAAATTCAATTATTTTCCAAAGTTTTAGAAAAATTCTTGTCAGAATTTCAATTATTTTTTATATACAAAATATTCGTCAAATTTCTTGAAAAATTATTTTAAAATTAAATTTAAATTATTTAAATCATTTAAATTATTTTAAAAAATTTTATTAAAAATGTTTAATAGAATTCAATTATAATTAAAAAATTTGTTGATAAAGTTCTTCATGACAATTCATTGTTAAAAAATTCATTGTTATTCATTGTTCAATTATCTAATAAAATGTTCATTTTTAGAGTTAAATAAATGAATTCTCGTGGAATTTTCTAATAAATAAATATTTTTAAATATGATATTCAATTATAATCAAGAATTTTTCCTGAAATTTATTTTTAATTCAATATTTATTTGAAAATTCTCCAAGAAATCAATTCTGTAACTATAAAAATAAACAATTTATTAAATAATTGAATGTTTCTTGAAATTGGATTAAAAAAATTTTTAATTATTATATTTCTTATTATTATTATTATTATTATTATTATTATTTATTATCAAGAGGCAAATTTAAAAAAACCTTTAACAATAATTTCATTTTTCGAGAAATTCCATGAAAATATTGAATTTCAAAAATAATTAAAATTCTGCCGCAAGAATATTATTAAAATTTTTGAAAATAATTGAATTTCGGAGAAAATTTTTATTATTTTTATAGACAATTTAAATGTTGACAAGAATTGTTCTAAATTTCACAAACATAATTGGATTTTTGCGAAGAATTATATAGCGTGTGAAAATAATTGAATTCTTCAGAATAATTTTATTAATCTTTTGGTTTAAATAATTGAATTGTTTTGTAAAATTTTATGGTAATAGCAAACATTGAAAATAATTTAATTTTGAAAAATTTTTCAAATCAATTAAATTTTTACCAAGAGTTTTATTAAAATTATTTTGAAAAAAAATTAAATTGTTATGAAAGAATTTCATTAAAATTTTTGACAATTATTTAATTCTCTAAAGAGTAAATAGTAAAAGATTAAAAAAACTGAATTTCTGAGAAGAATTTTACTTTTTTTAAAAATAATTAAATTTCTCAAATAATATATATGTATTTGCTTCAAAATTCAATTTGTTTTAGTGTTTTTAACTAAAGCTCTTCTATAAATCCGTTATTTTTAATAATCAATTAAATATATATTAAAAAATTTAAATAATTTTAGAAGAATTTTAGTTAGAGTTTTTTAAAAATATCTAGGTTTGTAAATTTTTTAATGAAATTCATTTAATATTGAAATTTTACAAATTTTGAAATGAAAATCTTTTCAAGTTCATTTACCTATGAAAATTCTAAATAAAATTCGTATAAAATTGAATTAATTTTGAAATGTTTAAGAAAAATGAGATTTCAAGAATAAATTTAATTAAAAAACAACAATTTTCCAGGATTTTGATCAAAATTTCTTAACTTTTCAAAGTTTTTTCAAGTTTTATAAAATTCCCGGACATTTTCAGGTTTTTCAGGTTTCTAGGTTGTGTGGCAACCCTGTTAATTGATGAAATAAAAAAAATAATAATAAAACAAACACAAGAGAGAAATTATCATGCATTATTGTTTTAAAAATCATTCTTCTGGTAAAATTACAAAATCGAACAATTGTGAAATTGCAAACGTAAATAAATGTGAAGGTAGTTTGTCATCGAATTATTGCGTCATTTTTTTAAGTCACGATCATCATCATCTCTTATATTGGGAACTGTTAAAGGAAAATATGTTAAATAATTTTTCAAGTATATAGCGTATACATGGTATATAATATAGTATATAATATAGTATATTATATAGTATATTATATAGTACATTATATAATATATTATATAGTAATATATAGTATTATATATTTATAGTTTTTATTTTATTTCAAATTTTATTTTCACGTTATTTATTTACAAGTATTTATAAGTATTTATAATTATTTGTAATAAAGATGATTGTATCACTTAGCCTATATTTTCCAATTTATATATTTATGTTTTTTCTAATTGTGAAAGTCGGTTCGAACACCTCAACGGAATGAATGACAAAATAAACAAAGTTATTAAAAATTTCGAAATTTTATTTTCAAACTATCTTTGGCAACATTTTCAAATAGGTTTTTAGACCCCGAATCAATCATGAGTATAAGCTAACAGGTATTGCATAATGCATGTTATAGTCTGAGCTAATTTTATAATCGAGACTATTGTGTGTTTACTCTCTCTAAAAAAAAAGAGTTCTCTACATATACGTGGCCTTTCGTATAAAAGGAAACAAAAATTATTCATGACAATTTAAATAAATAATCACGTGAATTTATTTTTCGAATTTTCACTATATATACTTTTGAATATTAAAAGATTTTTCTCTTCCTTTCGCAAAGGCACCATTTGTCTCGCTTAGTATAGACACAAAAAATTTCTATATTATTTTTAGGCGCACAATTCAGCAAAAAAAATCTCTCTTTCACTAACAAAAAAAACTTGTTCTTTTATGCAAATACCCGCTCAAGATGCGAAATGAATATTAATTGCGTTGAAAAATTTTGCAAAAGAAAAAAAAACGAATCGTAAATTTTTAATAATCGGAAGAGGTTTTCTGACTTGGGTATAACTTGGCTCTAGCTAGGGCTAAAGTAGAGCGATTGAAAATTTAATAGCTCGAAAGTTTAAATTTCCAAATGTTTTCAAACCTCGAAAGTTTCACTCCTCGATTAATAAACTAAAAATCAGTATAAAGCACAGTAAAAACATTTAAAAACATTCAAAAACAATTTCAAGATAAAATTAAAAAAGCGTCAAACGAACTAAATCGCAAAAATTATAAAGTTCTATCTATTAACTAGTAATACTAATATTATTCACTGATTACAATTTTTCATTTTATAACAAAACTATAAAGAATGAAAAAATTCAGACCAAGTTGAATCATCACGAAAATGATACTTTTTCTCAAAAGAGAAAGAATATGTTTAATTTATCTTTCATTATTTCAAGGTTACTGAAATGACACAACATGAAAAGCAAAATGTCTCTCTCCCTTCTAAAAGGGTAATGTTTGAAAAATTCGTGACAAATTTAGACAGCACAAGATGCGAGTAGAACCACATTCCAAATATTACGTAATAAATTAGAAATTCCAGGAAATACACATAATATTAGAAAAATTTCATTCTATATACCCAAACTAGCCTCTCGTTTTTAGCGTATAATTTCCATTTTATATCTATATTTTCATTCCCTTTTATGGCTTCATATGTATATTTCTTTTCAATATCGCCCAATTATTCCGATAACGAGAATCTTTTGAATTTACTTAACGTCCATATAATAAAATCCAAACGAATATTCTTTGAAAAATAAATTATTAACCAAGTCCCTTGAGTGGGTTTTCAGATATAAAGTAAAAAGCGATAAATTATTAGCAAGCTCTTTTTAATTCCGCTTATGTATACTATTATATTATGTATATATGTAGAAATAGGGAATTAGATTTTTCATTCTAGGTAGGATTTTATAAAGAACAGTTTCTTTTTCTTAAAAAAAATTTTTAATCCAATATTTCGACTCAAAAAAAGGGAATTAAAATTTTGACTCTCTACTCTCGAAGCCTTCTGGATCTTCTAACTCTATACTTAATAATAATTATTTTTAAATTAAAATTAAATAATAATTATTATTTTTTCCAGAGGAATTAAAATTTTCCAAAATTATCAATTTGAACATTCTTAAATTTAACAACGTATAATAATTAAAAATGACCGAGTGATAAACTTACTATTTTACGTTATAAGAATATTGTTACTGTATAACTTCTTTAAAATTATTTTCATCATTTCAATTTAATTATTATTGACAAGAATTTTTAACCACAATTCTACTTTAAATCTATTATTTTTAATCATATTAAAACATTTTTTTCTCTCTTTTTGAGAATTTTCAAAACCGTTTGTTTACATTTCATACGAAATTTCGATTATTCGGAAATTCTTCAATTAAATAGCATACATTAGAAAACAACAACTTTAAAAAATTTCAAAGAAAATTGAAAAAAGCTTTGTTTATAACAAATTAATTTTGCAAAATAATAATTTTAGTTGCTAATAATAGTAATAATAATAGTTAATAATAATATGAGTTGAAAATATGAAAAATTCAGATTTTCAAAGATTCCAATTTAAAATATTTTTAAAATTCAATTATTTCTAAAAAATTAACGCTATAATGCTTTCAATGTCAATTTTATTTCAAAATTTTAACTAAAACTCGTTTTTAAATAAATTCTACTTGTAATATTCTGCAAAAATTCAATTATTTAAATACAACAAAAATAAATAATTTATTGAATAATTGAATAATTTTTAAAATCAAATTCATTCGACGAATTTTAATAATATTTTTAGAGATAAATATGTTTTTCGAGAAATTTGATTAAAATTGTATGAAAAATAATTGAAATTCAGAGATAATTTTCATTATAATAAAAAAAGTTACATTTTTAAGAAGAATTTTATTATATTTATAAGAATAATTGAACTTGGCGAAAAAATTTACAAAATATTTGTAAATTTCAGAGACGAATTTTATTATTTCTAAAAATAATTAAAACGTTGTCAAGATTTTTATTAAAACTTTTGAAAATAATTGAATTTTGATTAAGAATTTTATTATTTTTAAAGATAATTGAAATGTTATGAAAATTTTTTAAAAATTTCAGAGGTGAATTTTATTATTTTTAAAGATAATTGAAATTTTGCTAAGTATTTCATAAAATTTTTGTTAAATAATTGAATTTTGATTAAGAATTTTATTATTTTTAAAGATAATTGAAATGTTATGAAAATATTTTTAAATTTCAGAGGTGAATTTTATTATTTTTAAAGATAATTGAAATGTTATGAAAATATTTTTAAATTTCAGAGGTGAATTTTATTATTTATAAAGATAATTGCAATTTTGCTAAGTATTTCATAAATTTTTTGTTAAATAATTGAATTTGGAAGAAGAATTTTCTTATTTTAAAAAATAATTGAAATTTCGCTAAGAATTTTTTTATCATTTTTGAAGATAATTGAATTTTGGAGAACGATTTTTTATTTATAAAGATAATTTAAGTGAACCAAACGAAAATATAAAGGAAATGAAAAATACTTTCGTTCAGAATTAGAAAACTTTTAACAAGTTTCTATTTTAATAATTATTTAATAAATTTTTTATAAACAATTATTTTTTTTAATGTTCTACACCTTTTAAAAATTAAAAAAATATCTACATTCACTTAAAACTATAAGAAATCAAAATCCGTTGAGAAAATTTATCAGCGACATTTATTTTAAAAGTTATAATGGAAATTATATCGAACAGAGATGCGATTTTGATGATTTTTAGAATTAACACTTTCTTTTTAACTACGAAATGAACAAAACACTGTCGAATTAACATTTTTATTCAGTTATATAACCATAAAAATTATCAAAAACTAAGTTCAGTGTTGATGCACTACACCGCGCCAATATAATTTCTATTATAACTTTTAAAATAATTGTCGCTCATAAATTTTCTTAACGGATTTTGATTTCTTATAGTTTTAAGTGTATGTCAATTTTTTTTAATTTTTAAAAGGCGCAGAACATTAAAAAAAAATTAATTGTTTATAAAAAATTTATTAAATAACTATTAAGATATAAACTTTTTAAAAATTTTTCAACTCTGAACAAAAGTATTTTTTATTCCCCTTATATTCCCGCTTGGTTCACTTAAATCGGTTCATTTATTTAGAAGAAATAACATTTTGTTTAAAAAGTTGCAAAAAAATTAATTTTGCAGTAACTTTTATAAAAAATAATATTTTTTTCTGTTCTTTGGTGGACACACTCCTAAGACCAAAAAGAAATGTTTTTTCGTCATTTTGATTAAAAAAAAAATACTTTTGTTTTCTGTGAAAATTTAACGAATTCTGACCAATTAGTAACATTTTTTTACTAACTTTTAGTAGTTTTTCACTAATCGCTAGTAGAAAATTACTAATTCAATTAGTAGAATGTATTTTTTTACTATTTCAAATTAGTAAATTTTCTACTAATAATTAATAAAAAAAACTGCTAAAAATGAGGAAAAACAGTTACTAATTCAATTGGTAATCGAATCGGCACTATTTTATTAGTACACTGAAAAAAAAATTTATTTGATTCAAATAACCGATTATTATTTGACTATTATCAAATAAATATTTACTTGAATGAAATAATTTTTATTTGAATCAAATATTTCAGTATTTGAAGCAAATAAATTGTATTTGAATCAAATATTTCAGTATTTAAAGCAAATAAATTGTATTTGAAGCAAATACTATTTAATTGATTCAAATAAAAATTATTTGATTCAAGTAAATATTTATTTGATAATAGTCAAATAATCGGTTATTTGAATCAAATAAATTTTTTTTTCATTGTAGAAAACTACTAATTCAGATTTAGCGAGCAGGAGAGGGGGCTGGGGGTGGTTGAAAATTCGGGGTAATAAAATTTTGCAAAAAGTACTCTCTAAATCTGAATTAGTAGAAAGTTACTAATGAAATGGTGAAATGTCGTCCATTAAATAATTTAGTAATAATTCTACTAACAATTAGTAAAATTTTACTAATTGTTAGTAACACGTCACTAATTGATTAGTAGAATTCTACTAACAATTAGTAGAACTGTTTTATTAATAGTCGATAAAACAGTTTCACTAATTCATTTAGTGAAAAAGTGACTTTCAATTAGTAGAATTCTACTAAAACATTAGTAGAATTTTACTAAAAATTAGTAATATTCTACTAATTAAAAAGGTGAAAAGTCGTTCATGAAAACTACTAAAAATTAGTAAAATTTTACTAATTCTTAGTAGAATTCTACTAATTCAGATTTAGAGAGTAAATAAAGCGCGGTTGATGGGTGATTAGGCCTACCTTCCATGAGAGTGGGACAGGGTGAGGTGGGATCGGTGGTGGTGGCCATTTGCGTCTGGGGTGGAAGGCCATGATGGAGGTCGAGGTCCCAGAGCTGGAGATCCTCGCTCCTAATTGCACCCCCTTCCGGTGTGGCCGGATGGAAATGTGGAGGTGGAGAAAGTACACCACTGCTTGATACTTCAGGGCTAGACTCCTGCAGACTGCCGCCAATTCTGCCACCCCATCGTCGCTTAACGCCCGCGATGGGAACTCTCGGCACAGTCTGCAGCATCGCAACCCTTTGCTCCCCCTTCCGGTCCGTCGCTTCCTTTAACCTTGACGACTCCACCTTAACAATTTTTCACACTTTTTCCCCGTTTTCCACTTTTCTCTTTTCTGCTTTTCCACTTTTCTCTTTTCTACTTTTCCTTTTCCACTTTTCTTTTTCCTTTCCACTTTTCTTTTTCCTACTTTATTCTTTTCTTTCTGTTTCACTTTTTCTATTCTGCTTTTCTTTTTTCTACTTTTCGGATTCTTTCCTTTTTCTGTTTTCTTTCCCCTTTTTGTTTTCTTTCCCTTTTCGGTTTTTTTTCTCCTTTTTGTTTTCTTTCCCTTTTCTGTTTTCTTTCCCCTTTTTGTTTTCTTTCCCTTTTCGTTTTTCTCTCCCCTTTCGTTTTTCTTTCCCTCTTCGTTTTATTTCCGTCTTCGTCTTCTTTCCCTTTTCGTTTTTCTTTCCCTTGGTTTCTTATCACCTCCAATTTATTGTGACGTGCAGTATTTTTTTTCGCACGCTTCCACTTTTCTTCTGGCAATTCGTCCCGTTTAGTGTGTTACACCCCATACGGAGAAATCCTTTTCCAGGCCCGTAAATCACTTAACCGGTCAAAATTTCCTGATATTCAATCTCTCACTTGGCAATTAATCCTCTCACTATTTTCATCACTGAAATCACTATTTTTTTTGCTGGAAATTTTCCACTTTCAAAATTTCGATGTTCAATATTATCCGCACTGTGAATATCCAGAGAAAAAATGGAACTTCTTAGTTTTACACAATTTTTCACTTCGACACTATTATTGCAGAGTATTAGTGGGTCAATCACGAGAAGCACCACAAAATAAAAATTCCTTTTTTTGCAATTCTTTCGTTGTAATTAAAATCGAAATTTCCTTGCTCCGATTTTTTTGTTTCGGATTTGGATGAATTTCAAATAACTCCCAAATAGGTGAACTTTTATTCAATCAACTTTCTTTGAATTCGATTTTATGAACACACTTTTCACTATTTGCGAAAGCTGAGACTGCGAGTTTATCACTTTGGAAGACGTTTGTTTTCGTCGGATTTTTCCCTCTTTCGGGGACAAAATGAAAAAATTTTCTTTTTTGGGAAAAATTTATAAACAAAAAAAAATTTGGTTCAAAAGGAATGTTTTGGAGTTGACTGCAGTGGGTGAGACTGCGATCTTTCTCTTTCTGCCCTCTCTCTTTCGTCTGGACTAATGGCGCCCACTGGGAGTCTCGGTCAGGGAGGAAACGGGGTCACGATCGCGCAAAAGGGAACGCTGTCTCTTGGATTGCGCGAGGCGATCGCAAACACTGAGAACGTCAACCATGACAGGTTGATTTCACTGGGTGAGATCAGGTGAGAAGAGATGCCTGATCAGAGATCGAGGTCAAACACATCACTCTCTTTTTCACTTTTTTTTTTTCTTTTTTCAAAACTCAAAAACCAAAAAAAATAAAATATTTGGCACGAGGCTTTTATTTTTATTTTTTTGCTATTTAATCATCACAGGTTGAAATTGGAGTAACAGCAGGAGAGATTTTTACACGTGCGCAAATGATTTGAAAGGGAGTAGTCGCGTTGTCGCGCGAACGGTTCAACACTGACTGAGGAGAGGCAGTGGTCGTTGGGTAGAAGTTGCTGTGTGTTGGCTCACAGAGTGTGAGGATGAGGACAAGGAGGCAAGAGGACGACGGTGAGGGAGAAAGAGAGAGAGAGAAGGCCGGAGGGAGATTGACTTGGTGGAAGTGAAGAGAGGAGGGCAGAGGGATTGGAGGGTGGGAGGAGGGGAGGGGGACAAGGGTATTACTCCTCTTCAGCCAATCGAGAAGCTCGCTTTGCCTTTCACTGTCAACGCGCACCACCACGCGGAGTGCCTCGTGTCTTTCTCGTTCACGGTCTCGCCAGCGATTTAAAAACCGTGTTTTCATCCCGCAAAGGGAAGAGAGAAGGATTTAGAGGAGGGGGGAGGATGGACGGACGGACAGACACATATATACACAAAAGGCAAAACCTTAGAGAGACAGAGAGAGAGAGACTATAAGATTCATGATAAAAAAATGAAAATATATACGCCATAACATTAATGGAAACTACAGGATGTAATACGTACGACAAGTGCTCCATTATACTGTGTGGAGAGATGGAACATGTTTATGGTAATCTATACGATTGTGTTTCAAAATGCAGAAGAAGAAGAAGAAGAAAAAAAGGAAACGAAGAAGCAGAAAGATGTAGAATAAAAATCTGGGCGTAATGAGGTCAAAACTGATTTTCCTCACGTGGATTATTTTCAACTTCCGCTATAATACACTAAATAAAAGAAGAGATAGAAAGAAAGAAAGAGAGAGAGAGAGAGAGAAAGAATCAAAATTATTTACAGGAGGAAAACCGTATTTCCAAATTGGGGAGACTTAAAAAAAAACCCTCTTTTTTTAGTCTATTAAAAAACTGATAGCTAAATAAAATATGAAAACAGCAGAAGAATGAGTCTTCGAAATTTCAAGTATAATTAGTATTCTACACTGAAAAAAAATGTATTTGAATCAAATAAAAATTATTTGAATCAAATAAAAATTATTTGAATCAAATAAAAATTATTTGAATCAAATAAAAATTTTTTGAATCAAATAAAAATTATTTGATCCAAATAAATCATTTATTTGGTTATAATCCAATAAATGTGTATTTGAACCAAATATACATATTTATTTGACCTAAATATTTGCTTTTATCGCATCAAATAACTATTTATTTGAATCAAATACAAATTATTCAATTCAAATAAATGGAATATTTCAAACTAATAAATAATTAATTGAATCAATTATTTAAAATATTTAAATCAAATAAATGGAATATTTGAAACTAATAAATAATTATTTGAATCAATTACCAAAGTTATTTCATTTTGTATTTAATAAAATTTTTTTTTAATATTTAGTATTTTTTTTAATTCATCAATATATTATTATATTATATGTATATATTATATATATATATTAACTGATTTTTTAACAGACTTTTAACATTATTTATAAACATGTTCACACAGTTTTTATTCACAACACAACACACAATTTTACTATTTTATATAATAAATAAATGAACAGTTTTAAGCATTTCATTATTTTCGTTACAAATAATTATTTAATTGATTGAAATAATTTTTCATTTGTCTTGATAAAATAGTGTATTTGCTTTGAATAATGAATTATTCGGATTAAATAATTAAGTTTATTGGAATCAATAAAATAAATTTATTGAAGATCCTAAAGTTCTGAACGTTCAAATGAACGAAATTTATTTATCTCTTCTAAAAATTAAATTCTTATTGCAATTATTTTGCTCCAATATCCAAAAAATTAATTACTGAATTTGTAAACGTAAAATTTTTGTTTTAAAAGTTTTTTATGATTAGGAATTTATTAAAACAACTTCAATAAAAAATATTTCGTTCATTTCAACGTTCAAAACTTGGGAATCATATTTAATGTGTCAAATAAATCGTATTTGATTTAATTAAATAATTATTTGAATGAAATAAATAAAAGATTAGTTTCAAGTAACTCATTATTAGTATTAAATAAATTCACTTATTCAATTCAAATAATTATTTAATCAAATACGATTTATTTGGTTCAAATAAGTGTAATTCAAATAATTCAAGTTATTTGAATCAAATACATAATTTTTTTGATCCAAATAAAAAGTATTTGAAATAATTAAATATTTTTCAAATAATTTGAATTACTTGAATCAAATAAATTTTTTTTCAGTGTATCAAAGGCTAGAAGTTGCTTTTTCTTACCTTAATTTAAAACATTTAGTATTCCAGAGACGAACAGTGTTATAATTTACGACATGTAGTATTCTAGAGACGAAAAGTGTCTCAATTAAAAAAGTGTATTACTATAAAAGCTGAAAGCGTATATTATTTAAAAAGATTTTGAGTCCTAGAGACAAAATGTATGTTTTAATTTAGGACTTTTAGTAATCTGAAAGCTAAAAATGTCATTATGTAAAAATTTTAGTATTTTAGTATTCTAAAATTGAGCTTAATTAAGAATTTACGTATTCTAGGGGCAAAAAGTGTCTTAATTTAAGACTTTTAGAAATCTAGAAAAGCTAAAAATACCTTTATGTAACAATTTTAGTATTCTAGAAGCCAAATTTTCTTAATTTTAGACCTTTTGAATACTATGAACTGAAATTGAGCTTAATTGAGAATTTTAGTATTCTAGAGACAAAATGTATGTTTTAATTTAGGACTTTTAGTAATCTGGAAGCTAAAAATGCCATTATGTAAAAATTATAGTATTTTAGTATTCTAAAATTGAGCTCAATTAAGAATTTAAGTATTCTAGGGGCAAAAAGTGTCCTAATTTAAGACTTAGAAATCTAGAAGCTAAAAATACCTTTATGTAACAATTTTAGTAAACTAAAAGCCAAATTTTCTTAATTTTAGACCTTTAGCATTCTATGAACTGAAATTGAGCTTAATTGAGAATTTTAGTATTCTAGAGGCAAAATGTATGTTTTAATTTAGGACTTTTAGTATTCCTTTATTATTCTAGAAATCAAAAGCGACCTAAATTAAAAAATGTTGAATTCTAAACACAAAAAGTGTCTTAATTTAGGATTTTTAGTAATCAAGAAGCTGAAACTGAGCTTAAATAAGTATTTTAGTGTCCTAGAGCCAATGTAGGACTTTCAGCACAGACTTTCTAGATAGTTTCTAGAATACTACAGGTTCTAAATTAAGAATCTTTTTGCATCTAGAATATTAGATTTCTTTCATAAGAAAAAATTAAATTTCTTTCTAGCATTCTAGAGACTAAAAGTGTCTTATTGAAAAATCTAGTATTCTAAAGGCTAGAAGTCTGTTAATTAAAAACATTTTTGTGCCCTAGAGGCAAAAAGTACGCTTCAATTAAAGACTTTTGGTATTCTAGAAGCTAAAAATGACATTATGTAAAAGTTTTAGTCTTCTAGAAATCAAATTTTCATAGTTTATAACCTTTATCAGTTTAAAAATTAAAAAATCTATTCTAAATACTAAAAGGGTCTTAACTTTGGACTTTTAGCATATTCTACGAACTAAAAGTGAGCTTAATTAAGAATTTTAGTATTCTCGAGGCAAAAAATGTCATAATGTAGGACCTTTAGTATTCTAGAAGCTAAAAGTGTCCTTATGAAAGGAATTTAGTATTCTAACTGCAAAAAGATTCTTAATTTTGAACCTGTAGTATTCTAGAAACTATGTAGAAGTGACATAATTTAGGTATTCCCCGGGCCAGAAGAATTATAATTTAAAATATTTATCATTCCAGAACTAAAAATTCTTCAAATTTCAAATATTAATAGTATTCCAGACAACGCTAAAATTTACAAATTAATGTCATAATTATAAATACTTTTTGCACCAGTGGTCAAAAGTGTCTGAACTGAAAGTATTTTACGTCCCAGAATTTATAAAAGTGCGCCATTCATTAATAAAATTTAGCGTTCTAGACACTGACATTGTTCAAATTTAAGATATTTAGTATTCCAGACACTAAAAGCGCATATTTACAGTAAAATTTACCTATGTAGTTGATGCTAACGTTATTTTAATTCCAAAAATTTAGTATTCCAGATGCTAAAAACGTTGCAAATTAAAGCATTTCGTATTACAGGAAAAAAGTCATTATAAATACAAAGTAAATTTTCTTTTAGAGTGAAGTACTCTTAATTCAAAGTATTTAATATTATTATTGAATAAGCTAAAGTATCTGTATCAGAGTATTCTATTTAGTTTATTTCCATTTATTATTTAGTATGCTAAACGCTTAAAGGGTTTCAATTCAAAACATTGAGTGTTCCAAAACAAAAAAATGCCCAAAAAGTATTAAAAATTGGTAACGTAGTTTATGGACGATCCTTAAGGCAGATGGTAATTTTTTTAGGAATTAAAAACCTTTAGCGTTCTAGAAGCTAAAAATGTCCTCATTCAAAACATTTAGCGATATAGACGCTAAGATGAACCTAATTCAAAAAATTTGTCTTTCTACAATGGAAAACTGTCTTAATTCAAAACAGCATTTAAGATTCTAAAAGTATTCTATTTCAAAACCTTTAGTATTCAGTCGATAAAAGGAGATCATAGTTTGTAAAAAATTTAGTATTCTCTAGATGCTAAAAATATTTAAATTCGAAACATTTTATATTCTAATCTTTAAATTAGTATCGTAACTCGAAATTCTAGCCTCTATAAATATTTCAATTCGAAACATTTCGTATTCTATTCTCTAAAATTATTGTTTTACAAAAGCTTTAGTGTTTCTAAAGCTAAAAATGTCTTGCGTCGAATCTTTTACTGATATAGTCGCTCAAATTTTCTCAACTCAAAAAATTTAACCAACTAGAATCTTAACGTGCCATTATTCAAATGTATTTAGCATTCTAGTCGCTAAAAGTTACCGGATTTGAAACTTTTACTATTCTGCACCCGAAAAGATATTCTTAATTCAAGAACTACTCTCTCAATTTGAAGCAGTTAAAAATCTTGGTTTTAACTATGACACTCAGTGAATGACTTTTTGTTTCTGATGATTTCAGTTAAAAACGACTGATTTTAAGTTAAAAAATAACAGATTTTTAGTTAAAAAGTAACTGAAAAATTACTTAAACTTGACTAATTGAAGCAATCAAAACAAATTTACTGGAAAATCAGTTTTTTTTAACTTACAAACAGTTATTTTTAAGTAATTGTCAGTAGAAATATTACTATTTAAATTAGTGCCTGTCTTTTTGCTTCTAAATCAGTTATTCTTAACTGATTCAAATTTAGCAAGTACAGTATTCTAGAAGGCAGAAAAAACTAGTAATACAAGATAATAATAATAAATTACCAAAAAGACACAATGTGAATCCTCGCAAAAATTTCAAAAACTCATTAATTAAGACACTTTTCAACTTTAACATTTCCAATTATGTTTTTTAGCATTGGAAATGTTGGAAAAGTCAGCAAAATTATTTTTTTTTACACAGCGTTCTAGTGCGCAAATAGCGATGACTGACAATTAGATGAAATGTATATACGAGAAATATGATATGGCAATTATAGAGTATGATATCCTGAAATGTCGGCCAATTGAACCACAAGCAGGCAAGCGAGAGAAAGAGCGAAAGGGAGAGAGAGAGAGAGAGCGAGAAAACTATGATTCCTGACGTTTGAAACTCTAGGAAGGATAGTTGAGTGGGGGTTGCTACCCTGATACAGTGACGTCATCCACCTGTTACACTATAAATCCAACAGTACACAGTGACACCGTGTGCTGTGGGAGTTGGTGGTGTGTTTGGCCTCGTTGGTGCATCCTTGGAACCTGCACACTGGCGCACAGATTCCGGGCAACAGTATGCTTCGCGAGAGGTGGGAGGCAAGGGGGGAGGGAGCCATCTCATACCTGGAAATGGGGGTTGATCTCGTAGCCAGGGTGGGTCACGGCCAGGGTAACCAGGCCACTGATAGGTGCCAGCTACCCTGCTCTACTAGCCGTGACTAATAATTCTCTATAGTACCATTCTCTTTCTCTCCACCATTCTCTCCATTCTCTTTCTCCCAAAATTTACAAAACTTACATCATCTTTCTCTCTCTACTTCTCTATGCATAAGATGATGCAATTTTTTTTTAATTTCCCTATTTTTCCTTCACTACAGTCCTCGAGTCGTCCTCAAGACTCAAAAAAAGTCGCTTTAGTCGCATAAATTCACTGAAAAAAAAATTTATTTGATTCAAATAACCGATTATTTGTCTATAATCAAGTAAATATTTACTTGAATCAAATAATTTTTATTTGAATCAAATAAATTGTATTTGAATCAAATATTTCAGTATTTGAAGCAAATACTAATTAATTGATTCAAACAAAATTATTTGATTCAAGTAAATATTTATTTGATTATAGACAAATAATCGGTTATTTGAATCAAATAAATTTTTTTTTTCAGTGTTCACAACAAATAAAATTTAATAAAATGCATAGCAAAAATTAAATTAGGTATTTTTAACATTTTTTTAAAAATTCTGTTCAAAATTTTAATTATTTTTATAAATAATAAAATTCTTTTCCAAAATTCAATTATTTAAAAAAAATTTAATAAAATGCCTGTCATAATTTCAAGTATCTTTATAAATAATAAAATTCTTCTCTAAAATTAATTAATTTTCAAAAATAATGAAATTCTTCGCATAAATTCAATTACAATCAAAAATGTTTTTTTAATTTCTCGTCAAAATTTTATAAATAATAAAATTCATCATGGAAATTCAATTATTTTCAAAATTTTATTTTAAATTCTCAAAATTTCAATTATCTTTATAAATATCAAAATTCTTCTTAAAAATTCAATTACTTTTGAACATTTAAAAAAAAATCTGTTCAAAAATTCAATTTTCTTTCTAAATAATAAAATTCTTCTCTGTAATTAAATTATTTTTAAAAAATTTTAATCAAATTCTTGTTAGACTTTCAAATATTTGTTTGTTTTTGTACATTTGTAAATATCTTTATGAATAATAAAGTTCATCCTAGAAATTTATTTATTTTCCAAAGTAATAAAATTCTTCGCAGAAATTCAATTACAATCAAAAATGTTTTTTTAATTTCTCGTCAAAATTTTATAAATAATAAAATTCATCAAGGAAATTCAATTGTTTTCAAAAAAATTTTTTTTATTCACAAAATTTCAATTGTCATTATAAATATCAAAATTCTTCTTTAAAATTCAATTACTTTTAAACATTTTTTTAAAAATCTGTTAAAAATTCAATTTTCTTTACAAATAATAAAATTCTTGTCAGAATTTCAAATATTTATTTATTTCTGTACATTTGTAACTATCTTTATAAATAATAAAATTCATCCTAAAAATTTATTTATTTTCAAAAGTAATAAAATTCTTTGCAGAAATTCAATTACAATCAAATATGTTTTTTTAATTTCTCGTCAAAATTTTATAAATAATAAAAATCATCATGGAAATTCAATTATTTTCAAAAGTTCCAATAAAATTCTTTGCAAAAAAATTACATTTAAAATTTTTTTAAATTTCTCGTCAAAACTTTATAAATAACAAAATTTATCATGTAAATTCAATTATTTTTAAGAGTAAGAAAATTCATCGCAGAAATTCAATTATTTTCAAATTTTTTTAAATTCTCCCCACATTTACAACTATTTTTAAAAATATCAAAATTCTTCTTCAAAATTCAATTACTTTTAAACATTTTTAAAAAAAAATCTGTTCAAAAATTCAATTATCTTTATAAATAATAAAATTCTTCTCTGTAATTCAATAATTTGCAAAGAATTTTAATAAAATTATTGTCAAAATTTTGAATATCTTTATAAATAAAAAAATTCATCCTAGAAATGCAATTATTTTTAAATTTTTTTCTATAAAATCTCATAATATAAAATAATGATTTTATCACTCGGTCATCTTTAATTATTATAAAACATGAAGACATTGATTGCTCCGAGTCGAAGAGTCTGAGTGATCGATTTCTTCATGTTTTATAACAATTTTTTTATAAATAGTTTAATTTCAAAAAGGTTTGAATTTGAATCTTTTTTAGATTTTTAATTCTTATGGAAAAATAAAAATTAAATATTCATTTAAAAAAGAAGTTATTGATGTTTTTTTGAAAAATTTGAAAGAAAACTGTAAATAAAGTTAACAGAATATTTTTTTGACTAAAATTTTTTCCTTTAACTTTAATTTTCTGAAAATTTTAAAAATTTCTGTCGCATTTTACTAAAAAAAATCTCGAAAAAGTCGATTAGTCGCATATTTTCACAAAAAAAGTCGAAAAAAGTCACATTTCCTTAGAAATGTCGAAAAAAAGTCGAAAAAGTCGCACAATCCGAGCCCTGTAATTATCATTTGCTCAAAATGCAACTTTGTTTATATAGATTTAAATTATCTATAGTTAGGAGTTTATATGTCATTTCATCGATTTATTTTTGGAGTAAATGTAAATTTATTTTATTCTAATTTACTGACGTGATGTTTGTTTGTTGATTTTAACTAGTGACCTAATGATAGTGGCGAATCTGACCACCGAAACGTTGTCAATTTTATTTGAAAAGTGAGAGTTAGTGTCTTTTTTTCACCTTTATGAAGTTGAAGTCCACAACGTTGATCAACGAAAAAAATTTGTTTAATTCATTCCAAAATTATTTTTAATTTAATATTTATTTATATAACAATTATTATCATAACATAAACATCAATCTATTCTTTCTAAATATTTTTATGGCAACATTGCTGCTTTATTTTTTTAAATTTATTAAGTGAAAAATTTTTTTCGTTGATTTTTATGGCAACATTGCTGCTTTATTTTTTTAAATTTATTAAGTGAATAATTTTTTTCGTTGATTTTTATGGCAACATTGCTGCTTTATTTTTTTAAATTTATTAAGTGAATAATTTTTTTCGTTGATTTTTATGGCAACATTGTTGCTTTATTTTTTTAAATTTATTAAGTGAATAATTTTTTTCGTTGATCAACGTTGTGGACTTCAACTTCGTCACTTTTAAACATCTTCCAAAAATCGAAAAATATTTTATTAAATAATTGTCGAAGAATTTACTAAATATTTATGTATTTAAACCTTAATCTATAAGAGGTATTTTGCCTTTTTAGGTTCTTATAGATCTACAAATTTTGAATTCTCTTCTTCCTTGATTTGCAGGCAAAATTTCGTCTTTTTCCCCAACCCTAAAGGAATATTCTGATTTACATTGCGTATTAACTTTATTCCCTCAAGAATAATGTTCGCACGGTAAATCGTTAGGTATTAAAATAACACCAAAATGGATTAAAATAACACTAAATTGGATTATTTTAATCCTTTTTGGTGTTATTTTAATACCTAACGATTTTTATTGCCATATTATTTTATTGAAAAACTGACTATCAAAATAGTTATGTTAATGTCCGCGCGACTTATTTTTTTTTTTAAGATAGAAGATTGATGATGAGTATATTTTATGAGTAAGAGAATAATTAAATATGTATAGCATTTTCTGTAAGTATACATAGACGACATACTATTGTCGAGTGACAATATATTAGGCCTTCGACTTTTATTTTCTCTATTTACTTGTCTATCTCCTTGTGCAATTAGTGGGTGTTTGCGATCTGTAAATACGCTTGGCATATAAAATTGTGGTAAATGTATGTAGTACAGATCGGAAACTCTAACGCGGAAAAGAACATTGAAACGATTGTGCAACAAAAGGGCGGTAACGTGTGCGAGTGTCAAGAACGCGAGAGGCTCGCATGATGCACTTAGAGGAGGCTCGTTAGCAACATTATCGGTGACTAACGAGCGAATCGCCAAGGCTACGGACATTCATATACACAACATCTTTCTCTCTCTCTCTCTCTCTCTCTCTCTCTCTCTCTCTCTCTCTCTCTCTCTCTCTCTCTCTTTATTTTTTTCCCTTTCCATCTCTCTCTGTTTCTCTGTTCTTATTCCTTCTTTATTTCTCTGTTCTTATTCTCCTTCCGTCTCTCTCTATCTCTCTCTCCCTCTTTTTTCTTTCTCCAACATGACAGAGAATCTTATCGATATAAATAAAATTTATTCCAAATGAATACACACAAAAATCCTCAAAATTGAATATGAAATTGAAGCAATCCGTGTAGAAACATTCTGGGTTTGTATTTTTTTTCCCCCCCAACCACATTTGTATGGAAAGTTTATTTTCTATTGAAAATTGAAATCCAATAATCTGGTAAAAATACTCCAACGATTACTACGACAGTTCCGTTAAATAATTTAAATATAAATTTTTAACCCGTACAGAAATAACACGAGTTCTTAAATGATCGTATAAAAAAAGGCAAACTGCGATTAAGCATTCTCGATTTAAAAAATAATTCGATTAATTGTTGGAAGAAGCGAACAATTAAATTAACTGTTGGTTTGTGGTACCAGAAAAATTGAAATAACTATGTTAATTAATGGTGAATTAAATTAAACTATTGGGGCATGAGGTGAAAGAATGATGGTACCAACTAAAGGATCAACTTTTCCTTCTTGGTACCCAAAAGATAAAACTACTAATTAATGGTATTGATGACAATAATTTGTTAGACAAAATCCCAGTACCAAAAATTAAATCAATTACTGACTCTTTCATCAAAAAAATTAAAAGTAATACTTGTTGATGGTACAAACAATTAGTTCTTGAAGCGAAAGAAAGGAATAACTACTTATTGATGGTACCAATAATTGGATCAACTTTTTGTTCTTGGTACAGAGAAAAAATAAAATGGTATTCATTATAACAATTTGTTAGACAAACTTTGTTCCCAGTACCAACAATTAAACCAACTATCATTAAACAAAAAAATAATTACTTAATGATGGTACAAACCATTAAACCAACTATTGGTTTATGAAACACAAATTAAACTACTTGTTAATGGTACCAAAGATTTGACAAACTTTCTGTTTACGGTACCAAAAAGTAAATTAATTATTACTTGAACCAAAAGTTTAATTAAGCACTGATTCATGATACGAAAAATCGTAACAATTAAAAATTGATGATACTAAAAACTGCATAAACTTTTGGTTCATGACTCAATCGATTTATTAATAGTTGTTACACTTTTTGTCAAACCACTACAAATTTGTGGTGTCAACAATTACACTAAATTCCAACAATTCGAGGAAGAAAAATTAGGATAGTTATTGATTACGGGAACCTAAAATGGTATAATTTAATGGTACCAACAATAATAAGAACAGCACTGTTTGAAAGAACAATTGAATCAACTATCTTATGAAGAAGCTAATAACTAAATCAACTATTGGTCAAGGTACCAAAAATTAAAATAACTATACTAATTAATGGTACCAATAATTAAGCCAAACAATTAGTCCTTGAAACGAAAGAAAGGAATAACAACTTATTGATGGTACCACAATAATTGAATCAACTTTTTGTTCTTGGTACCCAAAAGATAAAACTACTAATTCATGGTATTGATGGTAACAATTTGTTGGACAAAATTAGTTCCTGGTACCAACTATCATGAAACAAAAGAAGAATTACTTCATGATGGTACAAGCAATTAAATCAACTATCATGAAACAAAAAAAGAATTACTTCATGATGGTACAAGCAGTTAAACCAACTATTATGAAACAAAAAAAGAATTACTTTATGATGGTACAAACAATTAAACCAACTATTGATTTATGAAAGACAAATTAAACTACTTGTTGATAGTACCAACGATTAGACGAACTTTTTGCTTACGGTACCAAAAAGTAAATTAATCATTAATTGAACCAAAAGTACAATTAAGCACTGATTCATGCTACGAAAAATCGTAACAATTAAAAATTGATGATACTAAAAACTGTATAAATATTTGGTTCATGACTCCATCGATTCAGTAATAGTTGTTACAGTTTTTGTACTATAGAAAACTTGGTTTAGAACAAAAAAAGATTGGTCAAGCTGTTGGTACCGTGAACCAAAAGTTTGCCCCCTTATCAGTTCCATAAAGTCAAACAACTACAAATTAATGGGATCGCCAAAAATTTAAATAAATTTATTAATTAATGATGGAAGAAAACTACTTGTTGTTGGTGTACTAACAATTGGATCAGCGTTTGATTCATGGTATCGAAAAATAGAATAACTGCTAATGGAACCAACAATTAGAACCTTTTGGTTCATATTACGATCAATTGATACAACTATACTTATTGATGGTATAACAACTAAAATGGTACCAATGATATGATGATGTTATTGAAAACCAGCTAATTTAAAAAAAATTTGCTTCAAGGCATCATTAATTAGTATTTGATTTAGTCCCGTAAAACATTAGTCTAACTATTGGTACCACGAACGAAAACATGAGTCGTTAGTACTAATAAACAACAGTACTAACGGATAGCTAACGAAAATTCTACGAAACATCAAAAAAATTTAATATATACAACAAAATTTTCTTTTATTTTACACCAGAAGAAATAACACAACTATTTTTCTTCCGTACTTCCTCCAAATGTCAAAATTACCATTTCGAAAAATTGGCGCATTGCCATTTCAATTTAACCCGCAGAGTAAATTCAACAACTATATTGTTACATCCAATAACCACTCTTATTGAATACATTATACTATTGTTATTAATACTGTTTCTAAAATGAAAATTTTCATGAGTTTGCATAAAAAAAATAATTCTGATTCATGTTTTAATAGTACATATATAATAATTGCGCGTGCATAATCGATTCATCGAGAGAAACAGTTGAGCCATAATTAAAAACTGATTATCATTGAGAAAAAAAAGAGGTCTCTCTGAGGGATGCAAGAAATTGATCGATATAGTTGTATATTCCAAGGAGTGTCAAACAAAAAAATGTTAATGATGATTGTGTGTCTATATACAATATACACACGTTGACCATACGCAATAAAAATGGAAACCGCAGCAAGAATTTTATTATTTAATTTATCGTAGGCTCATTGCCGACTGCTATATCTGCATTAATTTCTACTTCAATCCTATGAATAATAATCAACAATCGCGATGTTTATCGGTGCCTTGACTTTGTACAATCACGGAAAATATATTCCTCCTCTATAGAAATTTGCGATTCGACCCAATTAAATCTCTGATTCTTTTTTTGTTCAATTTATCACCAACGATGGGGGGTTTGACTGTTTTCTTCTTTTTTTCATCTGACAATGACTCGATTATTTCGAATGGAATTTTTTATAGTTCAAATAAGGAGACTTTCAGTTCCACTAAATCAGAATTTTTACCTAACTTGTTCACTTTTTAATGTTATGTACTTATTTTTATGATTTTTAATGCACTCGACGCTAAAAGGATCATAATTTAAAAAATCAATTCAAGTTCTACAATATTTTAGAAGCACAGTTTTCTTGATAGTATCAAATTGACGCTAAAGTGGATCATATGGATCATAAAAAATTTGGATCAAATGGTTTAAAACATTAAGTATTCTATAGACGGTAACAATGTTTTTAATTGAAATGCTGACAATAATTCAAAATTTAATGGCTTTTGGTTTTTTTGTTGATAAATTCTTGTCTAAGGCAAAGAATTTCCTTTTTTAATATCGCAGAAATATCTTAATTTAAACCTCTTACTTAAATTTGAGTATACATGGAAATACTCTCTAGCGGAAAAAATCCGTTCACAATAACTTTAAGAGGATGTACAAGTCGATGCAATTTTCACGCGGTGCTTTAATGAAAAAATAGCATCGACTTTGACATTCCCTTAAAGTCCATTAAGCATAACAATTCGAATAAATGAATAAAAATAAAAATAAAATACTTTTACTTTTACTCAAGGACTCGTAACTATAAATTCCAGTGAAGTTTCCAGTAAAGAATTTCCCTCTGTCAGTGAAGAAAATTTACTATTAAAACGTAAAAATCTCTTGGACCTTGAATGTAATTTTTTTCTCTCAAAAATTCTTAATTGACCTAATGGAAAAAGAAACCAACCAACCAAATAAATTTTAAAATCCATTAACCTAAATCTGAAATTATAAGCTTCAACATAGATGTCGATGAAGATGACGTCCACGCTCATGTTTTTTTTACAAATCCATAAAGAATTAAACAGTTGTTTTGAAGTTTTTGTTTTGAAAATTTACCCTGGAATAATGTTTTTAATTCACTGGGTAATGAAAAGGAAAAATTAGAGACACTTTTACCTCTAAACAACCAACGCTAAGTTCAGGGAGTTACCATACTTCAGCGTTTACCATTTTGTGGTCGGAGGTTTGGTGGTTACAATTTATGACTTACGTTCACAATAGTTCTAGGTTCATATTTATAGAAAATAACGTTTAAATTCTGACAAGAAATAAAATATTGTACCGGCATTATTTATTATCGAACAACGAACATCGAAAAGTTTAAAGCACTACTCTTACCCCACATGTTCTCTAAAATTGCAATACCTCTTGAATCTTGATTAAAGTGGCTATCCCCGGTGTTTAATTTCTAAAATTGACTTACACATCCCCTTCCGAGAAGATTAACTCGATTACGTGACCACGATATACAACTATATAGCAGACTAACTCAATATAGCTGGAAAAAGAAATTGGTAACTCACTGAAGGGCGAAATTCTCCATTAACTTTTGCCCCCTTTTTTTCGTGGGTTTGGAAAAAAAAGAGCGTTAACAGCGTAATAGTCGCAGCTTGCCAAACTGACGCGATGTGCCGAGGATTTAAATTGCCCGGAACACGATACTCGAGTTTATTTATTTTTTTTTTTTAATGGGATGAGAAGGGCAAAGGGTGAAGAAAAGTGAGAAGGCAATAGTTTGAACTTGAACTTGATACTGAAAGTTCCATAACATATAGGGTACAATGTACGGCAGTGTTATTATGAAGATACAATGTTTTAACCACCAACACAAACCAGATACCCCGAACCAATGTTGACCCAGTGCACGTAATTCAAACTCACCTGCTTGTCCCTCGCCTAATTTTGTGCCGCATTTACCCCGCGCGATCCCCCTTCCGCACAAAATAAACTCCTCGTGTTCAACCGAAAATACAGCTGCTTTTCCCCTTCCTCGATTCTCGCTATGGTTTCTCCGCACTTGGCTCGCGACCTTGTCCCACACTTTATTGTTTATGGGGTGGTGTGTCAAGGTGATTGTTGTCTATATAAAAAAAAAAATGTCTTCGATGGGGGTAGGAAAAATGTGTCGTGGTCTCATTTTCATTCTTGTTCGTTTTATTGGCGCAAGCAGTGGAGATTTTTTTTCCTCTTTTTTTTTTTAAAGCGCATGACGTAGGTTAAGGATCATGTGCGAGAGAGATTTACGTGTCAAGTTCAAAATATCGGATGCACGTAAATATAGGAGTGAGAGAGAGGGAGATTTACTTTCAATTGGAAAACGAAATGTATCGAGAAATTGGGTCAGTGGTTGATATCTGGAAGATGTGAATTATTACCATTCGATTTATATTCAAGGAAACTTTACAATTTGCTTCAAGAGAAATGATGAATTTTAAATGTTGGGATATTTTCGAAAGGACTGCAATTGGATTCTTTTTTATTTACTTCTCTTAATAATTGTTATTTGCAATCAAACGTTACCACTAAATTCCAATAATTCGAGGTAGAACAAATTAGAATAGTTATTCAATGCTGGAACCTAAAATGGTAAAATTTAATGGTACCAACAATAAGACCAACACTGATTGAAGGAATAATTAAACCAACTATCTTATAATCTTAACTATCTTATTTAATTATTGAAGTAACTTTTTGTCATGGTACCGAAAATTTAAACAACTATACTAATTAACGGTACCAATAATTAAGACAAACAATGAGTTCTCAAAGCGAAAGAAAGGAATAACTACTTATTGATGGTAGCAATAATTGGATTAACGTTTTGTTTAGGGTACCAATAATTGGATCATCGTTTTGTTCATGGTACCAATAATTGGATCAACTTTTTTTCATGGTACCCAAAGATCGAACTACTAATTGATTGAACCAATTGATGGTAACAATTTGTTGTACAAAATTAGTTCTTGGTACCAACAATTAAACTATCATCATAAAAAAAAGAATTACTTCATGATGGTGCAAACAATTAAACCAACTATTGATTTATTAAAGACAAATTAAACTACTTGTTGATGGTACCAACGATTATCCGAACTTTTTGCTTACGGTACCAAAAAGTAAATTAATCATTAATTGAACCAAAAGTACAATTAAGCACTGATTCATGATACGAAAAATCGTAACAATTAAAAATTGATGATTCTAAAAACTGTATAAACTTTTGGTTCATGACTCCATCGATTTAGTAATGGTTGTTACAATTTTAGTACTTTAAAATAATGTAAAAAAAAATTAGTGAAGCTGTTGGTACCACAAACCATGTTTGTACAGTTGTTGGTTCCAAAAAGTCAATCTACTACAAAATGGTACCAACAATTACATATCAAACTCATGGCAAGGAAAATTGGAACAACTACTAATGAAAGGAACAGATAATTAAAAAAAGTTATTGTTTCTATTACTATTGTTTCTTGATAGGAAAAATTAAAAGAACTATACTTATTGATAAAAAAATTGGACCAACGTTTGATTCATGGTGCCAGAAAATAGAATAGTCACAAATTGATGGTACCGAGGATTAAATCCACTATTGCTTTATGTTACGAAGAATTGAAGCAACTGTCATGTGATAGTCCTAACAACTAAAATTGTACCAGGTGGTGTTGAAATGGAACCACCCAATTTAAAAAATTTTGCTTCATGGTATCATTTTAATTAGTTGTAACATTTTTTAATGTCTTAAAGCTGCAGTTGATTTAATTGTTGGTACCATGGACCAACAGATGGTTTAATTGTTGGTACTTTGGAACAAATAGATGATTTAATTGTTGGTACCATGAATCAATAGATGGTTTAATTGTTGATACCATGGACCAACAGATGGTTTAATTGTTGGTACTTTGGAACAAATAGATGATTTAATTGTTGGTACCATGAATCAATAGATGGTTTAATTGTTGGTACCATGGACCAACAGATAGTTTAATTTTTGGTACCATGGACCAACTCATGGTTTAACTATTGGTACCATGGACCAACAGTTTGTCCTGTTGTTGGTACCAAAAAATCAAACTACTAACGGATGGTACCAACAATTAAAATTCCTCGTTCCTCGTACGAAAAACTGGAGCAATTACTAACTGATGGTACCAACAATAGGACAAACTTGAATCATGGTACCAAAAGTTCGCAATGATTAAAATTACCAACAATTAAACTAGCACAAAAAATAGTAGAACAATTAGAACTAGTATTAATTGAAATTAATACCAATTAAGACATCTGCTAAACATGAGAAAAATCTGAACTATACCAAAAATTGGAAACCTTTCATTAAAGAAAATTTCTTTCATCACAAGATCAGTAAAATGATTAACAACTAAAATGACTAACAACGGAAGTTTCAACAACAAGAGCAACAAGAGCAACAATAACAACAACAACAACAACAACAACAACAACAACAACAACAACAACAACATCATCATCATCATCATGATCATCATCAACAACAACTAAAAACGATTTATCATCAAACAACATTATATGCTGGCAACAGGTGAAAAAACTATACCACGAACTGAATCAACAATCACGATCTAAATATAAATCATTCGGGGAAAGAACGTGTTAAAATTATGATACATAATTTTTTCAAAATAATAATAAATTACGCTCACCTTACGGTGAAAATAAAAGTTGCACACATAATTATCGTAATTAAGTTTCTATTAACATAGAATAATAAAAGGGTTGTTATTGATGGTAAAGGAGGTCTTCGAACGAGCGCGCATGTAGTATATATACATCTAAAACTCCGCCTTCCCTTTTGACTCGTGGGAAAGGTTTTCTGTTGTAAAACAATATCAAGGTCCCTTTTACATTGTATACACCTCGCTAAGTCTCAGTCCCGTGCACTCTAGTATACACCTTACGCGATTTTTTTGCTCTCCTTCTCTCTCTCTCTCTATAGTTTCTCAAACTGTAGCAGCAGCAGCTCACAAAGTTTTATTACTCATCATGACGGAATTTTCAATAATCATTTCCACAAAGTATATATATATATATATATATATATACATATATATACGAGACCTATAACTATATATTTTGTCGTGTGCTCGTCACACTATTCTGCCTTTTTTTCTTTTTCCTTTGTTAAATTACTACTTTGCAGTTTGCACTGAACACGAACAGTAAAAATCAAATCGACATCATTAATTTTGTCCAAGAGGGATTTTTCTTCTCGGAGTGTTTCTCTACAAGTTTTCTAATTCACAACATTTAGTGTTCGAGCAGCAAAAAAGTATTCTAATTTAGAAAACAGTTGGTACCCTTCAAATAAAAAATGTAGTGGCCTTAATTCCAAAATATTAGCGCTCTTGAATCTGAAAATGTCCTGACTTGAAATAATTTGTTTTAAAACATTAAAAGTGTCTTAATTAAAAACAATTGGTATTCTAGGTGCGTCAAAAGAGTCTTAAAATTAAGAAACTTTTGGGTTTTAAGATAATTAATATTAAAATTATTTAATGTTTTAGTCGCAAAAAGTATCCTAATTAAGAACGTTTATTATTTCATAAAGACGCTAAAAGTATTCTAAACAAAAATATTCTGTGTCCTAGATGTCAAAGGCTTTTAATGTAAAATATTTATGACGCGATCTGAAGAAAGGGACCTTAGAAGCAAAAAATTATAGGTTATGTATGCAATTTTTTTAATGAAAATACAAAAAAATTATCAACTGTTAATGTGAATCATTAATATTTAAGTATTTATTAGAACTGAAATATTTATTAAACACTAATTATAATTTTCAAAAAGTAAAAGGAAACTTTTAATCAACGAAAATGTAACACTAACATAACCTTAAAGTGATTTGCTTCTAAGGTCCCTTTCTTCAGATCGCGTCACATTTATTGTTGATTGATGCTTGAATTCACAATATTCAATGTGTTCTAGATTCACAAATATAGTTTTAAATTAAATTTTTTATTATTCAATAACTAAAAGTGTTTTAACTTTTTAATTGCTATAAAGCAGAAGCTAAAAGTATTTAATTCAAAATATTTTGTATTCCAGACGTAAAAATTGCCTTAATGTAAAACATTTTGATTATTTAGAAGACTTTTATCGTCATATGAAATACTAAATATTTAAAATTAGAAAACTTTTAGCGAATGAATCACAAAATATCTAAATTTAAGACACTTTTAACATCCAGAAAGTTAAATATTTGAAATTCAGACACTTTTTTGTTTAACTAGAATACTAAATATTTTTTATTAGGACAGTTTTTGAAAATTTCAAAAACACTAAATAGTCTTGAACACTAAATATTTTAAATTAGGAAATGTTTAGTAACTAGAACACTAATTGTTTTAAAGTAGGATGCTTAAAGGGGCTAGAATACTAAATTTTTTAAATTGGAATACTTTCAGCGTCTAGAATAATAAATATTTTAAATTAGAACACTTTCAGCGTCTAGAACACTAAATGTCTGCAATTAAGAACATTTTCGGTTCCAGACGCTAATAGCGTTATAATTTGAAAAATTTCATATTTTTTACGCTGAAAATGTTTAAGAAATTTTTCAATCCGTAACAATTAAAATTCTAGTCTCTACACCCAGAGAAATGATATATTTGTCTCAGAACCAACTATACGTTTTATTTGTTTCAAATAAATTTTATTGGGTTTAAATAAAATTTCATTTGACTCAAATATTTGTTTTATTTATGTCAAATAAAAATTTTATTTAAACAAATAAAAAGTCTAGTTGTTTCTGATACAAATATACGTTTATTTAAGCCAAATAAAATATATTTGGTTTAAATAAATTTTATTTAGTTTAAATAAAATTTTATTTAACTCAAATATATGTTTTATTTATAACAAATATAAATTTTATTTAAAACAAATAAAAAGTCTAGTTGGTTCTGAGACAAATATACGTTTATTTAAGTCAAATAAAATATACTTGGTTTAAATAATATTTTTCTCTGGTTGTATGTTTTATGGTAAAATTTTTAATGTCTTTAACACTTAAAGTGTCTTAAGTAAAGGTCTACATTTTTTTTCGTTTTCTACAATATATTTTTGTATAGTTATTTGAAGTATTCTCCAATAAGTTCTACTAACAAATTTCGTAAACAAAAATATTGTTTTTCAAAATATTATTTTCCGCATCTATTTTCACATTTCAACGCTAACTTCTGCAAAACGGCTGATAAAATTTCAATAAAATAAAAAAATCCAGCAGCGAAAAAGTTTTATATAAAAAAATTCTTTCCTAAATAAAACGTCAAAATAATGAAACAAAAAAAAGGTTTCGAAATACTCAAAATATTTTCCTTTTTCATTTATTCTACACCCAGAGAAAAAAGTTATTTATTTTAACTAAAAGTGTATATTTAAAAAAAAATTATTTCTTGCAAATAAATATTTTATTCAAAATAAATAAACTAATATTTATTTCGAAACAATGCACTTATTAATCTAAAATAGAGAAATATGTTTGCAATTTAGGAAATATTATTTGTAGCAAATAAAAAATATATTTGATTCAAATAAATGGTGTATAGGTATAACAAATCCGGTTGTTCCAACAATATTCCACTCTTCAACTCGATATGACAAAAATAATAATTATTATTATTTAAAAAAAATAAAAATTATGATTACCATTTCCTAGAGTTATTATTATTTCTATTCTTATATATATACATTCTATATGTGGATGTTTAGAACGATGACGTTTATATTTTATACTCGCACACTCACACACACTGACAAATAATGTACATAGACGGAGAAAAATAGATAGATCGACATGGTTGTTCATGTTAGTGTTTCTGACTTTCATGTTATAGTTGCCGCTAGGTTGTAGGAATGGTGAAGAGACCGGACATGATTACAGAGTCGCGTGAAGCTTCGCTGAACACCGCGAGGCCTTCGCCACGCATCAAGGCTTCCCCATTCTCTCAAATATATATATATATATATATATCTATATGTATATGTAAAAGAATCGCGCTCCTGACCGTCGTCGTCGTCGTTGCCGCGTACTCCCACCGTATCGAAATTATGAGTGGAAAAAGTGAATTTTCCATGTTGAATATTCAAGAAAGAAAGAAAAAAAAACGACACAAAAAAATGAAACATAGTTTCTATAGGCATTTTGCCATATCGGAACTAATTTAGAACAAAACATCGGGCCTGAACTAATTAATCTACTTAACTAGTTATTTAATTAATCAATTATTTATTTCACTATTTAATTCATTATTTCTTTAACAATTCACTTATTTATTTAACTACTTAATCAATTGTTTATTCAATTTTTTGTTTATTTAACTATTAAATTATTTCCTTAATTATTTGGATAATTATTTCACTATTATATTAATTATTTATTCAACTAATCAACTTTTTAATTATTTAACTATTCGAATAACTTTTTAATTATTGAATTAATTAATTATCCATTTATTTATCTAACTATTTAATTAATTATTTACTCAACTAATCAACTAATCAACTTTTTAATTATTTAACTATTCAAATAACATTTAATTATTGAATTAATTAATTATTTACTCAACTAATCAACTTTTTAATTATTTAACTATTCAAATAACTTTTTTAATTATTGAATTAATTATTAATTTAATTTTTTATTTATCTAATTATTTAATTAATTATTTACTCAACTAATCAACTTTTTAATTATTTTACTATGCAAAGAAGTATTTAACTATTGAATTAATTAATTATTTATTTATCTAACTATTTAATTAATTATTTACTCAACTAATCAACTTTTTAATTATTTTAATATTCAAATAACTATTTAACTATTCAAATAACTATTTATCCGAAACCAATTTTTTCATTTTCTTTAACTATTTGAATAATAATTTAGCTATAAAATTAAACTTGTAATAAATTTTATTTAATCTATAAAAATATACATAAAAAAATTTGTTTTAAAATAATAATAATAATAATAATAATAATAATGATAATAATAATAATAATAACGGCAATAATAATAATATTAAAAACAATAATAATAATATTAAAAACAATAATAAATTATTTAACTACACTGAAAAAAAATTCATTTGATTCAAATAACCGATTTTTTGACTATTATCAAATAAATATTTACTTGAATCAAATAAATTGTATTTGAATCAAATACTATTTAATTGATTGAAATAAAAATTATTTGATTCAAGTAAATATTTATTTGATAATAGTCAAATAATCGGTTATTTGAATCAAATAAATTTTTTTCTCAGTGTATCATTTTGCAAAGAAAATACTTTTAAAAGAGTAAACAAAATTACTTAATTAATGTTTAAAAACTCACCAATTTGTTTCGAACATTATGTGAACATAATCAAGAGAATACGCACCTGAAACAAAAAAAAGGGGGAAATACATTAATTTGATTCATTAAAGACAAACCGGAGTTAAAATAAAATTAATTAAAAATTAGGCCTTTTTCATTATCTTACAAAAATTAATTAAACTTCCGTTTTTTTTAAACACATGTATACATATATATTCGAATAAATTATAAATTTAAATTTATCTGTATATATCTGTATTCTTGACTTAATAGAGAAAAATTTTGAAATTTGCAAAAAATCTTCAAGATCGTCTCTCTGTGATAGTACAAAATGAATATTTTCTGTGGATTCTTTCAAATAAGGTCTTTGACTTTAAAATCACGACTCGTCTCAAACCGCCGGAAATTACGAATTTACAACTGCAGCGAATAAGCACCGAAAAAAAATATGAATGACTTCACAACAACCTGAACTCTAATGACAAAAAATTGTGAAAAAAAAAATTTCTAGAAACACAAAGCGATATTCTTGTTTTGAGGAAATTTACGATATTTTTTGGTTTTTTAATTAGTCTATAATATAATAATAGTAAATATTGTGAAATCATTATTATATAGGAATTCTTCTAAATGAATAAAAAAATAGAAAATAAAAGAAAAGAATAGTTACTTTAACTCGAATAAACAAATCGAATGGTTTTTTTTGTATTTAGACTATATCGAGAGAAAATAAATATTGATTTTTTGTCTATATTACAATATTTTTGGTAATAATAATTATAAATAAAGGGTTTTAAAATATTGATTGACCTAATAGTTGACGCTTGACGCGATTAAACAAATGGCGTCAAAAATTTCAAGTTTTTTAATAAATAATAAATTTTATAAAAGTATTTTTAAATTTGGAGACAAAATGCAATAAAGCGAGATTTTTATGCAAAAAATACTGAAATTTAAATGATTTCGTGGCAAAATTTAGAAACTTTAGTTAAAGAAGGTAAAAATTTAATTATTTTTCACAAACTATTTCACACTAAATTTCACACAAGTTTTTTTAAACATTAGTATTTTTTATATCAAAATTTCGCCGTGTCGCATTTGTTTACCAAATTTTAAAATTAGGGGACAGAAATTTAATAAATTTAATAATAATTAAGAAATTAAATTTTAGTTTATTTCAATTTAAATTTGCAAATTTAATAAATTTCAAAAAATTTAGTATTTATTTTCTCTCCCAGTTTTTAATTAATTTAAATAAAAATTACAAATACGAATAAATATTAATTTTAATAATAAGAATAATAATAGTCTGCACTGCATTTATTTAAATTAAATAATTTTTTCTCAGCGTATTACAATTTTTTTGGTCGAATTTTCATTATTTAAAATTCTATCAAATTTGCCTTAATTATACACTGAAAAAAATTTATTTGATTCAAATAACCGATTATTTGACTATTACCAAACAAATATTTACTTGAATTAAATAATTTTTATTTGAATCAATTAAATAGTATTTGCTACAAATATTGAAATATTTGATTCAAATACAATTTATTTGATTCAAGTAAATATTTATTTTATAATAGTCAAATAATCGGTTATTTGAATCAAATAAATTTTTTTTTCAGTGTAATATTATAGAAAATTCTAAGAATAGAATAAATTGAATTCAATTTATTTTAAATATAAAATTGAGTTTAATATTGAAAAGCGCAGAAATTAAAATATGATAAAAAAAACCAAAAAATGTAACACACGCGAAGAGACTATATATATATAATTTTTTGTCAAAATATTTTACAACTTCGGGAAAAAGTGGGACAAAGCCAAATTTTCGTATAAAAAATACTAAAATTAAAAAAACAGAATTTGGAAAACTTTGTAAAGTTATATTAGAATTTAATTAAGATTTTTTGATGTTTAATACAAATTATACTTTTCACATTATTCTTTTTTCAAAGTTTAGTATTTTTTATATCAAAATTTCAACTTTGTCGCACATTTTCCCCAAATTTGTAAAATACGTTTACAAACTGTAAAATATATATTTTCTTTGCGTGTAGAAAAATAAATAGACAAAAATTAAAAATAATATTAAAAAATAAGGAAAACAGAAATAAAATAAAAATAAAATTACAAAATGTAATATATATTCTCTTTGTTGAAAAATAAATAGACAAAAAATTTAAAGTAATGTAAACAAATAAAAAAAAATAAAATAAAATAAAAGAAATAAAATAAAATGAAAAAATAGAATTAAAAAAATAGAAAAAAAGTAATTTAACAATATGTATAAATTTTTTCGAAAAAGCGTAAAAATAAAGAAAAAATCACATTCGGAAACGAAATGTAGCGAAACTTCTGGAAAACAAAAATCGGTAGAGGTCATTCACAGCATCACAGCGTGAAAAATGAAACCCGCATAAATATATATACATACAGACCCATTGTGAGATCAGGTCTAGGACCCAAGGAGGGGTCTTTGGACTTTTGGTTTACGCAGGTCATGTTTAGTTTCTGAAATAGCACATTGGAAAACTGTCAATTCGAAAAAATTCCGTTGCTTATGAATTAGAAGCCAAAAAGGTATATTTTTGGTTATTATGTTAAGCGAAAAGGAGCGAGGCTAATGTGTCTATAAAGTACACACAGAAGAAGAAAAAGAAGAAAAATAACAAAAAGAAGAAGAAAAAAGGAAAAGAAGAAAAATAAGAAAAAGAAGAAGAAGAAAAAAGAAAAAGAAGAAAAATAAGAAGAAGAAAAAAGAAAAAGAAGAAAAATGAGAAGAAGAAGAAAAAAGGAAAAGAAGAAAAATGAGAAAAAGAAGAAGAAAAAAGGAAAAGAAGAAAAATAAGAAAAAGAAGAAAAAAGGAAAAGAAGAAAAATAAGAAAAAGAAGAAGAAGAAGAAAGGAAAAGAAGAAAAATAAGAAGAAGAAGAAGAAAAAAGGAAAAGAAAAAAAAGAGGAAGAAGGAAAAGAAGAAAGAAAGAAAAAGGAAAAGAAGAAAAAGAAGAAGAAGAAAAAAGGAAAAGAAGAAGAAAGAAAAAGGAAAAGAAGAAAAAGAAAAAAGGAAAAGAAGAATAAAGAAAAAGGAAAAGAAGATAAATGAGAAAAATAAGAAGAAGAAAAAATGAAAATAAGAAAAAGAAGAAGAAGGAAAAGAAGAAAAAGAAGAAGAGAAGAGGACGAAAGAGACGAATCTAGGATTACATGACCAACAGCTATATTACTCATTTTCGAGAAAAACCAGTGGCTCCTCTCAAAAATTATACTTATCCGGCCCTCCGGCCACCTGTTGTTCTGCAGATGGACCGCGCTTGCCTTTTCCCTCCTCAAAACTCCTAGAGCACACAAGAATAAGTTCCGAAAATTGTTATAGGAAACGAATTTCTGCACACTGCAGTGTAAAATATTTCTTGGAAAGGACGAGTGTATATATATATTTTTCCTCCCTATTTTTGACGAAGGAGAAAGGTACAGAGGGACACGTCAACATTTTTTCCTTCTTTTCGAAACATCTAGAAATTTTTATTTTTTTTTCCCCCGATAATATAGAAGTGTCGAGTTGACCTTGTGCAATAGTTTACATCGAAGAAACGAAACAGTGTTTTCAGTGTCATGAAAAAAGAATTCAAGTTCCATTCACGAGTCTGTAATAATTAGTACATTGAATGTGACAAATTAAATCGAGAATCACATTCAGAATAAAAATAATAAAAAATAATAAAATAAATAAAAGTCGCAAAAAAAACGAGGAAGACTTCCTTTGCCAATATTGACCCAAGGTTGTGAAAACAAATTAATTTAAAAATTAAAGTATTATTTCATCATGAGAATTTGGGAGACAAAAAACTAAAAAATATAAACTTTTAGATCATTGAATAATCTTGAACTAGTTTTGAAAGCAAAATTGCCAACTTTGGGCCAAGATATCGCGAATTTAGAGGCCGAAAATCAAGCTTTGAATATTTGAATAACTAAACGTAGATAAAACAAACATGAGTAGAAAAAGAAATTTGTCCCTTTTTCCGAAAATAAAATCGAGGTTCCATAAACGAAACTTGAAAAACTAGTCAGCGCCCTAGTAGAGCCTTTATTGAAAAGAGGAAACAAACATTTTTGTACGGTATAGAAAACCAATCTTTAGTTTCAAATAAACTTTGCTTTGGTTCAATTTTAAATACTGGAATTTGATAATATTTTCGAAATTGTATCTTGGGGGAATATCAAAATTTTCCATGAGACAATCTTGGACCAATAGTGGCTCAGTCTTGGTAACATTCTATCGAAAACTGTACCAATCTACAACAAGTCGCTTTTTTACAATAAAATTAAACAATAAAGTTCTTTAATAAAAATAAAGAAAATCTTGGTTCAGAATTGGCCCAATCCTGGTGGACTCAAACGTACTAAAACTGTACCAATTCTTCACCATTCTTTTTCTTCTTTTTGCATTTTTCTAATAACATGGAACTAATACTGGAACATGGAAATATTTTTACAAAAAAAAAATAAATAATAACAAACTTTTGGGGTAAAATTGGCTCAATCTTGGTAGTATTCGATTCCAAATTGTTTTAATCTATCAATAACAGTTGTATATTTGTCTTGAAAAAACAAATAAACTTATTTATGAAAGACGGAAAATTCCAAAATAGGTAGAGGTTAAAATTATTTTATGGTAAAAATTACTTGAAGGTAAAAATTAGGTAATGGTAACAACAATTTAAAGGTAAAATTATATAAGAGTGAAAAATGTTTTGATTATGAAAAACTATTTAAAGGTAAAAAGTTATCAACGAAAAAAATTATTTTCTTAATAAATTAAAAGCAATATGACCTTAAAAATATTTAGAAAAATTGGATTAATGTTTATGTTATGATAATAATTGTTATATAAATAAATATTAAATTAAAAATAATTTTGGAATAAATTGAATTAATTTTTTTGGAGTAAAAAACAAATATTTTGCTGATCAACGTTGTGGACTCCAACTTCGTAATACTTCAAGGTAAAGAATTGTTTCACGTTAAAAATTATTTGAAGGTAAAAATTACTAAATGGTAAAAATTATTTAATGTCAAAAATAAATTAAAGGTGACATTGTTTAAAAGTAAAAAATTATTGATGAGTGAAAAATTATTTCGACTCAGTTTTCTAAAGATATCAAATTGGAAAAGAAACCAAATTTTTGCCTTAATGCAATATCCTTAGAAAAACTGTGAAGGTAGAATACGCTTAAAAATAAAAAATTATTTAATGTTAAAAATTACATAAAGATAAAAACTGTTAAATGGTAAAAATAATTTTAAGGGAAAAATATTTAGAAGTCAATTATGATAAAAGTGACGAAAAGGCACTAAAAAATAAAAAAAAAATACTCAAAGGTAAAAAATTATTTAATGGTAAAAATTATTCAATGGTAAAAATTATTCTATGGTAAAAATTATTCAATGGTAAAAATTACTTAGAGGTAAAAAATACTCAAAAGTAATAACTTATTTAACGGTAAAAATGACTGAAAGGTGAAAAATCATTTGAAGATAAAATAGAAAAACATTTCCAGATAAACAAGAAGAAAAAAAATTACGTCTCACCATTGGAATCCATGTATACAATACACATATTGTTTTCATCAACGTTTAGAAATAATACGTTTATGACTAAAAATAATAGTTCCCGCACTTTTTTTTCGTCAAGTCCTCTCTGAACGCGAATTATTATTATTATTATTTTTTTTAGCTCTTGGTTCAATCAACCACATCCTTCTCTTACTCTGAAAAGGTTATTCTCTCTATATATCAAATTAATTTTAACAATGAGTTTTGAATTTCATAGGCAATTTGCTTCTAAATTTGTGGAAACCACAAAGGGGTGAGGAGAAGGAGAAGGAAGACAGCAACAACATATGCGAGCTTTCGATTAACTTCCATAAAGAATTTCCTTCTTTTTATGGTCCTCTTTTGATTGAGTTACTCTCTTTCTTAAAGTTACACTTGCCAACTTTACAACTTCTGTTGTGGCTTCGTTGATTTTTTTTTTTTTTTATTTTTATACTTTTTCTTCTGTGAAAGTGAATCTCCCTGCGATGGGCATAATGACCCGTTTCGAGTGAATTTCACAAAAATGGGTAAAACGGTCACTGTGTATAGTAGAGTCTTAAAAAAAAAGATAAAAGAGAATATGAAGTTTTGTATGTGGGAGAAAAAAACTGCGAGCAATTTTCTTCGATTTATTTTTATTTTCAGATTTTTATTTAAATTTTTTCCATGAGATTTCTTATAGAGATTAAATTTTTTAAAATTATTATTTATTTAACATTTATTTATTTATTTATTAACATTAATATTAATTAATATTAATATTTATTTATTTATTATTTATTATTTAATTTTAATTATTATTTTTTATTTTTAAACTTTTGTGTCTAATTTCCGACCGTCTAAATTTTATTTTTAGACCATTTAGTATGCAGGGCTCGGATCGTTTTTAAGACTCAAAAAAAGTCGCTTTAGTCGCATAAATTCACAACAAAAGTCACGAAAAGTCGCATAAAATTGTTGAAAAAGTCGGAAAAAAGTCGAATGAAATTTTAAGAAAAAAAAACGCCAAAAAGGAAACACGAAAATGTCAAAATTATAAAAAAATAACATTTCTCGCCAACACATACTTTAACATCAAACAATCTGCAATAATATTTAATAAAATTTAATAAAATGCATGGCAACATTTTAATTAGGTATTTTTAACTTTTTTTTTAAATCTGTTCAAAATTTCAATTATTTTTATAAACAATAAAATTCTTTTCCAAAATTCAATTATTTGAAAAAAATTTAATAAAATGCCTGTCATAATTTCAATTATCTTTATAAATAATAAAATTCTTCTCTAAAATTCACTTATTTTAAAAAATAATGAAATTCTTCGCAAAAATTTAATTACAATCAAAAATGTTTTTTTAATTTCTCGATAAAATTTTCTAAATAATAAAATTCATCATGGAAATTCAATTATTTTCAAAAAAATTTTTTAAATTCTCAAAATTTCAACTATCTTTATAAATATCAAAATTCTTCTTCAAAATTTAATTACTTTTAAATATTTAAAACAAAATTTGTTAAAAATTCAATTTTCTTTATAAATAATAAAATTCTTCTCTGTAATTCAATTATTTTCAAAGAATTTTAATAAAATGCTTGTCAGAATTTCAAATATTTATTTATTTCTGTACATTTGTAACTATCTTTATAAATAATAAAATTCATCCTAGAAATTTATTTATTTTCAAAAGTAATACAATTCTTCGGAAAAATTCAATTACAATCAAAAATGTTTTTTTAATTTCTCGTCAAAATTTTATAAATAATAAAATTCATCATGGAAATTCAATTATTTTCAAAAATTTTTTTTAAATTCTCATAATTTCAATTATCTTTATAAATAATAAAATTCTTCTCTAAAAATCATTTATTTTCAAAAATAATGAAATTCTTTGCAAAAATTTAATTACATTTGAAATTTTTTTTAATTTCTCGTCAAAATTTCATAAATAATAAAATTCATCATGGAAATTCAATTATTTTCAAAAGTAATAAAATTCTCCGCAGAATATCAATTATTTTTAAATTTTTTTTAAATTTCTCGTCAAATTATCATTATTTTCATTAAAAAAAAAAATTTATCATGGAAATTTAATTATTTTCAAAAGTTCTTATAAAATTCTTTGCAAAATTCATATATTTTCAAAAGTAAGAAAATTCTTCGCAGAAATTCAATTGTTTTAAAAAATTTTTCTTTAATTCTCAAAATTTCAATTATCTTTGTAAATATCAAACTTCTTCAAAATTCAATTACTTTTAAACATTTAAAGAAAAATCTGTTAAAAAATTCAATTATCTTTATAAATAACAAAATTCTTCTCTATATTTCAATTATTTTCAAAGAATTTTAATAAAATTCTTGTCAGAATTACAAATATTCATTTATTAATTTTTGTACATTTGTAACTATCTTTATTAGTAATAAAATTCATCCTAGAAATTGATTTATTTTCAAAAGTATATAATAAAATTCTTAGCAGAAATTCAATTATTTTCAAAATTTTTTTTATATTTCTCGTCAAATTATCATTATCTTCATAAATAATAAAATTAAACATGGAAATTTAATTATTTTCAAAAGTTCTGATAAAATTCTTTGCAAAATTCAATTATCTTTAAAAATAAGAAAATTCATGGCAGAAATTCAATTATTTTCAAAATTTTTTTCAATTTTCCCCACAATTTCAACTATTTTTAAAAATATCAAAATTCTTCTTCAAAATTCAATTATTTTTAAGCATTTAAAAAAAAATCTGTTCAAAATTTCAATTATCCTTATAAATTCAAATTAAAATTCAATTATTTGCAAAGAATTTTAATATAATTATTGTGAAAATTTTAATTATCTTTATAAATTAAAAAAAATCATTATAGAAATTCAATTATTTTCAATTTTTTTTATAAAATCTTCTAATATGAAATAATGATTTTATCACTCGGTCATCTTTAATTAGTTTAATTTCAAAAACGTTTGAATTTGAATCTTTTGAAGGATTTTAATTCTTATGGAAAAATAATAATTAACTATTTATTTAAAAAAGAAGTTATTGAAGTTTTTTTGATAAATTTGAAAGAAATCTGTAAATAAACTTAACAGAACATTTTTTTGACTAAAACTTTTTCCATTAACTTTAATTTTCTGAAAATTTAAAAAATTTCTGTCGCATTTTACTAAAAAAAATCTCGAAAAAGTCGATTAGTCGCATCTTTTCACAAAAAAGTCGAAAAAAGTCACATTTTCTTAGAAAAGTCGAAAAAATCTCGATGAATATGATCTTTATTTTTTCAATCGAATTTTGATAGAAAATTTTAAAAACAAAAAAAGAGATAATCGAAAAAAATATAAAAGAAAAATAAAAAAGAATAATCGAAGCAAAAAGAGACGAAAATTAAAAACAAAAAGAAACGAGTATCAAAACAAAAAGAATGCCGAGGGTATTTTTCTTGAGTTATATTGTCACATCGCCAAAAGAATATTCGCGACTTTCACATGCCAGAAAATATCCCCTTTAATACTTTTTTCTTCTCCCTCTCCTTCTCTCTTCTTTTTTCGGTTTCTCTCACGAGATTTCTGTGAATTTCATAGAATAAGCAAAAATTTCACATGGAATTTTTTTGCAGCTTTTATTATTGCTAAAATGCGGCAAGAAGAAACGAGAGACACACATGGGGACCAAAGTTCCTCTCCCCCATTAGCATAACAATATTCTCAAATCCTCCCGACCAGCATTCATGCACTGATTAGTAAATTTTAGAAAACAAGAATAAGATGAATTATTAAGTAGCTCTCAATTGTCTGTAAAGTTTTTTTTTCTCCTTTCCTTTCTATTAAAGTCACATTCTCACGTCCTTCCAAATCGTTACTTTCTAAAAAAAAATTTCTATTTGTTAAAAAAAAAAAATGCCATATGCAAAAAATAAAAATATTCTTCATTTCTAAATTCTCATTTGCATTTTTAACGATTGCAGTTTTCTAGACGTCACACTAAGTGATTGCAATTTTCGATGATTCGATATGAAAGAAGAGTGAAAGACAGAGAGAGAGAGAGAGAGAGAAATTTTTATTATTGTATAACGGACAACTTAATTGGCAATGGCAAGAGAGAAGAAAAAAATTTGCGACAGACGGAATGAAATTCTTTTATGTTCATTCGCATGAAAAGATCGTCTGGACCTCTCGTTTCAAGAATCTCGAATTTTACATTCGCAATTGTGTTCATTGAGACTTCGTTAAAGAACGATTGATATATACAGCCGCGTGTGTCTCGTCGAAAAAAAGAGCTACACTTTTGTCTCATTATTGTTGCAGCATTCTTTTTTCTTATTTCTCATTTCACATGCTCTATGAGACGAAAGGAGACTATTTTTTCTAAATGCTTTTTTTTAATTCTTTGTTTTCAAATAATAATAATTGATTTAATTCTTCTTTTCAATTCGAATTTTTCTTTAACGATTGACAAAAATCTCAGGGGGGGGATTTTTAAGATTGACTCAGTATTGAAAGAAAATTTATTGCCAATATTGAACCAAGATAGGGAGTTTAGATACTTGAATAAAATTTTTATACTTCGCCAATATTGAGCCAGGATTTTAAATATACAGTGGAAAGTAATTTAAAAGACTAAAATAAATATTGATAATTATTGTCAATTGAATATTTTAATTCAACGGTATTGAAAGAAAATTTATTGCCAAGATTGGACCAAGATAGAGAGATACTTAAATAAATTTTTTTTACATCCCTCAATATTGAGCCAGGATTTTAATTAAACACTAGAAAATAATTAAAAAGACTAAAATAAATGTTGATAATTATTGTCAATTAAATATTTTAATTCAACGGTATTGAAAGAAAATTTATTGCCAATATTGGACCAAGATAGGGAGTGTAGATACTTAAATAAAATTTCTATACTTCGACAATATTCCAGGTTTTCAAGTATACAGTAGAAAATAATTAAAAAGACTAAAATAAATATTGGTAATAATTGTAAATTGAATATTTTAATTCGTCTTGCATGGATCAAACACTTTTAATCTTGGGACAATATTGTTCCCATCTTGGCAGCACTTGAGAGTATATTTCCCAGCTGAATATTACTACTTGAATAGTAAATTTTGGATTAATTTTTGTTTCAGTTAAATTTGCCACATTGAATCAGTTTCAGTACTTACAATCTTAAACCAGGCCCAATCTTGGCAGTATTACATTCAATACTAACTCAAAATTATTTCCTTGATGTCAAAATTATTTCTCCTTTTTGTAAGTTTATTAAATAAATTTAGACTGAAAATTTAAAAGCGAAACTTAGAAATGTTTTCAAAAGTTCCAATATTCTAGGGACAATATTGTCCCCCTCTCGGCTGCATTACTCTCAAAATTAACTAAACATTTTTCTAACTCCACCTTATTTTTTCTATTTCACAATTAATGTGTTTTGCTCAATCGTGATTTAGTATTTCAATGTGAGGTTAAAAATTATTTTTTCCATCCGCAGTCTTGGACCAAAGTTGTTCCAATCTAGGGAGATTTCAAGATTAATTAAGTTTAATTATTACGACTTGTTTCAATTTTGTTCAAATTATAAAAATCGAAACACAGTTTTCTAGACTTAGGAAACATTGACCCAAGCTTGGCAAAATTGCCGTCAAGAATATCTTAAGATTATTTCTCTTGTTGATATTTTTCCTAAATTAAGATGAATAATAATTTTTAGACTAACATTTTTCGATTACTTCTATAATCGCAGGATTAATGTTCGTATTACTGTATTCGAAGTTTTGAGCCAATATTGGTCTCATCACGTCAGCATTATTCTAAAAAATTTACTTAAAATTATTTTTCTCAGCTGGATATTACTTTTCTTAATTCTTATCTCAAGATTAGTATCTTTTGGGTCGTTTTCAATGTTCAATGTTCAAATTCCAAGCTCCAACTCAGTCTTCAAGCAGTATTGGGCCAATATTGGTTCCATCTTAGCAGCATTGCTCTCAAAAATTGACTTCAGATTATTTTTCTCAATTGAATGTCACTTTTTCTTATCAAGATTAGCTAATTTTGGGTTATTCTAGACTAAATATTCAAATTTGAGGCTTGAAGTAATTTTTCAATCACTATTGGGTTAATATTGGTCCAAACTTGGCAGCACTGTTCACAAAAGTTGGCTTAAGATTATTCTGCTCTACTTAATATTTGTATTTAATATAATATATAAAATTTGAGGCTTGCACTAATTTTTCAATCAGTATTGGGTTAATATTGGTCCAACCTTGGCAGCACTATTCACAAAAGTTGACTCAAGATTATTCTGCTCTAATTAATATTAACTTTCCTATATCAATAGTAAGCACTTTTGGGTCATTTTTAGGGAACTATCAAAATTTGATGTTTCAAATCAGTTTTCAAGCAGCATTGGTGTAATATTGGTTCCATCTTGGCAGCATAGCTTTCCCACAAACTTTAAGATTATTTTTCCTTTCTCAAAACTTCCCAAGGTTTTTCACTCTTCGACTGCTATTTCTCTAAAATTCAAGTTCGACTCCAGTTTTTGGCACACATTCGCAATCTTGGGACAATATTGGCCCCAACTTGGCAGCACTTTTCTTCAAATGATTTCTTAGTTTAAAAATAGAGACTCTTGGCTAAATAGTTTCTGTCTTGACTTCCTATTTAACCTTGAAGCTTAGCATTTTTTTACACATTCGCAAACTTGGGTTAATATTGGCCCAATCTCGCCATTCTTGCTTTCGAGACTAATTGGAATTAATAGCTCAAATACTTTTTGGAAATATAGGAAAACTCTCCTCCTTTTTTATAGTTTGGAAAAGAGTTCCTGTGAAAAAAAATAATTGGAACAAAAAAAGGAGAAAAAGGGAAATATAGTTTAATAGGAAAAAGAGCAAAAATAAAACGGAAGCTACTTTATGGGAACAAATTTATGGGTTCACAAGAAGAAAAATTTTTTTTCTTCCATTTTTGGATGAAATTGGGAGGGTTTAGGAAGGTAAGTCATGTACTGTAAACTTTCTCCATTGAGGTAACGACGCCTCGGCTTTTAACATGATTCAAGAAACTTGTAACAGTAGCTTCCTAAGCTAGGTGAATGTTGGAAGAGATTCCACGAGAGCAAATATCCCCATAGTAACCCGGACCTAATCCCATTAAGAACCCGAAGCCATTAACGCCTAAAGGATGAACTGGAAAAAACCGAACCAAACAATAAGACCAAAAAAAAAAAATGCGGAGCGAAAAAAAATTCTTTTTTTTTTAAAACAAAAATATCTCCCAGAAAGTTTCTAGTGAACTCATTTCCATAGGGGGCGAATTTTTTTTTTTTTAAACACTGCGAGAATCAAGAGATCCACCTGATGCTTCTGGTGAGAATAAAATGTTCGTGGTGGGCTGGAGAGTAACCTTGACCTGATGGCCTAGAACCTCGTTCAAGTGAGAAGGAAATTGAGTCGTCGATCGATGAATTCAAGTATAATTTTTTCTCGCTCTCTCTCTCTCTCTCTGTCTCTCTCGTTTTTTCGCCATTTCTTTTTTTAGGCGTGCGGAATAGCTCTCGTGATTTGAATCGTGTCTATTTGCAGAGAGAACGGCATTAGCCGCGCGAGAACTTTGATATTTTCAGACTCAACAGTCTAACGATTCTTTTTTTTTTCTTTATCACTATATCGTCTCTATTTGCTTATTCCTTCGATTATTTCACGTCTCATTGTTGGTCTAGTGAAAAATAGACAAGTGACACATACACTTTTTTTTATATAATCTTTCAACTAATCAAAGATAATGAAACGTTGAGATTTTTACCAACTGGAGATAATTACTATAACTAATGTAGTGTATATTTTTTTAATGTAGTGTATATTTTTTTAATGTAGTGTATATTTTTATTTCTTGAAGGAAAAGTTCAGTAAAAAATTAATTCAATGTGAAAAAATGTACACATAATCATGATTATTGAATTAATTTTTTATTGTGCTTTATTTATGTAATTTTTTAATTTACTATTTTTAATATTCAAAATACAGATTCTAAATAATTAATATTAAATTATTTTGTTTCAAGCGCAGGTTGAAAATAATAAATTTCGAAAGAATATTCAAAGTATTTTGTATTCAAAATATTAATTCTGAGAGTTATTTCCGAATAATTTCTTATTATTCTGTGTAAAAAATCAATAAGTTTTTTTTAAGTGACATTTTATTAAACAAATTTGAAAAAATTATTTCCGTATAACCTTCAGTATAATAATATTTATCACTTAAAGTACGAGCTCAAAAAGTTATTTTTATTTAATATTTTGGTATTTACTTTAATATTTTTATTATCCTTAGTTATTTTTATTTTTCCTTTACATATCAATTTAATTTTGTTTTTTTATTTATAGAGCAATTTTTTTCGATTCTTGGAAAATGATAAAAAATGTTAAAAAGAAAAACGATTATATTATTATTTTTATTTTATTAAACTTTTTTAATTATTCAAAGTACGAATTTTAAAAATAATTTCTGAAAAAGATTTTCGTATAAATTTGACTTCAATAATTTATTACTTAAAATACAAGTTTAAAAAAGTTTTTCTAAATAATTTTTTATTATTCAATGCGCAGATTATAGAGAAATTCTTTTCGATTTTTGCAAGATGATAAAAAATTTAAAAAAAAAAAAACGATTTTTTTATTACTTTAATTTTATTTTGCCTTTTTAATTATTCAAAGTACGAATTTTAAAAACAATTTCTCAACAAGATTTTCGTATAAACTGCACTTCAATAATTTATTATTTAAAACAGAAATTCAAAAAGTTTTTCGAAATAATTTTTTATTATTCAATGCGCAGATTATAGAGAAATTCTTTTCGACTTTTGGAAGATGATAAAAAATTTTAAAAAGAAAATCGATTATATTATTATTTTTATTTTATTTTACTTTTTTAATTTTTAATTATTCGAAGTACGAATTTTAAAAACAATTTCTGAAAAAGATTTTCGTATAAAAACTTCAATAATTTATTACTTAAAATACAAATTTAAAAAAGTTTTTCTAAATAATTTTTTATTATTCAATGCACAGATTCAAAAAATTAATTTTCAATAATTTAAATTTGTATTTTAGTTCAAAAAATTATTTCAATGGAAACTAATCCAAAATAATTTTTTGCAAGTTTTTAATTTCAAATATTATTGAAAAAAACTTTTCGAAGTAAATTTTTAAAAATTCATTCTAAATATAAAATTGTACAAAAAGAAAAGGTTCAAAAAAGAAAAGGTTCGAAAATTATTTCTTGAATTTGTACTCTAAGTAATAAAAACTTATGTAGTTATTTCTAAATAATCTTTTATTTATTAAAACTACGAATTCAAAAATTATTTTCCAAAACAAATTTTTTCGAATAATTTTCTATACAGAATAGAAATTTAAAAAGTTATTACTGAATAATTTTTTATTACTTAAAGAACAAATTCAGAAAGTTATTTAAAATAATTTTTTACTATTCACAGTACAAATTCAGAAAGTTATTTAGAATAAGTAAATTTTTCGATTATTGAAAAATTATTCCAAAATTATAAAAACAATTTTCCAAAAGCGTTTATTCGTTTGGTTTTGTATTCAAAACACAAATTCAAAAAGTTATTAAAAAAATATTTTTTTACTCAAAGTACAAATGAGAAGACTGTTTTGAAATAAATTATTCAAAAACAGTTTTTTTATTCGAAGTATTTATTATTATTATTTATATAAAAAATCATTTTTGAATAAATTTGTATGACAAAATTTTTTCTACTTCTATTCAAAAACTATTTTTATCCTTTCAAATTTAACAATAATTTTAATAATTTCAATAATAATTATTGTCCATTTTTTAGCTCAAATTGTTTATTAAAATAATTATTTTTAATAATTTTTGAATTATTTGGAAATTCGACAATATTAAAAATTTATACTTATAACCGAAAATACAAACTTCTAATAATATCAATAAAATGAATACAATTTTGTAAAAAAAATAATTCTACAAAATTGTGAATTAAAAGCACGAAAAAATCAAATTTTTAATAATTATAATTATAATTAAATTTTAACAATAAATTCTCTAAAGTTTTATATAAAATTCACTTTTAAATCTATTTTTATTAGAAAATTCTACGAAAATTGCATAACTATTTAAATAAAAAATAAATATTTTAATGAATAATTAAGCGTTTCTTAAAAAACAGTTTTTTTATTCAAAATATTTATTTTTATTCAATGTATTTATTATTATTTATACAAAAAAATATTTTTGAATAAATTTTTTACGATTAAAAATACAATTTTAATGAATAATTAAACGTTTCTTAAAAAACAGTTTTTTTATTCAAAATATTTATTTTTATTCAATGTATTTATTATTATTTATACAAAAAAATATTTTTGAATAAATTTTTTACGATTAAAAATACAATTTTAATGAATAATTAAACGTTTTCTAAAAAACAGTTTATTTATTCGAAGTATTTATTATTATTATTTATACAAAACATTATTTTTGAATAAATTTTTTATGATTAAAAATACAAATTAAAAAAAAATTTTCCAATAATTTTTTCCACTCTCGATATACACTGTATTTATTTATTTTGATTTTTTCCCCGACGAAATTATTGGAAGAGATCTCCGTTTGAGTTCTCGAAAAAAGTCACGTGATTTTCACACGAATTTCATGGGGCAGGTCAATATCCCATAGTGTAGCATTTGGGTCGAGTGGAGAAAATACAACCTGGAAACAGGTGAGGTAATCCCTAGACGTTATAAGGAAAAAGAGGGTGAAAGACCTAACGGTAGGAAGCGTAAAAGAATCTAGAAAAGGATTCTAGGACTTAAGTATAGAAATAGACCTAAAGCGAGGAGTGGATGACTGAGTATTCTCGATTTTTCAAACGTTATATTTAAAAACCAGTCTTCAAGAGATGAAGAAGCGAGAAAAATAAGAGGAAGAAGAAGAAGTCTAAAAGATTCGAAAATCGAATCCTCCTTCGCTCCTTGGAATTCAAAAAGGGATAAACAGATTAAATGTATATTCTAAAATGACGCGTTCGTCTAACCGTTTTTAACTTTCAATTTCAAAGTTAAATTTCTTTCAATTCCGTTTGAATTTGATACATTGACACAAAAATTTTTAATTTCAAAATTCACTCCTTAGTTATTATTTATTTCATTATTTATTAAATTTAATTAAAAATAATAATTACTAATGCTTATTAATTATTTTTAACTTCTTAGTACTTAATGTTTTTTAATTATTCACACTTTTTTAATTCTTATTAATTAACATTTTTTGCGTTATTATTTTCTTAGTTTATTATTCTTTTAATTGTTATAAATTAATATTTTCTATCAATTATTATTCTTTAAAAAAAGTTAGTTAAAACGGATTTATATCTTTATCAAAAAGTTAATCAGTAAAAAAACTATTTTTGAAAAAAGAATTAATCCGTAAGAATGTAATTGTTAAAATAACGAAAAACGAAGAATAACTGACGTTTTTAATAGACAAAATTTGCTATTAATTAATATTTTCTATCAATTATTATTCTTTTGAAAAAGTTAATTAAAGCGGTTTTATATCCTTATCAAAAAATTAATCATTAAAACAACTATTTTTGAAAGAAATTAATCCGTAAGAATGTAATTATTAAAATAACGAAAAACAGAAAATAACTGACGTTTTTAATAGACGAAATTTGTCAATTATGCCAGAAAATATATTCAAAGCGGGGATAAAAAATTTTATAAACCCTTTTTGGCGAATTTGACAAATGTCAGAGCGTCCAATTAGTAAAGTTTGTTCAGTTTATTTTTAAAAAAAAAAAAAAAAAAAAAAAACAAACAAAACAAAATGCTAGTTCGTTAGTGAAAAATGCTATTCAATATATGAATGGGATTGTAATAGATTTCCATTTTGTGGTCGATTCAGCAACGAGCTAGAGGCATTGTTTACAAACGTATAAATTTCATTTTTATACATGATTGGCACATTTTTTTTAATACAAAAATTTTTCTACTTCCTATTAAAAATTATTTTTGTCATTTAAATTTAATAACAATTTTCTAATAATTTTAATAATTTCAATAATAATTATTCCGTAATTTTTAGCTCAAATTCATTTTTTAATTCATTATTTTTAATAATTTTTGAAAAAGTTCTTTGACAATTTTCAAATTCATTTCCTTACAATATTTAATTTTAGGAAATTTCAATTATTAGTTAAATTCTTTTATTAAATGAATATTATAAAATAGAAACTGAAAATAGTATTAAAAAAACTCAATTAAACTTTTTTAAAAAAGTAAATTAGAAAATTCAATTTTTACTAGAATATTCTACTAGAATTTAATTATTTAAATAAAAATAAAACGCAATTAAATAATTTATTGAAGAATTAAACATTTCTTAAAGTTCAATTCCCATAAAAAATTGCTATCAACAAATTATCAAATACTTGATTTCTATCAACGAATTTTAATAAAATTTTTAAGAATAATTATTAAATTTTTAGAGAAACTCGATTAAAATTGTATTAAAAATAATTGAAATTCTGCAATAAATTTAATTATTTATGAAAATAATTGAATTCTTGCAAAGAATTTTTTTAAAATTTTCAAAAATAATTCAATTCTTGTAAAAAATTCACAGGATTTCAATTATTATTAAAAATTTAAACAAAAATTCTTGGCACAAATTAAAAATAACAAAATTCTTAGCAGATCTTAAATTACTTTCAGAAATCTTAATAAAATTTTTCTCAAGAATTTAAATATTTTCGTAAAATAATAAAAATCTTTGCAGGAAATCAATTATTTTCGATAGTCTTAATAAAATTCTTCTCAAGTATTCAATTATTTTTAAAAATATTACAATTTCAGCAGTAATTCAAACATTTTAAAAAGTTTTGATAAAAATTTTTTTGCTAGAAATTTAATTATTTTTAAGATAATTTTTAAAAAATTTCACAAATTCAATTTTTTAAAAAATTTTAAAAAAATTCTCCAAATTCAATTTTTTAAAAAATTTTAATGAAATTCTGCGAAGAATATTATTAGTTTAGAAAATAATTTAATTTTTGCAATGGATTTTATTAAAATTTTTGAAAATATTTGAATTTTATTACTTTAGAAAATAATTGAATTCGTGTGATAAATATTGTTAATTATGAAAATAATTGAAATTTTTTAATGAATTTTAATAAAATTTTTAAAAATAATTGAATTTTGCTGAAGAATTTTAACAAAATTTCCCAAATTCAATTATTTTTTTATAATCTATAATCTTAACTGAAATCTATTTTTAAATCAATGTTTATGAGAAAATTCTACCAGAATTCAATTATTTAAATACAAAAATAAATAATTTATTAAATAATTGAATGTTTCTTGGAATTCAATTCCTATTAAAAATTTTATCAACAAATGTTTAAACAATTAAATTCTTTGGACGAATTTTAATAAAATTTTTAAGAATTTTATCGAGGAATTCGATTAAAATTCTATTAAAAGTAACTGAATTTCTAAAAAGAATTTTATTAGGGACGAAAATAATTGAATCCCGGTAAAATGTTATTAATTATGAAAATAGTTGAATTATTGCAAATAAATTTTTTTTAAAAATTTGTTATTAATGAAATGCTTGTGAAATTTTTATTATTTTTTGAAAATAATTAAAATTTTTTGTAGAATTTTATTAAATTTTTTTAAAATAATTAAATTCTTTTAGTAAATTTTATAAAAATAGTAGATATCCAACAATAATTAATTTTTACAAGATTATTATTACTTTTGAAAATAATTTAAATTTTGCAATGGATTTTATGAAAATTTTTGAAAATAATTGAATTTTATTACTTTAGAAAATAATTGAATTCGTGTGATAAATATTGTTAATTATGAAAATAATTGAAATTTTTAAATGAATTTTAATAAAATTTTTGAAAATAATTTCATTTTGTTGAAGATTATTGCTATTTATTTATACAGATAATTAAAATGTTAAGGTTTTTTTTTTGAAAATAAATGAATTTCGGAGAAGAATTTAAATATTTCTAAAGATAATTGAAATTTTGACGAGAATTTAAAAAAAATGTTGAACATAATTGAATTTTTATACAAAGAATTTTATTACTTTTAAAAATAATTGGATTTCTGCAATTATTTGTAATTTCTCTAAAATTCTCCAAATTATATCGTATACAATTTACGAACTTTTCATCCTCTTTGAATGAAATTACAAACTTTACGGACTTGTTTTTTGAAAAACGAACTTGAAGCAAATTTACGGACTTTTTCAGGATTTACGAACCTACTTCGAGCCCTAATGAAGCAACTGAAGTCCACAGCGTTTTTAAAAACGAAAACCAAAAATAATGGTTGGGTATTTTTATGGTTGATTCTACGTCATGTTATTCTTTAATAATTGTATCTCTAGTGACAATTATAATTTCTTAAAAATTAAGGCAAATGAAAATTAGAGATGAATTTAATTTGTAAAAAATTTTATTTTCGATTTTTCATTTTTGAAAACGTTGCGGACTTCAGCTTCGTAAAGTTTCGAAATGGGTTCCAATCATGGCTATACAGAATGAAGGTCCACTTAGGCCCCAAATAGGCGAAAAGACAATTTTGGTCCCAAGTCAGATTCTCTTGTTTCAATGTAACTACACTGAAAAAAAAATTTATTTGATTCAAATAACCGATTATTTGTCTATAATCAAATAAATATTTACTTGAATCAAATAAATATTTACTTGAATCAAATAATTTTTATTTGAATAAATTAATTAGTATTTGCTTCAAATACTGAAATATTTGATTCAAACAAAAATTATTTGATTCAAGTAAATATGTGACGCGCTCCAAAGAAAGGTACCTAAGAAGCAAATGAATTGTAGGTTAGGGTCGTGTTAGATTTCTCTTGATTAAAAGTTTATTTTTAATTGTTTTAATTTAAAACTAATTTTTATTGAATATTTTGAATGTAATGAAGATTTGAAGATCAATAATTTTTAATTAAAAATTGATTTTCTTTCTCCATTTTTACTTGCAAAATTAAAAACATAACCTCAAATTTTTTGCTTCTTAGGTACCTTTCTTCGGAGCGCGTCACATATTTATTTAATTATAGACAAATAATCGGTTATTTGAATCAAATAATTTTTTTTTAGTGTACATTTTAATAAAATGCATTCAAAACCATGGAGAAAAAAAATGCAAAAAAAATGCAAAGAAAAAAAATAATCAGAATTGTCTGATTATTTTCTTCGATTTTCTTTTTTCCATACAACAAGTATATAGTGGTGTAAATTATTATTTTTTGCATTATAAAGAACGCATATAAAAAGCAGCAACAGCAGCGGAGAGAAGACAATAAAAATGTTGCGACACTAATGTTGCGCTTGATGAGAGAAGAAACGTCACGTTTTTTGACATGTACATATATATACATGGAAACAAGAGAGTAAAATAATGTGTTGTAGTATGTAAGTAATGGAGCTCTAGGCTAAGATGACAATGACGCCCGCCAACCGCCGCCGCACTAATGACACGACTCTTGATGACTATATAACTATGTAACTATGGGAAAGGCCACGTGGAACACTCGAGACCCTGAAACTATAAACCACGCCGAGTGCGAAATGGACAATAGTTCTATATAGGCAAAACGGACGACTTGTATTCTTGGTATAGGATATGTATCTGTGTTTCTATGTCGATGAGTTGTGTGTCTGTAAAATTTACAATCTGCATTTTGCATCTTCGTGTTATATAGACACTCTATAGGCAAGTAGCCTGTTCCTATTCAAGGTCATCAGTTAGACTCACAAGACACACCCACGAAAATGCTAATACAATTGCACGTTATTCCCTCTAAGCATCGCTAATATAATGCTCATTTAATAATGATTGGATCGCCATTCGCCACTGTATTATAAAGCTGACGACACTCTTTTTTCTTTTTTTTTTTTTTTAATGACGGAAGTCATCTCTTGTATATTCGCGCAATATCTATACTTTATAATATATAGATATAATAGGTGTGAAAATAACATGAGTCTGTGTGTATAAAATGTCTGCCTGTATTAAGCGCAAAACAAAAAACGTCTTTAAATGTGTCTGAGTTGCATTTATAATTTGTAAATGCAATAAAAAAATTCTCCAATGATTACATCCCACTGGTGATCTTCGACTTTTTTGTTCAATGCTCTCATAAATAAGTGACTTTTTTCGTTCCTGTCGCAATGAAATTATTGTCATTGTACTTTTTTTTGATACAAAAGAAGTTTTATTGTTTCGTAATTACCTGCAGAAATTTTGTATTGTAAGAACCTGACTTTTTGTTCTCAGTCAGAAATTTGGGAGAAAAACTATAAAGAAACAGGCTAAAAACTTCCTAGACCGTGAAATGAAATCATTATTTTATAACATGACAATATTTGCAAAATTTCCACATTTTTCTAAATTATTTTTATCGTGTCAAACTTATTATTTTCCAGAATTATAAACTAACATTCTCTTTTCAAATCAACTATTTTTAATAATTTTCGAAAAGTTTGTATGAGCCTTTTGAAAACAATTTGTTTACAATTCAATTTTACAAAACATCGATTATTCGCAAACTCGAAAATTAAATATATATAATTATATTATATAATTAATACAGAAAATAAAAAACTTCTATTAATTTCAAAAGAATTAATTTATTAATAAAAAGCTCGAAAAACTGAAATTTTTTAAAATTTAAACTTAAAAATTAAAACCTTTTTCCAAATTCAATTATTTAAAAAAAATTCAAGCTATATTGCTTTTAACAAACAATTATCTAGAATTTTAAATAAAATTCACTTTTAAATAAATTTTTATTAGAAAACTCTACAAGAATTGTATAATTATTTAAATACAAAATTAGATATTTAAATGAAGAATTAAATATTTCTTAAAATTGAATTTTTTTGAAGAATTTCATGGAGAAATTTTTAAATAATTAATTTCTTTCGACAAATTCTAATAAATTTCTAATAAAATTTTTTTTCAGAATTTTATTAAAATTTTTCAAAATAATTGAATTTAGGAAAAAAATTCTGTTAGTTCTGAAGATAATTAAAATTTTTACTAAAATATCAAAAAAAAATTTAAGCTAAATTGAATTTTCGAGTAGAATTCTAATATTTCTGAAGATATTTAAAAATTTCACTAGAATTTTTTTAAATTGTTAAACTAAATTAAATTTTTGAAACGTTTTAAAATTAAATATACCTAATTAGAATCTATAAAATTTTAACTGAAAAATTCATTTGTTAGTCAATTTTTAATTGAAAATTCTAAGAAAATTCAATTATTTAAATACAAAAATCAATAACGCTTTAAATAATTGAATTTTTATGAAAAATTTCATAACAAAATTTTTTAAAAGTTAAAGTCGTTAGATGAATAAATTGCATTAAAATTTTTAAGAATAATTACATTTCGCGAGGAGTTCAATTAAAATTGCAGTAAAAATAATTGAAATTCTCCTGTATGAGATTTACTATTTACGAAAATAATTGAATTTCTAAAAAGAATAAATTATATTATTTACGAAAATAATTGAATCTTTGTGAAAAAAATTATTATTCATAAAAAATAATAAAATTATTGCGAAGAAATTTATAAAAAAATTTGTTATTAATTGAATTCCCGTGAGATTTCAATTATTTTATGAAAAAAATTAAATGTCTGACTAGAATTTTACAAATTTTTTTTAACTAATTGTAATCTTTTGGAAACTTCTATAAAAATATACTTCTTTGAAAATATTATTTGCCGAGAATTTTATCGAAAATTTTTTTAAAATAATTGACATAATACGAAGAATTTTATCAAAATTCTCAAAAATAATTGAATTTTTACGAAAAGCTTTCTTAATTTTGTTTCATAATTGAATCCCAGCAAAGAATGTTCTCAAAATCTTTTTAAAGAATTGATTTTGTTCGACAAACTTTATGAAAATTGGGATTCAAAATAATTGATTTTCTGTTAAAATTTTATTCTTCACGAAAACAATTGAATCCCTGTTAAAATTTCATTATTTACAAAAATAATGGAGTTTCTGTAAAAATGTAATATTATTCATGAAAATAACGGAATTATTGCAAAATCATTTCATTATTGAGTAAAAAATTAAAAATTTTTTTGTAATTTACTGAATTCTTGTAAAGAATTTTATCAAAAAATTTGATAATAATTCTATTTTTTCGAAGAATTTTATTAAAATTTTTGATAATCTTAATTAAATTCATTTTCAGAAATGCTTTGAATTTCTTTTAAATAATAATTTCTTTGCTAATTTTAATAGATTTTTTAAAGAAATTGAATTTTTAATGAAAAATTTGTTTCCAGGTTTTACAAAAATGGTATTTCTTAGTAATTGAAGTCAAACATTTAATTTTTCGAAATTTATTAAATCTTTCCAGAAAATAATTGAAATCTATCGAAAATTTTCTATAATTTATTGAATACAATCAAATTTGTTTATAATACCATTTTTATTTGTTTATTCGAATTTGTTTATAGTGAAAATAATTAAATTCCTGAGAAGAATTTTATTATTTAAGAAAAACAATTTAATTCTTAAGATGAATTTTACGTCTGATAAAAATGACCAAATTGTTTCGAAACATTTATTGTAATTTTAGAAAATAATTCAATTTTTTCGAAAAATAAACTTAAAAAAAATTGAATCCTCTCATATAGAATTTTACTAGAATTTATTCAATTGAAAATAATTGAATTTTGGAAAAGAATTTTACTATCTTCAAAGGTAATTGAAATTTTAAGGTGAATTTAAAAAAATTTTTAAACTTAATTGATTTTTTGCAACAAATTTTACCACTTTTGAAAATCAAATTTTTCCAATCTTTTGTAACTTTTCAAAAAATTTCAAAATTATATCGTCGAATTTACGAACTTTTCTTGCTTTTTCAATATTAAATTACGTACTTTACGTCGGTGAAGTTCGCAACGTTTATGATCAACGATTGAAAGAAAAAAAATCATTTCTCTATAAAAAAAATAACATTTTTTGGCAACAAATATTTTTTTTTTGTAAATTATTATCTATTAAATTAGTTGTACTATTTTCTTTACAAAAATTCATAAAAAGTTGCTTTAAAAAATATTTTTCTTCTGAAATCGTTGACTAAGAATATGATTTTTAAGTCCTCAACGTCTATCAACAAAATTATTCACTTAATAAATGAAAAAAAAAATATAGCGCCAATATTGCCATAAAAGTATTTAGAAAAACTAGATTAATAATAATAATAATAATAATAATAATAATAATAATAATAATAATAATAATAATAATTGTCGTATAAATAAATATTAAATTAAAAATAATTTTGGAATAAATTAAACAAATTTTTTTCGTTGATCAACGTTGTGGACTTCAACTTCGTTGACTAAAAAAAATAATAAAAAAAAATAGACTTCAACTTCGTTGACTAAAAAAAATTTTAAAAAAATCTAAATCTAAAATTTCAATAAATGTTTCAAAACAATTTAATCATTTTAAAACGTTGTGAACTTCACAAACGTGACATTACAGATTTTTTTTTATAAAACTGATATTTACGATAACTATGCTTGGCGAGCCTAAGAGGTTTTTCCTGAATGTAATTATACGTTACGAATCAAATGAAGGTCCTAGGACAACGCCCTATTTTGTAACGACAAGGGCCTGATTGTAAGCACCAAAAACCCTTTTTTAAACTAAAATGAACCGCAAATGGAAAAAAAACCTTTTCCAATAGTAGTACAAGGGCATGAAAAAAAAATTTCCATAACCAAAATAACAATCGAAACGTAACTTCGCATATGTTTCTAAACACCAATACAAATGTCCTAGAGAACAATAACAGAGGATGAATCGGATAACCATAATTTTTTCATCTCCTACACCCACTGCTGACCTTAGAAAACTGGTTACCTTCATGCGCGTCAAATGGAACTCTATAGTAGTTGATTTTTCCTCTACTACCATGATGCAAAAAAGAAGAGAGAGAGAGAGAGAAAAAAATTATTCTCTCTTTTCTACGCCTAATAAAATTCTTTATTACGTCATATATTTACCGCCTATTTGTTGTACGTATGGAGAAAATGTGTGAGTGGCATTTCGTAGTTACGTCGCACATCATGTAAAGAATAGCGAAAAAAAAGAGAAAAAAGAGAAGAAAAAAAAAACGAGTATGGTTTATTTAATGTATAACGAGCACTAAAATAGCGAGTTCCACAGAGAGAGAGTGAGAGAGGCTTTTGGAAAATTACGTCATTCAGTTTAGTTCTGCGGGAGAACTACCCTCGGCGTTCTTGCGTCATAGCGAGCCTTGACCCCCAACCTTGAATTTTGGAATCAGATAATATCCATATATCAGCTTGTGCTTTCTTATTTTTACATCCCAGTACCAGACGAATATTTACCGTTAAGGAAGGAAAAAAAAAATTTACCTCAGTAATGACCGCATTATTATTGTAAATCGACTCTATAGCTAAATAGGGTTCAAATAGGGCCACAGTGTTTAAATCCCAATTGGGACTATATTCTTCAACATTCTGATTCACTCGAAAAGTGATTAAGTACTGAAAAATTTTTCTATTACAATTAATTAAAATTTTTTTCATTTTTAAAATTATTCGTAAACATCAATAGGTTATGATCCCCAAGTTTTGAACGTTCAAATAAACGAAATATTTTTTATTGAAGTTGTTTTAATAAATTCCTAATCATAAAAAACTTTTAAAACAAAAATTATACGTTTACAAATTCAGTAATTAATTTTTTGGATATTGGAGCAAAATAATTGCAATAAAAATTTAATTTTTCAGAAGAGATAAATAAATTTCGTTCATTTGAACGTTCAGAACTTTAGGATCTTAATAGGTTTGCTTTAAAATAAATATTTAATTATTATTATTTTTCCATTTTTTATAGGTATTGAGTTTTTGAAATTATTTCAATTTTTTACTTTCGAATACTTATTTCTATTTAACTGAATAATTAATTTAAAGATTTTCGATCGAACAATTGAAACTTTGTAAACACGGTAAATCGTTAGGTATTAAAATAACTCCAAAATGGATTAAAATAACACTAAATTGGATTATTTTAATCCTTTTTGGTGTTATTTCAATACCTAACGATTTACCGTGAATTTGTGAACGAGTGGATTTGAAATTTTCCAAAGAACTTTTTCAAAAATTATTAAAAGTAAATTGTTCGAAATTTTTCTTTTCTATTATGTGTTTAATTTGAAAAATTTCCAAATAATCGAAATTTTGTAAAATTAACCTTCGCGCTACCAATACTTTTTGTATACGCGGACTACCGGACGGCCACCCGGGGTGGCCAAACGCTTTTTTACTATTATGTTCCCAAAACGATTAAAATTCATCAAGAGTTTTTAATATAATTATGTATTATTACAAATACTGTATCTTAATAATGTTTTATGACACAAAACATTTGTTTTATTATTAAAAAATTATTTAAACAAATTATTGTTATTATTTACCAACTTTTTACAGAATACACCTAGAAAGTTGCAGTTTTTTCCTAATTTTGCAATTTACTAAATCTTATATAATTACTAATAAAGAATAAAAATTTAACTATTGTTTAAACTATTTTTAAACAAATTATTGTTATTATTTACCAACTTTTTACAGAATACACCTAGAAAGTTGCAGTTTTTTCCTAATTTTGCAATTAACTAAATCTTATATAATTACTAATAAAGAATAAAAATTTAACTATTGTTTAAACTATTTTTAAACAAATTATTGTTGTTATTTACCAACTTTTTCCAGAATACACCTAGAAAGTTGCAGTTTTTTCCAAATTTTGCAATGTACTAAATCTTATATGATTACAGATAAAGAATAAAAGTTGAATAAAAATTAAACTATTTTTTAAACAATTTAACTGCAGCTTTCTAGGTGCATTCAGGAAAAAGTTGGTAAGTAACAACAATAATTTGTTTAAAAATTGTTTAAACAATAGTTAAATTTTTATTCTTTGTTAGTAATTATATAAGATTTAGTTAATTGCAAAATTAGGAAAAAACTGCATCTTTCTAGGTGCATTCTGGAAAAAGTTGGTATATAACAACAATAATTTGTTTAAAAATTGTTTAAAAAATAGTTTAATTTTTATTCAACTTTTATTCTTTATCTGTAATCATAAATGATTTAGTAAATTGCAAAATTAGGAAAAAACTGCAACTTTCTAGGTGCATTCTGGAAAAAGTTGGTAAATAGCAACAATAATTTGTTTAAACAAATAAAAAATGTATTATAACATCATAATATATTTTATTTATTGATATAAAACAATTTTACTGTAAAAGTTTAACGATTTTATTTTTATTTTTTTGCAATATACGAAACAAACACCCGGTCACTTTTCAGTATTCTCGTACATACTCTTTTAATTGTTATAAATAAACAAGAAGAAGTGCTAAAAAAAAATTTATTTTTGTTTTTTTCGAAAGTAGATAAAATTTTGTTCAGTGAGTTAAAATGGCGATTCCATTGATACAAAATTCGAGGAGATATTCAACATTATGTATTAGTTGGCCACCCCGGGTGGCCGTCCGGTAGCGCGAAGGTTAAAGTGTAAATAAAAGTGTATTTCAAATTTTTCGAAAAAATTTTTTTTTAAATTATTTAAAATAATTAATTCAAAGATTAATTCAAAGATTTATTTTAGTTAAAAATTATATAAAATAATTATTGAACTGAAATGATAATAATTTTAAAGAATTAACAGTATCAATATTTTTATTATTTAAAATTTTGATTTTATAACTCATTGAAGATGATCAAATGATATAATCATTATTTTAAATTAGAAGAATATTGTTACTGTAAATTCTTCAAATTTATTATCATTTCAATTTAATTATTATTTTATGTAATTTTTCACTAACATTAATCTTTGAATCTATTATTTTAAATAATTTTTAAAAAATTTCTCCGAAAAATTTGAAATACAGTTATTTACAATTCAATTTTACAAAATTTCGATTATTTGGAAATTTTTTAATTAAAAACATGATAGGAAATAAAAACTTCAAACAATATCAAAACAAATTCAATTAAATTTTTTCAAAAAAATTAATTCTTCAGAATTTTTAGTTCAAAGAATGAAAATTAAAATTTTCAAAGATTTTAACTCTAAACCTTTTTAAAATTCAATTATTTCTTAAAATCCACTGTACAAAGTTTTTAATAATCAATTATTATTTAAAATTGTAACTGAAATTAATTTTTATATTTTTATTATAAAATTTTGCGAAACAGTAATTACAAAAATAAATAAGTTATTAAATAATTGAATGTTTCTTAAAGTTGTTTTTTAAGTGATAAAATTTTCAAATAATTGAATTCTTTTGACAAATTTGAATCAAATTTAGGAATTTTCCAAAAAAGTTTCTAGGAATATGATTAAAATTTATTTAAAATTCTGAGATGAGGTTTTTTTTGCTTATGAAAAGAATTGAATCTCTGCAATCATTTTTGTAACTTCTGCAAAAATCAATTTTATGTAAAAATGCCAAAAAGTATCTATATGTATTTTAAATTTTTTACCCAACAATTTTTAAGTATTTCATCCAAGATTTTTTTAGTAAAATTACAAATATCTTGTGCATTTTCGTTTAAAACTTTATTTAAAAAAAAAATTTTTTTTAAATTTATTTATTTATTTTTTTTGTAAAGATTTGGATAAAACTACCAAAAATGGTATTTATACAAAAAATCTATTTTTTCCTACATATTCTTGGTGCAAATTACTTTCAAAACATTTTTGATAAAATAATAAAAAAAACGTTTTTACTGTGGAGTTACATGTTGATAATTGAAAATCATTGAATTGGGGACAATTTTTGAAAATATATTATTTACAAAGAAAATTTATTATTTATAAAGATTATTTTCAAAGGATTTCAAAAATCTAAGTTCTTTAAAATTTCCCATTAAATTCATTCAAAATTGAAATTTTACAAAATTTCAAATTAAAACATTTTGAAAAGTTCATTTATTTATAAAAATTGTTAACGCAACTTTTTTAAAATTTATTTATTTTTTAAATATTTAAGTCAAATTATTCATCAGGCAATTTATAATAGTGATATTTTTATGGTAGTTTTTCTAGAATTAATTTATTTGAAAAGAAATTATGGTCAGAAATTGAAAAAAATGAAGATTTTTTTTATTAAAATTCGTAGAATTTTCGTATAGTTTATGAGTAGAACAAAAATTATATATTTCAGACTACTCTTTTAAATTCTCAAAATTGAATTTTTTCCAGTTACTTTTAATAAAAATCCGCACAAATTTTGTCTGATTTCCCATCTTCCTAAAGCTTTGAACATTCAAAATGAACGACAATATTTTTTTTACTTCTTCTAATTTGTATTTTATTTACAAAAAAATTATTTTTTAAGTCAAAACAAATTAATTCTTAACTAAATATTTTTTAATTTCAATTATTTTTCTTTTTTCGATAGTAATTTTCAAAAATACTGACTTTTTCCCTCAGTAAGTCTGTTTTAGTTCAGTCAGTTTTCATTTCGCTGAATTTTGATTTTTTTTATTTTAGTTCACCAAAGTGAATCAATTTCTAGAATAAATTTTTTAAAAAATACGTAACAATTATACTCTTTTTAGAAAAGGTCTTATAAATACATTTCGGATCATATTAACGGAGAAAAGGGATTGTTACGTTGAGAAAAAGATTGTTAATATAGAACTAACAATATTTTTGTTGACTTAACAATTCAGATTTGTTCTAATAACAATAAATCTCTTAAGGTAACAAAAAATTTGGCAACAACAAAAAAGCTAATATAAGAACTGACAAATTTATTTTGTTTACCTAACAATTCAGATTTGTTCTAATAACAATTAATCTGTTGAGGTTCAAAAAAATTTCGTAACTACAAAAAAGTTAACAAATTTATTTTGTTGATCTAACAATTCACATTTGTTCTAATAACAATAAATCTCTTGAGGTAACAAAAAATTTGGCAACAACAAAAAAGCTAATAAAAGAACTGACAAATTTATTTTGTTTACCTAACAATTCAAATTGGTTCTAATAACAATAAATCTCCTGAGGTACCAAAAAATTTGGTAACAACAAAAAAGTTAACAAATTTATTTTGTTGACCTAACAATTCACTTTTTTTCTAATAACAATAAATCTCTTGAGGTAACAAAAAATTTTGTAATATCAAAAAAGTTAGCAAAAGAACTAACAAATTTAATTTGTTGACCTAACGATTCAAATTGGTTCTAATAACAATAAATCTCCTGAGGTACCAAAAAATTTCGTAACAACAAAAAAGTTAACAAATTTATTTTGTTGACCTAACAATTCACATTTTTTCTAATAACAATAAATCTGTTGACATAACAAAAAATTTTGTAACAACAAAAGAACTAACAAAACAACTGATAAATTTATTTCGTTGACCTAACAATTCAGATTTGTTCTAATAACATTAAATATATTGAGGTAACAAGAAATTTGGTAACAACAAAAAAAATTTGTTAGATTAACAATTCTTTTTTCTCCCTGTACACTGCCAAATAGGGCAGAGAGCACATTCCATAAAAAATATTCTTTTTACACCCAATGCATTTGAAGCCAATTTACCCAAGATCCATTTCTCCAGCTTTCAAACGAGATGCATTCGCTAAAAAATTGCACGAAGCATATTTTGACCTCCTCTTTAACGGGGAAAAGTTTTGGAAGCCGAAGTTGTCGGACAATTATTTGCCTCCGGAAGGAACGATCATATTGGGGTGTTTGTGTGTCTGCGAGTGTATTTTGTATATATAGGAAGGGAAAATGCTCTGGCAGTGGCTACTGACCTGCGCAACGGGCGTAAAGGCCACGCGACCAGGCCGGGTCAGGTCAGGGCCGTCCTACCCATGCTGCATCCTCGACATCGAGAGGCGGAAGGGGCGCCTGCCACAGCCACCGTCGCCGTCGCGTCGAGTTCAAATCGGGTCACCACCCACGTCATTCACGACGCAGCCGCGCCATACAGCACCACACACGTTTCACACATACACACTGCACGTCCCTTTCTCACATGCAAAACCCCATGACACACTTACCGTTCCATATTTTGCAGGTTCACCTTCTCCAGCTCTATTATAAACGTCCCGCAAAATCCCTGAAACCCGACATGAGCGAAATGGAACATTTTTCCCCCATTTTTTGTCCCGGGAAAATGTATCGTCGACTCAGTTCAATATTAGCGGTTGTTTATTATTGCTATTATTTTATGTCCGTCAAGATGAATCTGAAGTTACCAACGTTGATTCAACGAAAAACTTAAAAAAAAATTTTCTCAGGATATAAATTTTTCTTGTATATTTTGAACCCAAGTAAACCCTCCAAACCCTAAAATAAAAAAAAAACGTGGAAAAAGCAGTGACTTTTATTCTTTTTTTTGAATTTTTTCCAAAAATCACGAAATTTTAAGTAAATTAATAATTCCTCGCCTGGGTAGTCATTTCCAAGTAGATCCAAGTCGGGGAAAGCAGCAATTTTGGTTTCTTTTGTCACGGATTTTTGGAAAATCCGGAAATTTCAAGTAATTTAATAATTCCTCGCCTTGGTAGTTACTTTTTTCTTTTGATAATTGTTTATTTTAATATTACACGTTATTTAAAAAAATTTTTAAGTAATTCCAAATCGGGGAAAGCTGTAATTTTAAATTTTTTTGTATCACGAATTTTCCCAAAATTCCGAAATTTCATTTAAATTCATAATTCCATAATTAATAATAATTATAATATATAATATTATATAATTAAAAATTTAAAAAAATTAAAAAAAAAAAATTTTTATATAATTTTCATAATTATTTATTCCAATGTCGTGTGCCATTTAAAAAAAAATCCAGGTAGTTCCAAGTCGGGGAAAGCAGTGATTTTAATTTTTTAAATGAAATTCCAGGATTTTTAGAAAAAATTCGACAAAAAAAATAAATATCACTACTTTCCCCGACTTAGAATCACTTGAAATTTTTTTAAAATAACGTCTAATGTCAAAATAAACAATTATCAAAAGAAAAAAGTGACTACTGAGGCGAGGAATTATGAATTTAAATGAAATTTCGGAATTTTGGGAAAATGCGTGACACAAAAAAATTAAAAATTACTGCTTTCCCCGACTTGGAACTACTTGGAATTTTTTTTAAATAACGTGTAATATTAAAATAAACAATTATCAAAAGAAAAATGTAACTACCGAGGAGAGGAATTATTAAATTACTTGAAATTTCCGGATTTTCTAAAAATTCGAGCCAAAAAAAACGAAAATTACTGTTTTCCCCGATTTGGAAACGTAAAACATTTTTTTAAATAGCGTCTAATATTAAAATAAACAATTATAAAAAAAAAAGACTACCGAGGCGGGATATTTAAGGCGAGGTTTAATTTACTTAAAATTTTGTGATTCTTGGAAAAAATTCGACAAAAAAAATAAAAATCACTTATTTCCCCGACTTGGAATTACTTGAAATGTTTTTAAAATAACGTCTTATGTTAAAATTAACAAATATCAAAAGAAAAAAATGACTACCGGGGCGAGGAATTATGAATTTAAATGAAATTTCGGAATTTTGGGAAAATTCGTGATACAAAAAAATTTAAAATCACAGCTTTCCCCGACTTGGAACTACTTGGAATTTTTTTTAAATAACGTGTAATATTAAAATAAACAATTATTAAAAGAAAAAAGTAACTACCGAGGTGAGGAATTATTAAATTACTTGAAATTTCCGGATTTTCCAAAAATCCGTGACAAAAAAAACCAAAATTACTGCTTTCCCCGACTTGGAACTACTTGGAAATGACTACCCAGGCGAGGAATTATTAATTTACTTAAAATTTCGTGATTTTTGAAAAAAATTCAAAAAAAAGAATAAAAATCACTGCTTTTTCCACGTTTTTTTTATTTTAGGGTTTGGAGGGTTTACTTGTGTTAAAAATATACAAGAAAAATTTTCTCAGGATATAAATTTTTCTTGTATATTTTTAACCCAAGTAAACCCTCCAAACCCTAAAATAAAAAAAACGTGGAAAAAGCAGTGATTTTTATTCTTTTTTTTGAATTTTTTCCAACAGGTAAATTAATAATTCCTCACCTCCAATAACTAATGTCGTGTGCTAAAAAAAAAATTCCAAGTGGAAAAAGCAGTAATTTTTGCTTTTTTGTCACGGATTTTTGGAAAATCCGGAAATTTTAAGTAATTTAATAATTCCCTGCCTCGGTATTACTTTTTTCTTTTGATAATTGTTTATTTTAATATTACACGTTATTTAAAAAAAATTCCAAGTAGTTCCAAGTCGGGGAAAGCAGTAATTTTGAATTTTTTTGTGTCACGCATTTTCCCAAAATTCCGAAATTTCATTTAAATTTATAATTCCTCGCCCCGGTATTTATTTTTTTCTTTTGATAATTGTTCATTTTAACAATAGACGTTATTTTAAAAACATTTCAAGTGATTCTAAGTCGGGAAAAGTAGTGATTTTTATTTTTTTTGTCGAATTTTTTTCAAAAATCACGTAATTTTAAGCAAAATAAAACCTCGCCTTAAATAACTCGCCTCGGTAGTCATTTTTTTCTTTTGATAATTATTTATTCCAATGTCGTGTGTCATTTAAAAAAAATTTCAGATTGTTCCAAGTCGAGGAAAGCAGTGATTTTGATTTTTCAAATGAAATTCCAGGATTTTTGGAAAAAATTCGACAAAAAAATAAATATCACTGCTTTCCTTAACTTGGAATCACTTGAAATGTTTTTAAAACTATCAGTTGACATTTATTAAAAATATTGAATTTGGATAATTTTTAGTAACATTTTTTAAATAATAAAATTGTTTTAAGAATAAATTTAACCAATTTTCAATATTTTCTAATATTTTGAATTAATTCAGTCACCACTATCACTTTTTGCTTCCCTTGAGTGCATTTCATTTTTAATATAAACTGTTTAATATAATAATATAAATTATATAAATTACTAAAATACGTTAAGAATATCATAAGAAAAAAACTTTATTAAAAATATCACAAGTTTCTGCAGGAAATGATAATTTAATTATTTTTTTTAAAGGGTTTAGAGTTTAGTCTCTTATATAATATTTCACCAGAATGCAGAGCTTCATGTAAATATAAATTTTCAATAAAAAAGTGATTTTCGAAAATATAGACTTATGCGGTTTCTACACAAAACTCTTCAATTGTATTTATTCTTGAAATCTACTTTTACTAAAATAATTTAAAATTAATACAATTTTAAAAGTTGAATTAGAAGCGTTTACCTTAAATGAACTTGAAAAGATTTTTATTGGAAATTTCGTAAAATTTCAATTTTAAATGAATTTGAATATTTTGTAAAATTCGTTTCATTAAATTTCTCAAAAACTGAAATTATTCTTAAAAAATAATAATAAATTTTAAAAAAATTATTAAAAAATTAAAAATTATTAAAAAATTATTAAAATTTAATAATAATGATGATGGCTTTATCGATCACTACAAGTCATTTAAAAAAATGTAAAAATAAGAAAAAATTTCTTTTGTTTCGGAGTGATCGACAAAGCCATTAATATTAAATACCACTGAGTGATAAATTCAAATCAATATTTTATTAAAATTTGTTAAGAGAATTCAATTATTATTTAAATTTTCAAAAGGTTTTAAATTAAAATCTTGGAAAAATTGAATTTTTTATACTTTTAACGAACAATTTTGTAGAATTCATTTGCTTTAAAAGTTAACTTACTACCTTTTAAAATCTATTAATTTTAATAACTTCCGAAAAAGTACTCTGACAATTTTAAAATCCATTTCTTTATAAATTACAATATTCAATTTTTCGATATTTTAATTATTCCGAAATTCTTCAATTGAATATATATGTAAGGAAATAAAAACTTCAAATTTAATCTGAAGTTTTATATGAAGTTTATATTAAAAATCAATTATTATCAGAAAATTCTACGATAATTCAATTAGTTAAATACAAACAAAGATAATTTATTAAATAATTCAATTTTTCTTAAAATTTCAATTCGGGTCATCGCCTATAGTTTTTTCACGATTTCGTAACTTGACTTTGACTTTCGATTTGATTTTGACTTTGACATTCACTTCAAAGACTTTGTCTTTGACTTTGACTTTGATTTAGAAAATCAAAGAAGAACTCAACGTGAAGTCAAACTTAAATTGAAAGTTAAAGTCAATGTGAAAATAAAAGTCGAAATCAAATTCAAAGTCATTGAAAGTTTCAATTTAAAATCAATGTCAAAGTCAAAATCAAGTGGAAAATTAAAGTGAAATTATTTTTTAATTAAAACTATATCAAATAATTATTTGTTTATGTTCATGTACTTCATATATAGGATTAGATACAAAAAGCACGAATTATAAAATAAATTAAACTTAAAAAGGAAACAAAATTAAAATCAGCCCCCTGATAAAGCAAGTAGGCTATGCAAACCGTCCAATCAGAAAACGTTGAGAATCGATATATATTGAACATGCGCAGTGGAACATAACCTCTTAACTATCAACCATTTAAAAATATAAAGCGAATTCCATTTTTTATTCTACAGTACAAAATATTATTTTCCATATTTAAAAACCTGATTTTTATCTATAAGCAAATGATCATTCTAATAATGATAGCGTGATCATTAATAAACACGCGTTTCATGAGAATTTTAATTGGGATTTGCGAATTCATTTTTCAGTGTGGTGGTTATTTTCTTGTAGAATAATTTATATAATAAATGAATCTGTGTGACTAAACTTGAACTGCATGTGATTATTCTTGTGCCTCTTGATTGGTTTTTCGCACCAACTCTAAAAGATTCGCGAATCCATTAAGAAAAGGCATTAGTCAAGTTCTGTTCTTTCCCCCCACCGCCCAAAAAAAAGAAAAGAAAAAAGTTTTTTGACTCATTTGAATTAATAGTGACTGTGACTGATTACTGTGAATTGGTTAAACTTTAGCTGGCGAATTAGTGAAAATTTTATACGTTTTACTCATTTATTATCGAGGTTATAGAGACGAAAAAAGGACGGAGTGGGAAATTTCTAAGACCTGGACTGACTTTTAGGACTTATTCAGAAGTTACGTAAGAGATTTTCTTTGGTGTTGAAAGTTTAATCTCCTTTTTATCCCTATGCAAAAAATTGTTGCTTATGCTTTTTTTTCTGTTGGTAGTAGAAATTAGTTAGTACCTTCTCCCTTGAGAAAAATTTAATTTTTCCCAAAGAGAAAATATCTCTGACCCTTGCCTTAAAACTTTACCCATAATTTATTCCTGGCTTCTTATTGAGAATTTTTGCCACTCTATTCCTTTGTTTCAAATTTAAATAGACGGTAAATATTTGCCTCACAAAATTTCGGCCATTCTCATCTAAAAATTGGTTCAATTAACCATTAATAAAATGAAAAATATTTACAGAAATTTAATAAACTAGTTTCAACCCTGCTAGAGCCCTATTGCAATAAGGAGAAAAAAGTGTTCTATTTTATGCACTGATACTAAAGAACTACTTTTCAATCAAGGAACAAATTTATTTTTTACCAACATTTTTACTTTAGATTTTTCTTCAAAAGTTTCTACTTTTGTTAATCATGGCTAAAAATTGGCAATAATATTAATACTATTTTAGATTAGCACAAAAGGATATTACTTATTTTCTGATTTATAACATTTTAAATTTAATTCTAATTGAAATCAGAGATTTATTAATTATTACACTAGAGAACCAATCTTGAATTAGTCTTGAAAAAACGTTGCCAAGATACAGCCAATATTGACCTGAAATTCAATGTCTAATTTAAATTCCATAATCTAACCTTTTGGCCTTTTGAGTAATATTATTACAGTAATATGTAAATTAGAGTTTTTAAAAATGACCCCCTGTACATATTTATTATAATTTTTGAACCAATATTGGCCCTATTTTGGTAGCAATCATTACAAGATTCAGTCAACTTTATTCTACTTATTTCAAAAAGTTTTTTCTTATCATAAAAATTGTTTTTCATGTATTACAATTATTTTTAACTCATAATGAATTTAAGATTAACTCTCTAGCTAATTTCGATTTAATATTTGAATTTAGAGCTGAGTATCGGAACGGCAAACTTGGCACAAAATTGGCCCAATGTTAGTGACGTGGATTTCGAAACAAACTGAAAACAATTTCCCTTTTCTTCTGATTAATTCACTACTTTTAATAAATACAAAAAATTTGAGACTATGAATTGGTTAATACATTTGTAATCTTGGAACAATATTGGCTTAATGTCGGCAACATTCAAACTATTTAATTAAATTATTAAAACTTAACTTAATTTAACAAAAAATAAAAGTCATTATTAAAAATTAAATTAAATGAAAAAGAATTGAATTAAAACATTATAATAACTAAAATAATTGACAAAAATTGGATTAAATTACGAAAAATAGAATAAAATTCATATTCGCTTAATAAAATCGAATCTAAACTGAAATAAGCTTTAAAAAACTAACAAAAATTTAAAAAATCTACTTCGTCCTAATTAATACTTTTTATTTTCCTAGACTTGGGACAATATTGGCTAAATTTCGGCAAGAATTTATTGACTTAAATTATCAAAAATTGAATTCAGTTACTCAAAATTTAAATAAATTATCTACAATTGAATTGAGTTACCAACAATTAAATTCTAAAAAAATCTAATCACATTACAAAAAAATTGAATAAAGTGACAGAACATTTAATTAAATTTACCAGAAATTAAATTAAATTATCAAAAATTTAATAAAATTCAAATTCACTTGAATGAAATTTAATAAAAATAGAACTAAATGTAAAATGATAGGAATTTCCGAAATATACAATTTGTCCTAAATATTAATTTCTATTTTCGAATTTTTTAGGCAATATTGGCTGCATCTTGGCAACATTGGAATTTATTGAATTAAGTTATTAAAAATTGCAAAATCGCACAAAAAATTGTAATTTGTTGAATTAATTTACCAATAATTGAATTAATATTAATATTAATATTATTATTATTAATTTTTTTAATATAAGAATCAATTGACAAGAGTTGAGTTAAATTGGAAAAATTTGAATGAAATTACGAAAAATCGAATAAAATTCGTTTATTCAATTGAATAAAATTTGTTTATTAATTGAGTGAAATTCATTTATTTACTTGAATAAAATATGTTTATTTAATTGAATAAAATTCGTTTATTTAATTGAATAAAATTCGTTTATTCATTTGAATAAAATTCGTTTATTCACTTGAATAAAATTTGTTTATTCACTTTAATAAAATTCATTTATTCTCTTGAATAAAATTCGTCTATTCGCTTGAATAAAATTCAAAAATCAAACAAAAAACCGTCTAAATCGAAAAAATACAAAAATGCCAAACATTTTTAAACTACAAGTCTTCCTGAATATAAAATTCTATTTTTGCAGTCCTGGCCTAATACTGGCATAATCTTGGCAGCCATGTAATTTTTCGAATTTAATTTCCAAAAATTGAAATCAGTTTCTAAAGATTGAATTAAATTATCAAACATTGAATTCAATTACTTGAGATTGAATTAAATTATCAAACATTGAATTCAATTACTTGAGATTGAATTAAAATATGAAAAATTCAATTCAATTACTGAAGTTTGAATTGAATTATCAGTAATTAAATTAAATTTCAAAAAATTGAATTCAATAACATAAAATTGAACTAAATTAATTTTCAATCCAATAAAGTTCAATCAAAATAAAAACAAATACAAATGCAGAATTAAATAAAGATTGACTTATTTCCGAATTCAATTCAAAAGTACTTTCGGAATTTATTTTCATCCCTTCTCTCTAAATTTGAATCAAATCAAAATTATACTTTTAACTAACAATCGGTGATTGACTTTTTGCTTCTAAATCAGTTAAAAATAACCAATTGTCAGTAAAAAAATGACTGATTTCCAGTAAACAATAACTGAAAAATTAGTTCAACTTAACCAATTGAATCAATTAACCCTTTAAAGCCAGATTTTTTTTAGAAATGTGCAATTTTCGTTATTTTTTTAGACCGTCATTTTTATTTTGTAAAAATGACTTCGGATTTGTAATCAGCGACCTCAAAAACCCCCAAGTGGTCATTTTCACTTTCACTTAACTTTATTTAATTTTCGATTTTGTAATTTTTTGTTGTGTATCTTGCCATAAACATACTTTTTTATTATTGTAAAAATTAAAAGATTGTTAATTCTTTATTGCACTATAAATTTTTTTCACAAAGTAGAATAAATTTGTGGGTGTTGGGTTTTTGAAAATCGAAAATATTTTAATTTTTGTCAAAGTTATTAAGGTTTAAAGTCAAAAGTGGTTTCGATCGAAACCGCTGGGCCATAAAGGGTTAAAAGAATCTACTTAAAACTCAGGTTCCTGAAGTTGCCATCTATATGCTCAGCATCAAAAAAAAATTTTTTTTCTGGACGAAACGAAAAAAATTACTCGATTTTTTCCAAGATTTAAAGTTTAAAGAGTACTCTTAAAAAGTTTTTTACTTCCTAGGTGAATGAATGAAGGGAATTTAGTTAAAAATTCATCACTAAAAATAGGAAAAAATAGTTTTCGATGTTGAGCATCGATGCCAACTTCAGGAACTTTAAAAATGAGTTATTTTTATCAGTAGAAACATTACTATTTAAATAAGTTAGCGACTTTTCGCTTTTGAATCAATTATTTTGGATTCAACATTACAGACTCCATTTATTTATGATTCCCAAGTTTTGAACGTTCAAATGAACGAAATATTTTTTATTGGAGTTGTTTTAATAAATTCCTAATCATAAAAAACTTTTAAAACAAAAATTTTACGTTTACAAATTCGCAGTAATTAATTTTTTGGATATTGGAGCAAAATAATTGCAATAAGAATTTAATTTTTAGAAGAGATAAATAAATTTCGTTCATTTGAACTTTCAGAACTTTAGGATCTTGTTTTGTATTAATGATCCCCAAGTTTTGAACGTTCAAATGAACGAAATATTTTTTATTGAAAATATTTTAACAAATTATGAATCACAAAAAAGTTTAATAACTAAAATTTTACATTTAGAATCTCTGTAATTAATTTTTTGGATAGTGAAGTAAAATAATTACAATAAAAATTTAATTTTTAGAAGAAATAAATAAATTTCGTTCATTTGAACGTTCAGAACTTAACTCGCTAATAAAAGTTCTACTAAAGTAGATATAAAAATATCGCTATAATAGCTATAAGTTTCGCTGATTTGGCTCCATCGATAATCCATTTTCGCTAATCCAGCGAAAATGATATTTCCTGCGTTTCCTTTTGAAAACAACACAACCTCAAAATAACACTTGAATGAAAACAATTTAAAATTAATATTCAAAGCGTATATTCAAATTTTATTAATTATATTTATTATATTATAACTAATAACATTTAAAATTAATAAATTAATACGTATTTAGAGGTAAGAAATGTATATTTGACAATTGTTATTTTAGAGAAATTTCTATGAGAATGGTAAGCTGTCAAACATTTCCAATATGGCTGACCAGTTATATTCATTTTCTCTATATTAGAGAAACTGTTTGACTACTGCATTGGAAACCATTCACTGAATTAGTTGCATAGATTCTTTATATTATTTATTTTCGAAATTAGCTGTTCCCCACGGTAAAATTTTTTTACGTGTAGGATCTTATTTATTTAGTCAAAAAGAAATCCGAAAACTGGGTAAATAAATCTACCATCCCCTCCCTCTTCCACCAGAATTTTCAATTAATCAAAAAACAAACAGAGCAAGTAAATAAGAAGACCGCGAAAACAATGAAAAGCCGCGACTGTAAATAAAACTTGAAAACAAGGCCATGTGGTATAAAAGAGAAAGACATAACGAAGCGAGAGAAATTAATTAAAGCAGGTATCGAATGAACGGAAAGAGAAAAGTCGTATACATGTGAAGGAGAAAGGTTTCACCAAAGATTGAATTGCTTTTATAATGGGCATGGCGTGGGGGATTGGACGAATTGTTGGCGCGGCCAGTTTCAGGGTTACCGGTTGGTGAATAAACACCGTCACCGTCAGTGACCCGGTTTAAACTTACTCTCCCTACGTGGTCGACCGAGATCTCTGTTACTCCAGTCGTCCCTGTTCCACAACTCTCCCGGGATGCTGGGGGTAACTGGGTCACAGCCAGATATCGACATCTTCTGCAGTGGGTGCCCCTTGCATTTTACCCCCTCCACTCTGGATTGTACCGTCCTCTACCACCCAATCAGCATCATCATATCCACCCTCACAACACATGCACTCTCCCTCTCTCTCTCTCTATATGCAACCGTATCCCATTGTTTACGTGGCTACACCCGTTTACAATCCTATAAGTGCGCTTTATATCTAGAGAGGACGTATATATATATATTTACGTGACCTCGAGTATAGGAAACTTGAGGAGTTAACCCGGCAGTTAACCTACATGGACACATAAATACTTGTATATGTTACAAATCGTTCATTTAACGGAGTTACACAACAGTTTGAGGACGTACTACTACTATATATATGACTTGAGGAAGGGAAAATGATAAGTGAACGAACCAAAAGCCTCGTGTCGTACTTTGGAAGTTTACTTTTTGTTTTTGCAGGAAGAAAAAAAAGGAGAATATTGCTGCAGTGTTGAAAGAGATTAATTATTTTGAGACGTATTTGTATATATAAATGCTAAAAATGTATAGGTCTTGGAGTAATTAATCTCAATCAGGGTCAACATTTCTCTGATTGTCAGTTGAATTTCTGTGATTTAGATTTAGTCATGAGTTATTGAGCGACTTGAGAACATTTTTTGTATTCCAAAATTAATGTTTACATCCCATAAATCTGCGAATTAGTTGAAATTTTAATCTTTTTCAAGTAGTGAATGATTATAATCCTCTAAATCTGAATTAATTAAAATTTTAACTGAATTTACTTTACAGTTTTTCTAATTATACAGGGCTCGGATCGTCTTAAAGACTCCAAAAAAAAAAAAAATCGCTTCAGTCGCATAAATTCACAACAAAAGTCACGAAAAGTCGTATAAAATTTCCAAAAAAGTCGAATTAAATTTTAGGAAAAAAACGCCAAAAATGAAAGACGAAATTGTCAAAATTGTAAAAAAAATCACATTTCTCGCCAACACATCATTTAACATCAAACAATCTAGAATAATATTTAATAAAATTTAATAAAATGCATGGCAAAAATTTAATTAGGTATATTTTTAACATTTTTTTTTTTAAATCTGTTCAAAATTTCAATTATTTTTAATAAATAATAAAATTCTTTTCCAAAATTCAATTATTTAAAAAAAATTTAATAAAATGCCTGTCATAAATTCAATTATCTTTTTAAATAATATAATTCTTCTCTAAAATTCATTTATTTTCAAAAATAATGAAATTCTTTGCAAAAATTTAATTACAACAAAAAATGTTTTTTTAATTTCTCGTCAAAATTTTATAAATAATATAATTCATTATGGAAATTCAATTATTTTCAAAAAATTTTTTTAAATTCTCAAAATTTCAATTATCATTATAAATATCAAAGTTCTTCTTCAAAATTCAATTATTTTTAAACAATTAAAGAAAATTTAGTAAAAAGTTTGCCACAATTTCAATTACCTTTATAAATAATAAAATTCTTCTCTAAAACTAATTTATTTTCAAAAATAATAAAATTCTTCGTAAAAATTCAACTACAATCAAAAATATGTTTTTAATTTCTCGTCATAATTTTATAAATAATATAATTCATTATGGAAATTCAATTATTTTCAAAAAAATTTTTTAAATTCTCAAAATTTCAATTATCATTATAAATATCAAAGTTCTTCTTCAAAATTCAATTATTTATAACAATTAAAGAAAATTTAGTAAAAAGTTTGCCACAATTTCAATTACCTTTATAAATAATAAAATTCTTCTCTAAAACTAATTTATTTTCAAAAATAATAAAATTCTTCGTAAAAATTCAACTACAATCAAAAATATGTTTTTAATTTCTCGTCATAATTTTATAAATAATAAAATTCATTATGGAAATTCAATTATTTTCAAAAATTTTTTTTAAATTTTCAAAATTTCAATTACCATTATAAATATCAAAGTTCTTCTTCAAAATTCAATTACTTTTAAACATTTAAAAAAAAATTCAGTAAAATGCCTGTCATAATTTCAATTATCTTTATAAATAATAAAATTCTTCTCTAAAATTCATTTATTTTCAAAAATAATGAAATTCTTCGCAAAAATTCAATTACAATCAAAAATGTTTTTTAATTTCTCGTCAAAATTTTATAAATAATAAAATTCATCATGGAAATTCAATTATTTTCAAAATTTTTTTTTTAATTCTCAAAATTTCAATTATCTTTATAAATATCAAAGTTCTTCTTCAAAATTCAATTACTTTTAAACATTTAAAAAAAATCTGTTCAAAAATTCAATTATCTTTATAAATAATAAAATTCTTCTCTGCATTTCAATTATTTTCAAAGAATTTTAATAAAAATCCTGTCAGAATTTCAAATATTTATTTCTGTATATTTGTAACTATCTTTATAAATAATAAAATTCATCCTAGAAATTTATTTACAAAAGTAATAAAATTCTTCGCAGAAATTCAATTATTTTCAAAAATTTTTTTTATATTTCTCGTCAAATTATCATTATCTTCATAAATAATAAAATTCATCATGGAAATTTAATTATTTTCAAAAGTTCTGATAAAATTCTTTGCAAAATTCATTTATCTTAAAAAATAAGAAAATTCATCGCGGAAATTCAATTATTTTCAAATTTTTTAAATTCTCCCCACAATTTCAACTATTTTTAAAAATATCAAAATTCTTCTTCAAAATTCAATTACTTTTAAACATTAAATATTAAAATGTTATAATTTTACTGTAACAACTATTTTTTTACTGATTAATTATTAAAATTGTAAATGATCTCAAAGCAAAAATTTAGTAAATTAATTCAAATAAGTTTTTATAATTTTAACTGATTTAATTATGTGATTGATTTTTTGAATTTAAATCAGTTAAAACTTACTGATTCACAAATAAAAGTTTTTCTACTGATATGGTAGTATATTTTTTCTAATTTTTTGACTTAATGTACTGATTCACAGTGACAAATTTTTTTTACAAATTAATTACTAAATTGTAAACGATTTGAAAGCAAGAAATCGGTTTTAGATTGAAATGAATTAAATTTCAACTGTTTTGTGTAAATTAACGATTGAATTTTTGCATTTGGATTAGTTAAAATTTACTGATTCACAGTAACAAAATTTTTTTACTGATTAATCAGTAAGTTGTAAATGCTTTAAATGAAAGAAATCACTTTTAGATTTAAATAAATTGAAATTTTAACTAATTTAAATCCGTGATTTAATTTTTGCATTTGCATCAGTTAAAAATTACTGATTCATCAACAAAAGTGCGTTTTTACTACCAAGTTAGTCAATTTTAACTGATTTTTTGCCATGAAATCAGTTAAAATATACTAATTGGTTAGTAAAAATTTTCTATTTATAAATTCTTTCTAAATTTGAATTAGTAAAAAATAAAAATGTTTACTAATTTGAATTTGTGTCTGACTTATTTTTTCATTTGAATCAGTAAATTTTAATAGCAAACAGTCTTTCTAAGAAGTTAGAAGTAAAATTTACAAATCAAAAAGCAAAAATTTAGCTATGAATTTCAATTAGTAAACATTTTTACTAATTCAAATTTAGATAGTTAGTAAAATTTAACTGTTATAAACACAAGTAAAGGTATTGATTAATTAGTAATTTTTAACTGTTTTAAGAGAAAAAAGTTAGTGACTGATTAAATCATTTTTAACTTTTGATGATTCGTCACTTTAAAAATTACAGGAAATTTTAATTGTGAAGTATGTACATTAAAAATTTTAATTATTTGCTAATAAGGCTATCGAGAGTAAAATTACGAAAAATTATTTAATTATTCATAATAACTTCATTGATTAAAATCATGTAAATATTGTCATTGAAAATCAGTTAAATTTTCGTTGATTCAGTTTTAGAGATCAAATTATTTTTTTCTAATTAATTTTCAAAAAATTGAATAGTATAAAAAGTAATCAATAAAATAGAGTAACTTATTCATAAAATATGAGTTTTTTCGTTAGTTCGTAAATTTAGACTCAAAATTCTAAAATCAACATTTTGGACATATGCACAGTTTTCTTGAAAGCATCAAATTAATACTAAAGTGGTTCAAATTGATGCTAAAAATGTGGGTCAATTTTTTATTTTATCCACTTTTTTGGTATCAATTCGTTGCCATTTGATACTTTCAAGTTAACAATGTGGTTGAGTATTTAATTTAGACATTAATCAGAGTGATTGTTTCATGATTGAACATATGTGATTGTTTCGAAAAAAGATGGTAACATAATCTTATCTGAATTTTCGAATGAAACACTTTTCTTTTTTTCCTTCCTTGAAATTTAATCAACCTTTTTCAATGGAGAATTTATATAATTAACTCCTTCTCTTCCCCATGTAACCTACTTTCTTACGCATCTTCCTCCTGACTGACAGATGACCTTTACAAACTACACAGGGTCTTTTGAATAGCTAAAGGGATATAATGTGCTTGCGTCAATGTACCATCAAGAATGACGTCTAACAACAATAGCCCAAATTACAACTGAGAAAACAAAAAGGAAATTATTTCCTTCTAATACTGATTAAATCTACCACTGTCACGAATCATAATTATTATTAATGAAACGTTACCGTCGCATCATTTCCAAAGTACATTCGACAAAAAAGTCATCGTGTATTCCGAATTCGAAAATATAATAACGGTTCATTAAGGAATAATAACAATAATAATAATAATAATAATAATAATAATAATAATAATAATAATAATAATAATAATAATAATAATAATCCGTGTGAAGATAATCCGTAAATATAATTTTGTATTCTCAAAATGAAAAAGAAAATAATAAACCAATATTTCATATTTAATAAAATCGATATTTCCATTTATGAATTTAATCCGTAGAGAATATTTAAAATTTTTGAAACATAAAAATAAAAGTACTCGCACTTTATTTTTAATATCATCAATATTTTTAGCCTTGTAAAAATAAATCGTGCAAAATAGTTACTGAAGTATAAATAAAAATAGAAATAATTTTAATTAATATTTTATACTTATTAATATTTGATTTTTGTTAAAATCATTTTTAAAATATTTTGTAATAAAAAGGCCTCAATATTTTGTGCAATTATATTTAGTACTATTAATACGTTTAATTTATAAAACTTTGTAACTAGAAAAAAAAAATTTATTCCCATCCAACTAGACATTTCACTGACTTTAAATAAAAATTTAATGTCAATTAAATTAAGTAAATTAATTAAATTTTTATTTAAAAATAGAAAAATAAAATAAAAATTTAAATAATCCATTTATGAATTAAAAAAAAATTAATTATTATCATTATTAATTATTATTATTATTAATTATTATCGGATTATTAATTAAAGTAAATTAATTAAATTTTTATTTAAAAATAGAAAAATAAAATAAAAATTTAAATAATTTAATTATTTAAATATTAAATATTTCAGTTTAAATAAAAATTTCATTTGACGCAACTAATTTTTATTCAAACCAGATAAATTTTTATTAAAAAAAAAGTTTATTTAAAGCAAATAAACTTTATTTTATTTAAATAAATAAATCTGGTTTGAATAAAAATTAGTTGCGTCAAATAAAATTTTCATTTAAACCAAATAAATAATTTCGTGGGCTTTGAGACAAATGTTTTTGTTTATATCTCAAATAAATTATTTTGGTTTAAGTAAAAATTTTTTTCTGTATAACAAATTCAATAATTTTTAAATAGTTTTTTTGTTTGTCTTACCACTGAACTATAATATATTTCTAGTAAATAATTATTACTAAAAATATTGATTTATTATTTATTAATTAATTATTTTTTAAGCAGAACATTTATGATCAAGAACAATATAAATTTAGAATATTATTATCATTTGAAACAAAATTTATAAAGATTAAAATATATTTCTAAAGAAAAACGTAAAATATTTATTAACTCCTTTTTGAATATCTTTCTCTTCAGTTAAATTTTTAATATTCTAAAAAAGCACTCGTTTCAATTTAATAATTGATATCATATTATTTTTAATATTATTTTTATTATTATTTTTATTATTATTTTTATTATTACTAAATTAGTTAAAAATTTGCTTCTTGTAAAAAACTTGAGCAAAGAACTAAGAAAAGAAAACAGAGAAAATTTTGTATTACTACAGAAAATTGAACGAATCAAGAAATAAAGACAAAATATTGAGGAAATATTATTTTACGACAAATTCTTTTCTTACAATCTGCACGAAAGTAGTTTTATAGTTGTGCAAAAGAACGGCTTCCTCAAGTAAAGGAGAAGGTTGAGGTCTGGGTTCGAGGCCAGATCCCTCACTTTCCCACACGCTTGTTGCCTTTCTATGTGTCCGAATAACGCGATAGTTTTCAATCTCAAATCCCATTCGTCCGACATTTCAACAAAATGTAAAAAAAATTATGAAAATCTCAATCAAATTAGGAATCGAGAAAAAAAGAAAGTAAAAAAGAAAATAAGTAAAAGAAAATAAAAAAAAGAAAATAAAAAATCAATTGCATAAAATTACGAACCATTCTGCTAAAGTGAATGTTGTATCAGAACATTACGTACCTGTAACAAAAATAAAAAATTTGTTATATAATATACCATAAAAAAATAATAAATAACATATTAATGATTACAATAATAAATAATTCCACTCTTTAGGTACTTTATATTATTCCAAAATTCTCTTTTATTTCTATTTTTCTTTCCGTAAATATTTTTCATACGAGAACGAAAAACAATAATTTTGCGAATTTACAGAACAAAAACATTTATTCCATTATTTTATTTTATTAAAACTTTGTATTTTTCCTTCTCTCTATATTGTACAAATTCATTCTTTTGTTTTTGTTTTTTTTTTCCTATTGCAAAAATGTTTTTTAACTGAAAAAAAATCATCAATTTTTTTTGTAAGAAAATATTCCAGAAATTCGCGAATTTCATTTTTCGCTTTTTCTGTATATGATTTGAGAACAAAAATAAATTTTCAAATTTTGTATTGCTCGCATGGATAACAAAAAGGAGAAAAATGTTGTGCAAATTTTATATATGGAAGAAACGGAGAAAAATGCGCAATTACACCATATGGTTAAGATTCTTTTTTTTCCTAAAAAAGAATGAAAATTTACACCTTGGAATATATATATGTAATTTAAAAATATTTCAGAATTATGTTCACAGTTGGTCTATGGAGCATACAGTTGAAACACATCATTAGAATAATACACTCTAAACACAGGTAATTTTAAACAAATTATTATGTCAATATATAAGTGAAATTTCTATCTCTTTTAATTATAGAAAAAAAGAAACATAAACAAAAATCGATTCCAGGGAAAATATATTTTTAAAAAACAGAATATAGAAATAATATAAAAAATTATAATTCGCTTCTTGTTAAAAGCGTTTTTTTCCTACTTTGTAATAAAAAAGCCACTAATGTATTTTTTTAAATTTCTCAATAAGAATTTTCGGTTTATTTTTTAGTTTTATGACCAAGTTATTGTCAAATTATTGTAAGATATTTTTTTTGATGAAAAGTAATATTTATTTTTATTATATATTATTTTTTATCTATTACTCCACAGAAATATAGGTGTATATTTGACTCAGAGCCTACCAAATTATTTATTTGTTTCAAATAAATTCTGTTTGGTCCAAATAAAAATGTTATTAATTGTTTATTTGCTTTTTTGTTGATTTTCTATTTTTATAAAATTTTTATTTGTGTTGAATAAAATAAAAATTTAGTAAGTAATTAATAACAAATATACAATTTTTCTTTGTCAAATATAATTTTATTTGACTCAAAGAAATTAAATTTGGTTTAAATAAAACTTTTCTCTGCGGGTAAAATAAGTAAACCTAAAAATCGTAAAATTTAAAACTTTTAAAAGTAGAAAATTAATTTTTTTTATAAATGTTTATTTTAAATTTATACACTACTATTGTCATTATTATTTTTATTACTATTATTATTATTATTATTATTATTATTATTATTATTATTACTATTAATATTAATATTGTTATTAATTTATTACGAGTCACATATAAAACAGAAATTGATTTTCAAAATTTTTAATTTTGATTTTAAAGTTTATTGTCAGTAATATTTAAATATAAATAAAATGAATACAATTTGATAGAGCTGAAGTTTCGAACGTTCAAATAAACGAAATTTTTTCACCTTAAGTATTTTTTAAAATTACTATCGGAAAAAGAAAAATAATTGAAATTGAAAACATTTAGTTTAGAACTAATTTGTTTGAATCTAAAAAATAATTTTTTTGTAAGTAAAATACAAATTAGAAGAAGTTAAAAAATATTGTCGTTCATTTGAAAGTACGAAACTTTAGGAACGTACAATTTGATCAAATTTTAAAACATTAAAAAAAATTGTATTTTAATTAAAAGTATTTATAAATCCTTGTAATAATAATATTTAAATTTATAAATATAAAACGTATAATTAAAATTTACTATTAAGTAACGCCGAATAATAAATAATTTAACTAATTTACACTTCAATTTGGGGCGTTCCACACCAAATCGGAAATTATTTTACTTTTGCATCTCAAATATTTTTCAAATATTTTTTTTCTTTTAGTGCTCGTTGAAATTAGCTACTATGATTACTATGATTTTTTAAAAAGAAAAAAAATATTTGATAAATATTTCAAATGCAAAAGTAAAATAATTTTCGATTTGGTGTGGAACGCCCCATTTGTAAACAGAAAAAATTTATAATCATTTAGTGAATTGAATATTTTTTATATATTTATATCTATTTACTAACAACTGTAGATTTTTTTTCTTTAACAAAGATTTTTTAATTCAGAACATTAGCTACAAAAAGAGTTGCATGGAAAATATTATAAAAGACTGTTGTAGGAAAAGATGAACTTTCTGTAAAAATGCATCTCTCGCGAAAGTATTGTTTCAATGGAAGTATAACGTTAATATATATATCTATATATATATATATAAAGCATTTTGTGAAGGGAAATGATCTTTCTTCGTAGTCGCACGATTACACGAGAATGTACTGGTTTACGAAGAAGAAGAAGACGAAGAAGAAGAACGTAGAAGCCTACTTGCATTATAAAGGTCTATCCTCAGCCTTGAAGAGAGCTGAAGAAAGAAAGATTCTCTTGAGGAACGAGCAACCAACGAATCCAGAGTCTCGGTTTTAGCACGCATCTTTACGACTTTCAGCTTTTCTCACGCTGTTCGCCGAAGAAACAAGAAAAACTGCTCAGAATATGAAAACGGGACACATTGACATCATCTAAATTCACTTTTATAACTCTTAACTTCCTACCTGAAATAATAATTTCATTATTTAAATAAATAACTATTTAATTACCCGAATGAAAATTTTACTACTTTCATTAATAATTCTTTAATCATTTAACTGAATTGTAATTTTACTATTTAGCTTATAATCAATTTGGTAGATTTTTTTAACAAACTCAGAATTTAATTATTTCGCAAAATTACGATATAGGTAATTATTTAACTGAATAATAATTTAATTACTTGACTAAAAAAGAATTTGACTACTTGACTAAAAAAGAATTTAACTACTTAACTAAATAATAATTTACTTACTTAACGAAGTAATAATTTTATTATTTGTACTAAAAATATTAATGTCTCTTCAAATTTCCAAAAACAACCCAAATTTTATAAATAGTCGAGTCTCAACTCCCACCCGAAATAATAATTTAATTACTCATATAAATAATAATAATCATTTAATATCTAAATAATAATTTGCTCAGTTAAATTTTAGAAATATTTTATAAATAACAACCCTGGTAATTAAAATCAAAATTTTCTTTCTATTTCTCCACTTCCCTTTAGGGAGAAACAACAAAAGGATTTAAATCACCGAAAAAAAATTCAAGACTATTTTGTCTAAAAATTTCAACAGAGAGCTAAATTTCATTTTATAGAATGTCTCAAAAAAATCCAAAAGCATCAAAAAATAACTCAAAAACAAAATTACAAATCTCCACCACATTCGAAAGTAAAAAAAAAATCCAATTAAAGCATAATTAGAGAAAGTCGACAATTTATCTCAACGCGACATACATATAAACAAACTCGCACTAATAGTGCAAAAAAAACCGCGAATGCTTTAAATAAGCAAAAAATAACTTTATTTATATTTCAAGAACTTGACAAAGTTGTTAAAAATCATTTTGCGACCGTGTCTCTGTGTGTGTGTGTGTGTTAAAAATAAATCTTCACAGAGTGTAAATTTAATCTGTTAATATCGCGCGCGCAGACCTTACACAACTTCCTCGAGAGAGAAAATTTACACGTTTTTAATCTTAATTGAAATTAAAAGTGTTGAATACACACAAACAGACACACACACACACACACACAGAGAGAATATTGACGATTTTAAAACTTGTTCTAATCGAGTCAATCCAGTTATGAATATTACGATAAAAAAAAATTAAAAGAAAAAATTGACTCTAAAACATTCAACAGCAAAGTCTCAGTATATAAATATATATATAGAGATAAGTGAGAGGGAAGCTCTCAAGGACTCTGGAAAAAAAATTCCGGTACCAAAAAATCACTGTTTAAATAAAAGTTTTTGCTAAATCATACTCATGAATTTAGTGTTATATTCTAAAGTGTAGAGTCGAAAACAAAGCAACGGAGAAATCACCGTTGAATAAAATTTAACATTAAAAAATTTTGATAATTTCAAGGAAAGAATTTTTTTTCAATAAAAGAATAATAAAATAACTAACAATAAGAGAATAATGTTTAATAACAATGAAATAATTATAAAACAATAGATTTGAATAATAACAATAATATTAAAACCAACTTACTGAACTAAAATTTTATTTTATTTACGAAAATAAATTTACGAAATAAATGTTTGAATAAAAATTGAAAATTAAAAAGTAAGTTAGAAAAAACGGTAATAAAACTTTTTCTAAAATGTAAAAAGTCAAGTAAAAAATTGAAAAGAAAAAATAAAAAAGAAAAAGTATCGTCATATTTTTTACAACCTTATTGTTGTTCATAATTAATTAATACAATTAGAGAAATTTGTCTCACAGACAACTAAACATTTTATTTCAAACAAAAAAATTTTCTTTACAGACGAAAATTGAATTTTTATTTAAAGCAATTAAATTTTAACTGAATCAAAAATTTATTTCAACCAAATAATATTTATTGCAAACAAATAATATTTATTGCAAACCAAATAAAATTTATTGCAAACCAAATAAAATTTATTTGATCCGAATAAAATTTATTTGATCCGAGTAAAATTTATTTGATCCAAATAAAATTTTTTGCAACAAATAAACTCCTATTTTGCTGTAAGACAAACATTCTCGTTCTTTGGGTGCGTTTATTGGTGATATTGATATTAATAAAAAAAATTTTGTTACTCGTTTTTGTCAAAAAAAAAAAAAAAAAAAAAAATTCTAAATACATGATCACAATACAAAAAATTAAAACAATAAAAATAGAAAATAAAAGTTGGGCTAAAAAAATGTTCTTTTTTTAAAACAGAAATGTGTCTAAATTAACATAAAACGTTTAGGCAAATTTTGATGTCTGAAAAATATTCATGCGAGAGTTTTTCGCAAGATCTTATTCTGCTTGAATATAAAAATGCTGAAAGCAAAATCTAGACACACGAGACGTTTTAATGATGGCCAAAATAATACTAATCCGTTCGTCAATGTCAGTGACTCTGTCCAATGCGAAGTAGCACCAGAGCAGAAGGTAACAGGTACCTACGTTGAGGACAATGCTCTTTACCAAGGATAACAACTCTCGTTATAAATATATATATATATATATATATATATATACCAACATGCGATTCGATACATGAAAATGTATGTGAACGTGCCTCTTTCAACTAGAACCATAAAAAATTAATCATTTCGGCAGAAATACAATTTACTTTCAATGATGTTAATTTTATTTTCTCAAAATTTTTTATTTAAATTTTTTTCACTTTTTAACAAATTTTTAAAAAGTTTTTTTTTGTTTACTTTTCAATTTTCGGTAAAATTCTCTTTTTATTTTCATTAACATTTACTTTTCTGTAAATAAAATTAAAATTAATTTTTTAATTTTTATAACCATTTTCTTTTCTGTCCTCTAAAAATTATTTATATTCGAATAAAAAAATAAATGATTTGGGAAATAAATTTTTACCTTCAGTGACGAAAATTTCGATCCTTCATTTTTTCTATTCAATTATTTATTTGACTTTTTAAATTTTAGAAAATTTAATATTAACATTTTTCCAAACTTACTTATTAATTTTCAATTTTTATTAAAACATTTCATTTTTCGCAAATAAAATAGAAATTTATTTAATTTTTATTACCATTTTCTTTTTTGTCCTCTAAAAATTATTTATATTCGAATAAAAAAATAAATGATTTTGGAAATAAATTTTTACCTTCAGTGACGAAAATTTCGATCCTTCATTTTTTCTATTCAATTATTTATTTGACTTTTTAAATTTTAGAAAATTTAATATTAACATTTTTCCAAACTTACTTATTAATTTTCAATTTTTATTAAAACATTTTATTTTTCGCAAATAAAATAGAAATTTATTTAATTTTCATAACCATTTTCTTTTTTGTCCTCTAAAAATTATTTATATTCGAATAAAAAAATAAATGATTTTAGAAATCAATTTTTACCTTCAGTGACGAAAATTTCGCTTCTTCATTTTTTCTTTTCGATTTTTTGCTTCAATTTTTTAGTTTTAGAAAAATTGTTATTAACATTTTTTTCTGACTTACTTCTTAATTTTCAATTTTTATTAAAACATTTATTTTTTCGTAAATAAAATAAAATTTATTATATTTTTATTACCATTTGTTCTCTACAAATTATTTATATTCGAATAAAAAAATAATTTTGGAAATAAATTTTTACCTTCAATGAAGTTAATTTTACTTTTTTATTTTTTTTTGCAATTGTATACTTCACTTCTTTAATTTTAGAAAAATTCTTATTAACATTTTTTCTAATTTACTTTTTAATTTTCAATTTTTTAAAAATTGTTATTAAAATGTTTTCTTGCGTAACTATTTAATTTTTTAATTAAATTTATGTTTTCATTTTTTTTTAAATTTACTTTATTAATATTGGCCATTGACATTTTTTCCAGTAAATTATTTGTATATAAAAAATTAATTATTTTAGTCAAAAATTACTTTAATGACAAATTTACTTTCAATTAAATTAACTTATGCTTTTTCACGTTTTTCCAAATTTTTATTTAACTTTTTTTTTACTTTTTAAACACTTTTATTAACATTCTTTCTGACAAAATTTTTACTTTATTTTAAAACAAAAGTATAATAATAATAATAATAATAATAATAATAATAATAATAATAAAAATAATAAAAATAATAATAATAATAATAATAATAATAATAATAAAAAATAATAATAATAATAATAACAATAATAACAGTAATAATAATAATAATGTTTAATAGTTACTTTAAATTTTATTTTGTATACCTATTAAATTTTTTTTTACTATTATTGACATTGACTTTTTTTATCCTACAAATTATTTGTCGTATAATAAAAAAATTACTCATTTTGATAAAAATTTTTTACGCCCAATGACGTTCACTTTGCTCATTCATTTTTTTTTCTTTTTTTATTTAACTTCTTTTTCATGTTACCAAATTTTTATTAATTCCCCCCCCCCTCTTTTTTAATTGCCAAACAAATTTTTTTTTTCCTTTTATTAAAATTCATTCTATCTATTTTATTTTCCTTTCAATTTATTTTATCGAATTTAACTTTTTTTCGTTAACTAGAAATATTAGACTATACAAATTTTATATCTTAAACTTGATATTTACTTTTTTACGTTTATTTTATTTTTATATTCAGATTATAGGAAAATAATGAAACGAATACATTTGGACAAGTGTTTTCTCGAGTGTTTTACTTTTTTTCTACTTTATTATTTCACTACAATTTGAATATAATTAACTTGAACGTTAAAAGTTGATTTAAAATTATTTTTTTTAATTGTAAAATTTACTTCGGTTTCTAAATTTTTATTTAAATGTTTTTAAATGTTTTTCATTAGTTAAAGATTCTTTAAAATGTAAAAGTTTATTTATTGAATAATTAAATAATAATTTAGTCATTTTTTTTAATTTTATTTTTTATATTTCAATTTTATTTAAAAATCTTTTGTATTTATTAATACTTCTTTACAAATAGACATTTTTTAAAATTCGAATTTCGTAATTATAGTTTTGTCAGTTTATTATTGTTTTTATTTATTTCATTTCTTAAAACTTTTTTCTCCTTGTTAAAAAGTGGATAAAAAGATGAAAAAATAGATCCATCGTAAAATGTTTGCTATTTTTTTATTCGGAATTATTTTTTAATTACAAAAAGATTTTTTAGAGATAAAACAATGGTTTGATTTCCCCACTTGAGAACGCCAAGGTCACCACTAGGTGGTGTGAAATCCAATCTTTACCAACTGGACTGCCATCTAGTGGTGACCTTGGCGTTCTCAGGTGATGAATATCAGCTTCATATTGAATCTCAAAATGTTTGTCATATTTGTAATTTTTAAAATATTTGTAATTGTTTATAAACAAATTTACAGATTTTGATTTTTGTCAATTAATATAGTCGTATTTTGTGTTTTAATTTACTTTCCTTTAGACTAATTTATCTCCTTACTTTTTTTAGTCTTAGAATTGACTTCTTCGTTAAAAATAAAATTATATTTAAAATCTCTGTTGAAGAATTTAATTACTGGGGGTTTTTTTTTAACATAGTACCAGTGACTTATTTATAAAAATAGTACAGCTAAATAACTACGAGGTGAAAAAGTGGCAAAATACGAAGGGCCAATATTGGCAACAAGTGTTGGTGTAAAATTTAGTTGATCGTCTTAGCCGTTGCGTTGGCAATTTGCCACCATGTAACAATTGTATTTTTCACTCTCCTTTTTTCATCCTATTTTTATTTTATTCTCATTTTATATTTTTACCATTTTTTTCAGACTTTTCTCTCCACAAGAATTTTTTTTCCCTCTTTTCTTTCATTTTATTTTTTCACTTTTTTCTTCTTCCTGTTTTTTTTTTAATTTTCTTCTCAAAACTCTCTTTAAAAATAGTATCCGCACTCTCAACAACAAATCACACTCTTGGTGTGTGTATAGTAAATATCCGAAGAAACTAGAGCGTCGTGTATATTATCAATATGCTAATAAACTTTCACTGTACGCATCTCTCTTGAATCGGAGAAGTGAAAAAAAAAATAAATAAAAAAACAGTTTCGATGAAAAAGATTGAAAAAATTTTTTTACTTTATTTTGATGATTCATTTTGATATTTAACTTTAATATTGTTTAAAAAAAAATGTAGTTTATGATTGTCACTAAAAAATGGTTCTTACAAAATGGTATGGTGCATATACAAATATATACACGATAAACCGTTAGGCAAAAAAAAGAAAAAACAGAATGTACCTTGTGTTTTTCAGAAAGGAAATGGCAGGGCAAGTACATAAGGAGGATAAACAAAGATGGCTGATAAGCGAAAAAGAGTGACGTGAGAACTAGGAAGGAGGACAATAATAATTGCGATGCAGATGAAGATGGAAAAGATGGTGGTGAAGAAAAGCGATGCACTGGCAACCATACAGCATGATGGTTACAACCTGCTTCACTGTTCTACTTGCTTTAGCAGCCATGGCACCGATAAGTGCGTGAGTATTACAGAAACATTTACAAAAATATGCCTCTCGTCTTTTACAAGCTCAACAACTTTACTACATTTATTATTATATAGGTACACACAAAAGAATTCACCACCTCAAGAAACCATACCAACGGTTCCGCTCTTTATGCGCAATAAAAACCTTCTTTTAAATCACGTGGTGGCTGCTACTGGTTTTATCAATTTTACAAATCTCGTATATTACAATATACATAACTCGAAATATTCTGCAATTTTTTTTCTTTTTGGTTCATCCAAATAAATAATTTGATCCACTTTTCTAAAATTACCTACATAACCGAGAGTGAGAAGGCGATTTTCTTTTCTTTTTTTCTTTGCCTGATGTTTATTGTGCAAAAAAAAATGTTCAATCAATATTTATTCAAGAAGACTTACGAATCTTTTCGGTCTATATTTATAAAAAAAAAAGAAATATTTTTTTAAATTCTTTTGTGGTGGAATTTTGGTATTTTCTTAATTTAAAAATTAGTTCTATCGGCGAAAATTTATTATCTGTGTCTATTAATTTTAGAAATGCTCTTCTATAAATAAATATTGCTTCATTCTATTGAAACAGCTATAAAAAAAGAAAAGAAAACGGAGAAATTTTATTTTCTATTCAAAGACAAAATTAACTGTATAATATTGTTTCGGTTTTACAATTATTATTTATTTTGTTTATAGAAATTTGAAAGTTAGAAAAAATTACCAACACTTTTGTTAATAGAAAAATAAAATTAAATAAAATTAAATAAAAAATCAATAAAAATTGACGAATTAAAAGTTGACATTAAAAGTTAATAAAGAACCGAACAAATTAAATTTTACATTTCCATTTATCGAGTTTTATAGAAAAAAGTAAAAAAAAATAGATCGAAAAATATAAATATTTTCAAGAAAGAAAACAAATTTGATTTTCTGATTCGAACTGATCGACATTTAGAATTTCTCACTAAAAATAATAGAAATTTAGAATTTTTGTTTTGAATGATTAAAATTCAAAATCTCTAGCACTCGAAATTAAAAACTTATAAAATTTAAAGACAAATGTAAAATAAATTTGATTCAAGAATTTCTCTTTTGACTATAAAGACTGAAGAGAATTAAAAAAAAAACTTAAAGAATACGAAAATAATTTGTTAAAAGAAGTTAGTATTTCAGATTTTCTGATTTCAAATTATTCACAACTATAGTGATAAAATAAAAATAAATATAAAACAAATGTAATAGTTATTTCACAGTTATAAAGAAGTAATATACGAAATACTTAAAGAATATAAAAATAATTGCAAAAAAATAGAATTATTTCAGAGTTTTTGTTCTCAAACTAATAAAATTTAATATTCAAACAAAAACAAGTATTAAATAGCGATAATAAAATAAAAAAGTAAAACTATAAAAATAATATAAACTATATAAATAATAGATAAATAATTAAATTGAACAACTAATTGTAGATTATTAATAGCAATAAAAGTAATTTATTTTAATTCATAAAATTCACTTGTTTATTATGTCAAATAAGTATATTTTCTTGAATCAAACATATTTTTTTTATAATAGACAAATAATAAATAAATTAACTAAATTATACTATCAGTGCATTAATGGATTAATTATTATTATTATACAATTATTGCTAATATTGTAATAACATGTATAATCCTGCAAAATAAATATTCAAATACTTCTTACTTCTTTATTCAGAGAAAATAAAATTTTTAAAATTTCAACTTTTGAAATTTCATAATTTCTAAAAATTAAAACTTAAAATTAAAACCCTTTCAAAATTTAATTACTTTCTACAATTTGTAACTAAACTTCATGTCTTAATAAATTATCTCTATGAATTTTTAATAATTTTTTGCAATTTCTTCGAAAATTGAATTATTTAATTAACAAAAATCCAATTTTTTATAACAATTTAAATCGTTAATTTTTCTATTTAAAGATATATTAATTAAGGTAGAACATTTTCAAAAATTTTAATAAAAAAAATTTGTAAAATTATCTTCTTAAAAATATTTCTAAATAATGTATTGAAAATACAAAAAGTTTTACAATTAAATATAATTAAAAAATGTCTAAAAAATTGAAATTTGGTCAAATCTTTTCAAAAACTTTGGTGATATTCGCAACGTTTATGATCAACGACTGAAAGAAAAAAAATTATTCTCCTACCAAAAAGAATAAAAATTTTTGTTGACAAATTTTTTTTTAAAAATCATTATTTAAAATATTAAAATAATACAAAAATTTATAAAAATTTGCTTAAAAAATATTGTTTTTCAGAAATCGTTGACTTTAAACGCTGTAAACTTCACCAACGTTTTAAAAACATATTTAATCTTAGTTTAACATTTAAAAATAATTCAAAATTTAAGAAAATCTTTTGAAAAATAATTGAGTTTTTTAAAAATATAAAAAAATTAATCAAATTTTACAAAGAATTTTAATTATAAATAAATTATTTCCGAAAAATTCTAAAATAGTAAATTTAAACAAATTTTTATTAACTTTATTCGAAGGTAACTGAATCTTCAAAAATTGTGATAAAACAATTCGAAGACTTATTTTTTTTCTAAATATTGTAATGCAATTTTTCGAAAATAATTGAAGAATTTTTGCATAATACAAAACAAAATTTTTTTCAAAAATTTTAATTCGAAATTTTGAATATATGATTATTTTCTCCATAATGTTCAAAAAAAATTTAGAACAATTTTAATTTTATTATTTTGTGTATGAATTTTAATTTTCGGAAATATTGAAAATAATTAAATTTAAAAAAAATTGAACGTAATAATTCAGAGAATTATTTTTTTCTAAAATATTATAATATTATTTTAAAAACCTGTTTTTCATTAATTTTTATTTTTATTGAATCTGCATTTGAAGATTATTCATTTAAATTTTTGAAAATTTAATATTATTTCCAAAATTTTTAATTAAAATTCTTTAAAAGTTAATTTTCAAAAATTGTAATAAAATAATTGAAAAGATGATTTAGTTTGAATCAAATTTCACAGAATTTTAATTATTCAAAATTTTTTTAATTGTAAAATTTGAAACATTTAATTCGAAAACTTATTCAAAAATAAATTTCCAAATGTTAATAAGTTTTACTTTTCACGCTATAAAAATCGAAATAAGTTGCATTTTATACTAAAAGTATGGTATTTTGTCGCAAAATTATAATTAAAAAAAGTCACAAAAGAATAAAAGTTGAAAAAGTCGCAATTTTTAAATAAAATTCGATACAAGTCGCATTATTTGAAAATAGTCGAAAAAAAGTTGAAAATATTCGAAAAAATTATAATATCCGAGGCCTGTAAGTATATTAATTTTAAATCACAATAATAATAATTTTTTAATTGTAGTGTAAAATTATTGTTTTTAATCACTAATATGTTTATTTATTTGATATTGAAAGATCCTAAAGTTCTGAACGTTCAAATGAACAAAATTTATTTATTTCTTCTAAAAATGAAATTTTTATTATAATTATTTTGCTTCACTATCCAAAAAATTAATTATTGACTTTGTAAACATAAAATTATAGTTTTTAAATTTTTTTATAATTAGTAATTTATTAAAATATCTGCAATAAAAAATATTTCCTTCATTTGAACGTTCAAAACTTGGGGATCTTGATATTGACTTAAATTATAAGATGCCAATTATAATGTAAAGTATATAATAATGACAATAATATAATAACAATAATATTAACAAAAATTTTAATAATGATAATAATAATAATAATAATAACAGTAATAATAAAAAAATTGTAATAATGATAAATTGTTATTCAAACTGTTATTTTTAATTAAAAACAAATTTACAGTATTTAATAATAAAAAATAATGATTATTATCATTACCAATAATAATTGTTTTTAATAATTATTAATTTAGTTTCCATTTATTAAAAATATTATTATTATCACTAAGAATTGTCAATAACAATTATTATTATATAGTAAATTTATTATGATTTCAGCTATAAAAAGACTTGGCTTCTAAAAGATAATATTTCAATTAGTAAATAATTACAAATGTCATTAATGAGAAAGGTAATAATGAAAAGTAATCATCTTGAATTTTGTAATCGCGAACATATTGAAACCGGTTACTCCGCGTGTGTGGATACAGCCTGACGAGCCTGGCGGAAAACCAGGCCAGAGAAACACATCGCGCCACCTGTTCTACGAGTATTGAACTGTCTCACGACTGTCAGAAAAGTCTACAGGTGGCGCCTACAATATCGACCATCATTAAAGGAAGAGCGCCCAGGATTCAAAAGGAGAGCGAAATTAAAACAGAAATCTCACTCACCAATATTTTCCATCTCTCAATTATTATATATTTCCTTCTTCCAAAATTTTTTTACCATTTTTCCATTAACTTAAAAAAAATACTTCTAACATTAAAAAAAAAAAAATTACCAGTAACACTACTGATTATTGGTAAATAATTATTTTTTTCATCAAAAATGCTGAGAAGGGTATTTTTTAATTAGAATGCAAATATTTCCCTATCGAGTGCACTTTGAAGGTGGTAAATATTTAAAATTTTCGAAAACGAATTTTTTTTTGTAAGAGAGAAGCAAAAATAGAGAGAAGAAAAAATAGAGAGAAGAAAAAATAGAGAGAAAAGAGAAAATAGAGAGAAAATTGAGAACGAGGAGAAATTGAGAAGAGAAGAAAATTAAAAGAGAAAAAAAATGTCTAAGAGGGAAAATGAAGAAGCGAAGGACAAAAAAAAGTGTAAAATGGAGATGAGAATGAATTTACGAATGGACCAAAAAGAAGGTAATTTTCATATTAGAAGACGTAATTACTTCTGAGCGCGCGAGTTTTAGCGATTAAAGTTTATGAGGCGACACGAGACAAAAATAATGATAACCCTTCGATCGAGAAAATTTTCCGTCGCAATAGCATATACCACACTCTTGGCGACGTTCAGTCCAATGAAAACAAAAGCAGGCATCGCGAGGGCGAAATTATAATGACAGTTCAGAAGGTTCTATTATTCTCTCTGCAAAAAAAAATAATAATAACAATAAAAAGAATGTCAAAAAAAAGTTCATTTCTTTTCTTGAAGGGATTTTGAAAATCGAAAGCAATTAGTCTTTTCCTTCCATTCAGCGCGAAAATCATCATTTTCTACTCTGGAAAATTTATATCCATAAAAATAAAAAATAATAATAATAACAATAAAAAGAATGGCAAAAAAAGTTCATTTCTTTTCTTGAAGGGATTTTGAAAGTCGAAAGCAATTAGTATTTTCCTTTCATTCAGCGCGAAAATCATCATTTTCTACTCTGGAAAATTTATATACAAGAAATAAAAAATAAAATAGTAATAATATTTATTACAATATTTATTAATTTTATTACAATAAAATATTAATATAAATTATTATTATTATATTTTTATTTTATTATTTTTATTTTTATCTCATTGTAAAAAAAATTATTTGATTCAAACATTCACTTAAATTTAAATAAATTATTAACCATATTTATTTAGTAAATAAATATTTTACTTGAATCAAATAATTTCATTCTCTCCAAATTTGACTTTTTGTTTTTGAACTCGTAAATTTTTAAATAAATTAGTAGAAATTACTATTTATTTGTAAAATTTACGAATTTAAAAGCAAAAAGTACGTAACTAATTCAATTTAGCAAAAGTTTTTTTTTAGATTTTACTAATTCAAATAATGAAATTCAGAGAGTTCAAATCAAATTGTATTTGCTTCAAATACTAAAAAAATATTAATTATTAAGAAGAGAAGAAAATTAAAAGAGAAAGAGAAAAAAATTATTCAAATTATTATTATAATAATATTTATTCGTTATTCAAATACAATTTCATTGAAATTAAAAAATAAAAAAAAAATAAAAATCATTATTAATTATTAAGAGAAGCAAATTAAAAGAGAAAAAAGTGTCTAAATTATTATTCAAATTATTATTGTTAATATTTATTCGTTATTCAAATACAATTTCATTGAAATTAAAAAATAAAACCAAAATAAAATAAAAATTATTATTATTTATTAAGAAGAGAAGAAAATTAAAGGAGAAAAAAGTGTCTAAATTATTAATATAAATATTTATTCGTTATTCAAATACAATTTCATTGACTCAAATAAAAAACTATTTGATTCAAGTAAATATTTATTTTCATGTAGACTTTTATATTTGAATCAAGTAAAAATTTTGTTTCAGTAAGAAACATTTTCTACTTTTTTTCTTTTTGCTTCTATAAATTTCAAATCAATTCCAAACGAAATAATGTACTTGAATTATGCAAAAATTTTATTTTCTATTAATTTTTTTTTTGCTTATAATATTTTTGTTGCGTCCTTGGAATTTTTTTGACGCACAAAAAACGTGTACCTTATGACGAAAATTTGATTTATTTCTTTCGATATTTCAAATTGAGTTCTTCATACTTTTTCTCATCTTTTTCGATATATTCCATTTTGAATTATGTAAATTTGCAAACTTTGTATTCAATGCCCCTAAAAGCATCTGACTTTTTTCTTCTTTAAATTCTGACATCGTGTATACAGAATCTTCTTTTCAAGAAGTTAGAAGAAAAAAGTGTGCTAAAATTTTTATATTTACTTTGCAATTATTAAAAAGTCGTATAGAAATAAATTTTTAATTTAGTGGAAAACAAAATTTTTTATTCTCAAAGAAGTTAGTTTTATACTGAAAAAAAAATGTTCCTATAAAAGGAAAATATATTTTTTACTTAAGGTATTTGGAGAAAAATGGCAAAAATGCAAAAAAGAATTCTGAAATTTAATAATTTTTGTTTATTTTTTAAAACAATTTAAACGAATAAATAAATTTTTGCTTCGTAGAGAAAGCAATTGTTTCAATTAAAAATTCTTTCTAAAGGAAATTTAAATAAAAATCCAATAATTGTTTTTGTTTTGGGAAAACGAATTTTTCAGAGAAAGAAACATCATTTTATTTAAAAAAAATTTTTTGAACGAAATCGAATTTTTTCAACCATTCAAAATATAAAAAAGCTCTTATTCGAAACATAATAAAAAATATAAAACAAGAATTCTAAACTTCATTAATTTGTTTCTTTATTTAAAAAAAGCAATAAAAAATTGGCTTCATAGAAAAAGGAATTATTTTTATTCTACAAAAACTTTTTCATTTTTTTAAACGAAATCCTAACGAAAAATTTAATAACTTTTTGTTTTTTTTTAACAAAACTAAACAAAAATGAAATTTAAATCGTCCAGAGAAAAAGGTAATTTTTATTGTTCGAAATTGTTTTTGAATAAAACCCAATTTTCCCACCCAATCAAAATATTGCAAAAATACAAAAATCTTTTATCAAAAACTTGACATAAATGTTTTTTAGAGAAAAAATTAATAACTTCAGTTTTTTTAAAGAAAAAGAACGAAAAATTTTATTTACCAGAAGAATTTAATTATTTAAAAAAAATTTAATAAAATTCTACAAAAACTTTTAATTATTTTCAAAAAATAATAAAAATTTCACAAGAATTTCATTAATAACAAATTTTTTTAAATAAATTTCTTCGCAATGATTCAACTATTTACATAATTAATAAAATTTTACGGGGATTCAATCATTTTCGTTAATAATAAATTTCTTTTTAGAAATTCAATTACTTTTATCGAATTTTAATCGAATTCCCCGAAAAAAATCTTAATAATTTTATTAAAATTCGTCCAAAAAATTTAATTGTTTAAACATTTGTTGATAAAATTTTTAATAGGAATTCAATTCCAAAAAACATTTAATTATTCAATAAATTATTCATTTTTGTATGTAAATAATTGAATTCTGGTAGAATTTCCTCATAAACATTGATTTAAAAATAGATTTCAGATAAGATCTTAGATTATAAAAAAATAATTTATTTTGGGAAATTTTGTTAAAATTGTCTTAAAAGTAATTGAATTTCTAGCAAAAATAGTTTTATCAAAACTTTTTAAAATGTTTGAATTTCTGCTAAAATTGTTATATTTTTCAAAATAATTGAATTGTTGCGAAGAATTTTATTTAGACTATTGAAAATAATTGATTTACTGCAGAAATTTTTATTATTTTACGAAAATATTTAAATTCTTGCGAAAAATTTTATTAAAATTTCTGAAAGTGATTAAAGATCTGCTAAGAATTTTGTTATTTTTAATTTGTGCCAAGAATTTTTTAAAAACTTTTAATAATAATGGAAATCCTGGGAATTTTTTAAAAGAATTGAATTACTTTTGAAAATTTTAATAAAATTCTTCGCAAGAATTCAATTATTTTCATAAATAATTAAATTTAATGCAGAATTTCAATTATTTTTAGTACAATTTTAATCGAATTGCTTTAAAAATATAATTATTCTTAAAAATTTTATTAAAATTCGTTAATAGAATTCAAGTATTTGATAATTTGTTGATAACAATAATTTTTTATGGGAATTGAATTTTAAAAAACGTTTAATTCTTCAATAAATTATTTAATTGCGTTTTATTTTTATTTAAATAATTAAATGCTAGTAGAATATTCTAATAAAAATTAAATTTTTTTTCATAATAATGAATTGCAGTAAAAAATTTTAGATAATCATTGAATATATATTAAAAGCAATATAGCGTGAATTTTAAAAAATAATTGAATTTTGTAATTAATTTTTTTGAAAAATTTTAATTGAATTTTTTAAATACTATTTTCAGTTTCTCTTTTCTAATATTTATTTAATAAAAGAATTTAAACTAATAATTGAAATTTCGTAAAATTAAATATTGTAAAGAAATGAATTTGAAAATTGTCAAAGAACTTTTTCGAAAATTATTAAAAATAATCGATATAATGAAGAATTTTAGTTGAAAATTCTGAAAAATAATAATGATCCCATAGTTTTGAACGTTCAAATGAACGAAATATTTTTTATTGAAGACATTTTAATAAATTACTAATCATAAAAAAATTTAAAAACTAAAATTTTACATTTACAAACTCAGTAATTAATTTTTTTGTCAGTGACACAAAATAATTGCAATAAAAATTTAATTTTTAGAAGAAATAAATAATTTTCGCTCATTTGAACGTTCAGAACTTTAGGATCTTAAATAATAATTCAATTGATAATGATTTAAATTATTGTAAATTATTTTTATTAATTATTACTTTTAATTATTATAAAAATTATAAAATTTTATAGTTATGAAAAATTGAATTTCTAGTTTTAAGTAGAATGTTTTCTTATATTTGATTCAGCCTGATTCTTTTTTTTCAGTTGGTCCGTAAATTGTCCGTAATTTTTAATTTTTGGTGTACGTAAAGTCCGTAGTTTTAAATACTTTCATTGCTTCGAGCCCTGAGATATTTATTTGATGAAAAATTTATTTGATTCAAGTATATACGATAATTAATCGTATTTATTTGTTTGAAATAAATATTTATTTATGATAAAAAATTTATTTGACTCAAGTATATACGATTATTAATCGTATTTATTTGCTTGAAATAAATATTTATTTATGATAAAAAATTTACTTGACTCAAATATATACGACTATTAATAGCATACTCAAATCAAATGAATTCTTTTTTTTTTAGTCGACAGTCAAAAAAAAAATAATTTTTTCCCTCTTTTTTTCAGCAAGAAAAAAAGGATAAAAATAAATATCCATCAGTTGGCAGAAATCTGTTCATAGAGACCTGTTTTCAAAGAATTCGCAAAGGGATTTAATTTTAAACCGAAGGGAGAGTATGCGAGAGAGTGAGAAAGAGAGAATGCAAGAATTAAGGATATGCGGTTTGTGAGTGAGAATACTTATACTCACATATATATGTGAGCGCGCAAAAATTAACATATTATCGAACTGGGAACGACGGCCTTTTACTTTCCTCCCTCTTGAGAGATCTAAGTATAGGTGGAGTTGGTCGAAGTATAATATCCTTTGATATTACACGCGAGCACTCTTGCACACACTAAAAGAATTGACATTATGTGCATAAATAGACACCAACACATTCATGTGGAACATGCTCACGAACCGTATAATCACGACGGAAACTGACGCGAATTACGAGTCCAAAACCAAGTTTTCTTATCTGACCATGATAAACTCAAGTAACAAAACCAAGGTACACAGCCAGATTGTTTTAAGGTTATTTCACGATTTTTAGACAAGAATGAAAAACAAACTGAAAAAAAGAGTGAACTGTGTCTCTCTTCGAAAGGAATTGTAAAACCGCGACTTGAACAGATGGAATAATTTTTATGCGATAGAAAAATAACGAAACATTGAGAAAATCCAAAAAAACAAACTAAAAACTGACTAAAATTAAAAGAAACATTAAATTACAGAAATTACAGTAAAATATAATTAGTTAATAATAAGTAAATAATAAAAATAGAATACATAATTATAATTAAACATTATAAATATTTACAATTAATTTTATTACAATTCTTTTTATTACTTTTTTCAATTTATTACCATAATTTATTTATTTCGATTTTAAATAATTAGAATTTTATATTCTAACTTTAATAATGTTAACAATCGTTTTCTAAATACAACAAATTACTTCATACAAATTTTTGATTTTCAAATTTTAATTTATGGATAATAATCAAAATTTGTAAAAATTATTTTTTGTGTAAATATTTAATTATTGTCTGTATTTTCAAAAATTTTCAAATAACTCTTCGTAAGAATTCAATTGTTCACATATACACAATAAAATTCTTCGGAAGAATTCAATTATTTTCATAAATAGTACAATTCGTCGCAAAAATTAAATAATTTTTAATACAATTTCAATACAATTTCAATAGAATTTCACTAAAGAATTCAATGACTTTTGAGATTAGAATAAATTCATTGAAACAATTAAATTACTTAGTAAAGTCTTTGCAAACATTAAATTCACTTAAAAAATAAAAATAAATCTAAAAGTGATTGAATCTCAAAAATTCAATTATTTCTAGGATTGTCTGTAAAATTTATTTTAAAAATTCAATTATTTTACAAATTTAGAAAAAAAATCCTTGTAAGAATATTAAATTATTTTCTTTAAAATAAAATTCTTTGTGACTTTAAAATGTCACAATTTAAAAATTTTATTATGTCAATTTTTTATTAAAATTTTACTGAAGGATTTAGTAAAATTTTCATGATCCCCAAGTTTTGAACGTTCGAATGATCGAAATATTTTCTATTGAAGATATTTTAGTAAATATTAATAATCATAAAAAAATTTTAAAACTAAAATTTTATGTTTACAAACTCAGCAATTAATTTTTTTGATAGTGAAGAAAAATAATTACAAAAAAATTTAATTTTTAGAAGAAATAAATAAATTTCGTTCATAACTTTGGGATCTTAAATTTTTTCCAATTTTATATATGAAATATGTGAAATAATGTTTATCTATAAACCAATTAAAATATATCTGAATCATTAATTTTTTTGAACCAATAAATTCAGTATTTAAAGCGAATACTTGAATTAAAAATTAAATTAGAATAAAACAATTCTAAGAATTAATTTTTTATAAATATTGTAATGTAATTTTTCGAAAATAATTGAAGAATTTTTGCATAATATGAAACAAAATTTTTTTCAAGAAATTTAAATCGAAATTTTGATGATGATTATTTTCTCCAAAATGTTCGAAAAAAAATTTTGAACAATTTTAATTTTATTATTTTGTGTATGAATTTTAATTTTCGGAAATATTGAAAATAATTGAATTTAAAAAAAATTATAAAGTAATAATTTAGAGAATTATTTTTTTCTGAATTATTTTAATATTATTTTTAAAATCTATTTTTTTTTAATTTTCATTTTTATTGAATTTACACTTGAAGATTATTCATTAAAATTTTTGATAATTTAATATTACTTCCAAAATTTTCAATTAAAATTCTTTAAAAGTTAATTTTCAAAAAATGTAATAAAATACTTGAAAAGATGATTTAATATGAATTAAATTTTACAGAACTATTTTTTCGTCGTGTTTAATTAAATTTATTAAAAAAACACGAGAAATTTTGTAAAATAAGCAGGTTTGTTTAAGTAAAAAACAAATGAATTTTACATAAAATTCAATGGATTTTTGTCCCTGGCTTTTTACACCCAAGACCAGTTTTTCAAAAAGCGAAAATAAATTTGAAATTCAGTTCAATTTGCAAAAATTAACATTGTATGCGTTTTCAGTATAGTTTTCTCTTTATGTACAAATATTTACTTTTATTACCTGGTCACTTAATCAGATTGTAATGTGTTTGAAATGTTCATCGAAATGTTTTGAAAAAAGCAACTCAAAAATTAAAATTACAATAAAAACTATGTTACTATAGATACAACACCCAAACTAGAATCAAAAGTTGCGCATTACATGATTATTTATATTCTAAATGGCTGATAAATCGGCTTAATAGTTTTTAAATAAAACTCAAATGGCTTTTTTACACCTTGGCTTTTTCCCCCCACTCTACCCTAAATATTTTAATTTTACATGACAGACAACTAATCGTTTAGTTAAATCAAATAAATTTTTTCTCTCACTGTATTTATTTAAATTTCTTTGGATGATAAATTTTCCATTCCTTTTTTTTTTTTAAACAAAAATGTTATGCTTTTCGAAATCACACACGAGAGACATGTGCACATTGTGTATGGAAGTTAAAAGCGATGACCCAAATTCAAAAGGGAAATCTCGGGCGTTCTTGCGTTTTATATGTCTCGACGCAAAAACGCGTAGAAATATTAGCAAGTCAAGCAGCCTAAGGGCACTTATCGATCGCTTTTTAATTCCAGCCACACTGCTAGCTCCATTATCATTGGCCCGCATCTCTGACGTATATATATACTATATGGACAGTGAATCATGTGTTGGCCATGATATTAAAAAAAGAAGACTAAGAAGAAGAAAAAAAAATAGCACGAAAAATACCAACTAATTTCATAGACACGTGTTTTTCGCATTTTGATTTTGACAGCCACTCATTGTAATTTCAAGTGAAAAGAAAAAATAGATTATCTTCATTTTTTTCCTCTCTTATAATTTCCGCTTCAAGGAAAATTTGCATATGTCTGTAAAATGAATGTTTCTCAACAAAATTCTTTTTGCAAAAAAAAATTCAATTATCTTGTAGAGAAAATTAATTTAAAACGAAAGACAAAAAGACTAATTTATATTTGGGTATATTATTTCTTCTGATCTTTAACAAAATTTTGCATTTTTTATCCGAATTAACGCAGCTATATTTTTATTTGCGTAAATTTATTTATAAGTGTGATTTTATCAACAACAATTCTATCAGCAAGTATTTATCAGATAATTTTATCATCAATAACAAGTATTTAAATTTAAATGGCTTTCATTATTTAATTGTTGTTTTTTAATTTCTTCACCAGTTCTAAAAATTAACTAAAAAATTTTTACTATTTCAATGTTAAACAGTTTCGACACTTATTACAAAAGATAGTAAATTTTCAGTTTACATTGAATTAGATCTCTGGAAAAAGAATCATAAATGAAACTTTTTATTAAACGGTATAATAACAATTACTTTTGTGATTAAAATATGAAACTATTTTTTTATTATTTTTAATAATATACCAATTAATATTTATATAACTAATACAATTGAATTATTATTTTTTCTACAAATCAATATTTTAGTCCCCCATTCTTTTCATAGCTTTAAAATGATTTTTCAATACTTTATGCTTTTTATAATAATTAAAGATGGCCGAGTGATTAAATCATTATTTTATATTTTTATTATCATTATCTTATAGTATAATTATTAATACGATAATTTCAATAATTCAAAAAAAATCTATCATCGATTCAAAGTGTATCCAACATTTTTACTAATTCAATTGTTAAAGAGTAATGTTAATAGTTATTATTTATAATTTTTAATATTTAATAATTAGGCAGTGATTAATTTGTAATTAGAATAAATATCAGAATTCTAAAATTCAAAACAAAAAAAATTATTAAAGTTTAAAATTATAAAAAGAACTTCTTTAAACTCTTTACACTGGAAAAAAATTTATTTGTTTCAAATAACCGATTATTTGACTATTATCAGCTCTAATTTAGAATCTTTTTTCACAGTGTATCAAATAAATATTTACTTGAATCAAATAATTTTTATTCGAATCAAATAAATTGTATTTGAGTCAAATATTTCAGTATTTGAAGAAAATATTTCAGTATTTGAAGCAAATATTATTTAATTGATTCAAATAAAAATTATTTGATTCAAGTAAATATTTATTTGATACACTGTGAAAAAAGATTCTAAATTAGAGCTGATTTCGGTATTAAAATAGAACAAAATTAGGATTTAGTACCAAAATTTGGTTTAAAATTAGTACCTTTCTTTTTGCAGAGTAATAATCAAATAATCGGTTATTTGAATCAAATAAATTTTTTTTTCAGTGTAGAGTTGAATTATTAAAAACACTTAATAATTTCAATTAGTGAATAACTTTTTAATTTTTGATCAGTAAATATTACAAAAAAGAGTAATTTCTACTAATTAATTAGTAAAATTTACTAATTAAAAAAAATCCACCAATAATTCAAATTAGCCAACATTTTTATTTTTTAATAATCCAAATTTAAAGAGTAATATTAATAGTTACAATTTATAATTTACAACATTTAATAATTAAGCAGTAATTAATTTCTTTATAGAATAATTATCAGAATTCTAAAATTCAAAGCAAAAAAAATTATTAAAACTTAAAATTAAATAAACTTAAAATTAATTACTTAAAATTACTTAAAACTTAAAATAAAAATAAAAACTTCTTTAAACTTGCATTTGTTCAGAAGAGAACAAATTTTTTATTTATTAAATAATTATTCAGGAATGCAATTTACAATTGATAATTCAAATATGCTACTATTTACAATATTGTAACTGTCAATCGCAATGGGACTTTAATTGATAATGAAATTATTATTCACATACTATATAATAAAGTTATCATCCATAGTAAAATGATCAGCGATAAAATTATTCACTATAAAATTATTTACTATAAAATTATTCACTATAAAATTATTCATTATAAAATTATTCCTTATAAAATTATTCACAACGATTGATAATAATTATTCATTATTATAAATTCACTCACAATATAAAATTGTCGACAATAAATTAAAATAACAAGTAAAAATTTCTATTTTGAACCTAGTAACATTAATAAGAACAATGTGAGCATTAATAAAATAATAAATAATAATAATAATAATAATAATAATTATTATTATTATTATTATTATTTTTATTTAAAATTTCTGATTAAATAGCTATTGGTTTTCATAATAATAATAATAATAATAATAAAACCTAATAATCATAATTCTCATTATAATGATAATAATAATGATCAAAAATTGTGAATTATCTTCTGATTATTAGTCAGCGAATTTTTTCAAACCCGATTTTTTCGATTGATCCGTTTTATTTTTTTTAATTGCAAAGAAGATTCGCCGAGAGTTCACGAGTTTATTTTCTATAATCAATGCCTTTGATCAGCGATTTGATTAAAAAAATATATTGCCGAAAGGCGTCTGTCGATATATTTTTGCTCGCTCTCTCATCGCTTTATGGCATGCGCGCATCAACAGGAGTCCTCTTCTCCTGAAAAATTTTTTGAGCGCCACAAAATATGAGCCGACATAATCATGTACATATAGGTATATACATATTCGGAGACTCATTCCCTTATTCGAGTTCAGTGAAGTGATTCGCGATTTATCTTGGCATGATCTACAGTTTGGAAAGCACATCGCACGAGACCTGACCTTGAATAATTGGTAATTGCGAACGAAATCTCGCGCAAATCTTTTTTTTTTTTGTTTCTTATTCTCGAAAATGTGTATGTAAGTGTGTGTGCAGTGAATATTTGTGTGAGTGTACGATCCGAAACAATTTAGATAAGAATCGATAATCAATATTGCTTTAGCCCCCCCTAAAAGTTTTAAATCAAACCTGAGCCGCAATTATCTAGCGTGATAAAGACGTCATTTATATTGAAAAAGAAGAGAGAAAAATAGACTTTCCAATTTTTTAATTTACGACTTTTTTGATTACGTTTGTATTTTTTTTTTATTTTATTAGAAGCAGTAAAATATTGATTTTTAAAAATATATGCGATTGGCGTAAGTTTGGATAAATTTTTGTCCAATCTCTAAATGCTTTAGGCCAATATTGACCCAAGTTTGTTGCAAACATGAAGAGGTTAATTGAAAATAAATATTAATACTCTATTAATAATAATAGTTTAAATTTACCTCGAATTTTGAAATTTTAAATAATTTTAAATTATTTAATCTTGAATTTTTTTTCGCAAACAGTGAACTTTGCCAAGATTGGGCCAATTTTGTCACCAGTCTGAAAATACTAATCATAAGAACTTTTTTTAATAAAAAAAAAATACATTTTTGTTAATCTTGAGAAAAATGCTATAGAAGTAGACCACTTTTTAGCGCCATTGTAGGTCCAAGATTGTAACTAAGAATCAAAGGAAAACATTGAATTTAACTGCTAGGCTAATTTTAGTTCAAAAAAAATTAGTGTTTAGATAAATAAACATTAGAGTTTTGTTTATGAACGAAGTAATATTGAGTTAATATTGTGAGCAATGCTACCAAGACTGAGCCAAGATCAGGACTAAAGATATTAAATTAAAGCAAGCCTCAAATCTGAATATTAAATTAATATTCAGTCAAAAAAATTTTAATTTTTAATTTTTTTATTAACTTAGAACATTTTTTTTTTAAACAGTAAGTCTTGGCTAATTTTCTGAGCAGTACTACAAATATTTCGCCAATATTGATCCAAGATAGTATCTTAAAAAAAATAAAAGAAAAATCTTGTACTGAAATATTAATAACAAACTTGATATAACCTTCAGACAATTAACTTTCAGGATTTTTTCCAAATAGAAGCAAAATTGAGATAATTTTCCAAGCAATGCTTCAAATATTGAGCCAATAGAGGCCCTCGATTGTAACGAAGAAGAAAAAGAGCAGAGCCCGAATTTAAATATTAAACTACTATTGATCCAAGGGGTAAGAATTTATCTAATTAATTCTTAGAATTTTTTGTAGATAAGAAATATTGATCTAATTTTCTTAGTACTACTGTCAATACGCGGCCAATATTGTCCCAAGATTGTGTCTAAGGAGACAACAGTCACTAATATTGGTCTAAGAAAAATTACATTTAGGGACGTATTGGTAATATTGACCTCGAGAATTTTGGATAAAAGCAGTAATTTTGAGCTAATCTTCTCAGCAATGCTGCCAACATTGAGCCAATATTGACCCAAGATTGAGACGTAGAACTCAATTAATACCAAACTTTTTGGTCGACAATTTTTAAATTCGCAACCAAGGGTGAATATTTCTGCCATATTCAAATTTGAGCATTGACATTGACTCCTGGCGCAATATTGGCGACAAAAAATACTTCAATATCCACCTAATTTTACTTCCGTTTTCAAAATTTCGAAATCAAAATATGTTAAATGTCAAGGGGATATTAAGAATTCTACACATTGACAACAAATCTTGGCACAATATTGGCAAAAACAATTACTTCAATATTAATCCAATTTTTCTTTTGATTCGGAATTTAAAAGTTTGAAGATATTTCAATAAAAAAGTAAGTAAACAAATAAATAGTGAAGTAAACAAATAAATAATGAAGTAAATAAAAAATAAGTAAATAAAAAAGAGGTATATAAAAAAAGAAGTAAATAAGTAAATAAAAAAGAGGTATATAAAAAAGAAGTAAATAAAAAAGAAGTAAATAAAAAAAGATGTAAATTAAAAAAAAAGTAATTAAAAAAAGAAGTAATTAAAAAAGAAGTAATTAAAAAAAGAAGTAATTAAAAAAGAAGTAAAGAAATAAAGATGTAAAGAAATAAAGAAGTAAACAAACAAATTAATAAATAGAGAAATAAATAAATCCACCCAACAAACCGAAACGAAAGAAAATAACAATATCGAAATAAAATGTAAAATATTCAACAGTCGCTGAAAAATAATTGTGAAATATGATTCAAAGAAAAGGATCGAGAATGTCGCGAAATATTTATTCTTTTCTTTTGGTTTTGTGAGCATTGACAAGAGGACGGAAGCCACTGGCCGATCTGGGTCAGACACGTCGTGTCGAGTCGATAGGAAGTGATAACACATACCGACTGATTGCAAACCAACGACCTACATCAACTCTAGTATTACACATACTTTAAGAGAGCGAGATAGAGATAAATATATATATATATATTCAAGAATCAACATAATAGACCATTCAGTTCGTCACTGTATGTAAATAGATCTTCTCAAACCATCAGCGCTTATAATCGTCATCATCTTTTTTACACCTGCACTAATGTATATCAGCGCATAATATGATATATTGCTAATTATACCAAGGAGAATTTTATTAAAACATCATTTTAATGTTCGCGAATATAAACATATATTCTTGTTGTCTTTAAGACCTTGACAAGTCTTTTGCTGCATTAATTACTGCCTCTCACGTTTAAATGCATATTTGTATCTGTTTTCAAATTTTTATAATTTCTTCAATTTCATTTTTTTTATTCGTCACGCCAATCTTCAACATTTTCTCTACGAAAAATTTTTTATTTAATATTTTTTAAATTCATATTAAATTAAATTAAATTAAATTAAAATAAATTAAAATTAAATTAAGTCAAAACATTTTCCTGGGTAGAAATTTTCCTAATACTTTTTTTTAACCTTTCTTTGACACACTGGGTCATTTTGACCCAGATTGAAAATTAATTCAATTAAATTCAAAGAGTATTAAATTTTCGAATTTAATTTTTATTATTCTTCACAAGGTATTTTTGCAATGAAGAGAACTTTCTTCTTTCATGCTTTTAAGATTCAGCTTCGCACTCCATTATGAGTTTAAAAAAAGCAGGAAAAAGTAGCCTCGATGACAAAAAAAGTAGGAAATAGTAGCCTCGGTAAAAAAAAGAATAAAAGAATTTCATTAAATATTTTTTAAAAAATCGCATTTTCAAAGTATTTTAATTTAATAATAATTGATAATTAATTGAATTTTATGAGGAGTCACATTCTAATGTACTCACATTTCTTAGTGCAAAGATTAATAATTAAAATTTTTATTAGTTAATTTAAAAAATACACACTTCAAATTTTTTAATAAAATTGAATTTTCGCATTTTTTTTAAATAAGATTTTTTAATTCTGTTATTTCAAGATAATTGAATTTTTATAATCAAATAATTGAAAATTTTTGATGTAATTGAAATTTCTAAACATTCTATTAAAAATAATTTACTTCCTTTAAAGAATTTTATTTAAATTTTTCTAAATAATCAATGGAAGTTAGTCATCCTATAATTATAATTTTATTTTTAAAAATTTATTCACAACACATTCAATTATTTTCTTAAATAGTAAAACTTGGAGAAAATTAAATTACTTTTAGGAATTTTATTAAAATTTATTGTAAAAGTTCAAATTATTTCTATAAATAACAAAAATTCATTTATATTCATCACAAGAATTCAATGATATCCAAAAAATTTTCTTAATTCAATAATTCAACTTTCATAATTAATAAAACTCATTGCAGAAATGGAATTATGTTAAATTCAATTTTAATCAAATTCGACGAAAAACGCAATTGTTTTAAAAAATTTGACTAAATTTTGTCTAAAGAATTCAATTATTTCAATTATTTTTATGAATAGCAAAATTCTTCCAATTCACTAAACTCTTATGAGTATTATTTTTGAAAAATATTCTTCACAAGAATACAACTATTTTTATAAATTTCCATAAAATTAAAAAAAAAACAATTCAATTTTTTTCAAAAGTAATAAAATTCTCCGCAGAAATTCAATTATGTTCAAAATATTTTTGAAATTCTCCGAAATTTCAATTATCTTTATAAATAATTAAATTGTTCTCTACAAATCAATTATTTTCAAAAATTTTAATAAAATTCTTCGCAAACATTTAATTATTTTCATAAATATGTAATAACATTCATTGGAAGGATTCAATTACTTTTATAAATTTAGTAAATTTTTTTACAGAAATTCAATTAGTATCAATAAATTTTAATAAAATTGAAGTAACAAAATTTTCCATATTATAATTATGAACAGACAAGATTTTTTTTGGGAAAATTGTAAAAATTCTTTGTTTATAATTCAATTATTTTCCAAATTGTAGATTTATGTTCGAAAAAATTTTTTTTCATACAGAAATAAAAATTATGTAATTCTGAAAAATATCTTTTGTAATTTCCCCCACTCGCAAAATTTATTATTTTCCTATAAATAATACATCGTCGCAGTGAAAAATTTGTCAATTTTCCTTACACCAAAATCGTAAAATTTATTAAGCAATTTCTCGCGCGCACTAAAGAATGAAAATAGAGTGAAAAAAAATTTACGGTAAATCTTGGCAAGCACGAGATAAAAAGTGTCACATGATGAAAAAAAATTTTCAAAAATAACGTCGTATATAATTTTTCTCTCTCTCACACAAATGATTCTATAAAAATAAAAATTTACAGAAATGCATAAAAGTTTTATGTGTATAAAAAAAAATTTTTTTTTGATTGAAATTTATCAAAATATCGAAATGAGAATATGGCAAAAAAACAGGATTATAAATTTAATGTTGAATTTGCTACAAATGCATTTGCTGTGTTACGCAATAGTGATTTCTCTTTTAACGATGAAAGGGGACAGCAACTGCATGAGCGAAGCTCACTGTGTTCAAAATGCAGTAATTCATTCTGTATTTTATCACATACTCAAATATACCCTACATATATATTTTATTTATTCAAATCTTTTTTATTATTTTATTGGAATTATAATAAAAATTATTATTACATTACAAAATATTGTGAAATGGAAGTAATAATAAATATTAGTTTTATAAATAATTATTATTATAAGTAAATTTCGACAAAAAATGGTAAAATTTACTTCGGGCGTGGTAAAGTTTTCCCCAAAAATAGTACGATTTACTACGATTACGATTAAATACTACGATTTATCGTTTTCAAAAAAGAAAAAAAATAAATGTGTATAAAAAATATGTTTCCAATAAAATTCAAAGATATATTCACCCAAATTTGGTTATTGAAATAAATTTTTTTTGAATGTGTATAAGAAATGTGTTCCCAATAAAATTCAAATTTATATTCTTCCGAATTTGTTATTAAAATAAAATTTTCCACAATTTTTGAGAGAAAAAATTGTTTTCTCCACTTGAGAACGCCAAGGTCGTCACCAGATGGCGGAACAAATTCCAAGAAAGCACTGAACTGACATCTAGCGGTGACCTTGGCGTTCGCAGGTGGAGAGTAGCGTCTCCAGATTAAATCTCGAAATATTCGTCAAAATTCGTTCGTAATAATTCCTGCGATTATTTCTAATCTAGAGACTTTGAAAATTAATACAAAACGGATTTCAATTTTTAATTTACCTCAATTAAATAAATTTGAATAATAATTCGAATAAAATAGAAATACTAAAAAAACAAAAAGATTACACACACGAAATGACTCAATGACTATATACTCCCAGGGAGGTTGATAAATGTGGTGATAATTAAGATGCAGTAAAAACAAGTTGATTCTTTTTGCTAACACATTGCTGTACTATCGCACCTATTTTACGTGCGGGCAAATAAATTACCAACATATATATAGTGTAATGTGTATATTATATATAAATGCGTTCCGGGCGAACAATTAACAATGCGCTTCGTAAGTGCTACGTCCTGCTTAAGAGCCTAGTGCAATGGAAACAGGGAAGTAGCATCAATTCTACAGTCACAGATCATAAAGGACAAAATTTTATTTTATTTTTCGCTTTTCTTAAGTATTTCTCGATTGAAGGGAAAATTGCATTTTTCCTTTTTTTCAATTTATAAATTTTTAGTGAAGTTCACAACATTTAGAATCAACGATTTAGACAAAAAAAAAAATATTTTTTAAACCAAATTCTTACTTGAAAAAATTGCAAAATAGTTTTTTTTAACAACTAATTCAAACAGAAAAATTTGTAAAGAGAAGAATTTTATTATTTTCTGTATTTTCGGTATGAACAAATTGTTTTTCTTCAATGGTTGATAATAAACGTTGCAAACTTCACCGATCTTTTATAAAATGAAAAAAATTGATTCAAATAAACGATAATACTTGTTTATTAGAAAAATAAATATTTGTTTGTATAAAACATTTTTACACTCATGAAGAAAGATATATTCGCCTCAGAACCAAATAGGCTTTTAATTTGTTTCAAATAAAATTCATTTGCGGTTTAAATAAAATTTTACTCGATTCAAAAAAAATTTTCATTCATTGCGAATAAAATTTGAAACAAATAAATAACCAAATGCGTTCTCGGATAAGTAAACTTTTATTTAAGTCAAATAAACTATAAGTAGTCTAAATAAAATTATTTTCTGGGAGTAATTGAAACAATTAAATTGTATTTACTTCAAATACTGAGAATATTAGTTTAAATACAAATTAATTGACAAAACTAAAAATTACTTGATACGAAACAAAAATTATCGTCAGGAAATTTTAAAATTAATTAATTGTATTTAGAAGTTTACAAATTATTATAAATTTTATTTTACAAACAAATATTTATTTCAGGCTTCGCACTCATCTACTAAAACCTACTATTTACTCATTTTTTTACGTTATGCTACTATTTGGGTACTTTTTTAAGATTTCAGCAACAAAAAGCTAACATTTTTGTTTTTTTAGAACTTTAAATTCTTTATTTATTAAAAATCAAAGAACTACTAAAAAAAATTATTATAAAATTCTTTAAAACTTTTGATAAAATTCTAATGCGTGAATTCAATTATTTTCATGAATAATAAAACTCATCGAAGAAATTCAATTAATTTTAATACAATGTTAAATTAATAGAAAAATTCAATTATTTTTACATATAAAATTTTCCACCTGAATTCAATTATTTAAAATAAAATTTTCACAATATTTAAACAATTTGGAAAAAATTAATTATTTAAAACCATGTTTATAAAATTCTTAGAAAATATTCAATTATTATTTTCGCATAAATAATAAAATTCATTGCAGGACTTCAATTATTTTTTATACAATTTTACAGAAATTGCTGAAAAATTCAAGTAATTCAATTAATTTGAGGCATTTTATTAAAATTTTTTGCAAAAATCAATTATTTTTATATAAATAATAATATTTATCACAAGAATTCAATTATTTTGAAAAGTAATTGATTTCCCATTGGAAATTCAATTATTTAAAAAAATTCTATAAAATTCGTTCGCAAGAATTCAATTATTTTCATAAATAATAAAATGCATTTGATTTTTTCTTTAATTTTATTCTTCGCAAGAATTCAATTACTTTCATAAATAATAAAATTCTTCTCAGAGATTCAATTATTTTTTAATGAATTGAGAGTAAATTATTGAATTCTTTCTTCAATAAAATTCTTTGCAAAATTCAATATTTTCATGTAAATAACAATATTTATCACAAGAATTTAATTATTTTTAAAAAGTAATAAATTTAGTTTTGGAACTTCAATTATTTAAAAAAATTGTAATAAATCGTTCGCAAGAATTCAACTATTGTTCTAAAAAATTTTTAATAGAATTCTTTGTAAAATTTAATTATTTTTAAAAACTTTTCGCAATACATAAATTTTCAATATATATTATTATCTTAAATTTTTGCAAACAGAATTCGATTATATTTAAAAAAATGTTTTGTAAAAATTTTCGTAATAAATCAATTATTTTTAAAAATAATAAAATTTTTCTGAATAATTCAATTATTTTCTTAAAAATTATAAAATTCTTCTCAAGAATTCAATTAGTTTTGAAAACTTTTAATAAAATTCTTAGCGGCTATTTAATCGTTTTCATAAACAGTTCAATTATCTCGATAAATAAGAAAATTATTCACCGAAAATTCAATTATTTTGAGGAATTTTAATAAAATTCTTTGTAAAATTAAATTGTTTTTCATATAGATTAAAACTTTTCACAAAAAATGTTTTTCAATATCTACTATTTTTATAAAACTTCCAAACAGAATTCAATTATTTAAAATTTTTTTGGTAAAAATCTTCATAAGTTTTGAATTCTTTTCATGAACATTAAACATTTCTTAGAAATTCAATTATTTAAATTAGAATTTGCATAAAATTAGTCGAGAGAAATAAATTAATTAAAATTTTTTGTATAAAATTCTTCCTAAGAATTACATTTTTTTTTGAAAATAGTCTTCCATAGCTACTTTTTTTTGGTTGAAACCTACTTTTTGCTACTTTTTTAAAAATTTATTACCGAGTGTGAAGTTTGTTATTTGATAACAGTAGTTTCTTTGAATCAAATAAATTTTTTCTTCAGTATAGGCAAAAATTTTCGACCCAATGAAAAATATTATCTGAATATTCAAAAAGTTAAAAAGAAATATTAAAGAATAAGTATTGTGGAATATTATGGAGTAATTGTGAACAAATACTGAATTTCAAACTTGGGGAAATGTTTCGAAATTGTCACCTTGAACTGTTTTTGCTAATTGCTTTCCAAAAGTGCGGTGAAAAGAATATTAAAGAGTCATTTAACAAGTCTTGTTAAATTTTAGATAAACTGCGAGTATTTAAAACACTTTAATTGCGGAGACAAAAATAAGTTGCAAGGTTGAACGTATTACATATTACATAGTAATACTAATAATAATAAAAAAAAACCAAAAAACCTCAATGACTGACACACGAATGCATAATAATTTTTTGGAAATTTAAAATTAATCCGACTCTAATTTTTTTCGCCTAGTATCTGTATTTGTCTACTCACCAAGTTTTCAGTGTCAACACAAAACAGATAAAAAGAAGTATAATTTTTCTCGACTCACCTGCAACAAAAAAAGGACAAAAATTACTTAATATTATTATTAACCAAATAGACAAAATTATTAAAAAAGAAAAAATACAAAATTACAATATTAGTACATTTTTACCATACTATTACTACCAGAAACAAAAAATTAAAAACCCGAAAGGTATTTATAATTTATTCTATTAATGTAATTTTAATATATTAAAAAATAGAAAAATTTTTGCATGTAAAATATTTATTTCTCCCGACCAATTCTGAGAAGGAGAGAGGGACAAGGAGGCAAAATAAAAGGAATGGGCCGGAAATGCAAGCGAAAGGTCGCGGGAATGTCACCGTTGGTGCAAAGTACGATGAAACGGTTTTCTCTGTGTCATAAAAAAAAGTGTTCACGTGATCGTCACGGTATGAGGCGTCACGCCAAATAATGTGTTCTCTTGTTAATGTTTCGTTGGAAAAAATTGCAAAAAAAACTAAAAAGACAAGGAAGGAAGAATATTTATTTCAGAATTCAGTGGGGATTTTTTATTCTTCAAAAAAAAAAAATGTTTAGACAAGTGAATATAGAACTAAGTAAAACAACAAAATAAAAAACAAAAAACAAATAAAAAACAAAAAAAAAAACAAATAAAACACAAAAATTGACTAATAAATAAAAAATAATACTAAACAATAATTTTACTAAATATAAAATAAAAACTACTAAATAAAGAATGCAATAAAAAGTTATCAATAAAGAATAAAATAAAAACTAATAAATAATGAATAAGGTAAAAACTAATAAATAAAGACTAAAATAAAAACTAACAAAAAATAAAAGAAAATAAAATAAACAAATAAACAAAACTTAAAAAATAATTATTAATTAACATTGAAGGGAGTGGATTTATCGTTCGGAAATTAAATATAGACTAACCATAAATCTTGTTTAAGAGAATTATGTTGAGAAACTGATTCCGGATATTGTTACCTTCTTTCATATTTAATTATTAATTATTATTTAATTGTTAATTAATAAATTAAATAATAATAAAGAATACTTATTATTATTTATTTACATATATGAACGGCCTTTCAAAATATTAAAAAATTCCCCTTCGTACAATTTGCAATTGAAACAAAACTATCAATAAAGAAAGTAATAATTAATCGAAAAGTAAAAGGAAGAAAATCAATTTGTAATTAAAGAAAAAAAAATCTTTAGAAATTAATAGTAAATAAAAAAGTATTTAATTTATAAAAGAAATAAAAAAAAACTGAATCAAAACGGGAAAAATCAATACTTGGGATGATAAAATTGCATTAGAAATTTAACACACGAAACCGCATATATTATTCATACAAGTGACAAAGTTTCCGAGTTTAACGCACGATAGGGGAATCTATAACTCCAGGTAATTAATATAATTAATGACAACGCTTCAACCTAACACCTGAGCTTTAGTCAGATATTCAATTCTAGTGTCGTGCAATTTAAATTTTCATTTAGAGAAAAAAAAACAAATTGCCTCTTGAATAATAGCGAGGAAATAATAATTTTTACTGTATTTTTGAAATTCTGTTATTACATTTTTGTTATTATTCGAATTAATGATTATTATTTACTATTATTATTATTATTATTATTATTATTATTATTATTATTATTTTTATTATTATTTTTATTATTAATCGTATTATTATTTTTAGTTAAATAATAAAATTTATTAAAAATAATTAAAAATGAATTAACATTAAAGATTAAACAAATGGGTGGTTCTACTAAAAGGAATCACTTCAAGTGTCTCCAACGTGAGACTAAATATTTGCATGAACTTTTTATTGATATTTTGTTGAGTATAAATTTCAAAAAAAATTTATCCATAATCTACGAAACATTATTTATCTTTACATAATCTTGTAATGTTAAAATTTAAAGTGAATTTTTTATTTGACAAACTATTCATCTCCGAAGCCTTTTTTATATTTGGTAAGCGTTATTGTTTTGTTTTTAATTTTTTAATAATTATTTTCAAATACCCAACCCTTGGGTTATAAAAAAATTCTCCATTTTATTTAAAATAAAATATTTTTAATTTTTTAAAACATAATATATTAAGTAGAAAGTTAGATAACTAACAAAATTATAATTAAAAATATAATTTTTTTACAGATAATATCAATTTTGAACTTAAAATGATAAACTAAAAAATTCATTACAATTTTTTGCCGTTCAATATAACAAAATATATATTAGTTATTTTTGAAAAGATAAAATAGTTAAAAATAAATTATTAAATACATAATTCATTAAATTATAAATGAATAATGTTAAAAGTTTAATAAATTAAAGAAATTAAATTTAAAAGGAATTTTTTTACAAAAACCCCAATATTGATTACAGTATATATTTAACCTTCAAAACACTTAATATTAAAATGATGCTGGAAGGCTTATTTTTTAAAATTAATTTTGCGCAACTCAGATTTTTATCCTTAAACGTATTTAAAACCTACCCATGACAAAAAAATTCAGAAAATGTAAAAATTAATTTTTTTGTTTTTGGAAAAAACACGTGCCTTTCAGAAGAATCATCCAAACAATAAAACCTTTATAAATTAAGGTGAATTAAACGAAAACATTGGTTTTAAATTCGTTTTAATTTAATTATTTTAATTTATTTATTGTTTATTTTATTATTTATTGTTTTTGGTACCAAGACGGATACTATTATTATTAATTATCAACATTTTAAAGAATTTTGTTGAATAATAATTTTTAATTGTTTAAATTAATTTCAATTATTATTAAATAAAAGTTTTTTTGAATATTCAGTTCCTTTACAATTTCTTACTTCAGACTCTACTCCATCGTCAGGGCATGAAATTTTATAACTTGATCTTCGCCTATTTTAATTATTAATATTTTGGGTAAGATAATTGTTTATTAATGTCAATATATTTATTTATTGTTAAATTATTTTGTTTTAATTTGTTTTTTTATAGACTCCGTGAAGAGAAAATCATTTAGATTTCGAAACGTTGGAGTAAATAAATATTTTATTCATTGCCCTAATGTTTTTGTTTTATTTACCTTAATTATTATTATTATTATTGAATTAACAAACGTGATTGTTATTATTGTTATTTTTATCTATAAAGCAGTTTTTCTGTTTTCATTATTTTTTTACTATAATCACTGTTTGAAGACTAAAAAAACTCATTTTAGTTAATTAGTGAATAATTAAATAGATAAATTATATCACAATATAGCAGCAATTAAATATTGTTATAATAGAATTTCAATGAAATTCCATCACGACTTAAATTATAAAAATAATACTAAGAAAAATAATAATAATTGAAAAAATAATTTTAAAGCTATGAAAAAATGGGGATTCCATTAATTAAATTAATTAATAATTAATTTAATTAAATTCACAGTTAGTGAAGGGATTTATTATTGAATTGACAATTGTTTCGTGAAAAATTTCTGGGAAAATTCAAATGGAAAAATAATATAATCTAAAATTGTATAGTGAAAGAAACATAGTTTCGCGATTATGTAAATAATATTCATGAAAATAGCGTTGAGAAATTGAAATTGATAACTTGTGTTGTGTTATTATTGCATATCTGATATGGATGATGTCCTTGTGCTTTTGTGTATCGTGAATTGTCAGACGATATATGTATATATATATAGATATATTACGAAGACGCAGTTATTATTATATGGGCCAGTGCACGAAGCGCGTGGGAGGAGCAGGAGGACTCATTGTCATTAACCTCGTCCCATCATGTCGTGGATGATGGTCTTGAAGCTTAACGTCATTCGAACGAGGGTTATCTTAAACGAGACACGATCACATGCGTACATACCGCCTACAAAGTGCAATAATATTCGCAAATATTCGCAAATATTTCACTTTCAACAAGTGTACACTACGTGACAAAAAGAATTTTTTTTCATCTCGTCTACAACTTCAATTATTTTGAATTTTATTTCGAATTATTTTTGAATTTTATTCCTCACTTTGACTTCAGACCACAAATAATAATCTTTTTTAATAATCTTTCTTCTTTGTCTTATATTGACATATAATTAACAAGTGACAATTCACTTGTCCAATTTCACATCAGAAGTAATTTTCAATTTTCTTTATTTCACTACAGGATTGCTATAAAAATTTAATTTTTCCCTGATTTCCAGAGAAATCTTTGCCTTTTTTCCTACCCAAATAATATTTATTCAATTTTAACTGTTTTCTATAGGTTATACTCAGGGAATTGCTACTTATAACCCACTGAATTTATCCCGCTTGTGAGAGAACTCTGACGCCCTCTGGACGGTAGCGTCCAGAACGAAAACTGGCGCGAAATTCAAATCGAGCAAAAAGAGAAGACGAATTCAACACAAATAATTCTTCGCCATTGGTCTAATCTTCGTTTTCTCATTCAGGAAATAATAAATTTATCAAAACGTAAAAACTAAATACCCACCACTATTTTACATTCACTAAATCAAAACTTGACAATTGTCCCCTGATTTAATCTGGGGGAAAAATAATTGAAATCTCATACACTGTAAATTTCTGCACACATAAAAAGAGAAGGGACAGGTGAGAAATATAATTGCAGGAAAAAGGTAAAAACAAAAGTGATAATTATGGGCAGTATGTATAATACTGCCATAATAATAATACATAATTATATGTATGTATGTACATATAATTATGTTTGTGTGTGTGTGTGTGTGTAGAAAAATGCATAAACGTGAACAAGTGCACAAGAGAAAAAGAGAGAAAGAGAGAAGTGATGTTATTAAAGTACATTATTAAAAGATTATGTGGGCCGTGCACCACTAATTAATTGCGACACGGCGAAGCAACGATGGCCTGTACTGCTTACCAACATGTGGGCCCCAAAGTGGCTATCGCAACAAAGTACCCGCATGCTGGCTATTCATTTATTCATTATAATACGACGAAAAGTGTGTTTTCTGATTAGTTCAAAACAAAATGATAACAACGACTATATATTTATTGTTACATTCGTTTGTAAATTTCGAAATATCGCGATTAAACCATATATAGAAACATTTAAATACTGTAAATATTTCCATTTCAAAATGAAATTCCAAATTTATTTCTTTCTCTGTTTCTCAACAATTTGGTAATTAACATAAATAAACCAAGTGCGTTGACACAAATTATTTAGACGTTCAATCTTTTATTTCTTTAAAATAGAATTAATTATTTAAAATAGTTACTAATTAATTGAAATGAAAATAAATTAAATAAAAAAATGAAAATAATTACTAATTAATTTATCTTTTTCTGAGTGGGAAAAATATTATTGACGTAAAATTGGACCAATAGGCAAAGAGTTATTTGTCATTTGTATTTAATTCGTTTTCTCCTTTTACACAATTTGAATTTCGCGCCAGTTTTCGTTCAGGACGCTACCGTCCAGAGGGCATGAGAGTTCTCTCACAAACGAGATAAATTGAACGATTTGGAAGCATCGAGAGTCTATAACGTTCATTTTTTCTACTTACGGAAAATAATTATCTTGTTAGCAGTAAAAATACAATAAACATTATTATTAATTAAATAAATAATTCAAAATTGACAAAATAAGGATTAAATTAAAAAAGAAAAATACATCAAATGAAACTGATTGAATATTATTTTTTTAATACCATTAATTCTCATAATTAATAAAATATTAATATTTCAATAAAAATTTTAACAATCTATTTTATTTTTACAGTAAACAATTATTTTTAATTAAGTAAACCAATTTATTTTTCACAAACGAATTTTTCTCTCTTTCTCACTCTCCTTGTTGTTGCAAATTATTAACGTGCCACTGATTATTTAGACACTTCACTTGAAGGAAAGTGTTTTTCTTTTTCAAACATGAATAATTCACGTAATTGCAAATAGACGCATGTGTAAAATCGAAAAAAGCAATAAAATTCGTGTCACATAAAATTTTGTGATTTTAAAATGTAACGGCGTAGAAAGCATAAGAAAGTCGAATCAAACGACCTTCATGCCAATAAAAGCTGCAAAAAAAAGTCATAAAGCAAAGACGAACAGGATATAAGAAGTGCAAAAAAAAATGAAACATTCCCCACTGACGACGACGACGACGACGACGATACTTTATATATATAAATCCATATCTCACCGATAACTTTTCCATCAAAATTGAACTTTTAATCGAAAAACTGATATTTTGCAAAAGAAAAATTTCCAATTTACTTTTTTGCAATAAACGAAAAGAAAAACAAAACTAAAATTAGATTGGTTATATCAAAGGCTTATAAAAATCATGGGGAAAAAGGTCTAGAGTAGAAAAACGAAAATAAAACAAGGTTTTAAATTGCAGGGCTCGAAGCAGTGAAAGTATTTAAAAATACGGACTTTACGGACCAAAAATTAAAAATTAAGGACCATTTACGGACCAACTGACAAAAATAGAATCAGGCCGAATCAAATATAAGAGAACATTCTATTTAAAATTAAAACTAGAAATTCAATTTTCTAAAACTATAATTTCTTTATGTTTTACAATAATTAATATTAATTATTATTAAAAATAATTTAAAATAATTCAAATCATTATCAATTCAATTATTATTTTTCAGAATTTTTATCTAAAATTCTTCTTTATATCGATTATTTTTAATAATTTTCGAAAAAGTTCTTTGACAATTTTCAAATGCATTTCTTTACAATATTTAATTTTACGAAATTTCAATTATTAGTTAAATTTTTTTATTAAATAAGTATTAGAAAGTAGAAACTGAAAATAGTATTAAAAAACACAATTAAACTTTTTCAAAAAAATTAATTACAAAATTCAATTATTTTTTTAAAATTCACGCTTTATTGCTTTTAATATTCAATGATTATCTGAAATTTTTACTGAAATTCATTTTTATGAAATAAAATTCAATTTTTATTAAAATATTCTACTAGAATTCAATTATTTAAATAAAAATAAAACGCAATTAAATAATTTATTGAAGAATTGAACGTTTCTTAAAATTCAATTCCCATAAAAAATTTTTATGAACAAATTATCAAATACTTGATTTCTATTAACGAATTTTAATAAAATTTTTAAGAATAATTACATTTTTAGAGAAATTCGATTAAAATTGTATTACAAATAATTGAAATTCTGGGTTCAATTTTATTTTTTTTTTAAATAATTGAATTCTTGCAAGAAATTTTATTAAAATTTTGAAAAATAATTTAATTCTTGTAAAAAATTAACAGGAATTCAATTATTTTTCAAAATTTTAATAAAATTCTTAACATAAATGAAAAATAATAAAATTCTTAGCAGATCTTTAATTACTTTTAGAAATTTTAATAAAAGTTTTCGCAAGAATTTAAATATTTTCGTAAAATAATAAAAATCTTTGCAGGAAATCAATTATTTTCAATAGTCTTAATAAAATTCTTCGCAAGAATTGAATTATTTTAAAAAATATTTGAATTTTAGCAGAAATTCAAACATTTTAAAAAGTTTTGATAAAACTTTTTTTGGTAGAAATTCAATTACTTTTAAGACAAATTTTTAAAAAATTTCCCAAACTGAATTATTTTTAAGACACATTTTTTTAAAATTTCCCAAATTCAATTATTTTTAAGACTATTTTTTTTAAAAATTTCCCAAATTCAATTATTTTTAAAATTTTAATGAAATTCTGCGAACGAATTCAATTATTATAATCCAAGATTTTAATTAAAATCTATTTTTAAATCAATGTTTATGAGAAAATACTACCAAAATTCAATTATTTAAATAAAAAAATAAATTCTTAGGAAATTTATATTATTTTTTGAAAATAATTAAAAGTGTTTGTAGAATTTTATTAAATTTTTTTTAAATAATTAAATTCTTTTAGTAAATTTCATTATAAAAATAGTAGATATTGAACAATATTTAATTTTTGCGAAGAATTTTATTACTTTTGAAAATAATTCAAATTTTGTAATAGATTTAATTAAAATTTTTAAAAATAATTGAATTTTATTACTTTAGAAAGTAATTGAATTCGTGTGATAAATATTATTAATTATGAAAATAATTGAAATTTTTAAATGAATTTTAATAAAATTTTTGAAAATAATTGAAGTTTGTTGAAGAATTTTGCTATTTATTATGATCCCCAAGTTTTGAACGTTCAAATGAACGAAACATTTTTTATTGAAAATATTTTGATAAATTACTAACCATTAAAAAATTTTAAAACTGAAATTTTACGATTAGAAACTCAGTAATTAATTTTTTAGACAGTAACGCAAAATAATTGTAAAAAAAATTGAATTTTTAGAAGAAATAAATAAATTTCGTTCATTTGAACGTTCAGAACTTTAGGCTCTTTATTTATTTTAAAAGATAATTGAAATGTTGACAATGTTTTTTAGTTTTTTTGAAAATATATTAATTTCGGAGAAGAATTTAAATATTTCTAAGAATAATTGAAATTTTGACGAGAATTTAAAAAAATTTTTGAACATAATTGAATTTTTGCGAAGAATTTTATTACTTTTAAAAATAATTGAATTTCTGCAATCATTTGTAATTTCTCTAAAATTCTGCAAATTATATCGTATACAATTTACGAACTTTTTATCCTTTTTGAATGAAATTACGGACTTTTCGGACCTTTTTTAAAAAACGGACTTTTACGATGACCCTAAAGTTCTGAACGTTCAAATGAACGAAGTTTTTTTAGTTCTTCTACAAATTAAATTTTTATTGCAATTATTTTACGTTACTATCAAAAAATTAATTATTTAATTTCTGAACGTAAATATTTCAGTTTTTAAATTTGTTTGTGATTAATAATTTATAAAAATGTCTTCAATAAAAATTTTTTCGTTCATTTGAACGTTCAAAACATTGGGAATCACTTTTACGGACTTGAAGCAAAGTTACGGACTCTTTCAGAATTTACAGACCTACTTCGAGCCCTGAAATTAGTAAAACTTCTACTACCGAAAAATATTTTTCCTTTCCTAAGCGTCAGAGGTATTAGCGTCTATTAGAGTCTACAAGCATCAATTAACATTAACGCTAACTTCAAAGAACATTGACACGAAATTTACAGAATTTCAACATAAAACATTAACATTAAAAATATTACAGACATCATAAATACCATTCATTATAAATACATGGATCTAATTCCCTTTATACAAGCACATTCATTTTTTTTGTTCAAATGTGCTCATAATAAGAGGACCGTTATAATATCATCATTATTTTTCTGGTTCGTAGACCGTTAACGAGACTTAAAGAGTAAAAGAGAGGAGTGGAAGGGGAAGGAACTTTCGAAAGGACGGCAAATGATGATGATGATGCTGCCACCGCTGATGATGATGATAATGATAAAGAAAGAAAAGAGAGAGAGAAAGAGAAAAAAAAGAAAAAGTAGGAAAGGAGGTGAAAGAGAGTGAAAAAGCAGAGAGCGCCACAGAAAGAAAGAAAAGTCACCGCACACATTTATTTCCCGCGTCCGTTTTATATGCACATTTACCAACTTGTTTAAAAAAATAAAAATGAAAAAAAGGAAGATGAAACAATTTTTACAAACACAGAAAAGTGTCCGAGATCAAAGGGAGCATCAGAGGTCCAAAGACGCAAAATTTTAACTCGTGCAGAAATTCTGCAACTGTTTTTCAAATACAAAAGAGAGAATTTAACATCAAACGAAATTGTAAAAGGATTTTAGCATTTGTAAATTATTATGAAAAATTATTTTTATTTTTTTGTGTGTTTATTATTTTTTTATTTAAATTTTGACTTTTCTTTATTTGTACTTTCATTATTTTATATGTGTACTTTATTATTTTCTAATTTCATTTTATTATTTCTTATTCATATTTAATTATTTTTTGTGTTTTATTAAATTTTCCAGAATTTAAAACTATTTTTATTCTATTAAATATAGAAAATACTTTTAAAAATGTGTACTTATCTTTATATTAGACCAAATACCTAGGAATGTAGTCTTGATAAATTTTGTTAAATAAATTTACAAAAAATAATTTATAAAAATATAAAAAACAATTTTAAATATCCCTTTTTCAAACGATTGAATCGACGACGATTTTTTCTTTTATTTTTGCTTTTGAATTAGTAAATGTTACGAATAAATTAATAGAAATGATTGTTTATAGGTAAAATCTACTAATTTGAAAGCAAAAAGTAAGTCACGAATTCAAATTATTAAACATTTTTTTACTACTTCAAATTTAGAGAGGAAAGTACAAATAAATTAAAAAGTTGACAGCAAAATAAATATTTAATTTTTAATCTATATCATTATTCACATTATTATAATAATTTCCGAAAAAAAAAATATTTAAACATAAAACTTTTTCGTTCGTTTGAGAGTTCAAGAATTTTTGAAGCATTTAAAAAAAAAATTTTTTCCGCTGACGCTACTTTTAAAAATAAAATTTAAGGTATTGCAGTCGGTGCAGTATGGCAGTAGTGCAAACTGATTGGATTGACGGAAGTATGCATACATGGAGAAAGAGAGAAAGAAGAGAAAAAGAGAGAGAGGCGAATCAGGAGGAAAGTGACGTCACATCCGCCAGGCGCTGCCTCACTGATTATATTGCTCTCTTTTTCTTATTAGCCCTAACCACGTGCAATAAATTGACATAAACTATAATTACAACAATCTAATATTTTCAAATCGCCAAAACGTAGGGAAAATAATTTAAAGAAACTTTAGTTTTTTATGAATTCGGTAAAAAGAAACTTTCTTGCTATAAACATTATGTGAATTTGATTTTATTACCACAATAAGTCAAGGGAAAAATTAAATAGAAATTTAATAAAATTTCGTTAATTTATTTGTCTTACTACAAGGAGGCCCTGATAGCACCAAGTTTGACCCAAGTCAAGCTGTTTCATTAAAAAACTGGAAGCTGGATCAAACATTTTTCATCAAAAATATTCAATCGAGAACATGTGGCAAGAAATTAAAACGACAAAAAAGTAAAAATTCAACCAATTGTTACAATTAGTCCCTGATAGCGCCAAGTTTGGCCTAAGTCGGGCAATTTCATTCTAAATTAAGGATCAAATTTAAAAATTTTTAGACAAAAAGTTTTAATCAAAAGAAAGTAAAAAGAAAAATAAAACAGCAGTAAAGAAAAGTAGAAATTCGGTAAATTATTACAACCCGGCCCTGATTGTATCAAGTTTGACCCAGTTTGGCTTCCTTTCATTCTAAATTACGGGCTGTATCTGAATATTTTTAGAGAAAAATCTTCTATCGGGAAAAACTAAAAAGAAATTGAAAACAGAATTAAAGAAAAGTACAAGTTCGATCAATCCTTACAATCTGTCCCTGATGGCGCCAAGATTGACGCAAGTCGGTCAATTTCATTCTAAAGTAGAGGCCGGATCTGAACATTTTTAGACAAAAAATGTCGATCGCGGAAAAATAAGAAAAAATTAAAAATAGGAAGAAAAAACAGTAGAAATTATGTCAATTATTACAATAGAGCCCTGTTGGCGCCAAGTTTGACCCAGGTCGGGACTATTTCGTTAAAAATAGGATGCTCAATCTAAACATATTTAGACTACAATTTTTTATCGAAAAAAAGTTTTACAAATTGAAAACAATATGAAAAGAATAGTAGAAATTCGGTCAATTATTACAATGTGGCCTTGATGGAGCCAAGTTTTATCTAAGTCGGACAATTTTATTCTTACTTAAAGACCGGATTTAAACAATTAAAAAAATAGGTTAATCGAGAAAAAGTAAAAGGAAAAATGAAAGCAGCAGGAAATAAGTAAAAATTGGACCAATTATTAGAATGTGGTCTTACTGGCGCCAAGTTTGACCCAGGTCGGGACTATTTCATTTAAAATTGGAGGCTTAATTTAAATATATTTAGATAAGAACTTTCGATCGAGAAAAAGTTTAAAAAATTAAAAACAGTATGAAAGGAAAAGTTGAAATTCGGTCAATTATTACAATGTGACCCCAGACGGACCCAAGTTTGACGCAAGGCGGACAATTTCATTTTTAATTAAAGACTAAATTTGAACATTTAAAAAAAATTTTTAATCGAGAAAAAGTAAAAAGGAAAAATAAAAGCATTAGGAAATAAGTAAAAGTTCGGTAAATTATTACAACCATGCCCTGTTGCAGCCAAGTTTGAACCAAATTGATGGAGCAAGATCAGAATATTTTTAGCCAAAAAATTTTCAATTGAGAAAAATGAAAAAGAAATTAAAAAACAGTAAAAAACTGGAAATTCAGTCAGTCATTATAATAAGTCCCTGCTAGTGCCAAGTTTGACCCGAATCGCTCGACTTGTGTCAAACTTGGCGCTATCAGGGGCTACTAATCCTTTTGCACAAAAATTTCCAAACTAGAAAAAAAGAAAAAAAGAAAAACCGGTAGGAAAAAACAAAAAAAAACTAGAATAGTAAAAAATAGTCAAGAATAGAAAAAAGTGAAAAATTCTTCTGTATCTTGTTCGTAGAAAAATTTCTGCTACAATTTTTTGTTGTTCAAGATTTTCCCGCAAGATTCACGAGTGGTAATGGTATATATAGAGTTTGGACAAACTAAATCGAAGTCGGCGATTTTGACTTCGGATAAGCGCGAGCGGTTCATTTTGATTTATAGTTCTAATCTAAGCAGCCATAGGCTCCTTTACTCGCGGTACTGTCATGTAATGTGTCTTATTTAACCGCAATCCATAAATTACACTTATATATGTATATAGGATGTTAGGATGTAAAATGGAATCTGCGGGGGCCTCGTGCTCTCTCTTCTTCGCGTAAATAATTTTTCTCATCCACCTCCGTATCTTGTCATCAGATACTGTAGGGCACAAAAGTCATGAGAGAGAAATTCACCAATGCGGGCACACTAAATGACACTTAAGGGTGTACAATGAAAGTAATAACAACAGAAAAAATAGAAAGGCGAAAAAAAGGGTGAAAAAATAGAAAAGCGAATAAAAGGCGAAAAAATAGAAAAGCGAAAAAAGGTAAAAAAAATAGAAAAGCGAATAAAAGGTGAAAAAATAGAAAAGTGAAAAAAGGTATAAAAAAAGAGCAAAAGAGAGAAATAAGAAAAGGGAAGAAAAAAAGATGAAACAAAGAAAAAAGGGAAGAAAACAGGCTTAGCACTCCACTATGAGTTTAAAAAAAGTAGGAAAAAATAGCCTCGATGACAAAAAAAGAATTAAAGAATTTCATTAAAAACTTTTTTAAAAATTAACGTTGGTGAATTTTACAACGCTTATAGTCAACGATTTCTGGAGAAAATTATTTTTTTAAGCAAATTTCTATAAATTTTTGGAAGTATGATTAATTTTTTGAATAATGATTCATAAAAAAAATATTTGTGAACAAAAAATGTTATTTTTTTTGGTAGGGAAATAATTGTTTTCTTTCAATCGTTGATTATAAACGTTGCAAACTTCACTGACGTAAAAATTAAATTTTTAAAGTATTTTAATTTAATAATTGATAAATAATGAAATTTTATAAGGAGTCATATTCTAATGTATTCACGTTTCATAGTGCGAAGATTAATAATTAAAATTTTTATTAGTTAATTTAAAAAAAATATACACATCAAATTTTTTAATGAAATTGAATTTTTGCCGTTTTTTTGAAAATTTTGAGAAATATGATTTTTTAATTCTGTTATTTCAAGATAATTGAATTTTTATAACCAAATAATTGAAAATTTCTACTGTAATTTAAAATTCTTTAAATTCTATTAAAAATAATTTACTTCTTTTAAAGAATTTTATTTAAAATTTTCTAAATAATCAATGGAAGTTAGTCATCGTATAATTATAATTTTTTTTTAATTTATTCGCAACACATTCAATTACTTTCATAAATAGTAAAATTTCGAGAAAATTAAATGAAAAAAAAATTTTTTAAAATAAAAATTATGAATAAAAAAAATAAATAAAATTAATAAAAAATAATAAAAAATAATAAATTATTAAAAATTAATTAATTAATTAATTAATTAATAAAAATAAAATAATAAATAAATTAATAAAATTAAATTAATTAATTAATAAAAAAAATTTTTTTTCTTTTAGGAATTTTATTAAAATTCATTGTAAAAGTTCAATTATTTCTATAAATAACAAAAATTTATTTATAATCACCACAAGAATTCAATTATTATCAAAAAATTTTCTTATTCCAATAATTTGTATCGTCTACTATTTTAATAAAATTGCCAAAAAGTATTCAATTATTTTCTAAAAGAATGAAAATTTTGTTGGAATTGAATTACTGAAAATAGAGTTTATCTAAATTTTAAAAAAATCAATTTTTTGAAACTTTTTTATAAAATCCTCAAAATAATTCAATTACTTTCATAAATAATAAAACTCATTCCAGAAATCAAATTATGTTTAATACAATTTTAATCAAATTCGTCGAAAAATTCAATTATTTTTAAAAATTTAATTAAATTTTGTCTAAAGAATTCAATTATTTCAATTATTTTCATAAATAGCAAAATTTTTTCGATTTACTAAATTCTTTTAAATATTACCTATTTTTAAAAAATATTCCTCACAAAAATTCAATTATTTTCACAAATTTCCATAAAATTAAAAAAAAATCCGTTCAATTACTTTCAAAAGTAATAAAATTCTCCGCAGAAATTCAATTATGCTCAAAATATTTTTGAAATTCTCCGAAATTTCAACTATCTTTATAAATAATTAAATTGTTGTCTACAATTCAATTATTTTAAAAAATTTTAATAAAATTCTATACGCAAAAATTTAATTATTTTCATAAATATGTAATAACATTTTTTTGAAGGATTCAATTACTTTTATAAATAGTAAAATTCTTTGTAGAAATTCAATTAGTATCAATAAATTTTAATGAAATTGAATTAATCAAATTTTCAATTATAATTATGAACAGATAAGATTTTTTTTTGAAACATTGAAAAAATTTTTTGTTTATAACTTAATTATTTGCCAAATTGTAGATTTATGTTCGAAATGAAATAAATTAAAATTTGATGAGAAAATAAACCCGGGAAAAACAAGATCCTAAAGTTCTGAACGTTCAAATGAACGAAGTTTATTTATAACTTCTAAAAATTAAATTTTTATTGCAATTATTTTGTATCACTGACAAAAAAATTAATTACTGAGTTTGTGAAAGTAAAATTTTAGTTTTTAAATTTTTTTAACATTAGTAATTTATTAAAATATCTTCAATAAAAAATATTTCGTTCATTTGAGCGTTCAAAACTTTGGGATCACGGAAAAACGGGGAATTTAAAAGTTAAACACAATTTATAATCAGTCACTATTGGTAGAGTAAATGTCGGTAAAATAATTTCCTATTATCTTATTGGCGGTTGTTTTTATTATACACTTTATTTATTTATTTTTTATTTTACACTGTTTTTAAATGGAAATGTGAAAACTAAAAATCTAAAACTATTTGATCAGAAAAGTAGCTTTCAGTAGCATTAGGCTCAAAAAAGTAGCCAAAAAGTAGCCTCGTATTAAAAAAGTAGCAAATAGTATAGCTTTTAGTAGAAGAGTGCGAAGTCTGAGAAAAGAATAAAAAGGAAAATAGAGAAAAAAGAGTCTAAAGTAGGACAGCATGTATCGTTTATTTGAGTGCAGTATACAAGTGGACTAGAATCGGATAAAATTTCTTTTTTCCTCTCATTGTTACCATATTAAATATTAATGGACGTTTTCACTTTGCCAAGTTAAAACCTAAGTTCCCATGAATCTCAGCTAGGGTGGGAAAGCAAAAGCAATGAGCTGCGCTTTAATTGGCAATGTGTTACGAGATGATCTTATCGATTGTGCATTAAACAAAATAAAGTCGTTTTTAGAGTTAGATTTGAAAGTGTTCAATGGAATAATACCATTCTCGTCTAGACAATAATAATACACTCAAAGAAAGATTTCTTTATCACTGCAACATAATAATTATTACAAATCAACTGCATCTGTACTCTCAACAATGAGTTTCTGCCAATTATTCGAAAACAATTGCTTTCAGTGCAGCACAAACTTAATTTAATCTCGAAAAATCTCTATCCACCAAGATAGAGCCAGTAGTGACCCAAGATTCCGAGTATACTAACACCACACCTCGAATTTAAACATTACACTGAAAAAAAAATTTGTTTGATTCAAATAACCGATTATTTGTCTATAATCAAATAAATATTTACTTGAATTAAATAATTTTTATTTGAATCAATTAATTAGTATTTGCTTCAAATACTGAAATATTTGATTCAAATACAATTTATTTGATTCAAGTAAAAATTATTTGATTCAAGTAAATATTTATTTGATTATAGACAAATAATCGGTTATTTGAATCAAATAAATTTTTTTTCAGTGTAGATCACAATTTTTCCGAGAATTCTTTATTATATTCATTATTGTACATTTCATGTCGTTCAATTTAACTCGTTTGTGAGAGAACTTTCATTTGGACGGAAAGAAACAGAATTATTTTACACCCAAAATTCAAATTATGCGAAACTTCACCAACTTCTTCCCGAAAAAGAACAATTTTATTTTTTAAAAATACAAGAAAATATTTATCCCTCTCCAACTAAAATAGCATGGGATTAGACAGAAATATATTTGTTTCATGACAATAATATCAAGAAGCTTTTTCAACAATGTGAACTTTTATAGGTCAATCGTTACATTTTGTTTCGCGTATATATGCGAGCGAGCGCACTTATAAACGACATGTACACTTTTTTATTTCGATAGAGAAAGATGATAAGCTTCGATACTCTGTTTCCTTGACACATTATCAGACACGTGGATTAAGGAGAGAAACAAAAACATTATGCGCGATCGACACTTAGAAAATTAATACGTTCCACTTTCGTAATTTTAATTGTTAAATGGCTGTGTATTTATTTGGGTCACTGTATTCATTTCTTTCAAATCTCATCTAAATCGCATATGGCAGACGGCGCATTCTCCAGTCAAATGAGAAATTTATAATTGTTAATTTGATTTCTAAAAAAGAATTTTCCCATTAATGAAATAGTGAAATAGTCATGAAATAACAAAATGTTTCGTGTTCTTTTGTAATTGAAACAAAAATTAATTTTCCCTGGGAGAAGAGCCTAAGTTTATGTTTGACTGTGACATTACCGACAGACGAGGTAGTAGAGATCTGTGTCGGTAACGTCGGTATCAAATTTTCTAACCTCAATGAAAGTTTATCTTTCTCTATTGATCTAATTTTACCAGACAGCGCTAATTTTAATCACCCTAAAGTTACCATCGACTTTTAGTGTCGAAAAATATTAATTCTGGTTTCTAGAGTTGAAAATGTTAAAATATTACTAATTACACTTTTTCAAATGTAAATATTAATTAATATACATGTCTTTATTTTTAAAAAGTAAAGATTACGAAACGCTTTGAAACTAGAACCTTTAAAACCTTCTGCGAATCTTTTTCGATAACGGGAAAAGAAATATTTTCGACGCTGATGATCAACGTTAACATCAGGCACGTTCCAAGTAAAACATAAGATATTAAAAAGTGCTGCACATTAAATTAACACCAAAAAAGTTTAAAATAATCAATTTTGGTGTTACTTTTTACAACTAATGAAATTTTAGTTTATTAAATGTTTTTATAACTATAAAAAATGAAGATATCGATAACTCCGAGCCTTTAACTACAATTTTACTTTATATCTATTAGTTTTAATAATAATTAATTAATCAATTTCACGAAATTTCAATTATTCCTAAATTCTTTAATTAAATGCATATTAGAAAATAAAAACTTCAAATAATATTAAAAAAATTCAACTTTTTCAAAAATATTAATTTCAAAATTTAATTATTTCCCAAAAGTTCACTCCATATTTCTGTTAATATTCAATTATAATCTAAAATTTTAACTGAAATTCATTTTTATGAAACGTAAATCAATTTTTATTAAAAAATTCTACAAGAATTTAATTATTTAAATGCAAAAGTAAATAATTTATTGAATAATTGAATTTTTCTTAAAATTCAATTCTCATAAAAAATTTTAGTAACAAATTTTTTAATAATTCAATTCTTTTGTCGAATTTTATTAAAAGTTGCGAACATAATTACTTTTTTCAAGGAATTCAATTATAATTGAATAAAAAATAATTGAAACGCTGCGATGATTTTTATGAAAATTTTCCAATTTATTCGTTTACAATTCAATTTTAAAAAATTTTAATTATTCGGAAATTCAGCAATTAAATATTTATTGAAAAATAAAAACTTGAAATAATTTCAATAAAAACGTTGCTGAAGTTTACAACGTTTATAGTCAACGATTTCTGGAAAAAATTATTTTTTAAAGCAAATTTTTATAAATTTTTGTAAAGAAAATAGTGCGTTTATTTTTTTGAATAATGATTTACAAACAAGATATTGTTGAACAAAAATTTTTTGCTCTTTTTGATGGAAAAATAATTTTTTGGCTTTCAATCGTTGATCATAAACATTGCGAACTTCACCGCGACGTCAATAAAAATCCTATTAAACTTTTAAAAAGAATTAATTCTACAGAAATTTTTGTCAAAAATATGTAAAATTAAGAATTTTAATGATTTTAGTTTGAAACTTTCAAAATTTAATTATTTCTAAAAAAACCACGTATAATGCTTTTAATACTTAAGTATAATCTAAAATTTTTACCGAAATTCATTTTTAAAACCATTTTTATTAGTAAATTCTACGAGAATTCAATTATTGAAGTGCAAAAATAAATAATTTATTAATTTCATGTTTGTTGATATTAAATTCTCATAAAAAATGTTATCAACAAATTGTTTAAATCATTAAATTCTTTGGACGAATTTTAATAACATTTTTAAGAATAATAACATTTTTCGAGGATTTTTATTAAAATTGCATTAAAAATAATTGAAATTCTGCAATGAGTGCTATTATGTTTTAAAATAATTGAATTCCTGAAAGAATTTTATTATTTATTAAAATAATTGAATCCTTGTAGAAATGTCATTATTTATGAAAATAATTGATTTATTGCGAAAAAATTTATTTAAAAAATTGTAAATAAATGAATTTCTTTAAAAAATTTGATCACTTATCAAAATAATTGATTTATTGCGAAAAAATTAATTAAAGAAATTGTAAATAAATGAATTTCTTTAAAAAATTTGATCATTTATCAAAATAGTTGAATGTTTGTGTAGAATTGTATTCAAATTTTTTTTTAATAATGGAATTCTTTTGGAAAATTTTATTGAAATAGTAAATATTGAAAATTATGGAATTTTAGAAAACTTGAAAATAATTTAAATTTTGACAAGAATAGAAACTTGTGAAATGAATATCAGAGAAGAATTTTATTATTTATAAAGAGAATTGGAATTTTGACGAGAATTTTTTTTAATTTTTGAACAAAATTGAAGTTAGTAACTATGTTTATAAGTTAGTTAAAAACTACTCTCTAAATCTGAAATAGTAGAAAGTTACTAATGAAATGGTGAAAAGTCCACTAAATGATTTAGTAATAATTCTACTACCAATTAGTAAAATTTTACTAATTGTTAGTAGAGCATTACAAATTCATTAGTAGAATTCTACTAACAATTAGTGGAACTGTTTTATTAATAGTCGATAAAACAGTTTCACTAATTCATTTAGTGAAAAAGTGGCTTTGAATTAGTAGAATTCTACTAAAACATTAGTAGAATTTTACTAAAAATTAGTTTTAATTCGTTGAATTTTTATAAACACGGTAAATCGTTAGGTATTAAAATAACACCAAAAAGGACTAAAATAATCCAATTTAGTGTTATTTTAATTCATTTTGGTGTTATTTTAATACCTAACGATTTACCGTGAATCGCTTTTACTGTGTTAATTTTACCAAACTTTTGAATCGACGTTTTGAAAAAATCTCTACGATTATTTATTTTTGATGGCGGTACCATCGAAGATAATTCGCGAAAAAACAGGTTTTAGGTTCAGATTCTTGGTTCTAGTTTTTTAAATATTACAGTTTCGGTTGTCCAGCAACTGAAATACTTAAAATTGCGATAGTCGAAGGTATAAGTACTTTTCACCAGTACGGTTCTTTGGGTGTTCTAACTACAATGAAAATTTGCGATTTGACACCAAGGCAACCCTAAAGTGCACTGTCGATAACTTATCAGCTGCGACTCGACGAAATTCGACTGTCGATAAAGAGGATTTCTGCCATCTCTCTGCCACTTTGTCAAAAAAAAAATCAAATTTTCCGCACAAAAATCGTTAGTTCTAATCAAATGGAAGTACTTTTACTGACCTAAGGCACAGAATTTACTGAATCATAGCAAAAACTCACCTATTTTACCGTTGGGACTGTACGGATCGTAGCTGCCGGAGCTCATGGGACTCGCATATCCATTGTTGTTGGGTGCTTGTGATGGCTGTTGTTGATTCTGTCCAATCGGCGTTGAATGTGCAATGGGAGGTTGTTGTTGCTGCTGCTGTTGTTGCTGCTGACTGAGTTGTTGTTGTGGAGTAGCGTAGATGAGATGTTGCGGGGCCATTGAATTTTGCGGTGAACTGGGACTGTTGGGGGTGAGCCAATCGTCGGGCCTCGGTCGTTTATTGCTACTGGCAATACCAGCGAATAGTCTACTTCCGGTGCCGATGGGTCCGGTGACCGTTGAGGCCGTTGACGATGTGCCGGCAAGATGTTCCGGGGACTCGGCCTTGACAACAAGACCCGCGCCCACGGCAACGCCCACGCCGGTGGGCCCTTCCGAGCTGTTCATACTGGACCCAGTTGGGCCGGCTAGCCTGGAAGCGGGGGCCAGCACGACCGCCCCCACCACCCCCGACGCCTCATCGTAGCGCACCGCGACGTTTCCACTCACTAAGCTGGCCACCGTGACACTCTATTTGTCACTGGCCTCCCGACACTGACCTGCTCTTCTGTCAATCACTCTCTCTCGACGTCCCACACCACCAACACCACCACTACTTTCGTTATCACTTGTACTTCCTTTTCGATCGCGAATTTACACCAGGAGTCACTTGTCTTGCACTTTAAGAAAAATAATCGCCTTCTCTTTTTGTTCCTGTCTTTTATACACTCTCACGCACGCGATTAATGGAAAATATCTTCTCTCTCTCCAGGTGATCTTGATTTTTGTCTCAAGATTACCTTTTGCACTAAGAGGTTGGGTAGTTTGTGGTTTTGTGTCTATGACGAAAGATTTCTTGTTATCAGGACTGATGGTCCAGAAAGCTATTATCTTCCTTTCGTACAGCGCGACTTGACTTTGTTATTATTATTTTTTTTTTTTGCTCGCTCTTCGAAGAAATTGATGATCGGTTATGCCCTCAGATTCCTCGAAGGTTTTTTTTCGTCTTCTTTTTTTCTCTTGTCAAGAACTTTTATATCACATGTCGCATCTTTACGTGAGCATCGAAAGTTTGCTGCTTTTGTTGCATGCTGCGATTTCGTCCTCCTATCTCCGATCGTTCCCCTGAGGTATCTGAAATCAAGATATAAAAATATTAAACTTTTGTAAAACAATAAAACTTGAGGAAAAACCGAAACTTGTCCCTCTCAAATATTTTTCTCCCAATCAATTTTCAATTTCTCGTCGGTACTTTATTTCAACCAAACTGCGTTTAATTAATACCCTTATACATCAGTCAAAGAATTTCGAGTATTTTTTGCAAACTTTTAAAATCCATAAAAGGAATAATAATTCAAATGCATTTTTACTCACAGGATATTTAGAGAATTTCAAGCAAATAAAAAAGTCAAGTTACCTCGAGAAATTTCAAAACTTTTAATCAATTAAAGCAATTTAAAGTATGCAAGGACTTTAAAAGGAATCAAAGACCTAAAAATAGTTAACATTCGAAAAAAAAAGATATTTACTAAAATATTTACTCATGAATCATGATGCAAAAGACATTTACAAACACTAATGAGATTTTGTACGACAGAGAAATTATAAAACAAACTTCTTCTCCGTTTCAAACGGAAAGAAAGTTGTTCGAATAAAAAAAAGTAGAAAAAATATCATGTTCTAAATTTATCTCCCCTTTTTTCCAGTATATTTAATTTAATTACAGTTCATTAAAAAATTTCACCGAAATAATTAAAATCTGCTGTTTACTTTGGATTTGATTGATAATATTCCTTTTCTTTCTGTGATCCGAACAAAATTACACGCATATAGTTAAAAAGAGTTTGTAAAAACAAATTGTCTTGTATACAAAGATCACTTCAATCATGAAACCGCTAATAATACATTCCAGTGTTAAAAGCAACAGATTAGTCTCAAGTTGTATCTGAACACTTATAGAAAAGACTTTCTAAGCAAAATTATCTTCTTTTTTCTTTATTTTGAAACTTTACTATATTTACAGTGCAATAAACTTTCCATCATGTTTATGAAGATCTAAATATAGAAAGTACAAAATTAGCTAAATAGACAATTTTTTCTTCAACCGAACTACTAAACGAAATGAAAAAGAAATATTGAAAATTTTTAAACAAATATATAATTTCCGTTTGCTTATATTTTTAAATGCTTTATTTGCAATAACAATCCATTGTATTTTTCTAACAATACGCAAATATCAATTTTTTCCCTCTTGCATTAAAATTAGTAAACAAATATATTTCTTTCTAAAACAAAGTGTTCTAGAAATTTGTAGTTTATTCTTCTTCTTTACTATTATATTTGTTTCTTACAAAACATTTCTTTTTTATTTTATTATTTCTTGCTAAAAATTTGTTTATTCTTTATTTTTATATTTATTCAATATAAAATTATTATTATTATTATTATTATTATTATTAAATTTTATATTTATTTTTATTATTTATTTATTCTTTATTTTACTTTTTCCATACACTGAAAAAAAAATTTATTTGATTCAAATAACCGATTATTTGTCTATAATCAAATAAATATTTACTTGAATCAAATAATTTTTATTTGAATCAATTAATTAGTATTTGCTTCAAATACTGAAATATTTGATTCAAATAAATATTTATTTGATTATAGACAAATAATCGGTTATTTGAATCAAATAAATTTTTTTTTCAGTGTACTTTTCTCATAAAATTTAAATTTCATTTAGAACATAAATAAATAATAATGTTATTCTTTTATTTTATTTTTTAATTGAAAATTTGGAAAATAATTTTTTCAATTTTTTTAAAATAATCTTGTCTTTTTTTTATAATTATAATTGGAAATTTTCTTTTTATTAAATTTTCTTGTTTATTACAATTCTATTGATAATAATTGAATTTCTGCAAAGAATTTTACTATTTACAAAAATAATTGAAATCCTTCCAAAGAATGATATTATTTATGAAAATAATTTAATTCCTCTGAAGAATTTTATTACAATTTAAAAAAAAGCAGTGATAATTAATTATTTACTTAATAAGTAAGAAACATTAAATTTGCTTAAGAAATGATAAATATCATTTATTTGAACATTCAGAAATTTGAAAGAATAAAAATTTTAGAGAAGTTCAATAATTATAACTATTGAATAGTAATAAAATAATATAATTTTTAGAAGCAAAAACTTGATTTAAAACTTTAAGACGGACTTTATATTTTAGAAGGAAAATTATAATTACGGTCACTAACTTTCTTTGATTATTATTTTCGAAAAATTTAAATTAAAAAATTATCCCCAAGTTTAGAACGTTCAAATGAACGAAATATTTTTTATTCAAGAAATTTAAATAATTTACTAATCAAAAAAAAATTTGAGAACTAAAATTTTACGTTAACAAACTTAGTTATTAATTTTTTTGATAGTGAAGCAAAATAATTACAATAAAAATTTAATTTTCTGAAGGAAAAAATAAATTTCGTTCATTTGAACGTTCATAATTTAAGGGTCTTATTAAAATTCTTTCAAAGAATTAAATTATTTAAAAAAAAATGTAAAGAAATTTTAATTATTTCAAAAATTTTCAATCATTTGTTTAGAAAAATTAAGTTATCTTGAAACAATGGAATTGAAAAAATTTCAACAATTTTATTTTTCAGAATTTAAAGAAAAATTTGAGAAAATTCAATTTTAATAAAAAATTTTAAGTGCAAACAAATTTTCAATTATCTGTTTAGAAAAATTAAATTATCTGGAAACAATGGAATTGAAAAATTTCAACAATTTTATTTTTCAGAATTTAAAAAAAATATGCGAGAATTCAATTTTCATAAAAAATTTTAAGTGCAAACAAATTTTCAATTATTTGTTTAGAAAAATTAAATTATCTTGAAACAATGGAATTGAAAAATTTCAACAATTTTATTTTTTAGAATTTAAAACAAAAATTTGAGAGAATTCAATGTTAATAAAAAATTTGAAGTGCATAACGTTTTTTTAAATTAACTAATAAAAATTTGTATTATTCATCTTCGTACTAAGAAACATGAATTCATTAAAATGTGACTATAAAATCCAATTATTAATTATTAAATTAAAATATACTTTGAAATTTTTATTTGTTAAAAAGTGTCTAAAGAAATTCTTTAACAAATTATTCAATTACATATTTTCAGTCGAATTTCACAATATTTCTATTAACTCCATAATTTTCTACTCCATAATTTTTTAAAATTTATTTACATAATCTGCTTGAATTATTGCCTGACTTTTACTATCAAATTAATTTTTTTTTAACTAATTCAAAGTTAGAGAAGAGTATAAATATCTATAAAAATTGAAATAAAAAGTAATTTTTTTAAAAACAAATTAAAATAATAAAACTTTTTTTAATTTTGGTAAAAAAATTCCCGGTTTTGTATAGAAATCACGAAGTTGAAGTTCACAACGTTTATCAACGAAAAAAATTTATTTAATGTATGCAAACATTATTTTTAATTTAATATTTAATTTTAAAGTAATTATTATCTAAATATTAACATTAATCTTTTTTTCTAAAATGTTTTTGTCAATATTGCAGCGTCGTTTTTAATTAATTTACTGAGTAAATAATTTTTTTTCGTTGATCAACGTTGTGGACTTCAACTTGATAAAAATCCCGGTTTTTCCCGGTTAAATTAAATTCCCGGTTTTTCCGAATTTCCCAATTAGTAGACACCCTGCTTTTTTTTGCTTCTTAATCAGTTATTTTTAAATGATTAAAATTCAGACTTGATATCTTTTTTTTTCTTAATATAAAAAAAATTCTTCATAAACTTAACCGCGAAGGTAGAAAATCACTTTACTTTGCCTTACTTTCGAGAGTTCAGAAAGGCACTGGACCCAGTAACGGTAGAGGATACGTTAATGGGGAATTTGGTATGTAACGTGACGCAGTTACCGAAAGTGCTTGGTCGATTGCTCCCCCCACCCCCAATACTCGACGAAACAAGCCACTAAAACCCATGCTGTAGGTACACAGAGTCGAACATTACACGCCGTTGCAACACAAGTTGCAAAGTTAAAGGAGGGGAAAATTCGCATGCGATCAATTCAAAAGGTGGATGGGGGAGCAGAGAGGAAATGAAGGTGGGGGAAGGAGGGACAAGGAGATCTGGAATTCAAGTTTAGTCCGAGACTTTCTACACGCAATTAAGATAATTCCTGTTGGCCTCAAAAAAAAAAATGACAAAAATCATGTTTATATGGTCCCATTCACTTGAAAAATAAAAATTCACTCCAAAAGGGAGTAAATTTAGCACTGAGTACTTAACTCTATGTAAATACTATAGAGAAGGGTCTTTTGGTAGCATTGCTTATAACATAATGATGAATTTTACGTCAGTGAAGTTCACAACGTTTATTATCAGCGGTTGCAAAAAAAAATATATTTTTCTTGAAAAAAAAAATTTTTCTTGAAAAAAAAAACAATAAAATGTTATAATAATTTTATTTAACAACCGTTTTCTAATAATATTGATAATAGTATTTAGAGGTCTTTTACAATTAAAGATGTTCATTTAGTACAAAAAGTTGTATAAATTGCTACAAGTTTCGACTTTAATTAAGTCCTCATCAGACAATTTTTAATAATAATAATAATTTTTAATCTTAAAACGAACATAAGGAAATTAAAATCACATCTTTAATGAAAATATAAAAAATATATCTTATAATAATTTTCATTACAGATGTGATTTTAATTTGCTTTTGTTCGTTTAAATCAATAAAATGTATGAAACTGAAGTCCACAACGTTTTTAGAAACGAAAAACAATAAAATAATGGTACGGTATTTTTATTTTTGATTCTAAATCATGTTATTTTTTAATAATTGTATCCTCAGTGACAGTTAACTTCTTAAAAATTAAGGCACATAAAAATTGAAGATGAAATCAATTTTTAAAAAATTCTTTTTTGATTTTTCGTTATTAAAAACGTTGTGGACTTTAGCTTCGTTAAAATGTTTTGTTAAAAAAATTTTCTATTTCAAATTATTGATGAAATAATACACAAAATGAATTTTAAGCAAAAATTTGTAAAAATTTGAATATAAAATATTTTTTCATCTAAATCGTTGATTATAAACGATGTGAACTTCAGAACTTCATCAACATGCAATTTTCTCTCTTATTCCGCAACTTCATTAATTATCAAAATTTAATTAAAATATTTATTCTTATTCATTATTCTTATTCATCATAATAATATTTAAATGATCTAATATCTAATTAATGATCTAATTAATGATCTAATATTTAAATTCAAGATTTGGGATTTTTATATTTACGCAAACTTGGGCCAATACTGGCATAGAATTTAAAATTAAAATACCACAACCCTAAACTAAAGGTTTTAAGGAAATTTAAATTTCGCTAAAGTTCCAAATCGCAGGATTGGCAGAAACATTTAATTTTGTTTATCGACCAATTTTCCCTGATTTCCAGACATTTCAAAATGAATTAATTGTTTCTACTACAGTTTTTAAATAAAATTCTTCTATTAATCAATTATTATTTTTAATAATTTTGTTTTAAGTTTTGCTTTGACAATTTTTAAATCCATTTGCGTTTAAAATTCAAATTTACGTGAAATTTCAACTATTCAAAAATTCTTCCATTCAATATACACTAGAAAATAAATACTTGAAATAATTCTACAAAAATTCGATTAAGCTTTCTGGAAAATTATTAGTTTTATAAAATTTTTAATTTAGAATACGAATAATTCAGATTTTCAAAGATTTTAAAATTTTAAATGAAATTTTTATGAAATTCAAACATTTCGAAAAATTACAAATAATAGTAAATTCTCAAAAATTCAATTATTAAAAACTTTGACTGAATAATTGAATGTTTCTTAAAGTTGAATTCTTATGCATAATTTTAACAATAAATTTTTAGATAATAAAATTCTTTCGGCGAATTTGAATAAAAATTTTAAGAATAATTGAATAATTAAATTTTTCGAGAAATTTGTTTAAAATTATATTAAAAATAATTGAAATTCTGCAATGAGTTTTAATATTTATGAAACTAATTGAATTATTGTGAAGAATTTTAGGAAAAATTTATAATTGCCTTAAAAAAAAAAAAAAATTATACAAATTCAATTTGCAAGAATTGAATTCTGTGCATTTTTCATTTTTTAAGAAAACAATTGAATATTCGCGTAGAATTTTGTCAAAATTCTTTTTAAATAATTGAATTCTTTTGGGATATTTTATTAAAATAATAGAAATACAAATTATTAAATTAAGAAAATTTTTTGCAAACAATTGAAATTTTCCCATGAATTTTATTTAAATTTTTGAAAATAATGGAATTTTATTGTGAATGAATAATTGAATTCTCAAGATGAAAATAATTAAATCCCTGAAAGGAATTTTTAATTTTATGTAAATAATTGAATTACTGCGAAGAATTTAATGCCAAATTGTAAACCATTTGATTACTCAAAAAACAATTTATGCAAATTCTAATTTAAATAATTGAATACATGTGTAAATTGATATTTTTTTATTTTTGGCAAATAATTAATGTTCGTGTAGAATTTTTTAAAAAAATTTTTGTTGAATAAAAAAATTCTTTTGAAACATTTTATTAAAATATACTATATTAATAAAATCTTTTTAATTTTAATATTAAAAAACAGTGAATTAAGAAAATTTTTGGTAAATGTTTGAAATTTTCCTATGAATTTTATAAAAATTTTTGAAAACAATTGAAATTTTGTGATGAACTTTATTTAAATTTTTGAAAATAATTGAATTTCATTACATTTAAAAATAATTGAATTCTTGTGATAGAAATAAATAAATTCCAGAAAGGAATTTTAACATTTATGTAAATAATTAAATTACTGCGAGGGATTTGAAGCCAAATTGTAAAACATTTGATTACTCAAAAAACAATTTATGTAAATTCTAATTTAAATAATTGAATATATGTGTAATTTTTATTTTTTTATTCTGGGAAAATAGTGAATGTTCGTGTAGAATTTTTTTTTTAAATTGTTATTCAAGAAATGATTTTTTTGGAAAATTTATATAAAACATAGTAGAATTTTAAAAATCAGTGAATTAAGAAAATTTTTTAAATATTTTACTATAAATTTTATTAAAATTGTTGAAAATAACACAATTCTTGTAATGAATACTATTATTTATGAAAATAATTGAATTTTTGAATAATTTTGATTTAAATTCTTTAAAATGATTTAATTTCACCGAAGAATTTTTCTATTTCTTATAAAAAATGGAAATATTTACAATTTTTTGAAAATAATAGAATTCTCGCGTGATGAATATTGTTATTTATGAAAACAATATATAATATTGAATTTCAGCGAAGAATTTTGTTATTAATAAATTTCAACAGAATTGAAATTCAAGTTTTTAAGAAAAAAATTTAATTAAAATATTTATGAGCAATAACTTTATGTCAGTTCTCCAATAAAAGTAAGTTATTCAAACTAAAATAATTTTTAGAAATAGAGAAAAATTGATGGATTTTATAAAAATTTGTGGTTATTTCGCGTCGGCAAAAGTTCGCAACGTTTATGATCAACGATTGAAAGAAAAAAATTATTTTCTTGCTAAAAAAAATATTTTTTGTTCACAAATATTTTTCTTGTAAATCATTATTAAAAAAATTATCCTACTATTTTCTTTACAGAAATTTATAAAAATTTTCTCAAATAAAATTTTTTTTTCTAAAATCGTTGACTATAAATGTTGTAAACATCAGAAACAAGTTATTTCTTCATTTTCTAAATTGTTCTCATGGGCCTATATTGAGCCTATTTTATGTTTAATATTATTTAGTATTATCGAAAAAAATTTTCAATTTTAAACGTATAAAATATTTTTTTCGATTTTTGGAAGTTATATATGGAAGGTTTTTTTTACGAAGCTGAAGTCCACAACGTTTTTTAAAAACGAAAAATCAAAAAAGATTTTTTTAAAAATTGAATTCATCTCTAATTTTTATGTGCTTTAATTTTTAAAAAGTTAACTGTCATTGAGGATACAATTATTAAAAAATAACATGATTTAGAATCAAAAATAAAAATACCGTACCATTCTTTTTGTTGTTTTCGTTTTTAAAAACGTTGTGGACTTCAGCATCATTTTTTTTTGTAAGTTATTATCTTCCAAAAATCGAAAAAAATATTTTATGAAATAATTGTGGAAGAATTTACTGAATATTAAATTCTAAACGTAATTTCCCACTGAATCATTGAATTCTTTTTCGACGACGAGTGAAAACAAAAGAGACCATAATTATAGCGCACATTATCGCACAATACGGAAGTCGATCGTTGTCACACGTGCTTTATAATCGAGACCTGGATGAGACGAAGAAAAGGCATTCGCACAAACTATAAATTCCAATCACGATTTTCAAGTCTTCGACTGCGTAGCCGCGTCCGGTTCTTGACACCTGATACCACCTTTCTGTTCGTAGAACAAAAATTTTATTTTCCACTTGTGAAATTTTCGCCCACAAAAACTAAAGATTACTCCCTTTTCTCAATTTCCGTAAAATTATTATCATCAAAACCAATATTACAGCAATTAATATTTACCGATTTTAAAAATAAGAAATTATAATTAAATTATACCCATATTTCCAAAGAACAAATTTTTGACCTATTTCTTGTTTCAATTTTGTCAAAAGTTACTATTCTTTTTCAAAAGAAAACTACTTTTCGGGGAAAACAAAAACTTTTCGAGGTCTATATTTACAACTTTTTAAATCTCTCTAAATTCAAAGGTAGCAAGAAGCAAACATGAAAAAAAAAAAAATGTCACTAAGTCAATAAATACAGGACGTTGCGTGGCACTGACTTGTTCCGAAAGTACAGGAGCGACATTGCGCCAAAAGTTGCGACAATCGATTTCTCTTGAGTGTGTGCCACATGGAAAACAGTAAAATGAGCAATTGCTCGCAAATGTTTTTATTAAATTCACAAAAAAAGACACACTATAAATAAAACTTGACGGAAAAAATTTTTTAACTGATTTTTTAGTTTCGCTAAAATAGCCAAAGTCTTAGCTAAAACAACTAAAGATTTGACTAATTTAGCGAAATTTGTAGCTGTTGCAGGAAAATATTTTTTTACGACCCAAAACATCTTTTCGTTTTCTTTCCCATTTTGTACAACTATTTTTTTTGCAAAATTGAAGAACATTTTTGTAAATTTTATCGCAAGGGAGGAATAAAATTAAATATATTTATTAGAATTGAGAACAGCTGTGTTAATCATACAACAACAAAAAAAAAAGAAATGAAAAGCTCTGCTGGTCACGAAAAATAGAGAAGAGAGTTCATGTCTGGCAAACGTGTTATCGATCGACATGGTCGTCTTCGCAATTCCCTGCTCTTTCTCTCTCTCTGTCTCTCTCATGTCTCTGTTATTTTCGCGCAGAAATAAGTGGGAAAAAAATGAGAGAACCTAACCTCCGACACTACCTAACCCTGACCCACCCCACAGACTCGGCCTCGAACTCTCCAATTCTTCTCTTGGTGTTTTTTCTCTCTCTCTCTCTCTCTCTTTCCATTTCACATTCCATCTTTCTCCGACTATGTTCTCCACTCTCTTTCTTCTTCAACGTTTTCCCCACTTCGACCTTATCTCATATTCCCTCTGCAAATACTCGCCCTGAGTGTATGTTGCTGTGAGAATACGTGCTGAAAACACGCGCTATCATATTGTCCCTTTGCTTTTCTCTAATGGAAAATGCTGCATAATTAATGGCGGCCAATATTGACCCAGAACTGCGAAAGTAAAGGCGAATGTTGGATTTCATAGTTGTTTATTGCAATATTTCTCGTATTTTTGGAAATTATATTGCTAATGTCATTTTTTTTCATACCGTGATCTTTTGCAGGGGAGAAATGGTGGCAGGTTAGGGCCAAGATTGGGCCGAAATTGTCAATGTAGGAGTGACGACAAACCATATTTGATCAAAGTTAGTCCAAACGTTGCTCAATTCACAGAGGAATTCAACATAGAGGAGTAGAAAATATGGGGAAAAATTATTAATTTCGAGAGTAATGCAGCCAAGTTGGAGCCACTATTAACCCAAGACTGCGACTGTAAGAACAAATATTAAGCCTTAAATTAAAACATCGAGGTAACTATTAACCCAAGAGGTGTTAATAATTCATACAATCTTGAAAATAATTAACTGAAAGTTTATCTCTGCAGCAATTCTACCAAATTGGAGCCATTTTTAGGCCAAGATTGCAAATGCAGAAGCATATTTTAAACCTCGAATTTAAACTTTTCGGCAATAAATAATCGAACTACTTTTTTCTATAATCTTGAAATTAAATCTCAAAAGCGAGCCAAGTTAGCGCCAGTCTTGGCCCGAGATTGCATGTAAGAACAAATACAGGGCTCGAAGCAGTGAAAGTATTTGAAAAAACGGACTTTACGGAACAAAAATTAAAAATTACGGACCAACTGACAAAAATAGAATCAGGCCGAATCAAATATGAGAGAACATTTTACTTAAAACTAGAAATCTAATTTTTCATAACTATAAAATGTTTTTAAAATAATTAATATTAATTATTATTAAAAATAATTTACAATAATTGAAATCATTATCAATTCAATTATTATTTTTCAGAATTTTTATCTAAAATTCTTCTTTATATCAATTATTTTTAATAATTTTCAAAAAAGTTCTTTGACAAATTTCAAATTCATTTCTTTTCAATATTTAATTTTACGAAATTTCAATTATTAGTTAAATTTTTTTATTAAATAAATAGTAGAAAATAGAAACTGAAAATAGTATTAAAAAAAACTCAATTAAACTTTTTCAAAAAAATTAATTACAAAATTCAATTATTTTTTAAAATTTACGCTATATTGCTTTTAATATATATTCAATGATTATCTAAAATTTTTAATAAAATTCATTTCTATGAAATAAAATTTAATTTTTATTAGAATATTTTACTAGAATTCAATTATTTAAATAAATAAAACGCAATTAAATAATTTATTAAAGAATTGAACGTTTCTTAAAATTCAATTCCCATAAAAAATTGTTATCAATAAATTATCAAATACTTGATTTCTATTAACGAATTTTAATAAAATTTTTAAGAATAATTACATTTTTAGAGAAATTGGATTAAAATTGTATAAAAAATAATTGCAATTCTGCATTGAATTTTATTATTTATGAAAATAATTGAATTCTTGCAAAAAATTTTATTAAAATTTTGAAAAATAATTTAATTCTTGTAAAAAATTAACAGGAATTCAATTATTTTTAAAAATTTAATAAAATTCTTGCATTAAATTAATGAAATATTTTTTAGTTAAGATATTTTAACAAATTACTAATCATAAAAAAATTTAAAAACTAAAATTTTACGTTTACAAGAATTCAATTATTTTAAGAAATATTAGAAATTTTAGCAGAAATTCAAACATTTTAAAAGGTTTTGATAAAACTTTTTTTGGTAGAAATTCAATTATTTTGAAGGCAAATTTTTTAAAAATTTCCCAAATTCAATTATTTTAAAAATTTTAATGAAATTCTGCGGAAGAATTCAATTATTATAACCTAAGATTTTAATTGAAATCTATTTTTAAATCAATGTTTATAAGAAAATTCTAACAGAACTCAATTATTTAAATACAAAAATAAATTCTTCGGAAATTTTTATTATTTTTTGAAAATAATTAAAAGTTTTCGCAGAATTTTATTAATTTTTTAAAAAAATAATTTAATTCTTTTGGTAAATTTTATAAAAATAGTAGATATTGAACAATATTAAATTTTTGCAAAGAATTTTATTACTTTTGAAAATAATTCAAATTTTGCCATGGATTTAATTAAAATTTTTGAAAATAATTGAATTTTATTATTTTAGAAAGTAATTGAATTCGTGTGATAAATATTGTTAATTAAAAAAATAATTGAAATTTTTCAATGAATTTTAATAAAATTTTTGAAAATAATTAAATTTTGTTAAAGAATTTTGCTATTTATTTAAAAAGATAATTGAAATGTTGACAATGTTTTTTATATTTTTTTTAAATATATGAATTTCGGAGAAGAATTTAAATATTTTTAAGGATAATTGAAATTTTGACGAGAATTTAAAAAAATTTTTGAACATAATTGAATTTTTGTGAAGAATTTTATTACTTTTAAAAATAATTGAATTTCTGCAATCATTTGTAATTTCTCTAAAATTCTCCAAATTATATCGTACAATTTACGAACTTTTCATTCTTTTTGAATGAAATTACGGACTTTACGGGCCTTTTTTAAAAAAAACGGACTTTTATGGACTTGAAGCATTATTGGCCGAAGTTTGGAATTATAAAAAATGCATAGATTTAAAAATAAATACCAAACCAATATCGCCAAATTTTTGTCAATTCCATTCCAAATTCTTTCAAACTCAAATAATTCCACCGTAATCATTTGTTTCGTTTACAGAATTTATAATAAAAAATTAATAAAAAAAATTGGAAATAACTAAAAAAATAGAAGAAGCAAAAGAAAAAAGAACAAATAAAACAAGACAGCAGTATGGAACTAAGAGACATAAATAAATTAAACACAAATAAGGAATCAATTAAACAAAACAATAATAAGTATAACTAAAACTAATAAAATGACAGAATAGTAAAAACTGAAACAAATAAAGTAAAAAAATAAAATGAAAAATAAAATTAAGAATTATAAGAAATTGCAATTGATAAGTAATAAGAAATAAAATAAACAACATAATAAATAAGTTAAGTAAGTGAAATAAGTTACAATAATAAGTAATCAATAGTTAAAAAATGAGAAAAAGTGAAATAAGAAAAAAATATGATAACAGTTATAAGTTCTGCCAACTGAACAGTATTTCATTCTGGGTCAGTAACCCTTTTCTATCCGTAAATGCACGCGGAAATATGCGAGTAACCTTGTCTCGACGGTGAATCAGTTCCCATTTGCTTTACTGATAAAGAGAATCACAAGCGCACGGCGGCTAATAAATATAGATGTCACAAAGCGAATCCTGCCTTCTATTACAATAATGCGCTAAATGAATTCCATCTAACAAATTATAATGAGTTACAATAAATAATCACGATAATTCGAATTAATTACAAAACGGAACAAGTTAAGAGCCAAACGCGTATATACACATATGCACCTAATAATAAATCGCAATTTCTCACTTTTCAATTGTATGTCATCGCAGATTTTATAATTAAAATTTATTGAAAATTGAAAAAAATAAAAATAATGTATTTGAAAAAATTAATGAAAAGAAAAATAATAGTAATATTTTTTACCAAATTTTTACTTGACAAAATTTGTAAAATATTTTTTTTGAATAACTGCTATTTTAAGCATAAAAAATTGTAAAGAGAAGAATTTTATTATTTTCTGTATTTTCGGTATAAACAAATTTTTTTCACCAAATTTTTACTTGATAAAATTTGTAAAATATTTTTTTTAATAACTATTTTAAACAGGAAAATTTCTAAACAGGAGAATTTTATTATCTTCTGTATTTTCGGTATAAACAAATTGTTTTCCTCAATCGTTGACTATAAACGTTGCAAACTTAAACGATTTTGTAATTATTATAAATGTTCCTTTACTTCTTCTAATTTGTATTTTATTCAGAAAAAAATTATTTTTTAGATTAAAACAAATTAATTCTAAACTAAATATTATTTAATTGCAATTATTTCCCTTTTTCGATAGTAATTTTCAAAAACACTTTTATGGTGGAATAAAATTTCGTTCATTTCAAAGTTCGAAACTTTAGCCTTATTTATTATAATTATTATTATCAATTATCATAATTATCATTGTTACAACAACAGTAATAAATTAGAATAATAATCATAATAATAATCATAATAGTAGTCATAATAATAGTCATAATAATAATCGTAATTATAATCATAATTATAATCATAATAATAATCATAATTACAATAATAATGATAATAATAATAATAATTATAATTGTAATGAAAATGATATAAAAAAATATTAATAAAAGTAATATTAATAAAAGTAATATTAATAAAAAAAATTGGCAATTGAAATAAAAATTCCCTCACCTATAAACGATAACAATAATTAAATCAAAGATTTCTCCGCATGTGACACAGGAAAGTTATAGTATTAATTTCCAAGAATATTTATAAAAAAAAGGAGGAAAAAAATTCTCCACAAACGATCCTTTCTACGGACAATTCTAGCTCATTGTCAGACGTGACAATTGTACCAATGGGAATTTCACGCCGTAGAGTAATTTCTTATAATCTGAATGAGGTAAACTGGCTATTACGTTTCTCCTCTCAGAACATCGTCAAGGTGAAATTTCTTCAAGGAAACTTCTTTTTTCTCTCCCATGAATTAAATATTGTAATTTCCCATTTAAATTAAATAAATAAAAGTATAATTGCTTCACAAACATATAAAGCAATGACCTGAATAAATATTCACCTTCTTTCATTTGAGAGGGAGAGAGAGGCCATTATATAAATATATTTGCATTATGTACTCTATGAAATATGCTTATTAATAATTAAAAGCATTATTATTATTATTATTATTATTATTATTATTATTATTATTATTATTATTATTATTATTATTATTATTAATAATAATGATAATATTTTCTATTATATACTATTATTATATATTATATTAAATATTCAATTATATATTATTGTATATTATATTAAATATTCAATTATAAATTATTGTATATTATGATTTTAATTACACGTAAAAAATTATTTGATTCAAGTAATTAATTTGATTATTATTAATTTGACTATTATAAAATAAATATTTACCTGAATCAAATAATTTTGAAATTAAGTCAATTAAATACAAGTAAATAATTTTAGTATTTAAAGCAAACATCAACATTATTGTTTCAACTACCATTTAATTGACTTAATTAAAAATTATTTAATTCAAGTAAATGTTTATTTGAAAACAGAAAAATAAACGGTTATTTGAATAAAATAAATTTTTCACAGTGTATATAAATATTATGATTATTAAATAATAATAATAAAAATAATAATAATAATAATAATAATAATAATAATAATAATAATAATAATAATAATAATAATAATAATAATAATAATAATAATTTACTATTATTACATAAAGTAGTTTATTTTGTGACTAAAACAAATTTTAACTCCTTTTTGAAATATTTTAAATATAGTTAAATTACTACAGAAAAAAAACATTTTTAAAGAAATTTTATTATTTTCGAATTAAATTTTCCATCTAAAACAAAGATAATTTTTATTCAAATTTACTTGACAAATAGAATAATTTACATTACAAATAGTATAGTTTACATAACAAATAGTAAAATTTATTTCGCAAATAGTAGAGTTTGCTTGTTTCAAATAAATTTTTTTTGGTTTAAATAAAAATTTATTTTCATCAAATACAAGTTTTATTTTTGTCTAGTAAAATTTTTTTTTTACAAAATAAGTAAATAAATAAATAACCTAGTTGGGTCAGAGACAAATATTTTATTTTTCAATACAAATAAATTAAACTAAGTTTAAATAAAATTTTTCTCTTTATTTTGCAAATAGTAAAAATTCTTTAGAAAATAGTAAATTTTATTTAGAAAAACGATCCCCAAGTTTTGAACGTTCAAATCAATGAAATATTTTTTAGTTAAGATATTTTAACAAATTACTAATCATAAAAAAATTTAAAAACTAAAATTTTACGTTTAAAGGAATTCAATTATTTGAAAAAATATTTAGCAGAAATTTAGAAATTTTAGCAGAAATTCAAACATTTTAAAAAGTTTTGATAAAACATTTTATGGTAGAAATTCCATTAATTTTTAAGACAAATTTTTAAAAAATTTCCCAAATTCAATTATTTTAAAAATTTTAATGAAATTCTGCGAAAGAATTCAATTATTATAATCTAAGATTTTAACTGAAATCTATTTTTAAATCAATGTTTATGAGAAAATTCTACCAGAACTCAATTATTTAAGTACAAAAATAAATTCTTGGGAAATTTTTATTATTTTTTGAAAATAATTAAAAGTTTTCGCAGAATTTTATTAAATTTTTTTTTTAAATAATTAAATTATTTTGGTAAATTTTATAAAAATAGTAGATTTTGAACAATATTTAATTTTTGCAAAGAATATTATTACTTTAGAAAATGATTCAAATTTTGCAATGGATTTTATTAAGATTTTTGAAAATAATTGAATTTTATTACTTTAGAAAATAATTGAATTCGTGTGCTAAATATTGTTAGTTATGAAAATAATTGAAATTTTTTAATGAATATTAATAAAATTTTTGAAAATAATTGAATTTTGTTAAAAAATTTTGCTATTTATTAATACTGACAATTGAAATTATATCATACAATTTACGAACTTTTTATCCTTTTTGAATGAAATTACAAACTCTACGGACATTTTTTTTAAAAAACGGACTTTTATGGACTTAAAGCAAAGTTACAGACTTTTTCAGGATTTACACCCAGAGAAAATTATTATTTAAACCAAATATATTTTATTTGACTTAAATAAACGTATATTTGTCTCAGAACCAACTAGACTTTTTCTTTGTTTTAAATAAAATTTTTATTCGAAATAAATAAAACATATATTTGAGTCAAATAAAATTATATTTAAACGAAATAAAATTTATTTGAAACAAATAAAAAGTCTAGTTGGTTCTGAGACAAATATACTATTTCTCTGGGTGTAGTAAATTTCACTAAAATTTGTTTCGAAAATTCTAAACTTTACTTGGCAAATAGTAAAATTGAATTTGCAAATAGTCTACATTTCTTAGAATACAGTAAAATTTACTTTCCAAATAGTAAAAACTGTAGAAAAACAGTAAAATTCTCTTTGAAAATAATTACAATGATCGAAACTAGTAAAATTCACTTTGCAAATATCAAAAATCATCAGAAACACAAAGTTTGTCTTGAATCAAAAAATTTAAAACATTTTCGGTTTTACTATATAAAATTGTAAAAATAGTAAAAATTCTTCGAATTTTTCTCTTAATTAAATTCTGCACTAAGACCGTTATCAATTAAAACAATAAAATTATAAACAATAAATTTAAAAACAATAAACTTAAATAACGAAGAAACGTTAATTAATTTATCGATGTCGAAATAAATTAAATATTCCGAATATATAACAATTAGAAAATGACATTTCTAGACACGCATTGAATGTGAAAAGGAAATACATCGCTTATCTACCGGAATGTCAAGAATGTACGTCACTCAAATGCGGATATTGAATTTGAGCGAGGAAGAGAGAGTGAGTGAGAGAGAGACAAGGGGAGATTTGGATGGTCTATCGATCCTCTTTCCTTCCTTCCTTCCAACAAAAAAAAAAAAAAAACGACGAAAGAATAAATGTGTCTACCACAATAAATATATACTAAGTATATAAAAGAAATATCAAATATTCATATGAAACTCGGAGCATTATTTCCTGACGAATGTTAATTATTTATTAAAAGCTCACTGTACATGTTAGGAGAGGGGAACTCATGAACACAAATTGTAAGTGGAGAATAATATTAAAAAACGTTAAATTTTATTCCAACAAACGGAATATTAAAAAAAACAGGAATATTTATTAAATAATTGTTTCTGTGTTTATTTGTAAAATGAAAAGTCAGCGGATAAAAAATGATGAAAAAGACAAAAAAGAGACACATGAAAAAGCTCAACAGCGAGACATGCACTTGGCTGAATATAAACAGTCTAGTGTTGGTAATTGTTCTATAGTGGTGGTAGTGCGACTCTACTGCAGGATCGATCTGATGCCCTAGTTACCAGAAGAGGGAGAGAAGTTCTTCTCCCCTTAAACTATAAAGAGGAAATATACCAAATATTCTTTTTACACAGACGAAAAAGAATGTCATTTCCTTTCTCATATTGTTGACTAGAAGTCACTATGAATTCGAAAAAAATTTAATTTTATATATTGAAGAATATTTCTATTTATATTATCGAAACAAAACAGAAAGCTCAACTCAAATTTTGTTTGGGACATTTTTACTAAATTTTACTAAATTTTTACTAAATTATTTCTTACAATTCTGTATTTTTAACTTCTTTTGTACAATTTGTTTAATATTTATAAAAGTTTTCATTATGATTAACTGACCAAATTGTTTTTTAACAATTCCTTTTCTTCCCTCCTATTTCCAAATTTGATAAATATTTTTTTCAGTTTTTTATTTTTTTCACTTTTATCGTAAATTATTTTCTACAATTATTAAATTTTTTCTGAAATATTTACTACGATTCTTTTGATTTGTTTAATATTTTTTAAATACTTTTTATATGTTTAATATTTATAGAAATTTTTATCATAATTTACTGACTAAATTGTTTCGAACAATTCTTTTTTTACACTCCTTTTTCAAAATTTGTTAAATATTCTTTTCAATTTTTTATTATTTTCACATTTCGTTAAATATTTTTTACAATTTAAAAATTTTTTTTAAAAACATTTTTGAAATATTTTTTGAAATATTACTACAATTCCATTAGTTTGTTTAATATTTTTGAAAATTCTTTTACAATTTCTTTAATTCTCTTCACAATTCATTATGTAATTTTCTTTATTTTTTTTCCTTTCGGTTGTGTACACAAATTTTCAACAAAGAAAATAGGGAGAAAAAAAAAGAATTTGTTTTCAATAACGAAGTCTTATAGAAAACATTTTACGACCGTATTGCTTTTGAATTTCTGAGAAAAAAAATAATTTCCCCTTCCTCAGGTGGGAGTCGAACGCCACATGTCTTTTCACCGCCAGTCGAGTGCTCTTAGCGCTAAGCTACTTGACAGATTCACCGTCAAATATAATTCCACCGACAATGGGAACACTTAAGGCGTTCGAATTTCAGCTTTAGAACGAATAGAGTTTCAGAGAAATTGACAAACAATATTAGAAAATTTCAAATTTTTTAAACATAGTCTCAATTAAGAATTTTGACATTTTTTTTAACTTAATATTTGAGTTAAACGAACACGAAGAAAATGGAATTGTTTTTTACCTTTTTTACTACTTTTCTTTACAATCAATTGTAATTCAGTGAAAATTTAATTATTTCCAAAAACCAGTAAAATTTATAAATTATAAAATTTTAATTAATACTTGATACTGCTTCAAAATTAAATTAATTGGTATACCAATTATTTAATTCACTTGTTATTCAGTTTTTCAAAAGTTTTTACTTTTAAACTTTAAAGAAAATTTAATAATTTTTTATGATTGTAATAAAATTCTATTAAAAATCTAATTATTTTGAATACAATTTTACAAAATTTTAATTTTAACTCTTGAACAATTAAATTATAATTTACTTTATTCAATTATTATTTTCCGGTGTTTCAAATTAAAATTCTCAGAAAATTTAATTATTCTTGAAGAGTCATTATTTTTGAAATTCTATTTAGAATATTAAATTTTTCGCAATACCTACAATTTTACCAAATTTTAAATGTAACTCCTCGAAAATTTAATTATTTTTTGTTATTTACTTATTTTGCAATTTTTAAAAGTTAGAGTCTCGAAAAATTCAATTATTTTCAAAAAATTTTCAATTATAAATATGTTGAAAAATAAATAAACTCAATTTCAATCAATGAATTATTTCAACAACAAAAATTTAATTAAAATTACATTGAGAATAACTGATTTCTTTTTAACAATTTCATTAAAATATTCGAAAATAATAATTGAAATACCGTGAAAATTTTTTAACATTTTTATAATTAATTGAATTCTTCCAAAGAATTTAAAAAAAAACATTTTTTTAAATAATTTATTTCTTCGGAGAATAGAAATTAAATTTTTAAGAATAATTACATTAGTTTACGAGCATAATTTCTGAAAGATTGGAGTATTAAAAATAATTGAAATCCTGCGATGAATTTAATTATTTAAGTTCTTAAAAAAAAAAAATGGAATTTTTTCAAAGGAATTCAAAAAAAATTTTTTATTAATTGATTTTTTCGGGGGAATTGCAATTATGTTTTTAAAAATAATTACATTTTCCGAGAAATTATTGGAAAATTGTATTAAAAATATTTTAATCCTGCAATGAATTTTATTAGTTATAAAAATAATTCAATTTTTCTGTTCATCAATTTAAAATTATATAAAAATTAATTGAAATTCTTCGATTAGTTTTATGATTTATAAAAATAATTGAATTCTTCCATTAGAATTTTATCAAAAGTTATTTTTCTTAATTTTATTTCCATAAAAAAAGTTATTATTAGTGAAATAATATTTGAATTATTCTGAAAAATAATATTTGAATTATTGTGAAAAATTTGTATAAAAGTTTTGTTAAATAATTGATCTTTCTGAAAATGCTACTCTAAAATAATTGAATTCCAATGGAAATTTAATTATTTAAATAGTTGAATTCCAATGGAAATTTAATTATTTAAATAATTGAATTTTGAATGAATTTTATCATTATTTTTTAAATAATTGAATTCTTTTGCGAAATTTCAAGAAAATACTGAAGATTGAAAATAATTCAATTTTGAGTATTTTTTGGAAATGAATTGAATTGTTTTAAAGAATTTTATTATAATTTTTTATGGATAGTTCTTTGCTCTCTAGTAATTAGCGAATTTTAAGTATTGAAAATTCTTGAAAAAAATATAAAAACAGAAATAGTTGCTTTTATTTATTGAAATCTAAAAAGGTACCCTAATAGTATAGCATAACGTAAAAAGAGTAGCGTAATTTATTTTAACTAAAAGTGTATATTTAAAAAAATTTATATGTTGCAAATAAATATTTTATTCAACATAAATAAACTAGTATTTATTTCAAATAAATGCACTTATTAATTTAAAATAAAGAAATATATTTGCAATTAGGGAAATAGTATTATATTAAGTAACAGACTTGTATGTGATTTCATTTACATTTTAGTGTCTTATTTGAGATTTTGTGAGAAAAATGTGACTGTGGACTTTAACATATAAAGTGAAAAAGTAAATTAAAATGACTAAGAAGATCTGAGTTTATTTAACAAATATTTTTACAAAAATAAACATTTATTTTAATGAATATTAAAAGTTTCATTTGTGATTGTGATTGTTAAATTTATTTGAAGGCTATAAGTGAATTTTAATATTTCAGAATGCTTACAGGATTTATTAAAATGAAAAATATTTTTCATTTGCTCTAAAGATAAAATATATTTAAAGAAAATATAAAATATTTCTCATTCAAATAAAAATGGATATTTAAACGAAATATATTAATTCAAATAAAAAATATTATTTGAGCTAAACAAAAGTCTAGTTGGTTCTGTGACAAATATCCTTTTTATTAGTTTCAAATAAATTTTATTTAATTCAAATAAATCATTTCTCTACACCCAGAAAAATGGTATATTTGTCTCAGAACCAACTAGACTTTTTATTTGTTTCAAATAAATTTTATTTGATTTAAATAAAATTTTATTTGGCTCAAATATTAGTTTTATTTATGTCGAATAAAATTTTTATTTAAAACAAATAAAAAGTCCAGTTGGTTCTGAGACAAATATACGTTTATTTAACTCAAATAAAATACGTTTGGTTTAATTAATATTTTTCTCTGATTATAGGTGTAGTTGATGATTGCAAAGCCTGAGTAGAAATTAATCTTTTCGGTTGCTGGAGTACAAAACCAGGAATATTTTTTTTATAATAAAAAATTATAATTAATTTCATTAAATTAATTAAATTAAATTGATTTTTAAAAATTTAATATTTTTAAGTAGTTTTGATATAATTTTCAGACTTTTCTAATTTCCCTGACCACTTTTACGTTTCGTAACTTTTTCCCTGAATTCACTGACCTGAGGCGCGATGCTGAACAATTAAGAGGAAATTTCAAAGTTATTCGCAAAATTTCGCACAGAAAATAACGCCCAGGGAATTTTTGAACTCTAAAAGAAGTTGTTATTAAAGAAAGATTGGAAGATAAGGGAAAAGAAGAGGAAGAAGAAGAAGAGAGAGAGAGAGAGAATTTACTGATAGAAAGTTCGCAGGCCGGGATACGAACCCTGGAGCGAGAGCAGGCATTGACCTAGATGTTCGTCATCTCACTCGCGCTTCGCGATTTCACATCATTTCCCATCTCTCTTTATTGGAAGCGCCAAGACCCTGGCCCTGGATGTTCGCGCATCCCCTCACACACAATTTCAAACTAGGATTCTCTCTCCTCGACTGAACGTGTAATACTCTCTCTCTCTCTCTCTCTCTTTCTCTCTCTCTCTCGATATGGGGTTTTCCAGTTTGCAGACATGACGATCTGCTGCGATCAGCATTCACAAAAATTCTCTTTCTCTCTTTCCCTCCTCAATAATATAGAGACAAAAAAAACTTTTTTTTCCCGTTTCTTTTTCTCCTTCATCTCGAATTGATGCTGAAATCAGTGTTTAAGCCGAAGGGACGCCGACAACAAATTCATCCCAAAGGAATCGGGATATACTTATTTATATATAAATCTGTATGAGAAAAAAGAGGAATTTAAGGTAAAGAGAGGATTACAGTGTGAGGAGAGAGAGAGAGAGAAAGAGAGAGTCGAATATACACTCCACACCGCAACGTCGCCGTCGTCGTCGTTTATATATACCATTTTGCCGCGTGTATTGATCTACCCAGGATCTCGTAAACTTCTTTAGTATTCTGCTATGCACTTGTAGAATTTTTTTTTCGCATTTCTTTTCTTCTTCTTCTTTTTTTCAAAAAAAAAAAAAATATCCAACGAAATATTTCGAGAATTTTTCATATTCATTCATTTACGGATTAGTTTACATTCTTTTTATTTTAAAACGAAAAAAATATTTTCCTTCCTTCCTCTATATAGTTTCTAGACTGTAAAATATTCAATTTATTTTCTCATATCATTCTACATTTATAGCGGGGATTTACAAAATCTAAGGATTTTGTATTTTCATTTGATTTTGAATGTTGCATCAACTTTTATCGCCCCCAATATTGGCCCTATAGCCGCAATACCGAATTTTGAATTTAAATATTCGATCAATGTTTTCCAAACATTTTAAAGATTTGAAAAAGTTTTATATTTTATGTAGTAAACTCTTTTGCTGAAGAAACAACTTTTTTGATTTTATTTATATTTAATATTTGATTTAAATATATAACCTTATTATAGGGTTCTTCACCTGCGAACGTCAAAGTTACCGCTAGGTAGCAGTTCAGTCGATAAAATTTCTCTGATACTAAATAAAAAATTATAAATATTTACTTGAGTGCAATCATTTTTAATTTAATTAATCTTAAGAAGATTTTAGCATAACATTTTTTTTTAAATTGAATTCTGTTTCGAAATTTTATAAAAATAATAAAAAATGAAAATCATTAAATTGCGAAAAGTTTTTCAAAAAATAATTAAATTTTACAAAGAATACTATTAATATATATATTATATATATATATATATATATATATATATATAATATATATTATACATATTAATATATTATAATATTAATATATATTAATTATTTTGGAAATGATTGAATTCTTCAAATGCATTTTATTATTTATGAAAATAATTAAATTCTCGCGAAAGATTTTTTTTTAGAATTTTCTTAAATAATTGAATTTCCAAGAAGAAATTTATTATTTTTAACAATAATTGAATTCTTGTCAAGAATTAAAGAAAAAAAATCATGAATTTATCTATTTTTTAAAAAATATTTGAATTTCTGAGAAGAATTTTATTTATGTAAAATGTAAATGATTGAATTTTTACAAAAAATTGTAATTAATTTTTTAAAAATTTAATTCCCAAAAAAAATGTTATTAATTAAAATAATTACACAATTATTATTTTTAAAAAAGTAGCAAATTTAAATAATGAAAATCTTGAGAAATTTTTATTATTCATAAAAATTTAATTCTTAAGAAGATTTTTACAATAATTTTTTAAATAATTGAATTCTATTTGGAAATTTTATAAAAAAAGTAGAAATTAAAAATCATTGAATTGCGAGAAGTTTTTAAAAAATAATTAACTTTTATAAAGAATACTATTTTTAAAAATTTTGACACTAATTCAATGTCCGTGTGGTATTTTATTAAATTTCTTGGAAATAATTGAATTCCTCAAATGCATTTTATTATTAATGAAAATAATTGAATTTTTGCGAATGGTTCTTTTTAGAATTCTTTAACATAATTGAATTTCCAAGAAGAAATTTATTATTTTTAAAAATAATTGAATTCTTGTGATAAATATTATTATTTATGGAAATAATTGAATTTTGCAAAGAATTTCATTACAGAAAGAATTCATGATTTTATTCATTTAAAAAAAAACAATTGAATTTCTGAGAAAAATTTAATTATTTATGAAAATAATTGAATTTTTGCAAACGATTTTTTTTTAGAATTTTTTAAAATAATGGAATTTCTAAGAAGAAATTAACTACTTTAAAAAATAATGGAATTCTTGTTATGAATATTGTTATTTATAGAAATAATTGAATTCTTGTGATAAATATTGTTATTTATAGAAATAATTGAATTTTGCAAAGAATTTCATTAAAGAAGGAATTCAAGAATTTATTCAATTTTAAAAAAAAATATTTGAATTTCTGAGAAGAATTTTTTTATTTATGGAAATGATTGAATTTTTGCAAAAAATGTTATTTAACATTTTTTTAATAATCGAATTTTCAAAAAGAAAATTATTAATAGGGAAATTGATTAATTTAGTTTTTAATTTAATTTTATGTGAACTAACAATTTTTGTATTCAAAACAAATACCAATTAAATGATTTGAATACATTTTCTTATTATTACTACTATTTTTTTTGTTGCAAAATACTGGGAAAATTAAAAAAATATTATTACTAGTCTAATAGTTAACAATGACTATTAAGTAGTTAAATTCACTTTTCAATTTTGTAAAAATAACTAAAACATTGCTAATTAGTTTACTTAGCTAAATATAACTATTTTGTTCGTTATTTATTTTCTATAAATTAGTTTTTTCATTAATTAGTTATTTTCTGATAATATTAATTATTTTTCACTGATTAATTACTATTTGCTAATAAGTCACTTACTACTAATTTTTCATTTTCTACTAACAGTAAGTTATATTCTTATATAATTTAGAAAAAATGTTTTAAATATCAGTTTATAATTCTAAATTTTATTAAAGTTTGTGTTCAATTTTATATGATAAATATAATTATTATCATTTAATTAAAGAATAAAAATTAAATTAGAAAATTAAAATTCGAATTAAAAATGATTAAATATACAGTTCAATTGAACCGAAATTGAAATTATTTGCATTTTAATTTATTCTACAATAATATTATTATTGTATATTATGAAAATTATCGATATTAACTATTATAATAATTATAAATTGTTAATATTTTTAAATAATAATAATGATTATTATTATTATTATTATTATAAATTTAGTATAAATTAATAATAAATAAAGGCTAATATGTTATAGTAATCTCCAATTTTAAATTTAAATTAAAATTATAGATTTATAAATAATAAATAATATTTTCACTTATTTCAATAATTATACATTTCCCCTTCATCATTAATCAAAATCATATTTCGTAAAAAATAAACATTTTAATTAACTAAAATTTCAATATTTTTAATTTTTCCCATACACAACGAATACGAGAGTATAAAATTAATTCTTAACTGTTCATTTAATAATAATTATATCTCCACAAGTATATAAATGTAGTTTGTGTATATTCATAAAATTGACGTAAAATAATTCTCAGTATAAGTTAAAACGATGTGTGATAAAATTTGCTGACTCGCTCTTGTATAATCTTCCACTCGAGACAAGAGGATCTTTGCTGATTTAGTATCTTTTTTTCTTGCTGTGTATAGAAATTTCTTTTATAAGACCGAGTAGACCAGAGAATTTAATAATGGTCTTTTGAAATGATATATACAGTATACGTTTCACGATATTGAAGTTTAAAATTGTCTCTTTCTCATTTTTTTTTTTTTTGCACATTTCAATTGTTTGATTGTTTCCTTCTAGATTTTCTCTTCTTTCTTTAATAAGAGAAATTAATTATTGGTTCTTTAAATTTGCTTATTAGAACTTTTTGAAAATTTTCTCAATTTACAATTTTTTGTTTTTTAAAGATTCGAACGTTCTACTCTAATTTTAGAAGAGAAATTTAAAAAAAAAATTGAAAGGAAATTGAAAAGAAATGGAAAATTGAAATTTGAAATAAATCGAAATTTATTTGAAAGATGGAAAATTTTAGGAAAACGAATTTTCTCATTTTTTTCTAATAAGTATTTTGATATTTTATATACAGAAAGAAGAAACAATAAAAAAATATCCATTATTCAGAAAAGACGATTTCCCTCCTCTTTTTATTCTATTAATAATTTCAGCAATATTTTGCCTACCGAATGTATTATAATTTAATATTTATGCTAAACACAGTTTTCCCTATTATTTTTTCCTTCCTTTTGTCATGAGTGTAGGAAAATCGATAAAAAATAGAATTTCAATATTGAATGTCAAAACAGATGGTTCGAACATTATATTTGAAATTATAATTGTATTTTGATTTTCCCTATCATTATATTTCCATTAAGAACGAAAATAATCTGTTGATAAATTTGATTTACTCATTATTATGTGACAAATTTGTTCCATTCAAAAAAAAAAATTATACGATTTTTAAGTCGCAATTAAAAAAAAGAACTATTAAATTAAATGTTTGTAAAAATTGTAGTGATTGTAATAATTAAGGTAAAGGGAAAATTACTTTCTAGAAAAATGAAAGATTTTTCTTTTTCTGTTTCTTTTTTTTTTTGATTCAGCTGCAATACGAAATTATAAACGCGACGACTTAGACGCGAGCTGTGAGAATCGATTGCTCTCTTTCCATTTCCACCCTAGGCTGCACGCGTAGTGCATGCGCATTGCAACTAGGGCAGCTCGTGGTGGGCGGAAAGTGGCAAGTTGAGGCAAGTGCTTTGACTTAACGAATCCATGCAGAGACGATTTTCAAAACAATCCCTTAATATATTCGCAAATAAAGGAAATTTAGAAGAAAAAATTTTATTACTGCTCGAAAACAAATGAAAACAATTATAATTACGAAAAATACATTATAATAACAATTATCGTCTTTTTATGGAACTGTTGTATTTTTCAATAAAAATTTTCAAATAAAAATCAAAAGTCGATTTTGAAACAAATTTATTTCAAAATCATTCAAAAAGTTTGATTAAATTTAGAAAATTTAGAAAATTTAGAAAATTCATAATCAAAAGTTCAAAAATTGGACTTTTTGTACCAAGTGTGGAAAAAGTTTAAAAAAATAGCTTTTAATGCTGAAAAAAATAGTAAAAAAAGTAGCTATCGAAAATTAATTTTAACGAATAAATAATTATTTTAGTTCATTCACAAAAATTTGTTTTAGTATTTCCCTGACTGTTTACTAGTGTTGCATGTCGAGCGAGTCTCGATCGACAACTTCTCGTCAAAGTCGAGAAAATCGTTAAAATAACAATTAAAACAATTGAATTTTATAGTTTTATCTCACTTCTTTTATGAAAGGAGACGAAAAAACAAATGACATCTATTTGCTCGACATGCATCACTACTGTTTACTGATGTCAATTAAAAATATTTATTTTAATTTATTTTTAATTCAATTTTAATTTTATTTTTTTGCCGAGAACTTTAATTCTAATTTTTTGAAATATTTAACTATTTCCTAATTTTTTCCTCGAAGGAATACAATTTTATTAAAATGTAATTTTTAATAGTAAGCAAATAAAGTTATTAAATATAATTCCATTTAAATTACTCACAGGAATTAAGAAATTAAATTAATAACTTTCAAATAAGAAATTTGAATGTTATTAGTTACAGTTTTACAACAATTACAATTTTCAACGATTTCAATTTAAAAATCATTCAAAATATAGTTATTACTAGAAAAAATCGTAATTTACTTTCTTTTAATATTCAATTATTATCTAAAATTTTAACTTTTTTTTCTTATTAGAAAGTTCGACTAAAATGCAACTATTTAATTAAAAAAAATAAATATTACATCAAATAATAGAAATCATTGAATTTTTGCAAAGAATTTATCAATTTTTTTTAATTTTTGAATTCTCGTGAAAAATTTTCTTATTTAGGAAAATAATTAAATTTTTGTGAAAAATTAAAAAAAGAATTAAAAAATTTACCAATTTTTAAAATATAATTAAATCTCTGAGAAGAATTTCAGAAGTTAATTAGAAATTAATACAAACTTTATACTGGATACTTATTTTTAAAAAAGGAGCAAATTTAAATACTTAAAATCCTGAGAAAATTTTATTATTCATAAAAATTAAATTCTTAAGAAGATTTTTACAATAATTTTTTAAATAATTGAATTCTATTTGGAAATTTTATAAAAATAGTAGATATTAAAAATCATTGAATTGTGAGAAGTTTTTAAAAAATAATTAATTTTCATAAACAATATATTTTAAAAATTTTTGACAATTATTGAATGTCTATGTGGTATTTTATTAAATTTTTTGAAAATAATAAATGAATTCCTTAAATGCATTTTATTGTTTATGAAAATAATTGAATTCTTGTGATGAATATTGTTATTTATGGGAATAATGGAATTTTGCAAAGAATTTCATTAAAGAAAGAATTCAAGAATTTATTCAATTTTTTAAAAAATAATTGAATTTCTGAGAAGAATTTAATGATTTATGAAAATAATTAAATTTTTGCGAACGATTTTTTTTAGAATTTTTAAAATAATTGAATTATTAAGAAGAAACTAATTACTTTTAAAAATAATTGAATTTCTAAAAAGAAATTAATTACATTTAAAAATAATTAAATTCTTGTGATGAATATTGTTATTTAAAAAAATAATTTTATTTTGCAAAGAATTTTAATTAAGAAAGAATTTATAGATTTATTCAATTCTTTTAAAAATAATTGAATCTTTGAGAAGAATTTTATTATTTTTTGGAAATAATTGAATTCTTTTGAAGAATTTAAGAAAATAAACAACAATTTGTCAAATTTTTAAAAAATATTTAAATTTCTGAGAAGAATTTTTTGATTTATGAAAATAATTAAATTTTGCAAAGAATTTTATTCAAGAAAGAATTCAAGAATTTATTCAATAAAGTCTTCAAAAAAATAATTGAATCTCTGAGAATTTTATTATTTATGAAAATAATTAAATTTTCGTGAAGAATTAAAGAAAAAAATCAAGAATTTGTTCAAGTCTTTAAAAAAAAATAATTGAATCTCTGAGAAGAATTAAAAAATTTATGGAAATAATTGAATTTTTGCAAAGAATTTTATTTAATTTTTTTTTTAAATAATTGAGTTCTAGAAAAAAAATCTTATCAACAGAAAAAATAATTGAACAATTGTGAAGAATTAAAGCGACAGAATTTATCAATTGTTTAAAAAATAATTGAATTTTAAAGAAGAATTTTTATTATTTCTTAAAATAATTTAATTCTTGAGAAAAAGTTTTCTTAAAATCTTTTAAATAATTGAATTCTCGGAAAAAATTTTCTTATTTGGGAAAATAATTGAATTTGTGTGAAAAATTAAAAAAAAAATCCAGAATTTATTAATTTAGAAAAAAAATAATTTAATTTCAGAGAAGAATTTTATAATTTATGAAAATAATTGAATTTCAGAGAAGAATTTTATTATTTTTGAAAATAATTTAATTCTTGAGAAAAAGTTTTCTTTAAATCCTTTTAAAGAATTGATCAAATTTTAAAAAAATAATTTAATTTCTTAGAAGAATTTTATTATTTTTGACAATAATTCTATTCTTGTGAAGAATTTAATTCAATTAATTTTAAATAATTGAATTTTTCTGAAAATTTTATTATTTCGGCAAATAATTGATTTTTCAGGAAGAATTTTATTGAAATTTTCAAAAGTAAATGTTAAATATATTATATAAGTAAATAACAAATTATAGGAATATAATTTTGAATTCCAAATGAGTCGCATAAACTTGAACCTAGTTCAAGATTAGGCGTGTATATATATATATATATATATATATATATATATATGTATATATATATACCGTTAAGAGATCACGTTACACTGATCGTGAGGTTTCTTTCCGATTAAACCATTTTACGAGCGTAGAATTCTTTATTACACCTTTATTTTTCAATTCCAACACCTCTCTCGTCGTGCTTTTTTGCATGCGGAAAAAATCATTCCCCGAAAGCTTTATAATCATCAGCCACGATTACTATATTATATTTCTCCATATACAAGCGTCTCATGAATGCTCATAACAATAAATTCTATCATTTTAATTTTCACTTCGGAATTTAATACCTAAAAATTGCCAACAGAAAAAAAAGGGAGGGGGGAGGAAATAAAAAAGGAAAAAACTAAATAAAAATGACAAATTTCTATATTTAACGACCAATAAAAAAATCGTAATTAAAATTCGTAAATTTTTACTTCAAAAACAATTTTAAAAATTCAATATAAAAAACGTATATTTAAAAAAAGGGAATAAAGTTATTAAAAAGATATCTTTGCAACTTAAATACATTTTTACCAAAAGTGGATAATTCTTATTTATAAAATAATAAACAAGATTCCAATTAAAAATATCTCAGTTAAAAAGATTTCATTTTAATCATTTTCATTTTCTCTTTTAAACTTTGTGATTTTTATTTAGAATTTTATAAATTGCTGTCAATAGAAAAATTTACGAATTTCATTTAGTTATTTAAATGGTTTTTAATGTAGAAAATTGCAATTCTTATTAAGTTTGTCTCTTTCTTCGTTTCATTCTCCTTTTTTTGCCAAGTCAAAAATTTTTAAATCGGGTATAGTTTTAAAAATTTCGAAACGAATTTTCTTTTTTTTTTAAAGTGAGCTTTTCGGTCATTAACATCGACAAAACTGAATTTAAAGTAAATTACATGTATTATTTGCAAATAAAAAGTGCAGCCTGTATCGATATTTTAAAGCTGCAAAGTGCAGCTGCCCAAACAATCGTGTCTGTAAGATGACAATAGAGGCGAATGGGGACGAACGGACAGTTAATCGTTGTATGCCAAAAAGAAATGCGAATTTAAAAATTTTCAAACTCGCAAGACGTACAAAATCCAATTTAATTCAAAAAATAAAAACATATTTTATTTTCCGGACTTTTTTCTCTATTTCTATCGAAAATATTTATTTCTCTTTTATATTGCTAATAAATAAAATAGACGTGCAATGAACTTTATTATTCATGAAAGAAATTAAATATTTCTAAAAATAATTTAATTCTTTCAAAGAATTTTGTAAAATTGTTTAAATAATAAATTTCTTTCGACTAATTTTATGCAAATTCTAATGTAAATAATTGAATTCCTAAGGCCCTAAAGTTCTGAAAGTTCAACTAAACAAAATTTATTTATTTCTTCGAAAAATTAAATTTTAATATTTTAATTTTAATATTTAATATTAAATATTAATTTAATATTTTATTACAATTATTTTACTTCACAATCAAAAAAATTAATTACTGAGTTTGTAAACGTAAAATTTTATTTATAAAATTTTTTCATGATTTATTAAAATAAAAACTATTTCGTTCATTTGAACGTTCAAAACTTGGCGATCATGAATTCCTGAAAAATTTTCATTATTCATGAAAAAAATTGAAATCGTTCGAAGATTTTTACAACAAATTTTTTAAACAATTGAATTCTACTGGGAAATTTGATGAAATCAGTAGATATTAAAAATTATTCAATTGCGATAAGTTATTAAAAAAATGATTAAATTTTACAAAGAATAGTATTAAAATTTGTGACAATAATTGAATCCTATTGTAGTATTTTCTTACACTTTTTTTAAAATAATTGAATTCCGAAACAGCATTCAATTATTTATGAAAATAATTGAATTCCAAAAAAGCATTCAATTATTTATGAAAATAATTGAATTTTTGCAAACGATTTTTTCAGAATGTTATTAAATGACTGAATTTTCAAGAAAAAAAGTTATTACTTTTAAAAATATTTGAGTTTTTGTGATGAATATTGTTATTTATGAAAGTAATTAAGTGTTGCAAAGAATTTTATTAAAATGTTGAAAAATAATTGAACCCTTCCAAAGAATGCTATTATTTATGAAAATAATTTAATTCTTCTAAAGAATTTTATTAAAACTTTTGAAAATAATAAGCAGTAATAATTAATTATTTACTTAATAAATAATAAACATTAAATTTGCCCAAGAAATAAATAAATATCTTTTATTTGAAGTTTGAACATTCAGAAATTTGAAATTATAAAAATTTAAATGAAGTTCAATAATTATAATTATTGAATTATATATAAAATAATGTAATTTTTATATAAGCAAAAATTTGATTTAAAATTTTAAGAGGGACTTTATATTTTTTAAAAATGAAATTATAATTACGGTCATTATTTTCCTTTGATTATATTTTCGAAAAATTTAAATAAAATTCTTTAAAAGAATTAAATTATTTATGAAAAAATGTAAAGGAATTTCAATTATTTCAAAAATTTTCAATATTTGTACAATTTAGAAAATAGTAAATATTTCCAATTCTTTTTATTTTGAATAAAAAGGGGATTAAAAAAGAAAAAAAAATGTTTCTGTAATTTTTTTTTTAATTTGAAATTTTAATTAAAAAACAATATTGGAAATATTTTCTATAAATAATAATTGACTGCCTTTCAAACTCACCGAAATTTTGTGAATAATTTGAATCGGAATGCTCACCTGTAACAAACAAAACAGTATTTTTTAAAATTTATGTTTTATCAAATTATATTAAAAAACTATTTAATAAAAAAAGTTTTTTAAAAACTGACGCAAAATGGATAGTTTTGAATCAAGTTTTTCATTTTAAATTTTTTTAAAATAATGTTTCTATTAAATTGTAATTTGCTCCAGAAATAAAAAAATATAATTTTTTTGAACATTCGGAAATTTTGAAATTATAGAAATTCAAGAGAAGTTCAATAATTATAGTCAATGAATAATAATAATAGAATAATATAATTTTTAGAAGCAAAAAATTGATTTAAAACTTTAAGAGAGACTTTATATTTTAAAAATAAAATTATAATTACGGTCACTAACTTTCCTTGATTATTTTCGAAAAAATTAAATGAAATTCTTTAAAAGAATTAAATTATTTATCAAAAAATCAAAAAAGAAATTTCAATTATTTCGGAAACTTGCAATTATTTGTTTAGAAAAATTCAATTATCTCGAAACAATAGAATTGAAAAATTTCAACAATTTTATTTTTTTTTATAAAAAAAATTCAATTCTTACGAAGATTTTTACAAAAAAATTGCTAAATAATTGAATTTTAATTTGAAATTTTATAAAAATAGTGAAAATTAAAAATCATTAAACTGCGAAAAGTTTATAAAAAAATAATTAAATTTTACAAAGAGTACTATTAAAATTTTCGACAATAATTGAATGTTCATGTGGTATTTTATTAAATTTTTTGGAAATAATTGAATTCAGCAAATGCATTTTATTATTTATGAAAATAGTTGAAATCTTCGGAACGATTTTTTTAGAATTTGATAAACTAAATGAATTATCAAGAAGAAATTGGTTATTTTTAAAAATAATTAAATTCTTGAGGTAAATATTATTATTTATGAAAATAATTGAATTCTTTCGAACAATTTTTTTTAGAATTTTTTAAAATAAATGAATTATCAAGAAGAAATTAATTATTCTTAAAAATAATTGAATTCTTATGGATAAAATGGTTATTTATGGAAATAATTGAATTCTTGTAAACGATTTTTTTAGTTTTTTTAAAAATAATTGAATTTAAGAAGAAATTTATTACTTTTAAAAATAATTGAATTCTTGTTATTTATGAAAATTAATTGAATTTTGAAAAGAAATTTATTAAAAGGACCAAAAACAATTAATTTTTCAGGAATAATTTTGTTTTTTATCGAAATAATTGAATTCTTTCGATGAATTATGATTTATGTAAATAATTAAATTCATGGGAATAATTGTTTTAAAATATTGTATATTAAATGAAATTCTTTCAAAGAATTAAATTATTTATCAAAAAAATCAAAAAATAAATTTCAATTATTTCAAAAACTTTCAATTATTTGCTTAGAAAAATTCAATTATCTCGAAACAATAGAATTGAAAAATTTCAACAATCTTATTTTTCGGAATTTAAACAAAAAAATTTGCAAAAATGAACTTTTATTTTAAAATTTGACCGTTTTTTTAAATAACCTACTAAAAAATTTTAATTATTATTCTTCGAACTAAGAAACATGAATACATTAGAATGTGACTCTATAAAATTAAATTATTAATTAATTATTAAATTAAAATATTTTGAAAATTCTATTCGTTAAAAAGTTTTCTAATAAAATTCTTTAACAAACTTAATTATACTTAATTATATAAACTTAATTACATAAATATTTTACAATATTTCTATTAAACACATAATTTTTAAAAATTTATTTATATGTTTGAATTGGGGCCTGATTTTTTACTATAAAATTAATTATTTTTAACTAATTATATAATTATTATTATTATTATTATTATAATTATTATTATTTTTATTATTATTATTATTATTATTATTATTATTATTATTATTATTATTATTATTATTATTATTATTATTATTATTATTATTATTATTATTATTATTATTATATTATAATTATTATTATTTTTATTATGATTATTATTATTATTATTATTATTATTATACCTATTTAACTAATTATATTTATAAAAATTGAAATAAAAAGTAATTTTCTAAAAACAAATTAAAATACCGAATAAAACTTTTTTCAATTTTTGTGAAAAAATTCCTGGTGAATTCCCGGTTAAATTAAATTCCCGATTATTTCCCGGCTGGTAGACACCTTGAAATTTAAATATCAATTAAATATTTTTTTTTGTTATTTTTAGTTATTTTTGAAATTTAAAAAATTTGGAATATAGACGATAAATTTTTCGCGAGAGCAATGCGCGTGAAAAATGATATTCTTGATCGTTGCTTAAATACTCACGCAACAAAGTGCATCCAGTTACGCATTGCTCGAATGCACTGTGAACGCAACGAGGCCTGTAACTTAATTTAATACAAAGTGACGACAGACATTCTTAGTCAGACTGTCTCGACCCTCCTGGACTTTTCCACTAATACACAACCCTCGTGAAACGACCTGTATATAGACAAGAGACAGCGAGTCTCGGTTCATTAGCAAATAACCAGGGAACTTGTGTCTCAAACATTTGACGCGTGTTCAATTTTCATATTTATATTCTCTCTCTCGTGTCTGCTAAACACTCTCTTATTTGCGGTATGTGCGTATATTAGAAAATTCAAATTTATAAATAAAATCACGCACAACAGTCTTCTTATTCAACAACAATTTCTCCTCTAATTTTCTCCTATAACTCTAACTATGTCTATTTAAATCAACTTTCTGTATTTATAATGTCAAAAATTTATTTCTTTAAACGAAATTTAATATTTATTTAATTTTATTTATTTTTATTTATTTTTATTTTTTAAATTATTTACTATTTTTTATTTATTTAATTTTTTTAGTTTTTTGTTTTTATTTAAGATACTTTGCACACAAGAAAAAAAAAGTTTAATTTTTAACCTGATTTTGGGGTAAAAATTCGCTGCAACAAAATTTCACCTAGGTGAGGGCGCCACTGTCTATGTGACTTAGCATTGGTTAAAATTACCCGCAACAAAATTTATACCACCTTTTTTTCTGTGCAATTATATTTAAAAATAATTTTTATTCGAATTTTATAAACTATTAACTGAAAACTTGTTTATAGAAATTAAATAGAAATTAAATAGAAATTAAATAGAAATTAAATAGAAATTAAATAGAAATTAAATAGAAATTAATAAAGGCTTAAAACTCGATAAGACTTACACGGAGAAAAATAGTTAGCTATTTCAGCTAATTTTTAGCTACCTTAGCTAACCTTAATTGCTATTATATGGATAGCAATTATTGTTAGCTAATGCAGCTAATAATTAGCTAAAATAGCTAATTTATTTTGCTAAAACAGCTAATTATTAGTTGTAATAGCTAAAAATTCGCTATCCATATAACAGCAAACTCACTTTTCTCCGTGTAAGGCTCGATTATTAAATTTAAAAAAAGAAGAAAAATGAAGCTATCAAAGTAAAGAAAAGTATAGCAAAAAAGTAGCAATCAAAAAATTAAACTATTGAAAAAACACGTTTTAAATACCGTCAACCGGGGCTATTTTGTGCACGCGAGATTTTTAATGAATAAAATTATTAAAATGCATTATTTTAATCTGCTATTTTAAGAAATGAAAGTTTGATTTCATGAGAATAGAGGGCAATAAATTTTATTATTTAATTCGTTGTCAATTAACAGAAAAAAATTCCTAAAAACGGAAAATTTGTGTGAAAAATTTTGAAAGTTTTCAAAAATTATACCAGATCTTCTAGAGTTTTAATGTGGCTCATAAACTGTGCTAGATATTTATTGTCCATTGTGTTGTGATGATAAATACGTAATGCGCTAACTTTTTATTGATTATTTTAAGAAAAAAGTGGAAAAGACTGAAAAACCAGGATTCTATGGGGCTATTTTGTGCACTTCAAAAAATCAAATATTTTTCAAAAATTTCTTATTTAGTAAGTAAAGAAGGTTCTGTTCATCATTTTTATACATTTCTGTCTTACTTTTTTGTCAAAAAACCATAAATAATTTTAACTAAAATCATTAAAATGCTTAAAACTTGAACCGGTGCTCAACACCACCTCAAGAGAATAACTTTTATTAATATTTATAAGTTTTTAAAATTAGTTTGAAAACTATTTCTCTCATTTCTCGTAAAATAACTTGAAAAGTAAATTAGATATTAAATTGTTATTTATTTAACATTAAAAAAATTAATTTCAAGTTTTTGAAAAATTTCATTAAAAATGTTTAAAAAAGCTCCTACTGAAATGATATTTTCAAGTTATTTACAAGTGTTTAAATTATAATTTTATAATTATTGTAATATATTATTATAAAATATATACTAAAAAAGAAAAAAATGTTATTTAATGCCAGAGTAATAAATAATTCAAATAAAGATTGTTAACTTTTAGTAAATCTAGATTTTCGGAAAATCGTAGTGTTTTATTTGACATTTTGATGTATAATATCTTCAAAAAAAGTGTTTTCTAACTCATTCTTTTTTTAATTTACTCTGAAGTATCTAGACAAAAAGATGTAATGAAGCAGAAACGATAAAAAAAATGTTTAGGCAACATTATACAAAGACAAAGTTTGATGCACAAAATAGCCCCATCCAGGAGGCTATTCTGTGCACGACTTTCAATGACTATAACACAGTCAAAAAAATTTTTTTCATTGCTCAACTCATAGGAAATCTTCAGAAGGATGCCCACAACACACACCAAAAATTGGTTTTCTTTTTTCTTTTAATTCTGAATTTTAATAAATCATTTAATCAAAAAAATGCTATTTGGTGCACAAAATAGGCCCGGTTGACGGTACTTTACAAAACTGACAAGAATTTCATTCTGTATTTTATTTTCCAGACTTCTTACCTATTTTTAACGAAAATATTTATTTATTTTTTATATTGCTAACAAATTAAATTGACCTGCAACCAATTTTATTATTCATAAAAGAAATTAAATATTTCTAAAAATAATTTAATTCTTGCAAAGAATTTTATAAAAATTTTTTAATAATAATTTACTTTCGACTAATTTTGTGCAAATTCTAATTTAAATAATTTAATTCCTAGGAAAATATTATTATTCATAAAAAATCGAATTCTTACGTAGATTTTTACAAAAAAAATTGCTAAATAATTGAATTTTAATTTGAAATTTTATGAAAATAATGAACAATGAAAATCATTGAATTGCGAGAAGTTTTTTAAAAAATAATTAAATTTTACAAAGAGTACTATTAAAATTTTCCACAATAATTGAATTCTTCCGAACGATTTTTTGAGAATATTTTAAAATTATTTATTTCATTCGACTAACTTTGTGCAAACTATAATTGAAATAATTGAATTCCTGAGAAAATTTTTTTATTTATAAAAAAAATTGATTTCTTACGAAGATTTTTACAAAAAAATTGCTAAATAATTGAATTTTAATTTGAAATTTTATGAGAATAGGGAAAATTGAAAATCATTGAATTGCGAAAAGTTTTTTAAAAAATAATTAAATTTTACAAAGAGTACTATTAACATTTTCGACAATAATTGAATGTCCATGTGGCATTTTATTAAATTTGTTGGAAAGAATTGAATTTCTCAAATGCATTTTATTATTTATGAAAATAATTGAATTCTTCCGAAAGACTTTTTTTAGCATTTTTTAAAATAAATGAATTATCAAGAAGAAATTAATTAATTTAAATAATAATTGAATTCTTATGGTAAATATTGTTATTTATGGAAATAATTGAATTCATGTGAACAATTTTTTTAGATTTTTTTAAAATAATTGAATTTAAAAAGAAAATTTATTACTTTTAAAAATAATTGAATTCTTGATATGTATGAAAATAATTGAATTTTGCAAAGAAATTTATTAAAAGGACCAAAAACAATTAATTTTTCAGGGACAATTTTGTTATTTATCGACATAATTGAATTCTTCCGATGAATTATTATTTATGTAAATAATTAAATTCATGCGAATAATTATATTAAATATTGTATTTAAAATAATTAATTTCTTTTAAAACAATTTTATTAAAATATTTGAAAATAATTAAATTTTTGTGAAAAATCCTAATCTTTTTTTTGCAAATAATTGATTTTTTCAAAGTATTGAAATTAAATTTTTAAGAATAATTACATTTGTCGAGAAATTACTATAAATTTTTATTAAAAATAATTGACTCCTGCGATGAATTTTGTCATTTATAAAAATAATTGAATTCCTAATAAGAATTATTTTATTTATGAAAATAATTTGAATCCCAGTAAAGAAATTTATTTTTTGTGTAAATAATTGAATAATTGCGAAAATTTTTTTGAATGTTTAGAATAAATTGAATTTCAGTGAAAAATTTCATTTTTAAGAATATTTGAATTCTTCATAAGAATTTTATAAACATTATTTTAAATAATTAATTTTTTCAAAATACAAGAAATTTCATAAAAATTTTATTTGTTATAATAATTGAACTTTTCGATTAATTAATATAAATTATTTTAAAGAATAACTGAAATTCTTCAATGAGTTTTATTATTTAAAAAAATTGAATTCCTGCTTACAATTTTAATGTAAATAATTCCATTCTTGTAAAAAACTTTATTTGTGAAAATAATTTGTCATTTCAATTCAATTATTTAAAATAGTATTAAAAGTTATTAAAATTCTTTTATGAGTTTTATTATTTAGAAAAATAATTGAACTTTAAATAAATTATATAAATTTTTTTGAATAATTGAATTTTTTGCAAAATTTTATGAAAATATTAGATATTGCGAAGATAATTAAATTTCGAATACATTTTTTAAAAATAAATCAATTGTTTTACAGAATTTGATAATTTTTTAGAATAGTTTTTTTTTATTTCTAGTATTAGCTAATTAAAAGTAATGGAAATTATAAAAAAAATAACAAAATAAAAAAACAGTAAGTAGCTTTTAGTGTTTGAAATCTAATAAAAAAAATACCCAAATAGTAGCATAACGAGAATTATTTTAGAATTTCTATTACTTTAAATCGGCTAATACTAGAAATCAGAAAAACTATTTTCAATATTTATAATCAAATTCTTTAAAACGATTCATTTATTTTTAAAAAATATTCGAAATTTAATTATCTTCAATATCTAATATTTTCGTAAAATTTCGCAAAAAAATTCAATTATTTAATAAAAAATATATAAAATTCATCCAAAGTTCAATTATTTATAGACACTGATAAGTGTGATAAATTAAAAGTTTATATTTTCAAATTTCAGTTAGTAAAAATGTTCACTAATTTCTATTAATTAATTATTTAAATTTACTCATTCAAACTCAAAAAGTCAGTCAATAATTTTTTTTATAAATAAGTTTTACATAAAGCACAATTTTACACTTGATATAAAAAGTCCAACTATTAAATTTGATTCAAAATTCTGATTTGAAATATATTTTTAATTCTATCGAACATTTTTAAATGATTTTTGGAATAATTGCGCACTTTCAAAAAAGTGAATAATCTACTAATAATAATTTAATAACAATACATGATCCTAAGGTGCCGAATGTTCAAATGAACGACAATATTTTTTTACTTATTCTTATTTGTATTTTATTCATAAAACAATTATTTTTTAAATTAAAACAAATTAATTATTAACTAAATATTGTTTAATTTCAATTATTTTTCTTTTTTCGACAGTAATTTTCAAAAACACTGAAGATGAAAAAAAATTCAGTTCATTTGAACGTTCGAAACATTTTTTTATTTGTAAAATAAATATTATTATTATTTATTATTATTATTATTATTATTATTATTATTATTTTTATTTATTATTATTATTATTCATTATTATTATTATTTATTATTATTTCCCATAAAAATACTGTAAATAGTAAGTAAGGGAAAATGCAATATTTAATTATTTATTTTATTTTATTTTATTATTTTATATTATTATTATTTTATGTTATTTATTATTATTATTATTTATTATTATTATTATTTATTACTATTGTTTCCCATAAAAATACTGTAAATAGTAAGTAAGGGAAAATGCAATATTTAATTATTTATTTATTTATTCTATAATCAAAATTAACTATAAAAATAGGAAAAAAATTCTTGATAAATATTGCCGAGCGCATAGATGACGAGAATAAATGTCAAAGGCAGATATCAACGTTTAGCATGAAATGAATGAATGTATAATATGAAAAATATATATTCAATGCAGACGTGTGCGAGTCTGGGTCTTTGTGGCAAGGACTCGCAACGACGACGCGACGGTTTATTGTGCCGACGACAAACATTTCAACTTTTTAAAAACACGTGAACGCACACACTTGTTTATAGTGTGAATTTATAATTGAGAGTTTTTTTCTCCAACACTTTTTTCCCGCTCTATCCATTTTTTTTTTTTTTTTTTTTTTTTAATATGACACATAACATAACGTAATATTTCTCAAAATATATTTTAACACATTTTTATCTATATAAGTATATATAGCAGATATAAAACTTCTAAATAAAAATACATACAATTAATTACGTAAAAAAACTAAACAATTTTCACAACCTCTGATCAATGAGAAACTGATCTATTAATGCTCAGGAAAAATTATCTCCTTTCAAAATCTAAATTGGTATATATGCATGATAGTTCAAGACATTTTCTAAACTGACCTTTTCTTATAAAAGCAAAGTATTTCTAATGTATTTTTAATCAATTTTTTTTTATTTTTTATATTCGTATAATTATTTAGTCTCTATGGTTTATTTTTATTCGTTTAGTTATTTTTTTTCGTATTTTTTATTTTTTTATTTTTTTATTTCTTTATTTATTTACTTTGTCTTTTTCCGAATTTATTTAATTTGTATGTACAAATTAAATAACAAATATATTTGTTGTGTTTTAACGAAATACTTCATTCGACAAAATTGACATAGACGCAAATCGCAAAATATGTAAATTAAAAAAGAAAATCTACAACCTCAGCAAAAATCAAAGTAGTAAAAAAAATAAAAGTTCGACTGAAACTGAATTTGTAACAAATTGTTGAGATGAATTCAAATTGTAGTAACAATAAAAAAAATACCCCATATTTGTATCAACGACTGATTTATAAATAATAAATTTTGTTATTTTTATGACCAATTCAGATTTGGAAAGTCAATAATCATCGCTCTAATGCACTGAATAATCAGCCAAATCCACTGAATAACCACTGAGATTTATTGAAATCCGATTCCGCGAAATTGTGCACAATGAATGGAATCAGTAATGATTTTCCTTCCATACGGCAATACAGATATATTTTAGAGAGGAAGCAATTTAAATAAATGAAAAAAATATATTTTATACATCCAGCGGTCAAATAAATTAAATTCATATCCAAATTTTTTTTAAACGAAGCGCATAAAATAACAAAATTTTCCAGCAATAAACCCGACAAAAAAAAATAAAATTCAAGCAAAATTTTAATATTTAAGTTCCAATATTTACAGCAGGGGAAGTTTTACGCTCTAATTATACCTACGTTCAAGTAATAAATTAGTAAATTAATTACACCCGAAATAGTTTACCATCAACTGGAAATATTACTATTTGAATGTATAATTAAAGTACAATATTATAATTAAAGAATAAAATTTTAATCAATGTATAAAATAACTGAAAAATAAAAATAAATATAAAAAATACATATATAAATAATATAAAATAAAAAAAATATATAAAACATAAAACAAATAAATAAAAAGTTGGAAATTATAATAAAAAATACAAAATTACAAAAAAAGAGTAAAATTAGAAAAAAAGTGTAAAATTATTAATAAAAAAGATTAAAATACTAATAAACTATAAACTATAAAAAACTGTAACCTGAAAATAGTATTAAATTTTCCAAAAATGCGAAGGCAAAAAATTAATTACAAAATAAAGAAAACTTGACAAAAAAAATAGTTGTTTTACAACAAACAGTTAATAAAAGTATACAAATCTTACTATCAGCGATATATACTTGAACTTTAAATGAAAATTCATAGCGCAATCTGCGCTATTAAGAGCATGAATCATCAAAAAGTACCAAGTGAAAAATAATTCAATAAAAAATGGGCGAGTTTTCTAATGAAATATAGCATCAACTTATAATTAAGGTAGAAATGTTGATGGGAATAATTTCATTTTGCGTCAGAATTTAATTACTATTGCGTCACAGTTATTATGACGTATGCTATAGAACCAGAAGATGAGGAACATTTCCAAGCGCTATTTGCCTCCCAAAGAGCCGAACCAATTACCAAAATTACTATTTAACAATCAACTAAGATTTCCTAGAAAGGGTAAATAACATTTTCGTCAACTTACTTCCATATCTAATTAACATTGCCATGCATTATGTAAAATTAATTATTTCAATTAAATTCCCTCTTCCACAAAACAATTTTTTTATAGTTTCCATAAATTATATTCCTAATAATTTAAAAAAATTAATTTCTTCCAGAATTTTTTTATTTTTCTATAAGGAAAATTTTGACAAAGTTATTTAATTAATTTTTTTAAATTTTATAACATCAAAAATCAAATATAATAAAAATAAAAATACAATAAAGAAATACAATAAAAATGAAATCGTAAATTTAGAGAATTAAAACAATAAAAAATGGGGAAAAACTCTGTTGTGAATCGAAACAAATAAAATGATTTGAAAAAATTAATTTTTTAAATTAAAAATAAAGAGATTTCTAATACATTTTGTAATTACGAATTTTACGTATTTTTGTAGCAAATTTCACTAACTTTTATACATTACAAACGCAAATAAAGTTTCTTAACCTTCATGATCAACGATTGAAAGAAGAATGTATTTTTTACATGGAAAACAATACAATTTTTTGCTTAAAAATGTAGTATTTTTTAATTTATTGAACAAAATACAGTGAACAAATTTTTTTAACAAAAATTTTTAAAAATTTAAATAGAAAAAAATTTTTATCCCCAAAATTTGTTTAATACGAATGTTACCAACATAAAGGAATCAAAATAAATTTATTTTATTATTTCTTCAAGCAAATTTCAAAAAAACAATATTTGTCAAAGTCTTTTTCACATTTAAGTATAAATACAAAAGTTTACTGAAAATTTAAAACGATTGAATTTGAAACTAATTAAAAACAATTAAATTTTAATTTAAAAATTAGTACTTTAACACTCATGTGAATAAAATGCCAAGAAGTTAAAACTTAAAAATTTGCTCCGAAATATAATTCAGAGCAATTAATTTTTAAGGTTTTTTAAGATCTTAAAGTTCTGAACGTTCAAATGAACGAAATTTATTTATTTCTTCTAAAAATTAAATGTTCATTGCAATTATTTTGCTTCACTATCAAAAAAATTAATTACTGAGTTTGTAAACGTAAAATTTTAGTTTTTAAATTTTTTTAAGATTTAATTTAATAAAATATCTTCAATAGAAAATATTTCGTTTATTTGAACGTTCAAAACATGGGTATCATATTTTTTTACAATTTTACATTTTTATTGTACAAATTAAAGTCAAATATTGAAAATTTAAAATCAATTAAATATGCTTCGTTTTACTATCGAATTTAATTTTAGTTTAATTTAAATTAATAAATGAAATATGTTAATAAATTAAATTCAGAGAGAATGAAATTTTGAGCCGATGAATAATTAATAGATTAAAATCAAGTTTTAATAAAATATAAATATAGGTAGTTTTAATTATATTAATTAAAATTTCGAGAAATTAAAGTTTGGATTTTTCAAATTCAAAATACTTTTCAGTAAAATATAATTTGAAAAATTTTAATGTCATATTTGAAATAACTTCTTCGGTTCACTCAATTAAATGAATTTCAAAAAATTTGAAATAGAATTATATTTGATAAAAGTTTAAAATAAAATTCAATAAAAGCAGTTTGGAAAACAAATATAGTGTTTTAATTTTATTATAGTAAATAATTTTTAAAAAAATATGTAATTGAATTGTAAATTTAAATATTTTAATCCTTCTGCTTCAATATTTATATGCAGTATTTCATTTTCTACAAAAACAGTTTTAGGTAATAAGTATCTAGTCTTATTCCTATAAGTCTTACTGGAGTAAAAATTACAAATTAATTCAGTTAATTTATTAAATAAAATTATTCACATAAAGATATTTTTTAATAAAAAAAAAACTTTTTAGCGATAAAATAGTTTAACTTCTTCACTTAAGAACGCCAAGAATGCCACCAGATGGCGGAAAATCTGGTTTCGTTATCTGAACCTGCCACCTGGCGGTGACCTTGGCGTTCGCAGGTGAAGAGTAACATCTCCATATTGAATCTCAAGAAATTCGTAATTTTGAAACTATTTATAATCAGAAATTGAATCTAGAGACTTTTGACAATTAAGATTGCAATATTTAATTTCCATTATTCCCAAGTTTTGAACATTTAAATGAACGAAATATTTTTTATTCAAGATATTTTAATAAATAACTAATAAAAAATTTAAAAACTACAATTTTACGTTTACAAACTCAGTAATTAATTTTTTGGTTAATGAAGCAAAATAATTACAATGAACATTTAATTTTTAGGAGAAATAAATAAATTTTGTTGATTTGAACCTTCAGAACTTTAGGATCTTTAATTTCCTTTAACTTACGATATTTTTAGTCCTCGAATTTTATTGTAAATTTATTTATAAATAGTAATAATTTATAATAATAATTATAATTAATATTATTATTAATAATTATATATAATTTATAATAATAATTTATTTATAAATAATACTAAAAAATTAAATAATAAAATAATAATAATGCATTTAATAATAAAATGATAATAAATTTAACTACATTGTAAAAAATAAAAAATTTCTCCACACAATAAATACACCGACGCCACATGTGTATACATAACACGAGTCAAAATAGAATATAAAAATTGAAATATTTTCTCAAATGACTTTTGTAACTTTAGCATTGGAATATTACCGTTGCTTTTTTTTCTTACCCCTATATGTGTGTATGTATATATATATAAATATACTGGAATGGATGCGAGAGAAGAAGAGAGTGGGTGCGGTGCAGAAAGAAGCATCCCAAAGGAATGTCGTCGGCCCTGAGTGACAGAGAAGGAGAAAAGGGCCGTGAAAGTTGGCGCGCGACTGCGATGCGAATATAAACTGAGTGAGAAGAGGGTTTGTGTAAAAGGGGGAGAGGGAAAGGGGGAGAAAAATTTGCGGGTAGACTTGTGTGAAGGTGAGTTCCAATCTCATTTTCTCTCTTTCTCATGTTTGTCCACTCTACAAACTTCTTCTTCTTCTTCTTTTCAATTTAATCTCAATGTGAGAAAAATTAACTTTTTCCGCAATACGAATCTAAAACCAGACACTTTTTTCCATCATTTCCGTTTTTCACGCAGAATTCTTTTCTAAGCAGTTTTCATTTCTATATTTTTAATCGCAAAAATTTTCATACAATTTTACGCAAATTATTTATGAGGCTGAAGTCCACAACGTTTTTAAAAACGAAAACAAAAAAAAATGGCACGGTATTTTTATTTTTAATTCTAAATCATGTTCTTTTTTAATAATTGTATCCTTAGTGACAACTAATTTATTAAAAATTAAAGAACATGAAAATTAGAGATGAATTTAATTTTTAGAAAATTCTTTTTCGATTTTTCATTTTAAAAAACGTTGTGGACTTCAGCTTCATAATTATTTCTATGAAATTGAAGTAATATTTGTAAATTGTATATTTTATTATATTAATCAATTAATATTGCAAAATTCGTCAATCAAAAATTCACTAAAAAATTAATTTATATTTACATACTCTTTATTAAAATGAAAAATAAAAACTGAATTGTAAAATTTAGAAAATAGTAAATATTTCCAGTTCTTTTTATTTTTTAATTAAAAAAGGGGATTAAAAAAAGACAGGAAATATTTCGTGTAAGTTTTTTTTTTAATTTGAAATTTTAATTAAAAAAGAAGATTAAAAAATAATATTGGAAATATTTTCTATAAATAATAATTGACTGTCTTTCAAACTCACCGAAACTTTGTGAATAATTTGAAACAGAATGCTCACCTGTAACAAACAAAAAAGTACTTTCTAAAAATTATGTTATATTGAATATTAATAAAAAAAATTGTTTTTAAAAATGGGCGCAAAATGTAGTTTCAATTTTTTTAACTGTGTAAAAAGTGTAAAAATTAAAACGAATGGATTTATTTTAAAAAATTGTACGTGAAATATAAAATGTTTTCAGGAATTTCTGTCTCACTCCCGGAATTTTCAAAAATTGCTACTTTTTTTTTACTTTTTTTCAAACATTCCAACAAAATACTACAATTTTTAATAAAAAAAATGAAACATATTTTGATTCTTATAATGCGAAAAATAACTATAAACCATTTTTTAAAAATTGTTTTTGAATAGTTTAAATGTTGTAAAATTTAATTAAAAATAATTTATTTATTTCAAGTATTTTGTTACAATTTTTGAAAATTAACTGTTAAATCATTTTGATTACAAATTTTAAAAATAATTAAGTTATCATAAATTTTAATGAAAAATCTTTAAAGGTAAATTTGAAAATGAAAATTAGCTTCTAATTTTTTAAAATTCAACAGTTTTAATTATTGAATTACATATTTCCCAAAATAATAACATTTTAGAATTATTTTTAAAATTTTGGAGAATAAAAAATCATGTTCAAAATTTTTCATTAAAATTCATCAAAGAATTCATTACCTACTTTTTTTTAAATTATACAAAATTTCTTTTAAGTAATACAATTATTTTCGACAAACTACATTCAAATATTTTTAAAAACTAATTATTAGAATTGTTTTGTAATAATTCTTTAAGATTAAAAATTTACTTTTCAAACTTATTACAATTTTAGAAAAATCATGGTCCGGTTTTTAATTAAAATTCTTCAAAAATTTCATCTTTTTTATTTACACCTTTCCAAAATTCAGTTATTTTTACGAGATTTTACCAAATTTTAATTGTTTGGAAATTTTTTAAATTTGAAAAACTATTATTGTAAAAAAAATTATTTAAAAATAATTTGGAAAAATTTCTTTATAATTTTTGAAAATACTAGACCTTAATGACTTGAGAAAAAACAATGGAGAATCACAATTATTATAAAATTATTTATTTAAATAATTGAATTCTAGAAGACGTTTGGAAAATTATTTAAATTCATGGATTAAAAGAAGAAGTTTTAGTTGGAAATCGTATAAAATATAATTGAATTCAGGAAGGGAATTCAGAAATTGTATTTTGCTCCAAACATTGCAAAAAATACCAAAATTTTTATTAAAAACGTACAACTTATTTTGATTTTTATAATGCTAAAAATAACTACACCGAAAAAAATATATTTGATTCAAATAACCGATTATTTGACTATTATCAAATAAATATTTACTTGAATCAAATAATTTTTATTTGAATCAATTAAATAGTATTTGCTTCAAATACTGAAATATTTGATTCAAATACAATTTATTTGATAAAAGTCAAATAATCGGTTATTTGAATCAAATAAATTTTTTTTTCAGTGTATAAATAAATCTTTGAAAAATTCTTTTTCAATAGTTAAAATTATGTAAAATTTAATTAAATAAATATATATTCGCTATTTAGCAAATTCTGGTTACTCGGACTAATATTTTTTCTCAGAGTATCGAAACATAAAGAATTATAAACAAAAAAAGTAAAAAGCGTAACAAATATTTTGTCTGGATTGTTGCTTTTTGCTCAACTCTCGGGAATCGGTTTACATCTCTTTCTCTCGATGCAACTATGGAGAGGGAGCGTAGTTTTCAAGTGAATTGCAATATTTACGATCGAGACCGTTGGATCTGGCTTTTATTAATATCCTGGATACACCAAGTGTCGCCAAACGTCGTTGTCGTTTCTGCCGGACGCTTTTAGTGACGTTCAACACAATTTTGGCAACATGCGTCTACTTTGAAATTTATGAAACAATTTTTGGCGAGGAAATGCAATATCGATCTCGTTTCACCAATAAAATATATATAAACTATTTATTAATTCAAAATTCAGTAATACTTTTTTTTAAAAATCTTAACCGCATTTTATATATTCAAAATACTCAATAAAAAATCTCTACAACATTTATTTGCGAATTTCTTTAACTGTTAAATTTTTCGAAAACATCAATAATTTTATTTTAAAAGAAATTTAATCGTTGATATTTTCCAATTCCAGAATACGAAATTTCAATTATTCGCAAACACTTCAATTATTAGTTATTAAAAAGTAAAAACTTCAAAGAAATTTCAAAAATAAAATAAAATTAAAAAAAACAATTATGGAAAATTCCAAAGTTTCAAAGATTTCAATATTTAATTTCAAACCTTTCTAAAATTCGTTTATTTCTCAAAATGTATGCTATGAAGCTTGTAATATTCAATTATTAATAAAAACTTTAACTGAAATTAATTTTTACATCACTTTCTATTAGAAAAATTTCCAAGAAATCAATTATTTAAACACAAAAATTAATAATTTATTAAATAATTGAAAGTTAAAATTAAATTTATCAAAAAAAAATTATGTCAAATTTCAGATTTTCAAAGATTTTAATTTTTAACCTTTTTTAAAATTCAATTATTTCTCAAAATTTTAGCTATGAAGCTTGTAATGTTCAATTATTATCTAAAACTTTAAATGAAATTAATTTTTAAATCAAATTTTCTTAGAAAATTCTACAAGAATTCAATTATTTAAATACAAAAATAAATAATTTATTAAAGAATTGAAAGTTTCTTAAAAATAGAATTCTTATGAAAAATCTTATGATTAAATTTTTATATAATTAATTTTGTTTAAAAAATTTTTTTTACACATATTTAATTAAAATTTTATTTACAAAAATCCTATTCTTATATAGAATTTACTTAAAAATTTTAAAACTAATTGCATTTCTGAGAAGATTTGCATTTAAATTTTTGGAAATAATTAAATTTCTTTAAGAAATGTTATTGCATTGAATTGAATTGAAAATATTTGAATTATTGCAAAGAATTTTTAAAATAGTTTTTTTAATATAACTGTACTTTTTCGAAAAATTTAATGAAAAATTTGTAAATTATAGAATGTAATCTCAAATTTTTATTACAATTATATAAATTATTAAATGATTGCGTTGAATATAATTAAATTTTTTTTTTAATAATTGAATTCGATTGGAAAATTTTTTTAAAATAGTAGATATATTGAAAATCATTAGATTCAAGAATATTTTAGAAAATTATTTAAATTTAGCCAAGAGTTTTATTAAAAATTTTTTCTTAAATAATTGAATTTTGAAGAAGAGTTTTAGTAATTAAAAAATAATTGAAATTTTCACGAGAGTATTATTAATTTTCTGAACATAATTTAATTTCTACCAAAAATTTGATTACTTTTAATAAAAATTAAATTTCTGCAATCATTTGTACCATTTCCAAACTTAAAATCATTTTTAGTATTTTTAACTCAACTTTTTCTATATAAATCCATTATTTTAAAAAATAAATTAATTAAATGTACTTAAAAGTCTAACTAATAGTAGAAGAATTAGAATTATTAAAGTTTTTGAAAAATGCCATTTTTTTAATTACCACTGAAATTCATTCGAAATTGAAATTTTCTAAAATTTTAAATTAAAACCTTTAGAAATTATTCTATTAATAAAAATTGTAAACTCAACTTCTTTAAAATTCAATTTATTTCGAAATATTTAAGTACAATTATTATTTAAATTTATACGTAAAAATTTTACGATAGTTATTAATTCAAATGAATAATAGTTAAAACAATAACATTTAATTTGCATTTAAAAATTATTTAAAAGAAATTTATTTTTAATTTTCTTCAAGAATTAAGTTATTTAAAACAAAATGATTGTCAGAAATAGAAACAACTGAAGGTGTTGTATTAGAAATCGTTGAAATTTCATGAGGCTGAAGTCCACAACATTTTTAAAAACGAAAACAAAAAATAATGGTACGGTATTTTTATTTTTGATTCTAAATCATGTTCATTTTTTAATAATCGCATCCTCAGTGACAATTAATTTCGTAAAAATTAAGACTCATGAAAATTAGAGATGAATTTAATTTTTTAAAAATTAAAAAAAATAAAAAATAAATAAAACAAATAAATAAAATAAATTAAATTTTCCGTTTTTTTGTTTTTAAAAACGTTGTGGACTTGAAGTTCGTAATTTCAAGATCCTATAATTTTCTGAACGTTTAAATCAAAGAAATTTATTTATTTCTTCTAAAAAATTAAATTTTTCATGCAATTAATTTGCGTCACAATCGAAAAAACAAAATGACTGAGTTTCCTAAACGTAAAATTTCAGTTTATAAATTTTTTTATGATTTGTAATTTATTAAAATATCTTGAATAAAAAATATTTTGTCTATTTCAACATTCAAAAGCTGAGCATCATAAAATTTTCATAGTTTATGAGGCAGAACAAAAAGGCACAAAAATTCGAAATTTTGTTTCATCATTGTCGTCATACAAAGTACTTGATTCAAAAATAATTCCCTCCTGAGTGTAATATGTCACACACATATGCTTCGAAAATCGAGAAAACCAAAACCGCACACACATGTTTTTTCGAAAATATAGAAATTAATACGCAACTGCCTTTCGGTGGTGAGAGAGAATAATAACATCAATATTCCTTCAAAGAATTAGACACCAGACAAGAAGTGGAGTAACTCTTTGAAAGTTTTCAAAAGAAATTACCGAATATTGCCATTAGGCCACATGACATAACCGGATGACATGATGACACATCAGGTGCGTTCTCCTCTACATTCAAATTAAATGTAGGGGAAAAGAAGAACAAGTAGCAAATAAAAAAAGAAATATTTTTTATGATTGACAAGTATCGGTGAGTATATGAGTTTCTTTTTTTTTGTTACCCCAAACAAGAAAGGAGACAAAACTCTCCTTTACAATTTTTGTCATGTATTTAATAAATGTATTAACGGATATCGATCAAAGGTCCGGCACACACCGTTAACTACTTGACCGCTTGGCCGTATTCCCGCCCTTGTCATGTCGCAACCCTGGCCGTGTCTATATTTAGAGAACGACGACACACGACAAGTCGACGTCCATCGTTTATATCTCGTATCCACTACACAAATACACAATACTATATGTACAAAACATAAATAACGTGTGCCAAGAAACCTGGGTGCATTGGACAAAGATTCGCCCACACTTTTTTCACGCTCTCTCAACTTTATAACTCATCACTAAATTCCCTGGCCAAATTATTTCACGCACACACACATACACAAACATTTCTTCTTGTGTATGCGAACGTTTCAAATAAACCATTTCACACAAAAGAATGTCTTTCTGAAATATTTATGTGACAATGTGCGAAAAAATTCACACCTATCTTCTTGTCTTATAACGAGAAAAATTTTCACCGACTTATACGTGCTTTATGAAATGCGAGATGGGAAAGTGAATTTTAAATTTTTATACAGGTACCAACTACTCTTGGGATACGAAAATATCACTAATTTATAGCTATATCAAGCTAGAAAAAGAATTTTTTTCTAAATTAAAAAAAAACAATAACGGAGAATTATTAATTTAAATAATTTGTAGGCCTACAAATTATACTAATTAATTTAAATAATTAATTCTTGAAGAAAATTAAAAATAAATTTCTTTAAAATAATTTTTAAATGCAAATTAGATGTCATTGTTTTAACTATTATTCATTTGAATTAATAACTATCGTAAAATTTTTACGTACAAATTTAAATAATAATTGTACTTAAATATTTCGAAATGAATTGAATTTTAATGAAGTTGAGTTTACAATTTTGATTAATAAAATAATTTCTAAAGGTTTTAATTTAAAATTTTAGAAAATTTCAATTTTGAATGAATTTCAGTGGTAATTAAAAAAATTGCATTTTTCAAAAATTTTAATAATTCTAATTCTTCTGCTATTAGTTGGACTTTTTAAGTACATTCAATTAATTTATAAAAATAATGGACGTATATAGAAGAAGTTTGGTTAAAAACACTAAAAATGAATTTAAGTTTGGAAATGTTACAAATGATTTCAGAAATTTAATTTTTATTGAAAGTAATCAAATTGTTGGGAGAAATTAAATTATGTTCAAAAAATTAATAAAACGCTCGTGAAAATTAAAATTATTTTTTCAATACTAAAACTCTTCTTCAAAATTCAATTATTTAAGAAAAAATAATAAAACTCTTGGCTAAATTTCAATAATTTTCTAAAATATTCTTGAATCTAATGATTTTCAATATATCTACTATTTTAAAAAAATTTTCCAATCGAATTCAATTATTAAAAAAAAAATTTAATTATATTCAACGCAATCATTTAATAATTTATATAATTGTAATAAAAATTTTAGATTACATTCTATAATTTACAAATTTTTCGAAAAAATACAATTATTTAAAAGAATTATTTTAAAAATTCTTTGCAATAATTCAAATATTTTCAATAGAGTTTAATGCAATAACATTTCTTAAAGAAATTTAATTATTTCCAAAAATTTAAATGCAAATCTTCTCAGAAATTCAATTAGTTTTTAAATTTTTAAGTAAATTCTATATAAGAATAGGATTTTTGTAAATAAAATTTTAATTAAATATGTGTAAAAAATTTTTTTGAACAAAATTAATTATATAAAAATTAAATCATAAAATTTTTCATAAGAATTCTATTTTTAGGAACTTTCAATTCTTTAATAAATTATTTATTTTTGTGTTTAAATAATTGAATTCTTGCAGAATTTTCTAAGAAAATTTGATTTAAAAATTAATTTCATTTAAAGTTTTAGATAATAATTGAACATTACAAGGTTCATAGCTAAAATTTTGAGAAATAATTGAATTTTAAATAAGGTTGAAAATTAAAATCTTTGAAAATCTTAAATTTACCATAATTTTTTTTTGATAAATTTAATTTAAACTTCTAATTATTTAATAAATTAGGCCTACAAATTATTTAAATTAATATATAAAGAATCCACAAAAAAAATTTTCATCTAACGGAGAATTATTTTTTGATGGCACACTTAATTTTCCTCTCACATTTGTGAATTAAAAGTTTTTCCACGCTCAACGTCGTCGACGAATTCAGAAAGCTTATCCTATCGCACTATCCCTTTACTAACTGGATTAAACATTATTATCCTATTAAAATTCCCTTACTAACCGACTATTATTATCATCCTCTTACTAAGCGTAAAACAACTATAGTGTTTTTACTTTTTTTTTTATAAAAAACTTTTTTTTACTTTTTTAATTATAATTAAAAAAAACTACTTCCAACAACCGTAACTATAGTCGATGCCTAGAATTATTTTTCCAGGTAGAGATAAAGGATAAATAAAAATAAACCATCTTCATTCGTCACAGTAAATATAAACGGTTTATTAATGGGTGTGACTTAAAGTAAGATGTCCATTACAGGGCGTGGTTCATCTCATAAATTATTTAACAGTGGGCGTCATTCGAACAATACAGCTAATAATGGGCGTAATAAAACGTTATTTCGTTACTAAAGGGCGTGGTCAAACACTACTTACTTGATCACTGATTTTGCGAAATCAGTTTCACCAATAAAAAAAGTGTATAGTCAAAAACTCATTATCTCAAAAGTGAAGTGAAAAATTGCGAATCAAAACCAACTAATGGGCGTGGCTTGATTTCAATTTCATTCCCAAGAAAGAAATTGTAAATCAAAACTACCAATGGGCGTGGCTTGATTTCAATTTCATTTTCAAAAAAGAAAATGAAAATAAAAACTACTAAAGGGCGGGGCATGATTTAATTTTTTTTTGGTACTAAGGTAATAAAAAATATATCAGCAACAAAATGAATAAAAAAAATAATCTAAAAAAGTACAAGTCGAAAACTAAAAGAAGGCGAGCCTTGGAGAAATTAGCTGAAAACCGTCGAGACTTAGACTTTTCTTGTGAAAAGTAGGCGGGGCTTGGACGACTTAGCTAAAAAGAGGCGTGTTTTTAGTCGAATTGGCTTAAGAAGGGCGGGCAGGTAACTAAGACTTGAAATTTAGCAAACGACAATAGGCGTGACTTATTCGATTTGACCAAAAAGAGGCGTTTCTTCAAACGGTTCCACCCACAAGGGGCGTATTTTCTAGAAATACCCAAAATGGATTCTTCGGAACGTTAGAAAAAGGTGTTGGCTTGAAGGACTTAGGGGCCGTGTACAAATTACGTAAGGCTCTAAGGGGGAGGGGGGGTACAGCTATTTCTTACGACTAGCAGAAAAAATGGCGCTAATGTATACAACTATTCTTACGAGGGGGAGGGGGGGGTTAAATTTTCGGAAAATTGTCCTTACGTAATTTGTACACAGCCCCTTAGCTAAAAACAGTCGTGAAAGACGCTTCAAAAGGCGTGGCTTAATTGTTTCGCTAAAAAAAGCTGTGGTCTAAACATTTACCGCAAAGAGGCGTTTCTGAAACAAATGCAACGAGCTTTAATAGACGTGGTTTCAACATTTCGCTAAAATTAGGCGTGAGAAACGACTCAAAAGGCGTGGTTTCAAAATTTCGCTAAAAGTAGGTGTGGGAAACGCCTTAAGAGGCGTGTCTTCAACATTTCGCTAAAAACAGGCATGAAAAACGTCTCAATAGGCGTGACTTTAAAATTTAGCTAAGAAATAAAGATTGTAGGAGCCTTAATAGGCGTGGCTTTAATTTCTAGCTAAAAAAATAAGGGTTAGAAGTGCCTTAATAGGCGTAGTTTCAACATTTCGTTTAAAAATAGGCGTGGCTTCGACGTTTAGCTAAGAAATAAAGATTGTAGAAGTCTCAATAGGCGTGTCCTCAACGTCTAGCTGAAAAATAAGTCTTAGTAGATGCCTTAATAGGCGTGGCTCTAACGTCGAACAAAGAAAAAAGAGTTTGAAACGCCTTAATAGGCGTGGCTTTAAAATTTAGCTAAGAAAACAAGATTATAGGAGCCTTATTACTCGTGGCTTAAAAGTCCAGATAAAAAATACAAAATTTTAATTATTTAAAAGGCGTGACTTCAAGTCTAGCTAGAATAAAAGATTAAAGATGCCTTAATAAACGTGGCTTTAAAGATATTTTAGCTAAAAATAGGTAAGTAATTCAGCAAAACAAGTGAAAAATTATCTAATTAGTTTCCATACAACAATACTAAAACGAGTCAGCCAAAAATAGGCGTAGAACGTCCAAATAGGCGTGATTTTCACGATTTACCCTCCGAAAAATCAACTCTTCAAACAACATAACAACTAAATATTTCTAAAATATTCCCCTTTGACCGCATTTCAACTAAAAACCAAAAGTAATCAACACAAAATAGGCGTGTCCAAAACGATTTCGCTAAAAATAGGCCTAACTGGCGTCGAAAGGGGCGTGGCCTACACAATTCCACTAATTTATGTAAAAGAACTATTTCCATAAAAGCCGACAACTTAAAAATAACCCCAAAAAAATCCAATTTCGATTTTTCGCTAAAATATACACAAAATCGATTATTCACAATCACAATGTAATAAGTACAATTTCGATTACCTCGAAAATAGTAACATTTTTCCCAATTAAAAAAGAACGGAAATAATTATTCAATAATGGGCGTGGTTTCTTTGACCCGAACTAATAATATTTACCACAAAAATAAAGAATCATTCGATATAATATATTCCAAGAGTCTTTTATATTATGAATAATGGAAAGTCATTCAAAAAATTATCTTCAACAAAAATAAAGGAGGAAAAGAAAAGAGAGAAAATTAACCGATTGTAAATAATTAATACCTTACGAGTATACATAGAAAATTTACATGAAAAGCTAACTTTATCTTGAATTTCAAACTAACAGAAGCCAGTGCAAAGACTTTTGCTAATCATGAACTTCCTTGGCCCCTATTTCACGTCCTCGAGTTGTAAATACACACACAAATATATGTATACACTTTATATGCATTCAATATTTATCCATACTGATGTTTGTGTGCGCGTGTGTGTGTATTTTTTTTTTACCGTCGACAATATCGCTTTGACAGACTCTTAAATAACAGTCTAAGTCTATATACAATCATTATATAAAAAATAATTCTTCACGAATACAAGACAACAAAAAATATTACACAAAAGTACAAACAAAATTAAAGTTCAAGTTTATATCAGTACGACAAAAAACAGCAAATCTTGACGACTTTTTAAAATATCTACTCTGTTTTTTGTAAATTTCGGTTCCAATAGGTAACAAAAAAGGCAAATAGTTACTACAAAAAGTTACGAAACTAAATCAAAGTTTTCCATGAATCGTAAATGGATCTTTCAGCTTTATAGCATCTATTCCTAACGCAGATAAGGTCAAAGGTCTCCGGTCATAATTCACCATCAACTGTATATACATTTTCGTTTTAAACAGAGGGAAAATATATATTCTTGTTCACTTTGAATGAAATTGAATAGAAAGCAATCTTTGAGAATCGTAAAATAAATAGGAAGCTCGTTGATTGTTTCCTGACACGAAATAAACTATCTCTCGTATTTTCTTCTTTCTGTGCAACAAAAATAAATAAGAAAAAAGAACGAAACAACAAATTCTGCAAAGAAGAGAACCTAAGATCTTCTGCTGCTTTCGTTGCAAGACGATGCATATTTTCAAGTACGTCGTTAAATTACAAAAAAAAAAATAATGAAACACATAGATTTAGCACGAGAGGGTAGGAGAGAAACAGACTACTGAAAGGATAGGGTAACCTTGATCTTAGTTTGTGTATTTATCCGTGAACCTAGTCAGGAACTTCAACTTCGTGTTTGTCGCGCGCGCGAGGTCAGAGCGCCAAGCAGAAACAGGCAAGAAATATAAACGAATTTCTACATGGATATATTTATATTTAGAGAAATATTCTAAACGATTCTAAACAAGTATCTTGTATATTTATAATTCAATATAGATATATAGTATTATAGAAATATTTCTAATATGTGTGCTAACATATTAGTATATGTACGTAGCAAGTACGTGTGTATAAATAAATGCAGCATGTGTGACGTGCAACTATACGGGGAATTTGCAAATTTTCCTAAACTACTGAGTAATATAGAATGATGACGAGAAAGTTCACGTCACACTAGGTAAAAGAGCAAAAACATATTTCAACCCTCTAACACACCGTGACCTTTATGCTACTATATATTCTATATAGAACCCCTGGCACGAAAGAGCATCGACGTGTTGTATAGGTACGTGTACTATCGATCACGTGAGAAAAGAGACCGATATAATATATGAATTGCATGTTCCACACTCGCTTTCTTAGTTTTTCCATTATAAAAGCGTGCCAAGAAACGTGATTTTTTTTTAATACACCACTTCAATTATTTTTCCATTTCAAATTTTTTCCTTTCTTTCTATTCTTAAATTTTCATAATATTTGAAACTCGTAATTATTGAGAGTAAATGTGCGCTCAATTTCACAGTTGGATGCGAATAAAAGTTTCACTAATTCGCTAGGAATAATTACCATCTTCGATTACCAGTTGTAAGAAATTATAAACTTAAGTTGATACAGTGGATCATTTTTTTTGGATCTTTTTTCAAAAGAATTAACTCAAGTTTAACTAAATTATTCTTAGAATAATTTAATTTAGTACTAAATTAATTTTAATTCAATTCTCCACTTGAGAACGCCAAGGTCACCACCAGATGGCGGAAAAAATTCCAAGAAAGCACTGTACTGCCATCTAGCGGTGACCTTGGCGTTCACAGGTGGAGAGCAACATCTCCACATTGAATCACAAGATATTCGTTAATATTCGTAATTTTACAATTATTTACAATGAAATTCAGATAAGTTGCTTATTTATATAAATGGATTTCAATTTTCAATTTACTTTAATATTCTATTTTTAGATTCTAATTTTTTTCTTTATCTTTAGCCGTAAAATTAATTTCTTTGCTAAATAAATTGATATTTGAAACCACTGTTAAAATAATAATTTTAGGACAAAAAAAGTACTATTGTAATAGTAAAAAAACTCTATAGTTTCTTTTTTAACGATATAAATAATTTACGTTGTTGAAGTTCACAGCATTTATAGTCAACGATTTTAGAAGAAACTTATTTTTTAAGCAAATTTTTATACATTTTTCTAAGAAAATAGTACGATTAACTTTTTGAATAATGATTAAAAAAAAATATTTGTGAACAAAAAATGTTATTTTCTTGGTAGGAAAATAATTTTTTTTTCTTTCAATCGTTGAACATAAATATTGTAAACTTCACCGACGTCTAAATTTAAATTAGTAAATATGTTTACTAATTCAAATTAGTTAATTTCTTCTAATTCAAATCTGGAGAATACTGGAGTATTTCTCCTTATAAATAAAAACTCTATTGTTTGTTTTTCATTTCAGTTAATTAAAATTCAAAAACTAAAAATATTTGATGCATTTTTCTTCTGTATTTTAATTAAAAAGAAAATTGAAAAATAATACTGGAAACAGGTTTCTATATAAATATTGCAAATTTCAAACTCACCGAAACGATGTGGGAATAATATAGATAGGAATTCTCACCTGTAACAAACAAAATGGTATTTTTAATAAATTGTTACATAAATATGTCTTGTTCAGAGCGTGTTAAATGTATGGAATTTCAATTTTTGTTTTGTAATATTGTAATGTTTGTTTTTGTAATTTAAATTGTAAAAAGGTATAAATTACATAGTAAATTTCAGTAAAAATTAGTAAAAATCATTTGAAACATATGGTAAATATTTATTTTTTTCTCTAAAATTAGTCAAATTAACTAGAGGATTAAAAAAATTCCTAATTACCAGAATAACTTTTACTATTAATGGAGAAAATTTGTTCACAAAAATTTAGAGAATCTACTTCTAAATTTGTAAAAATTACTCTGGAAATAATAATTTTTAATAAAAAAAATAACTATACACTGAGAAAACAATATATTTCAGATAACCAAAATTATCTTTGTGATACCAAAAATTATGTTTGAAATACACGTAATAATTTTCATTCAATACATAACAAATTTGGTTCAATAAAAATTAAATTAATTTAATTATAAAACATATTTAATTCAAACACATTTGTTTCGTTGACTACGTATTTTTGACTTTAAAAAAATTTTTTCTCAACGTACGTTCGAAGGAAACTTAAGAAAATTGTAAAATTTGTTCTTTTCAGCATAAATTTTACAATATCGAAAGTATATTTTAATAAAAATAATAGAAATCATTAAAAAATAATTTCAACTGTAAGTAAAATTTACAAGTAAACTCAACTTCCAAACAGTTAGTGTTTTACTTTGATAATAGTAAAAGTTAATGTACATTTGTCACCTTGAAGAAAAAAAATTTCCAAGTTTAAAAACTCCGGGAAATATGTAATCTAAAAGGAGTTTTAAATTAAAAAGAAATAATTATTTTCCTAAATTTGCAAAAGATAGAAATTTTGTTCTATAAAATTCTTCAAATAAATAATTTCGTTGAAAAATTAACTAATTGCAAGTAAGTGAAAAACTAAAGAAAATAGTAAAATTTGACTAATTTAATTAGTTATTTTGACATTCTACACGGAAAAAATTTTTCATTCAAATAACCAATTACTTGTCTATTATCTTATAAATATTTACTTGACTCAAATAAATATTTTCCCTAAATCAAATAAATTGTATTTAAATCAATTATTTCCGTATTTAAAGAAAATACCATTTTAATGACTAAAATAAAAATTATTCTCTGTCAAGTAAATATTTATTTGATAATAGTCAAGGAATCGGATAATTTATTAAAATAATATTTTTTTCTAGTGTAATTGTGAATTTATTTAATAATGTTTCACTTTTAACTATTTAAGGAGGAATCTGACGTACAGTCAAATCAAAAGTTAGTCCAATCTCATAATTTTCTAATTTAAAAGAAAAACACAGATTAAATTTTAAATTCGTCTTGGTGGAAAGGTGAAGACTTTAATTTTGAATATTTAAAACGATTAAAAATTGTAATTAAATAAAAATAAAAATTTTCTGTCAATAAAAAACACTCAAATTTTAGGTTATGAATCATTTATTATTGGCAAACAATTTTAATTTTTATTCAAATATGACTTTAAAATTTTCAAAGTGTAGAAAATTGAATTTCTTACTCTTTTACTAAAAAAAAAAAATTTCAATTTAATTTGCCTTAAAACAAACGAAATTATAACATTGGACTAACTTTTGTTCCGATTGTTTGTCGGATTCTTCTTTGATAATAGTAGAAATATTTCTATTTGAATTTACAGCAACTGATTTTTTTACTATCGAATTTATATATTTTTTTTAATTATACGTAAAGAAATTTTATTTTAGAATTCAACAAACAGTTTATTAACCTTGGGGTGTTATTAAAGCAGTGGAAAAATAACGTTTTTTCTAAACAAGAAATACATAAAGCACTTTGTGCACATCGTGCGAAAAGAAGATGTTTTCCACACTAAGTACAAAAAGTCCAATTTCTACACACTAAAAAAAAAATTTTATTTTCAGCCTCATTTTGAGGCTGAATTTAAGGTGTAAACGGAGTCAGACTTTTTTTTCCTGTGTTTTTTTTTTTTTTTTTTTTTTTTTTTTTTGATACCGAATTCTCTAAATATTCTAAACTTTTAGTTCCGGAATAGTTCTGAAGACAGAATAGTTTTGTACTTCCAAAAACCTGTTTACTTTTTGTAATATCCAACGACTACTAATCCTGAAAAGTGTAACAATAAATAAAGATGATCGACGAAAGAAAATTTTTGAAAATCAAAATAGACTGCCTTTCACTGTCAATTTGCCGCGATCAAGTACACTGAAGTGTATATAATTATATGCCAGCATGTAACTTGTCTGGAAAGTAAAAAACAAAAAAAACAAAAAAGAAAGAGTAAACTGTGTGGACCATGTCACTAGTCACTTTATCATAGTTTTGCTCTGGCCGCGAACCTGCTTGCATACCTGCTTTTGCACGATGATATAGAAACCTGTCTTATTCCTTCCTCTCCTTCCACCCTCTCTTTTTTGTGAGAATGTGAGTGTGAACCGAACAAGGGATAGGCTCGTAAGCTTTGCATTATTGATCTCAACTGTGTAGGCGTGTATATATCTAAAGCTCCTACAATTTCTTTAACGTCAAAATGATCGCGATTGGATATCCATCAATGCAACGATCTTTTCGAATCATTTGACCCGTAGTAAATGTCAGTGATTTTCAGTTTCTTTTTTTTTCTTTTCTTTTCGATCTTTCTCTCTCCTTTTTACTGTCTATTCTCTTCTTGACGGTGTACATGACCAACTCTATATATTCTATTTCTGTCACGATTCAAAGACCTATAGTGTCTTGAAAAAAATAGCGGGGATAAAAAGAAGCGTATATATACACGACTGACTTGTATAAGCATGCCACTATGACGGCTAACAGTTATTCTTCGATATAGCTTCAATTATTTTGTGTGACAAACAAAATTGAGTTTCATTCATCACTTTAGAGCCGAGATATTTCTCCCGTGATGCTTTTCTTTCTATTTTTGCTTTTATTGATTAGATCCCAATGTCGATAAACCTTTGTTTCTATAATCAATCACATTATTTTTCGAGTACTTTAAGAAAACTATTTTTCAAAACAAAAAATTATCCCATTCACAATTAGAATTGAAATTCAAAACAAGAACTTCTTTGGTTACAACAAGAACGAACGAAATTTACTCTTACTACGAATTTCAATTAATTGTCCCACTAATTGAAACTATTCGAAACATTTTATTGAAACATTCGAAGATATGCTTATCTAATTACAGTTAATTAAAACAAATATTACAAACAAGAGACTCGACTTATAAATTCCAATTCTACTTTCAATTATCCATTAATTGTACAAACATTAAAAATTCGAATTTGCAAATTATAGTTTCATAACACTAACACTAACACTAAGCTTTAAACATTTTTCCAAGACTTTCGCACAAACTAATTTTAATACCTCTCTAGAGTGTTGTAAAATAATATTAAATACTTGTTACAAACAACATTTTTATCCTCCATTTTCCACTAAATTAACTTCTGTATCATATAGTCCTCTCCTTCTCGAGAAAACTGGTTTTACTTTAAAAAGCAACACGTCACTATAAACTCAACTTGAAATAAAACTACAAACTTATTTCTGATTAAAATTTATACTATCGTAAAAGTTCATCTAGTGCAACGTAATTGTTGACTCCCAAGTCTACCCAGATAATAAATTACAATCTAAAGTAGGAAAATTTAGCGCAAAACGAATGCGAATAATACACAAACTAAATAACTAAATCGGGAGCAAATTTCTTTCCCCCCCTCGAAAAAAAATCCAAGAAAATTTATTATACAAGCATGATGTAATTATACCCAATCATGTTGTATTACAAAAATTATACATTTCAATCTTGTATTTATAAATTTTCAAACTTGTGTTTCGAGTGTACTTGAAAATCACAGTAATTGACATCTCTGTTCGATAAAAGCTGCTAATTATTGAGAAAGGAAAATTTGATAGCAATTTTAGTATAATATTAAACACCGGATAGTCTATCATCGCGTTACCGATTAGTTGCGATGGGAATGAGACAAAAGTACTTTAGAGGAACTTGATAAGAAAAAGGAAAAAAAAAGTCTCGGACAATTTTGCTTATATGTTTCCTATTTAGATAACGGTTGGATATTAGTGAATTATTGTAATCCAGGCAAAGTTCGAACCTCAAAGAATAGTTTCAAATTACACGGTCGTAAGTATCTCTTATATCGTATTATAATAACGATTTAACGATCACTATAGTTATCTGAGGGTAATTCGCAATTCACAAGCTTTCTGCAACAACAACAACGACGACGACGACGAAGAAGACGACGACGACCACTTAAACACAAGTCGAGTAAAACAATAAATGGTTAAATTGAATCCTGCATCCACTGCATTCAATTAACAGATTTTCTTCCTTTGGGCGTAATTACTACAATAACGGACTTAATATTCCATACAAAAAGTAAATAGAAAAACAGTAAATAGAAATTAAAACAAAAATTTGTTACCTTGCTTAATTTGCTATTATTTTTATTTAACTTCCTACCTTTCGTTCTTTTACTTGTTTCTTTTTATTCTCTTTTCTTATTTTGATTTTAAACCTTTATGCTACGTTTTTACTATGATTTTAATAGTCTCCTAACTAAACCTTCTTCTATCTTCTATTTTCGTGTTTTATTTTTTTTTTTTTACAAATAAACAAAGTATAGAAATTTAAAAATTGCGACAAAGTACCAAACAGATTTGTTACATCTTCTATTTTCTCGAGTGTAGAAAGTAATAAACAAAAAATAGAAATTCGAAAACTACGATGATGGAAATACAAAGTAGTGGAGAAAGTAGCAAACAAAATACCGAAATTCCAAAAATGTGAGGATGGAATAATATTCACAAAGTTATACAAAGTAACGAACAAAGTTGTGAAAATAATACTGAAAAAAGGCTAATAATGCTGAAAGGGATTTTTAGAATACTGCGGGATTTTTTTTTGGGAGATAAATGAACAGAGTGACAAAAAGATGAGAATTGCGAGGTGATGCTGTGCGCAATTTATGACGAAAAACCACCGCGCACCATCAGAAAGATGAGGCCCACTGATGCGGTCGTAAGGTTTATTTATCCTAGAGTATACGTCTATTTCCGCACGCGTAATTACATGACGTTGTGGTGATTTATCGACGTGGACACTTCAAACCGAAAAAACCAAACACTAATGATAACATAATCATCATTATCGTCAAGTGAAAAAGAAAAAAAGATTTCTTACTACTTAGCAATCATCATCAGGGCAGAATTTGTAATGATTAAATCACTATTTTTGGAACTACCTCTACAAAGTATTTAGCTATTTTTTTAACAATGTTTATTAATCTAACTAAAAGCACAAAAAAATTAAAAGCGCCGATAAGATTAATAATAATTGAAACTAACGATAATGTACTAATGATTGCAACTAACGTTAATTTTCTAATGATTGCCGGACAAATGATTAAAACCGATGATTGAAGATGACCCATGATTGAAGATTAATTGAATGCAAGATGCAACTGACAAAAATTCGTCAAAAATTAAATACTAATGCATTAATTAAGGAAACTAACAATGATGCATAATGTAACTAGCATAAAAAAACTAGCATCACTCAAAAATTGTAACCAAAAATAATGCATCAGTAAATCCAGTTGGCAACAATGTATCAAAAATTACAACGATGACAATAATGTATAGATAATTGAAGCTAACAGAAACACTTTAAAAATCGACAGTAAAAATAAGGTAGTAATTTAGAAGAATAGTAATGATGGTTGAATAATTGAAACGATGTGGATAATGAATCAAAAATTGAACAAAAATTAGGGATAACAAAATTAATTAGGGTAGCAATGATACATCATTAATTGAAACTAACAATGATACATCATTAATTGAAACTGACAATGATTCATTATTAATTGCACGGTAAATCGTTAGGTATTAAAATAACACCAAAATGGATTAAAATAACACTAAATTGGATTATTTTAATCCTTTTTGGTGTTATTTTAATACCTAACGATTTACCGTGTGACACTAATAATAAAGCAGCAAAAATTGTAACAAAAAGTAATCAATACGTAATTAAAATTTGCAATAATGGATCAAAAATTACAACTATAACAGTAATGCATCAAAAACTACAACTATAACAATAATGCATTAAAAATTACAACTGTGCCTATAATGAATAGATAATTGATGCTAAAAAAAAGGATTATAAAATGAAACTAAAACTAATGCATTAATTAAGAAAACTAATAACGATGAATCAAAAATTGAATCTAACATTGACGCACCAATAATTGAAAGACTAACAAAGCAACAACAATAATATAAACTAACATTAATGCCTAAATAGTTGAAACTAACAAAACTGTAACAAACACTAAAACCAACAATAATAAAGCAATTTCCTTTAATTATTATGGGAGAAATGTAAATTAAGAAAAAAAAAACACAGTAAAACGTGAGGTTGTAAAATAACACCAGAATGGATTAAAAGAATCTGCAACAGTTTAATCCCTCTAGGATTAAATTAACACCAGAAAGGATTAAAATAATCTATTTTGGTGTTATTTTTAACTATGAATGAAATTTTATTTTAAATAAAACACCAAAGTGAACGATTTGTAAAAATTCAACGAATTTAGCTTCTCCAGGCAGAATAGTAAGTTAGTTACTAACTAACTTAGTAACATAGTTACTAAATTCAACTGTGTTCAAAAATTTTTTAAATTCTGGTCAAAATTTCAATTCTCTTTATAAATAATAAAATTCTTCTCTGATATTCAATTACTTTAGAAAATTTTAATGAAATTGTCAAAATTTTAATTAAATTGTCAAAATTTTAATTATTTTCAAAAGTTTTCTAAAAGTCCAAAATGTTTAATATCTACTATTTCAATAAAATTTTCCAAAAGAATTCCATTATTAAAAAAAATTTGAATACAATTCTACGCAAACATTCAATTATTTTCATAAATAATAAAAATTTTTACAGAAATTCAATTATTTACAAATTTTTCTATTAAATTCTTTGCAATAATTCCATTATTTTCATAAATAATAACATTTCTACAGGGATTCAATTATTTTTATAAATAATAAAACTCATTGCAGAATTTCAATTATTTTTAATGCAATTATAATCAAATTTTTCGAAAAAGGTAATTATTCTTAAAAATCTTATTAAAATTCGTCCAAAGAATTTAATGATTTAAAAAATTTGTTGATAATATTTTTTATGAGAATTTAATTTCAAGAAACATGAAATTAATAAATTATTTATTTTTGTATTTAAATAATTGAATTCTCGTAGAATTTACTAATGTAAATTGTTCAAAAGATTAATTACATACAGTTAAAATTTTAGAATATACTTAAATATTGAAATATTATAACGTGGATTTTTAGAAATAATTAAATTTTGAAAAAGTTTCAAACTAATATCATGAAAATTCTTAATTTTTCATATTTTTGCCAAAAAATTCTGTAGAATTAATTCTTTTTAAAAGTTGAATTGGATTTTTATTGAAATTATTTCAAGTTTTTATTTTTCAATATATATTTAATTGCAGAATTTCTAAATAATTACAATTTTGTAAAATTGAATTGTAAACGAATAAATTTGAAAGTTCTCATAAAACTCATCGCAGCGTTTCATTTACTTTTCATACAATTATAATTGAATTCCTTGAAAAAAGTAATTATGTTCATGCAAGTTTTAATAAAATTCGACAAAAGAATTGAATTATTAAAAAATTTGTTACTAAAATTCTTTATGAGAATTAAATTTTGAAAAAATCAATTATTCAGTAAATTATTTATTTTTGCATTTAAATAATTAAATTCTTGTAGAATTTTTTAATAAAAATTGATTTTCATTTCATAAAAATAAATTTCAGTTAAAATTTTATTATAATTTTATATTAAAAGAAATATAGAGTGAACTTTTTGGTAATAATTGAATTTTGAAATTAATATTTTTGAAAAAGTTGAATTGAATTTTTTTAATATTATTTGAAGTTTTTATTTTCTAATATGCATTTAATTAAAGAATTTAGGAATAATTGAAATTTCGTGAAATTGATTAATTAATTATTATTAAAAGTAATAGATATAAAGTAAAATTGTAGTTAAAAATTTTTGAAAATAATAATTGAATTGAAATAATGAAAATAATTTTGAAGAAGTATAATATTCTTCTAATATAAAATAATGATTTTATTACTTGGTCATCTTTAATTATTATAAAATATGAAGAAATCGATCACTCCGAGTCGAAGACTCGGAGTTATCGATATCTTCATGTTTTATAGTTATAAAAAAATTTAATAAACTAAAATTTCATTCATTGTAAAAAATAACACCAAAATTGATTATTTTAATCTTTTTTTGTGTTAATTTAATCTGCAACACTTTTTAATACCTCACGATTGACTGTTATCCTTAAAAGCATCACTTCTGTACTATTTGGAACTACACAATGCAGTGAAAGGTCAAAAATATTTGCAATAAACAAAAATAACTGGTCATTGTACGAAACGTTATGTAATGACAATAATTTTCAATTTCATCACTATCATCTTGACTTTCAGTTATTTTCAATTGTGTAATTTCATCTGACACATTAGAATCAATCTTTTTTTTCTCCAGTTGATTACGATTATTCTTCATCTTCTTTTTTTCAAAAAAAAAAAAGAAAAAAAAAGAAAATATCTAGTTATGAAGATACATTATGTCATGATGCAATGTTATCAACATTATTTACAAAATAGATAATCTTGTCTGACATTTGAACAATGATACCATGTGTACGATCTTATTCACAAGACACTTTATCAGTCTTTAAAGTCGTAATTGTCATTTGGAGAAATGTTATTTTTATAAATAGGGAAAAAATGTGACGAAAATTCAAAATCTGTTTTATTCGCAACAGGGTCAATTTTCGTTGTGTCGTGATTAAATTTAGAAGTAAATTTAAAGTAAAACAATGCTTTCTATATGGTAAATATGTAACAAATATTTTTTATGTAAAAATATTTCTTTGCATCACTTTTATTTTCTTTGCATTTCTAAATGTTTCTAGAACAAATACAAGTTTTTACAAATATGCGCAACTTTTCTAAAACTACCTCAACATTCAAAATTGTACGAAATTTATTTATTTCTTCTTTAAATTAAAATTCTACTGCAAAAAAATTAGGTAACGTATTGAAATAGGTAGAAAGTTTTTTCTTCAACATAGAACTAAAAATTTTTAACACACAAAGAAGGCAATTTTTGTGAGTATTTTTTTCTAAAAATCGCAAAACGGAAGAAAATTTATTTAAGAAAATTCTGTTAATTTAAAGAGTATAAAAGAAGAGGAAACAAAAGGGATTAGATAACAACACAAAAAGGATCATAACTGTGATCCCCGGAAGGAAAATCCATTCTCTTACAGATATAGGGAATAATGTTTCAATTGAAAGCTGAAATTATCAGAAGCTGAAGAGGAGTAGCGATGAATTTACAACGCAGATAATGATAGACAGTTTCACGATTCTTCTCTACTGAATCAAATATTCTTTTCTATCTCTCTCTTTCTCCTATATATGCTACTAGAAAGAAATTAGAGGGTTGCATGATATTTATGAGAGAACGATGAGTCCTAGCTCCAAGGCAAAATGATGCCTCTATATTGCTGAAGCTGAAAGTTGAAGTACGCTTGATGGCACTCCTCTATGGCATGCGTGCGAGTTTATTCATGCGTGATAGGCCTTATACTTTAGTTACGGGGATTATTACTCCAACAGACAGATGATATTATTAATCGAGATAAGAGGCAGGTAGCCTCAGCGAGTCAAGAGGATGATGATTTCACTGAATTTACATTTTCTTAATACATATATATGCACCACGAGCAAATCAATCAGAATTAAGATAATTGAAAAATCAGGATTTAACATTTTTTCAATTCCAATAATTAATAAATCAAGAATTAAACGCGGAATAAAGATTAATCAACATGTCACATTAGAAGAAAAATTAGTAAATGTAGAATTTAGAATTTAGAATTATAATTTATAATTTAGAATTTAGAATTTAGAATTTAGAATTTAGAATTTAGAATTTAGAATTTAGAATTTAGAATTATAATTTATAATTATATTTTCCAGAGAGTATTTTCTATTTCTCTCTAAATATCAACTATACTGTTTCGGTATTCATCCCAATTGTTAATAATTATGCGAGCAATTAAATTCAAATTGCCCTGTTGAAAATTAAAATATTTTTGCAAAACCTTGGAACTTGTACTTGCTAGTGAATAAAAGCTTTATTGTCCTTTAACCTCTGTTATTTCTCCTTTGAATTTCGGTAAATTTAAACCAAAAAGCTATATAATCATTTAAGTTTCATGAAAGTTAAAATCGATTGAAAGTGTCAGTCTTCCAATTTGCATTTATGTATGTACATTTCAAGTGTCTAATTTGCACTGTAAAGATCGATTTACTTTAACGCTGCTAATTTTAGTGGTGGGCAAAAATACAACATGAGAGGTATGAAGAGGAAGAATAATCGTAAGTTTTTCTTTTACCTAATGACTCATGTGCTTTAAAAATAGTACACATGAACGTTTCGTCTAATGATCAGAGTTTTAAAACAATATACCAGTTACTTCTCTTATCTGATCAGTAGAAAAAAATCACACAAAATCTCTAGTGTTTCGTCAATGCTTACAAACAAGAAATAAATCAAAGCTGATTTTTATTGAATTCCACGTTGCATAACTTAGGTCAAAAACAAAATTAAACTAAATAAACTAACTAAATTCTACAAAAAAAAAATTAAACTTTGTACTTCGTTTCAGTTTGGAGTGAGGAATGAGATTCAAAAATAGGTACAAATTTTGAAATGGATATATTGCAATTTAATTCTATTCTGAATGAAAAATTAAAAATGTATGCTTCTGCTTTTGGATCAGAACGCAAACATAGGTGCAAGTTCTGATTAATAATTCTAAATTGAATCAAATAAAACAATGTGATTTTGATTTTGGAACTAATTCCAGATGCAGGTTGATAATCATAATCTGCAGCAAATAGAATAAAAAATTTGTGCTTTCAATTTCGGAAAGAATAAAAAATCAGTACAGCTTGAGACTGATGATTGTAATCGAAAAAAGTAGAGATTTGTGCTTTTAATATTGGAACCAGAAACAAAATTGGGTCCAGCTTCAAGTCAACAATTGTCAACTGAATCAAATAAGAGTACAAAATTTATGTCTACGTAATCATCAGAATTGAAAATGAATACAACTTCAGGTTCTATTGCAAAATAAATACAGCTTTAGATTTTTTGTTGCAAACTGAATCAAATAGAAAATTCCTGCTTCTGATTGTGTAACATTCTGATTGTTTCCTGCTTCAAAGTAAAGCTTCAGGTTGGAAATTGTAATCTAAATCTAGACCAAAAATTTATGCTCTTAATTACGGATCCAGAATCAAAAATGGGTGAACCTTACACTTTTGATTTCAAAACAAGAAACAAAAATGCCTACAACACTTCAGGTTGATAATTCCAATCAAAAGCAAAGCATAAAACTAAGTCATTGATTTCGAAATCAGATTAAAAATCGGTTTTAGTTTCGATATTGCAATCTGAAGCAAAGTAGAAGCGAAACATGGTCTTGCGTTCGGAATTAGATCAAATAGAAAAAGCTTCCGATCGGTGATTGTAATCTGAATCAAATCAGTAACTTGTATAGATTCAGGAATCGTATCAAGAATTGATATGTTTTCAGTTTGGTGATTCCAATCCGAACAAACTTTATGCTTTAGATTTTGAAAGCAGAATCAGAAGAACAACTTTCGGTTACAAATTGTAATCTGAATCAAAATTTTATGCTTCCAATTTCGGTACCAGAATCAAAAAAATGGGTGCAACTACGATTGCGGGGTTCTTTCAACCACACACTCTTCGAAGCAAACATCAAAACAAAATTCAATTTCGATTCCGATAGTTTGAATCGAAAATAAAGATATGAGTTTTTCGACTTCGACTGATGCTAATCTGAAGAAACACTACTTCATGGAGTGATCAAAATTCGGGGTGATTTCGTATGCAAAGTAACAAATCGACTATTTTACCATCAAAGAAACTATAAATCAGCGAATTTCGTCTATATCATAAAAAAAGATGCTGACTAGATGAACCAGTGACCGATAGGTTTCAAGGAGCTTTGTGCAAAAGTGGTCTATACTCGAGGTTCTACATGTATATATACACGTCGTGTGCGTCAAAAAGAGGGATGAAAAGGGTTTATCGAACGGTCTGTAGAATAATGAACGACAAAGTTAGACCACGTTTTCGCGTTGATGTTGTCGACTATGTATATGATGGTTGTTGACGTGACGTGTATACGCGCAAGCGCCTACGATATTCCTATCTACCTTTCCATCAATTTATACATAGAGTACTTAGTATTCGTGTTTCTAGAGAAAAAAAAAATTCTTTGCATGCATTCAGTAGTGTGTGTGTTGGGGGCTTATAACTAAACGTAACGTCACGTCGTCTCGTCGTCGTAAGTAACCCCCACCGATAGATGGTGGTGTAGAACCTCTCGACGGCTCGTCACTGCTTTTCGCTCACGATGTGGGTACGTATTGATTTCACGGAATAAATAGACCGCAATCTGTATTATTCAAGATGCGTTCTCCAGTTCTTCACCGAGAACTAGATACACTATTTTCCTATCATACAATTGATTCCCTCCTCTCTTCCAATTGTCTCAAGTCTGTTGTAATAAATTCAAACAGCACTTCTATTAATTGTTTTTCGAAAAACAAACTAAAAAGTGCGAAAAATGGGTAGAAAATTTTTCATTTAGAATAAATTCTATTGGATTCTTATCTACTTGATAGATAATGATTCCCACTGAATCGAGAATCTAAAAATAAGAATAGGGAATGTATAATTTGTATATATAATGTGTGTGTGTACGAGAATGATGCATGTATTATGACTTTGATGCACGACTTTGATAACGTGCCATGCCGTCTTTTCTGCCGATCTATTAATGAACTCTCAATTGCTCTACTAACAGCTAACAGCTGGTGCCTTCTAACGATATACATGACGTAATCCGAGTGGAGGAAAAAATTTATCAAAACCAAGTGCTCAATAAATACAACAAATATTCAAAACAAAAAAAATGCAGTATTTAGTAGGAGAAAAAAAAATCCCCCTCGCCTCCAAAAAGTACCAAAATTCGATTTGTTTTCATTACCAATATACTGTGTTTAATAGACAGTTTTATTAGACTCGTGTGTCTCGAGAAGGGGAGAAATGAAAGTATATATGTGGGGGGGACAATTAAGGGTCTATTTCAGAACATTTTAAAAGCTTGCAAGAAGGGGCAGGGACATAACTGACGTTGCGTTTTTTATGCAAAATAATGGTACGCAAAAAGCTCCATTTTACAGTTCTCGTTCTCGTAAGTCTGCCAAAATAGCAAGCATGCAGTCAGACATGCTTTTGCGGTAGGTCAGAAAGTGAACAGTGTGTTTTTAAGTCGTGTTTTATTCACGACCGACGACTTTGCGTCTGACGAGTCACGCAACGATGCAAGATATACGCTTCGAAATATAACTTTCGCTCATAGAAAGAGAGAGAAAGATAATTTCCAACGAAAATGTATATAGAAACAATAAGAAATTATATATAAATTTCAATATATATATATATATTTCCAAAAAAAATTGTTTCTCTGGAAATATTTACCATACGAGAATTTCTTCTGTGGGAATATTTTCATAATTAGAAATTTCTTCTGTGGAAACATTTGCAGGGCTCGGATCGTCTTTACGACTCAAAAAAAGTACGAAGCTGAAGTCCGCAACGTTTTTAAAAACGAACAATCAAAAAATAATTTTTTTTCAAATTAAATTCATTTATAATTTTCATTTGCCTTAATTTTTAAGAAATGAATTGTCACTAAGTATACAATTATTAAAAAATAACATAATGTACAATCAAAAATAAAAATACAGTACCATTTTTTTTTGTTTTCGTTTTTAAAAACGTTGTGGACTTCAGCTTCATAAAAAAGTCGCTTTAGTCGCATAAATTCAAAACAAAAGTCACGAAAAGTCGCATAAAATTTCCAGAAAAGTCGGAAAAAAGTCGAATTAAATTTTAGGAAAGAAAACGCCAAAAAGGAAACACGAAATTGCCAAAATTGTAAAAAAATCACATTTCTCGCCAACACATACTTTAACATCAAACAATCTGGAATAATATTTAAAAAAATTTAATAAAATGCATGTCAAAATTTTAATTTAACATTTTTTTTTTAAATCTATTCAACATTTCAATTATGTTTATAAATATCAATATTCTTCTTCAAAATTCAATTACTTTTGAAAATTTTTAAAAAAATTTGTTAACAAATTTAATTACCTTTATAAATAATAAAATTCTTCTCTGCAATTCATTTATTTTCAAAAATAATGAAATTCTTTGCAAAAATTCAATTACATTCAGAATTTTTTTTTAAATTTCTCAGAAAAATTTTATAAATAATAAAATTCATCATGGAAATTCAATTATTTTCAAAACTAAGAAAATTATCGCAGAAATTCGATTATTTTCAAAAAATTTTTTTTTAATTCTCAAAATTTCAATTACCTTTAAAAATAAGAAAATTCATCGCAAAAAATCAATCACACTCAAAATTTTTTTTTTAATTTCTCGGCAAAATTTTATAAATAATAAAATTCATCATGGAAATTCAATTATTTTCAAAACTAAGAAAACTATCGCAGAAAAATGATTATTTTCAAAAAATTTTTTTCAAATTCTCAAAATTTCAATTATCTTTAAGAATAAGAAAATTCATGGCAAAAATTCAATTATTTTCAAATTTTTTTAAATTCTTCTCACAATTTCAACTATTTTGAAAAGTATCAAAATTTTTCTTCAAAATTCAATTAATTTTCATTTTAATTTTTTTAATTAATTTTTTTTTTTAATTAATTAATTATTTTTTTTTTTTTTTCAATTAATTTTTAAAAAACTTTGTTATAAAATTTAATTATCTTTATAAATAATAAAATTATTCTCTGTAATTCATTTATTTTCAAAAATAATGAAATTCTTTGCAAAAATTTAATTACATTCAGAATTTTTTTTTTTAATTTCTCGGCAAAATTTTATAAATAATAAAATTCATCATGGAAATTCAATTATTTTCAAAACTAAGAAAATTTTCGCAGAAATTCCATTATTTTCAAATTTTTTTTTCAAATTCTCAAAATTTCAATTATCTTTAACAATAAGAAAATTCATCGCAAAAATTCAATTACTTTTAAACATTTTTAAATTCTCCTCACAATTTCAACAATTTTGAAAAGTATAAAAATTTTTCTTCAAAATTCAATTAATTTTCATTTTCATTTTTTTAATTAATTTTTTTTTTAATTAATTAATTCTTTTTTTTTATTTTTCAATTAATTTTTAAAAAACTTTGTTATAAAATTTAATTATCTTTATAAATAATAAAATTCTTCTCTGTAATTCATTTATTTTCAAAAATAATGAAAATCTCCGCAAAAAATAAATCACACTCAAAATTTTTTTTTTAATTTCTCGTCAAAATTTTATAAATAATAAAATTCATCATGGAAATTCAATTATTTTCAAAACTAAGAAAATTATCGCAGAAATTCGATTATTTTCAAAAATTTTTTGTTTAATTCTCAAAATTTTAATTATCTTAAAAAATAAGAAAATTCATCGCAAAAATTCAATTATTTTCAAATTTTTTTAAATTCTCCTCACAATTTCAACTATTTTGAAAAAATATCAAAATTCTTCTTCAAAATTCAATTAATTTTAAACATTTTTAAAAAAATTTGTTTAAAAATTTAATTATCTTTATAAATAATAAAATTCTTCTCTGTAATTCATTTATTTTCAAAAATAATGAAATTCTCCGCAAAAATTCAATCACATTCAAAATTTTTTTTTAAATTTCTCGGCAAAATTGTATAAATAATAAAATTCATCATGAAAATTCAATTATTTTCAAAACTAAGAAAATTATCGCAGAAATTTGATTATTTTCAAAATTTTTTTTAACTCTCAAAATTTCAATTATCTTTAAAAATAAAAAAATTCATCACAGAAATTCAATTATTTTCAAATTTTTTTAAATTCTCCTCACAATTTCAACTATTTTGAAAAAATATCAAAATTCATCTTCAAAATTCAATTAATTTTCATTTTCATTTTTTTAATTAATTTTTTTTTTTTAATTAATTAATTCTTTTTTTTTATTTTTCAATTAATTTTTAAAAAAATTTGTTAAAAAATTTAATTATCTTTCTAAATAATAAAATTCTTCTCTGTAATTCATTTATTTTCAAAAATAATGAAAATCTCCGCAAAAATTCAATTACATTCAGAATTTTTTTTTAAATTTCTCGGCAAAATTTTATAAATAATTAAATTCATCATGGAAATTCAATTATTTTCAAAACTAAGAAAATTTTCGCAGAAATTCCATTATTTTCAAAAAATTTTTTTTTTAATTCTCAAAATTTCAATTATTTTTAAAAATAAGAAAATTCATCGCAAAAATTCAAATATTTTCAAATTTTTTTAAATTCTCCTCACAATTTCAACTATTTTGAAAAAATATCAAAATTCTTCTTCAAAATTCAATTAATTTTAAACATTTTTAAAAAAATTTGTTAAAAAATTTAATTATCTTTATAAATAATAAAATTCTTCTCTGTAATTCATTGATTTTCAAAAATAATGAAATTCTTCGCAAAAGTTCAATTACATTCAGAATTTTTTTTTAAATTTCTCGGCAAAATTGTATAAATAATAAAATTCATCATGAAAATTCAATTATTTTCAAAACTAAGAAAATTATCGCAGAAATTTGATTATTTTCATAATTTTTTTTTAAATTTTCAAAATTTTAATTATCTTTAACAATAAGAAAATTCATCGCAAAAATTCAATTACTTTTAAACATTTTTAAATTCTCCTCACAATTTCAACTATTTTGAAAAGTATCAAAATTTTTCTTCAAAATTCAATTAATTTTCATTTTCATTTTTTTAATTAATTTTTTTTTTTTAATTAATTAATTCTTTTTTTTTATTTTTCAATTAATTTTTAAAAAACTTTGTTATAAAATTTAATTATCTTTATAAATAATAAAATTCTTCTCTGTAATTCATTTATTTTCAAAAATAATAAAATTCTCCGCAAAAATTCAATCATACTCAAAATTTTTTTTTTAATTTCTCGGCAAAATTTTATAAATAATAAAATTCATCATGGAAATTCAATTATTTTCAAAACTAAGAAAATTATCGCAGAAATTCGATTATTTTCAAAAATTTTTTGTTTAATTCTCAAAATTTTAATTATCTTAAAAAATAAGAAAATTCATCGCAAAAATTCAATTATTTTCAAATTTTTTTAAATTCTCCTCACAATTTCAACTATTTTGAAAAAATATCAAAATTCTTCTTCAAAATTCAATTAATTTTAAACATTTTTAAAAAAATTTGTTTAAAAATTTAATTATCTTTATAAATAATAAAATTCTTCTCTGTAATTCATTTATTTTCAAAAATAATGAAATTCTCCGCAAAAATTCAATCACATTCAAAATTTTTTTTTTAAATTTCTCGGCAAAATTGTATAAATAATAAAATTCATCATGAAAATTCAATTATTTTCAAAACTAAGAAAATTATCGCAGAAATTCGATTATTTTCATAATTTTTTTTTAAATTTTCAAAATTTTAATTATCTTAAAAAATAAGAAAAGTCATCGCAAAAATTCAATTATTTTCAAATTTTTTTAAATTCTCCTCACAATTTCAACTATTTTGAAAAATATCAAAATTCTTCTTCAAAATTCAATTAATTTTCAACATTTTTAAAAAAATTTGTTTAAAAATCTAATTATCTTTATAAATAATAAAATTCTTATTAGAATTTCAATAAAATATTTTCAAAACAGAAAATTCTTTCAAGAAAATATTTTCAAAAAAAAAATTTACTTCTATGAAAATATTCGCTAAACAGAAAAGTTCCCCAAAGAGAAAAAATTACTTCCATGCAAAAGTTTTCCAAACAAAAAATATTCTCTAGACAAAAATATCTCCCATATTGAAATCTTTTTCTTTGCAAGAAAATATTTCCCAAATAGAAATTTTTTTTCTAAATGTATTTTTCAAAAGGAAAAAATACTCTGATGAAAATATTTTTCCAACAGAAAATTTCTCTCAAAAAAAAAAAAATATTCCAATTAAGAAAATTCTCCCATTTGCGTGAATATTTTCCAAAAGAAAAATTGCAATGACAATAATATATTTTCCAAACAGAAGACTTCTGTCATGGAATACAACAACGGAAAGGGAAAGACAAGAGGATATCACTTTGTAAATGGAAGAAAAGATTGAATCTAGTGTTATATAGGAGTGGACTGCTTGAATTACTTGAATTACTATATATATGTGACTCGATCTACGTTGAGGCAACCACACACGTGTTTTGTTATAGGGCCGGGTGACTTCTCACGTTACGTGCATTATGTGCACATTTGTATACACATGTACTGGCCTTCTTTTATGGGCCCATCTTCCTCTCCCCCCTCTCTTTTTGCACATTTCTGTCTCGTTATTCTCTGGCTTTGAGTGTTCTGTTCGCGAATAGCAAACTCTTCTATTTACGAGCAGAAACAACTTTTCTCGTTCTTTTTTTTCCTTTTTATTTAGTACCAAACTCAAAAATATATTCAAAACGCAATACTTCCAACTTTCAAAATCAAAGTTAATGTCGAATCAACAGTGTTAGTTAAATTACAAAATTAAAATTTGATTTTGACTTTTGATTCAATTTCAAATAAAAATTTTAGTCAGACAAAATAAAATTTGATTTTGAACCAAAAAAATTCTGTTTGGCACGAATAGAATTTTATTTATTTTTTATTGAACCAAAAAATCTTATTTGGCATTGGCACAAATTAAATTTTGTACATTTATTATTTGAACCACAAAAATTTTATTTGGCTCAAATTAAATTTTATTTCTTTATTATTTGAACTACAAAAATTTTATTTGGTACAAATAAAATTTTATTTATTTATTATTTGAACCACAAAAATTTTAATTGGCTCAAATTAAATTAAATTTATTTATTATTTGAACCACAAAAAAATTTATATTGGCACGAATAAAATTTATATTTCAGAGAAACAAATACAATAATATTAGCAAGCAAGCAAGCAGGTAACGACAAAAATTTCATTTTTTCCCTGCTGTTTCCTTGAATTTCAGAAGAAATTTTGACTTTTTCCCTAAACTATCGAAAAAATTTTGAAAAATTAAAAATTAGTTACTGTACGAATCGTCCCTTCATCATTTTTCAAAATTACAATAAAATTCTTAAAAAATTGAATTATTTTCAATAGAACTGTTGGAAATTTTTTCTAAACCACCAGGAAAAAATTAAAACCACAATAAATAAAATAATTAAACTCGACTAAGAATTATTATTAATTTTTACCAACATAAACTAATCAGCGACTTTCAACTAATTCAAATTAGAATCCACTATTACTGTTCTACAAAAGACGAAACCAAAAATAGTACACTCAGTCTGCTGTAATCAATACAGATATGCTTCAGACAATATTTAAAAATAAAAATGGAGCAAAATATAATCGTATGATTGTTGATAAGTGAAATAATTATTATCAAGGATGAAAAATGGTTTGTATGAAATTTTAAATAAATTTTAAAAAATTATTTAATGTACAAAAAAAAATGTCATGAAATGTCAAAAACAAAAAAAACGAAGGAAACAAAATATAAAAAATATAGCACAATTTCGAGTATATAATAAATATTTTCGAGGTTTCATCGCCACTGCAATTAGCAGAGAGAAAGATGGGTAAGATCGTAATTAAGACCGTACACCAATTACGAAAACGTGCACACGTCGAGATTTTAGCGCGTAATCTCACCTCTCACTTCTTTTTCTTTTTTATCTGACCCTTTTTTTCTCGTGCAAAAGCATGATGCATGCAATATAATACTTCCAAGAGGGTTTTTTTCACCTCTTTTAATTTTCACCACAGACTTTCGTTGACGCAGTGACGATAAAAACACGAAAAAAATACAAATACTAAGGGAAAAAAATTTAATAGTAAAAAATTATTTTTTCAATTTAGAAAAAAAATAATTCCCAAATAACATTTTTATAAAATTAAGTCTTTGAAACTAAATCTAGTGTCAAAAAAATATTTTTTTCGCAAAAAATATAACACTTTTGTTAAGTTTTCAGATTAAAAAGTGCGTTAAACTTATTTTTAACTCCCTAGGGAAATAAGAGAGATGATAGTGTCATTTCTCAGCTTCATGTTTTATTATAATTAATATTAATTATTATTAAAAACAATTTACAATAATTAAAATCATTATCAATTTATTTATTAGTTTTCAGAATTTTTATCTAAAATTCTTCTTTATATCGATTATTTTTAATAATTTTCGAAAAAGTTCGTTGACAATTTTCAAATTCATTTCTTTACAATATTTAATTTTACGAAATTTCAATTATCAGTTAAATTCTTTTATTAAATAAATATTAGAAAACAGAAACTGAAAATAGTACTTAAAAAACTCAATTAAACTTTTTTAAAAAAATTAATTACAAAATTCAATTATTTTTTAAAATTCACGCTATATTGCTTTTAAAATATATTCAATGATTATCTAAAATTTTTACTGAAATTCGTTTTTATGAAATAAAATTCAATTTTTATTAGAATATTCTACTAGAATTCAATTATTTAAATAAAAATAAAACGCAATTAAATAATTTATTGAAGAATTGAACGTTTCTTAAAATTCAATTCCCATAAAAAATTGCAATCAACAAATTATCAAATACTTGATTTCTATTAACGAATTTTAATAAAATTTTTAAGAATAATTACATTTTTAGAGAAATTCGATTAAAATTGTATTACAAATAATTGAAATTCTGGGTTCAATTTTATTATTTATAAAAATAATTGAATTCTTGCAAAGAATTTTATTAAAATTTTGGAAAATAATTGAATTCTTGTAAAAAATTAACAGGAATTCAATTATTTTTTAAAATTTTAATAAAATTCTTCGCAAGAATTCAATTATTTTAAAAAATATTAGAATTTTAGCAGAAATTCAAATATTTTAAAAAGTTTTGATAAAACTTTTTTTGGTAGAAATTCAATTATTTTTAAGACAATTTTAATAAAATTCCCCAAATTCAATTATTTTTAAAATTTTAATGAAATTCTGCAAACGAATTCAATTATTATATAATCCAAGATTTTAAATGATGCTGAAGTCCACAACGTTTTTAAAAACGAAAACAAAAAAATAATGGGATGATACTTTTATTTTTGATTGTGAATAATGTTATTTTTTGATAATTGAATTCTTAGTAACAACTTATTTCTTAAAAATTAAGGCACATGAAAATTAGAAATGAATTTTTTTTTAAAAAATCTGTTTTATTTATTTTTCGTTTTTAAAAACGTTGCGGACTTCAACTTCGTGATTTTAACTGAAATCTATATTTAAATCAATGTTTATGAGAAAATTCTACGAGAATTCAATTATTTAAACACACAAATAAATTCTTGGGAAATTTTTGTTATTCTTTGAAAATAATTAAAAGTTTTCGCAGAATTTTATTAAATTTTTTTTTGAAATAATTAAATTCATTTGGTAAATTTTATAAAAATAGTAGATATTGAACAATATTTCATGTTTGCGAAGAATATTATTACTTTAGAAAATAATTCAAATTTTGCAATGGATTTTATTAAGATTTTTGAAAATAATTGAATTTCATTACTTTAGAAAATAATTGAATTCGTGTGATAAATATTATTAATTATCAAAACAATTGAAATTTTTAATGAATTTTAATAAAAATTTTGAAAATAATTGAATTTTGTTGAAGAATTTAGCTATTTATTTATACGGATAATTGAAATGTTGACAATATTAAAAAAAAATTTTTTTTAAATATATGAATTTCGGAGAAAAATTTTAATATTTCTAAGAATAATTAAAATTTTGACGAGAATTTAAAAAAAATGTTGAACATAATTGAATTTTTGCGAAGAATTTTATTACTTTTAAAAATAATTGAATTTCTGCAATCATTTGTAATTTCTCTAAAATTCTCCAAATTATATCGTACAATTTACGAACTTTTCATCCTTTTTGAATGAAATTGCGGACTTTACAGACTTTTTTAAAAAAACGGAATTTTACGGACTTGAAGCGAAGTTACGGACTTTTTCAAGATTTACGGACCTACTTCGAGCCCTGATAACTTTACTAAAGTTCGTTAAGGGAGTGAATTTATCATTCGAAAATTATTACTAATATTAAAGAGCTTAATAAGAATTATTTTCAGATTGATTCAGATGATTCATACATTTTTTTAATTTCACATAAATTGTTTTAAAGTTTAGTATTTTTTAAATCGAAATTTCGGTTTGTTACACTTTTTTCCAAATTGTAAAATACTTTTACAAAATTTAATACACATTTTCTTTCAGTGTGCTAAACTTATTTTTAACTCCCTAGGGAAATGAAAGAGGTGAAATTAGCTTCACAATCATCCCTAATACTACAAAAAGTAATTTTCGACACTAAACGTCGACGACAACTTCAGGGACAGGTGGTAAAAATTGATAAAAAGGAAAAAAAATTTCCCTTTCATTCATCGGAGAAAAAATTAACATCTACATACGATAGACCTGTGTGTGTGAGTGTAGGTAAGTGAAATATTCACAGGTCGTGAATCGGAGATAAATCGTGTACGATTATGCGATCAATGAAAATGCAAAGGGAGCCGAATATGGACTAGACTGCAGTAAAACCAGAATGGAAATCAATACAGTGTCTACACGCTCTCTCCTCAGAGTCTCGTGTCTCATTCTCTCTCTGAAACTGCTCTCGCTCCCTATTTTTCTTTTCTTTTTTTCATACATATATATATCTCAGCTTGGCTTCATCCCCTCGAGGCATTATTGGTTTATGGAATTTCTGGTCCTACACGGATTACATTCCTGTCAGAGATAATACTACCCTTTTTTTTTGTCTCGAAACCCTTTTTTTCATCAACATTTGTTATGTTGGAAGATTATTATTTCGATAAAAAAAGAGGACAAATTCGACAAAACTAAACTGTGACAAGATTATAATAAATGATTATAAAAAGTGACTGTAATAGGTGAGATTTGGTGATTATAAATATAATAGGAGATTATAGACCTCATATCGACTTTATGGAGCAAAAAGAAATTATTTTAGTCGCTTTAAAGAAAAAAACAATTTTTTTCGTGCTTTTTACAAAATAATTTGTCAAAATTCAATTATTTTCAATGTTTACTATTTCAAAAATTTTTAAGAAAAGAATTCAATTATTTAAAAAGAAATTTTTATAAAATTGGTCTCAAGAATTAAATTATTTTAAAAAGTAATATAATTCTTTGCAAAATTTCTCAAAAAATGTAATTATTTTGTAAAATTATTTTATTAAAATTCGAGAAGAATTTCATTAAAATTGTTCTAAATCTAAATAATTTGAGTTTTGGAGAAAAATTGTATTATTTATAAAAATAATTGGAATTTTAATCAAAATTTTTGTAAATTTTTGGACATAATTTGATTTTTAACGGAGAATTTTATTAAAATTATTTAGCAAAAAATAGAATTGTTACAAAAGAATTTCATTACAAATTTTGGAAAATAATTTAATTCTTTGTAAAATAAAAAGGTCTCTATAAAGTTGACGTTGACGCTCAGGGTCGAAAACTATTTTTTATTTTTACTAATCAAAATGTCACTAATTTTTCATCTATTCAAGCATCTCTAGAGAATTAAAAAAATTTTTAGAGTACTTCTTTAATTTAAAATAATTGAAACAAACTTTTTTAATTTTTTCCATTTTCATGAAAAAACGCTTTTTGACCTTCATCGTCGACGTCTACTTCCAAGGACATTTGTAAAATTTAATAATTTTCAATGAAGAACTTAAAATTTCAAATTGATATTTCCAAATTTCTTTCTTCAAAAACACAAATATTTTCAAAAACTTTAATAAAATTATTCAAAATATAAAATTTATTTCAATAAAACTTGACTTAATTTTCAATGAGTTTAATTTTTTTAATAACATTATTGCCAAGAATTCAATTATCATAAAAAAATATTGATTACAATTTTTCAAAAACTTCATTTTCTTTCTAAAATTTCAAAATTAAATTATTCAAAAATTCAAGTACTTTTTGTTAAATCAATATTTAAATACTTAATGCTATTTACTTTTTTACAGTAATTACAATTTTTAAATATTTTAAACTCAATAAATTAAGATATTTAAAAAAAGTAGAATCTCCTGATTTTTAAAAATTTAAATTATTCAAAATTTTTATTTTTCAAAAATTGAAGTTATTTAAACCATTGGGAATTTTATTGTTCTTAAAAAAATACTACTCAAACAGCCCCTAAATTCAATTATTTTCCAAGATTTCTAAATCAAATTTTTGTCTAATTCAATTATTTTTAATAATTTTGAGAAAGTTTTTTGAAAATTAAATATTTCAAAAGAAATTTTTTTTTAAACTGCAGTTGAAATTAAAATGGTTTTCAATTCAGTATGTATTGAAAAATTCAACTAATTTCCAAAAAAGTAATTTACCATTTTTTGTAAAACGTTAGTCTTCTAAATTTTTAATTTAAATTCTCCAAAATTTCAAGTTTTTAGAAATTTAAAATTTTAAACCCTTGGAAACAAATAAATTTAAAATTGAAATTATTTAATTTAAATTTAACTATATTTTACTATTTTTAAGTCAAATTATTTTCTGAATTTATTTTTCTTAGTCAATTAATTTGAAGTATTTTTAACAAGAAACATTCTCTAAAAATTTTTATTTTAGAATACTTTTCAAGAAAGTTCTTAGATAATTCAATTATTCAAAAGCAAGAATCGTAACTGCAATTTGCCATGATATTGTTTAAAATTTACAAGAGAAAATAAAATTCAAGAACAATTCAAAGTTTCAAATTTACCATTTCTAAAGTAAAATTTTATAGAATTGAAATAATAGAAAAGTAGTTTAAAAAATAAATAATAAAAATAAATAGGAATAGCAAAAGTTTTATGCCTTTAAAGTTAGCAAGCCATTTAGCACTTTAGCAAAAAGTTTAGTTACCTTTCCTATTTCAATAAGCTAAAGTTACTCTCTACTTTTTTCCTGCGCTCCAAAACGACACTCAAAGTTATGAATAATTATTTCCAAGGTGGAGCCACAACTTTCAGTTTATCAATTTCCCTGACAATTTACGAACATTAAAATTATTTTCCCTGACAAAATTCTTTTTTATAGGAAAAAATAAAAAAATAAACTACAAATTGTTATAATTGTAATAAATTGTTATATTGTTATATTGTAAATAATTGTTTTAATATTTGAAAATAGTTAACAGTTTTCAAAATAAGTCGAAAAAAGTTTTAATTTGCTTAATTTCCCACGAAGTTGAAGTCCACACGTCGGTGAAATTTGCAATGTTTACGATCAACGATTGAAAGAGAAAAAATTATTTTCCTACCAAACACAATAAAAATTTTTGTACACAAATATTTTTTTTGTAAATCATTATTCAAAAAAGAAAACGTATTATTTTCTGTACAAAAATTTATACAGAAAATAGTACAAAAAAATATTTTTCATCAAAAAACGTTGACTATAAACGTGGTAAACTTCACGAACGTGAAGTCCAGAACGTTGATCAACGAAAAAAATTTGTTTAATTTATTCCAAAGTTATTTTTAATTTAATATTTATTTATACGACAATTATTATCATAACATAAACATCAATCTAGTATTTCTAAATATTTTTATGGCAATATAGCTGCTTTATTTTTTTTTTAATTTAGTAAGTGAATAATTTTGTTGATAAACGTTGTGAACTTAAACGTCATAATTTCCCTGGCAACAAATTTTTTCCTGACTTTTTCTTCATTTTACTGATAAAACTTTTACTGACAATGTGGCCCCTCTGATTTTCTATCGGAAAAAAGAAATAGTAAAAATCAACATAGTTTTTCTAAGGAAATAAAAATTATTACCAAGTTGAAGGCCACAACGTTGACCAACGAAAAAAGTTGTTCACTAACTAAATTTATTAAAAATATTACATTAATACTGACAGAAAATAATTTAAACAAAAAGATTGATAGTAATTTTTTGGTTGTTTGACCGTATGATATATTTTGTTTAATAATTTTTAAATCCGTATTTAGGCCTTATCATTATTAAACAAAAAGATTGATGTTTATGTTTTGATAATAATTGTTGTACAATTAAATATTAACTTAAAAATAATATTTTATTGCATTAAACAAATTTTTTTCGTTGATAAACGTTGTGGACTTCAACTTCGTAAATTATTTGATTTGATTATTTGATTAAGAAAATATTTATTTGATAATAGTCAAGTAATCGGTTATTTGTGTCAAATAAATTTATTTCAGTGTAAATTAAATCGAAAGAACGTTGTTTCTTAACATTTTAATTCTTTCGTAGTCTTAATTTGATATATTTTGAAAAACTGTGAGGGGAAAAAGAATGATGAACCAAAAAGGGAAAAAAGAACTTAAGGAAGAAGGAATTCCCGCCTTCTTCAAAAGTACTTCTTGCAATAGTTCTTATATTACTTTCTTATATTTCTTTTTTTTACCTTTTTTATGTCTTCTATTTAGATTTTCTTATTAGCACTTATTAGCGAAACACGCGTATCATCATTGTTTTATTTTCCTAAAAGAACATTTTGTTTGAAACGAAAGTTTTGTTGATGTTTCGAAAGAGAGAAAGCAAAGTGACGACCACTCCTGGTTGCTGTTAAAAGATACTATTTTTCCCTCCACTATATATATATAGTATATAGTTAACAACTATCGGAGTTTCAGATAATTGCTCTTTCTCTCAATTTCTCGAACGTTGCAAAACTTGCGAGCTTAATTTAATTCATCTATAAACAGCGGTAGTTTACTTTAATTGCACCATCGTCTAATGGCACTGCCGACGAATGACATTTTCGTTTAATGATAATACCAAGCAAGTGCTATCATTTAATGGTAATACTAAACAGATAGTACTTCCCCTTAATGGTAATTCTAAACAAGAAGTACTTCCGTAAGTAACGCTTTTAATAGGTACTATGCCACTAAACATATATACACGATACAGTTTCACTTAATGGTACACATTTTCTGAAAAAGGTCATTTTTCATTCAAACGAATCATTCTTTTTCTCATTCTTCTCTTTTTGATTCTTCGTTACTTCTTTTTTCGCTTCTTCTCTATTCGTTTCTGCTCTTTCTGTTTCTTCTCCTTTTAGTCTTTTTTAATTTTTATTTCAGTTTTAACTATATAAATTTAATCTTTAAGCGTTTTTTCCCTCTCAGTGTACTCTCAAATTGAGAATCCCAATCAAAAAAAGTATATTATTATTGTATATAATTATTATATTATTATTATTATTATTATTATACACTGAAAAAAAAATTTATTTGATTCAAATAACCGATTATTTGTCTATAATCAAATAAATATTTACTTGAATCAAATAATTTTTATTTGAATCAAATAAATTGTATTTGAATCAAATATTTTAGTATTTAAAGCAAATACTAATTAATTGATTCACATAAAAAGTATTTGATTCAAGTAAATATTTATTTGATTATAGATTTTTTTTATAGATTTTTAGATTAGATTTATAGATAGATAGATAGATAGATAGATATATTTTTTTCAGTGCATATAAATTTAATCTTTAAGCGTTTTTTCCCTCTCAGTGTACTCTCAAATCGAGAATCCCAATCAAAAAAACCAGTTATTATTTTTTGGAGCTCAAAATCATTGCCCTGTAAGTCAAAAATAATTAAATTTTTTTCGAGAAACATTTGGGCAATTTTTATACAAATACGAAGTGTTTTCAAAAAATTAAAATTTTAAATCCTTTTCTTATTTAGAGGTAAAGAACTTTGAATGTTAAAAACTTATAATAGCAGGGTTGCCACATTTTTCTTCTTTTCAAATTCCACCAAGTTGAAGTCCACAACGTTGATCAACGAAAAAAAATTATTCACTTGATATATTAATTAAAAACGACGCTGGAATATTGCTAAAATAATTATAGAAAAAAAAGATTAATGTCTATATTTTGATAATAATTATTTTACAATTAAATGTTAAATTAAAAATAATATTTGGATGCATTAAAAAAAATTTTTTCTTTGACAAACGTTGTGAACTTCAACTTCGTCAAATTCGCTGACTTTTCGAGGTTATCCAGGTTAAAAAATAGAATTTTTCAAAAATACATTTACTGTTAATTAGAAAATTATTCGAAAACATCAATAACTTCATTTTTAAATAAATATTGAACTATTATTATTTATTTCTTATAGAAATTAGGATTTTCAAAAATTTTATTTTTTTTATTCATTTTTCAAAGAATTAAAATTATTTTCAAAAAGTAAAAATTTTTTTCATTTATTTTCAAAATAAAAAAAATTGTAATAATAAAAATAATAATAAAAATAATGAAAAAAATAATAAATAAAAATAAATAAAAATAATAATAAAATAAAAATAAAAATTAATAATAATAAAAATTGTCAAAATTCAATAATTTTCAATGTCCACTATTTCAAAAAATTTTAACAAACGAATTCAATTATTTCGAAAGAAATTTTACTAAAAATTCGTCTCAAGAATTCAATTATTTTCAAAATTAGTTAAATTAAATTAAATTAGTAAAATTAGTAAAATTAGTTCTTTTGCAAAAATCAAATTATGTTCAAAGATTGACAAAAATCTGGTCAATTTCTGAAAAATTTTAATAAAATTCTCAGCAAAATGTCGAGTAATTTTAATATATGTACAATTATTATCAAATTTATGGAAAAATGAAATTATCCCAAAAAATGTTATTAAAATTTGTCAAGAGAATTAAAATATTAAAAAATTTGTAGATAAAATTCTTTAGGAAAATTCAATTTTAAGAAATATTCAATTGTTTAATAAAATATTTTGTTTTATAGTCAAAAAATTCAATTATTAAACAAAAATGTTCATAATATTCTACACGAACATTTAATTATTTTTCCAAAAAATTAAAAACTTCCAATTTCAAAAATTCATTGCATAATTTCAATTATTTGTAACTCAATTATTTTAATCAAACTTCTAAAAAATATAAATATTCTTTAGAATTCTATTAAAATTAGTGGAAAGAATTATATTACTCAAAAAATTTGTTGATAAAATTCTTTACCAGAATTGAAGTTTAAGTAAAATTGAATTATTCAATAAATTATGTTTGTTTGTATATTTAAATAATTGAATTCTCGACCATTTTTCCGATAATAATTGATTTTTAAAATTAATTTCAATTAAAATTTTAAATTTAGAGTTTTATTTCCTTACATATATTTAATTAAAGAATTTAAGAATAATTAAACTTTCGTAAACAAATTGAATATTGTAAACAAAAATGGATTTGAAAATTGTCAAGGAACTTTTTCGAAAATTATTAAAATTAATAGATTTAAAGACGAATTTTAGTTTCAATTCTAAAAATAATAATCCTAATGATAAAAATAATTTTTGAAAAAGTTGAGTATAAAACTAGCAAGTAAACTTTTTTAAAAAAATTAATTTTACAAAATTGTTCGTAAGAAGTACAAAACATTTAAATTTTCAAAGACTTTAATTTAAAACCTTTTGAAAACTTAAGATTTTCTAAAAATGTAAATAATAATTTAAATAATAATTGAAATATCTTCACAAATTTTAATACAAATTTCAAGAGTAATTTCAGTTTTTGAGATATTTCATGAAACAAATTTTACAAAATATTTTAAAAGCAATACAAATTATGCCAAAAAATTTATTAAAATTTGTCTAAATAATTAAATTTCGGTGAAAAATTATATTATTTATAAAGATAATTCAAATTTAGACAAAAATTGTTGTAATTTTTTTAACATAATTTGATTTTTACGAAAAATTTATTTCTTTTGAAAATAATTGAATTCTTAAGACAAAATTTTATTAAAATTCGCTTCAAATATAAATGAATTCATTTGTGAAAATTTTATTGTAAACAGTGAAAATAATTGGATTTTGAAATTAATTAATTTCCATGAATAATTTTATAAAAACTAATTTTAAGAAATATTAAATAGTTACAAAAGAATTTTATTAAAATTTTTGAAAATAATTTTATTTTTTGAAAAATAAATAAAAAAAAATCAAAATAATTGAATTTCTCAGAAGAATTTTACTACTTTTAACAAAAATTGAATTTCTGCAGTAATATCTTTATAAATACTGCAGAAATTCAAATTGTTTTAGTGTTTTTAACTAAAATTCTTCAATAAATCAATTATTTAAAAAAATCAATGAAATATAATTATAAATTAAAAATTTAACTAATTTCAGAACAATTTCAGTTTATAGCATTTTTTTAAAAATCTAATTTTTTTACAATTGTTAATGAAACTCTTTTTAATATGAAGTTTTACAAAATTTTAAATGAAAATCTTTACAAGTTCATTTAATTATGAGAATCGTAAACGTAACTCTTTGAAAATTGAATTAATTTTGAAATATTTAAGTAAAATTAAATTTCATTCAAATCTAATTTTACTTAAATAATAATAAATACAATTTAAAAACAACAATTTTCCAGGATTTCGATCAAAATTGCCTGACTTTTTTAGGTTTTTTCAATTTTTATAAAATTCCCTAAAATTTCCAGATTTTCCAGGTTTTTCAGGTTTTCCAGGTTGCGATCAATGAACCCAAATCGGTTCTTTGATTGGGACCCTCAATTGTACATGATTGATGCAAAATAAAAGCAGCAGACGATCTATTACTATAAAATACCAAACTGATAGTTTTAATTTTCGCTAAAAGTTTTAACTTTTATTTCATTTTCAATTTTTTTAAACTTTTACTCTTTTTAACTTTTCAGCTGAACGTATAACATAAAATTCCAAAAATTTGTAATTGTTTTCTTGTTTATCATTGCTTTAACTTTACGATTTCTGGGAATTGCCATATGTCTTTTTTTATATTCATCCATTACCTATTTATCTAGAAATGTCTTTTTATTCCTGTTTTTCCGAATGCATTATATACTGAATGAATGTTTCATTCACTTTCTTATGTATATGTGCGGTTAGAATATAGACGCCGCGTAAATATCTCTCGCGTATGAAACATTTTGCACTTATTGATTCTTTAAGGTCTTAAAGACAAATATCATTCTCACGATATACCGCGAGACCCACCCATTGAATGCGTAAATAAGAGCGGTTGCAGTTTTGCAAGCGTATACGCAATGCGAAAAGTGTATGGGTGCAGCAGCATCATTCTCTTTTTAAACGTGAGTTTATATATAGATATACTTGAAAAGGCGTTTCGAAGGCCGTGTGAACGGACAAAGATCCTGGCACAATAAAGTCTGTTACACTTGTAGCATAAACTTTAAAGAGAGAACGAGAAGTGAGCTCCAGTATATATATCGTATAGTAAAAATACAACAACCGTAAAAGGATCCGCGGGTCCGTAAAATCATTGACTGCCATAAGTGGCAAGGCACACGAAAGATTGGTAAATTTTTGTTTTTTTTGGTACTCGCTTGTTTCAGAGTTCCTTTTTTTCAATCATTCAATCAACAATGATAATTAATGATGTTATAAAGTTATGACATAATAATAATAATAATAATAATAATAATAATAATAATAATAATAATAATAATAATAATAATAATAATAATAATAATAATAATAATAATAATAATAATATGTGTAGTATAATAATCTCAACTGCATTGTAATTATTATAATAATCACATCAATTATAATCACAAAACTAGGATAGCATGTCTCGAACCAGTGAAAGTATTTAAAAATACGGACTTTACGGATTAAAAATGAAAAATTACGGACCATTTACGGACTAATTACTGACAAAAATATATAAAAGAACATTTTACTTAAAACTATAAATTAGATTTTTTCATAACTAAAAAAAACATTAAGATGTCCATAACTCCGAGTCTTCATGTTTTATAATAATTAAAGATAGAGTGATAAAATCATTATCAATTCAATTATTATTTTCAAGAATTTTTAACTAAAATTCTTCTTAAAATCGATTATTTTTAATAATTTTCGAAAAAGTTCTTTGACAATTTTCAAATCTATTTCTTTTCAATATTCGATTTTTCAATTATTTGTAAATTCTTCAATTAAATATGTATTAGCAAAATAAAAACTTCAAATAATATAAAAAAAGAAATTCCCAATTTAAATTTCTCAAAAAAAAATTAAATCCACCAGAATTGTTACTTAGTTAAAAATATGAAAAATTCAAATTTTCAAAAATTTGAATCTGAAACCATTTCAAAATTTAATTATTTCTAAAACTTTACGCTCTAATACTTTTAATATTCAATTATAATCTAAAATTTTAACTCAAATCCATTTTTAAATAAATTTTTATGAGAAAATTCTGCGAGAATTTCATTATTTAAATAAAAAAACAATTTATTGAATAATTACACATGTTTCTAAAAATTGAATTCTTTTAAAGAATTGAGGGCTCGGATCAAAAAACCGACGCTTGTAAACGCACAGAACATTGCGAAGCGTCGGTTCTTCGATCCGAGCCCTGAATTGTATCAACCAATTTTCAAATAATTTGTATTCTTTTGCAAAATTTTATTAAAATAGATATTAAAAATAATTAAATTAGGGAAAATTTTTGCAAATAATTGAAATTTTGCCAAGAAATTTATTAAACTTTTTTAAAATACTTCAATTTTAGAGAAGAATTTTATAATTTATAAAGATAATTGATAATTAACGCAAAGAATTGCATTAAAAATTTTGAATGCAATAATTTTATTTTTTAAAGAAATTTAATCAAAAATTGATTAAAAATAATATTTAAATTCTAATAAATAAATTGTAGCAAATGTTATTAAAATAATTAAATTTCTTTGATAAATTTTAATAAAATTTTTTAAGAATAATTACATTTTTCGAGGAATTCGATTGAAATTGTATTAAAAATAATTGAAATTCTGCAATTAGCTTTATTATTCATCAAAATAACTGAATTCCCAATAAGAATTTTATTATTTGCCAAAAAAATTAAATACCTGTAAAAATTTTATTATTTATGAAAATAATTGAATATTGCGAAGAAATTTATAAAAAAAATTGTAAATAATGAAATTCCTGTAAAGTTGTTATTATTTTTTGAAAATAATTAAAGGTTTGTGTAGAATTTTAGTAGATTTTTTTTTAAATAATTGAATTCTTTTGGAAAATTTTATTAAAATAGTATAGAAACCTATTAAAAATCATTAAATTGAGGAAAAATTATATCGTATAATTTACGTACTTTACGGATCTTTTTCAACCGAATTACGGACTTTACGGACCTTTATTCAAAAAAACGGACTTTTACGGACTTCAAGCAAAGTTACGGACTTTTACGGGATTTACGGACCTAGTTCGAGCCCTGGGATAGTTGGGTGGACAAAATTTAATTGACTTAAATGTACCATAATCCTTAGAAAAATTGTGTATTCCTTCTTCTGATAGCAATTAATTATTCACAACTTTGATTTTCTTTTTCGAGTTACAAAAAGTACAGAGCAACTTCAGCCAATTGCAATTGCAAAGCGGAAAAAGCACTAAACTGTTTGCAATTTTAGCATTGCTGTCAACTTTAATTTGTAATTTTTTGTAAAATTTCTAAGAGACTTGATTTCTCAGTATGAAAATTGTGCAAGTCGGTGAAATAGTTTGCTAATCTTCCGTTTTGCAGCTATACTGTCAAGCACAGAAAGTAACATCCGTATATAAGGCTAAGGAGCTCAACGGTACGGCAGTAATAAACTCAGCGAACAGAAAGAGAATTCAGAATTCTGTCAGTAGTCGCAAAAGAATATTTTCCACTCTCTAAACCATTTAAATATATTTACAATTGAAGATAAGTATAAAAATTAGGTCTTTTTAGAATCAGCTAAAATTTAAGGATCCTAAAGTTCTAAACGTTCAAATGAACAAAATTTATTTAATTCTTCCAAAAATTGTATTTTTATGCAGTTATTTTGCTTCACTATCCAAAAAATTAATTACTGAATTTGTAAAAGTACAATTTTAGTTTTAAAATTTTTTTATGATTTGTAATTTACTAAAATATTTTCAATAAAAAAGTATTTCGTTCATTTGAACGTTCAAAACTTGGGGATCATAAAATTTAGAATTAGAATCAGCTTCTTTTTTTAATCAGCGGGTGTTTTCTATTCTAAACAAAACTTACAGAAAAAACAAAAAACAAACTTTCACCTATAGATCTAGAAATTTGGAGATCGCACTTAAAGGATTTGATACCAAAATTAGTAAGGATCTTCTTCATTTGAAAATTTGTGTTTATGTTCTATTGAATATTCTCTATACAATGTTGAATGCACGAACTAAAGAGGAGAAGATCCTCTTTTGTAAAGATTCGAAACCAAAAAAAAACAAAAGCTTACTTTAGACAAAACCAGATGGTTAGATTACTGCAGAAACTTAGTGCATGAATTGCTTAATGCTTTCTTAGTGCATGAATTGTTATCAACAACATTCGTCAGGAAAAACCTGATGTTGTGGTTAATGAAAATAGTTTTAGAGCATAAGGATTCAAAACCAAAGCAAATGCAAAATTTTCCAAGATTCACTCTCAGTAACACTTGATATTAAGATTATTGTACCAACTTTTAGTGCATAGGGATTGAAAACCAAAGTTATTGAATCTTTTTCGTGGGCGAAACTTGATAATAAGAATATTGAATCCACTTTTAGTGCATAGGGATTGAAAACCAAAATCATTGAATCTTTTTCCCAGGCGAAACTTGATATTAAGAATATAGAATCCACTTTTAGTGCATAAAGATTAAAAACCAAAATCATTCCAGATTCTCCTTAAGCACAACTTGATATTAAGACTATTGAACCCACTTTTAATGCATCAGAACTGAATGTCAAAATTATTAAAACTTTTCGTCAGGCAAAACTTGATATTCAGATGACTGAACACACTTTTAGTTCATAAGGATTAAAAACAAAGATAATTCTTAAGCAGAACTTTGTGTTTGGATTACACAACACGATTTTAGTGATTGATGAATGATGATTCAGAACCAAACTTATCAAAACCGTTCTTTAGAAAACCCTAATTTTCAAACTACTGAACACACTCTTAGTGCAATAAGGACTCGAAACTAAAATTATAGATTTCCTCTGGGCAGAACTTGATGTTTATATTTTCGAACATGTTTTCAGTTGGTCAGCTGTTTAACCATGAATAACTTTGTACATAAATATACGGGCGCTCACTTGTCTCTTGCGACACTTGTTTTGTGACCTGAATTTGTCCGCCCTCTCCTCCTCTCTTTATATCAACCCACCGGCGCTGGTCGTGTCGTCAATCTAATTACACGAAAAACCACATCTTGTACGCGCAAATACAAAACACTAAAATGCAAATCGAAATTGAAACAAAAAACCAAAATACTAAAACAACAAAAATACTGAAACTAAATCCATAATACAACATGAAATTCAAATTGAAATAAAAATACACTACAAACGAATTTTAAAATGCATCTAGAGATGAAAGATTGCAATGATGATAATAAAATTCAAGCTAATAGGGCAGAATTGATTTATATTAAAAGAGTCCTTTCAGTACTTTTATGTTCGAAAGTCCTTTTACTAAAAATCGCCCTTACTTCACCCCAGTTACTCCGACCAGTCTGGAACAACAAAAGTGCAAGGAGTCTGTGAATTTCTGCATGCGCTCGAATGGCTCGTATTTCGCACGCCTTGCAGCAGCAGAGACAAAACGGTCGTTTTAAATTCTACCCGAAAAATAATACACACGCTAAAAAATCGAAAAGACAAACTCATTAAAAGAGAAGAAAAAAAATTAGAAAAAATAAAAAAAAATTCACTGGGAGGCAATTTCAATCTATAATAATTTATACCATCAAACGAATCGATACTTCCCTCACAACCGTTTTGTAAATTTTATCGATCCTCCTTCTCTCTCTCTCTATTTCTCGCACGCACTTTCTTTTATGCCATTGATGTAGTTGTCGTTCCCGACGCATAAAACTCTTTATGGTACTAACGGTACTTTAGTCTCGTGTACTAAAACTATTCCCACAAAGCGCCTTGACGACAAACCCTCATTTCGCCTTCTCTATTCCAAGCAATATGTTTGTACATAATATACACGTTATTAATTAAATTAATATCATACAGACACAACACTTGACAGTGGTATTCAATCTTGACAGAAAAATCGCATTGCGCTATCTTTTTCATTCCAAAGAGAGGATCTCCTCTCTTTATATGTATATATACATTTCTGTCTCTCGTGATATCATATGAAACGAGTATTATATACCTCTAATGTATCTTTTTGCAGCCATATCGCAAGGTAGAGTGAATATTCATAAGCATATGTATAAAATATTACACTTCTTTGATTTAATGAATTCCCTTTTATTTCAGTGTGAGTGTAGAATTTCTTGGGAAGAGTATATATAGTCATATCTGCGCAGTCAAATGATGAATGATTAAAATTTAAAGCTTTTTGTAAAATGGGTTTGTGGAATTATTAATGCTATAATTTTTGGTTGTTTCAAACATGATGCTCTGGTCTGTAGCAATGGAACATTACTATCATCAGCATTAGTATCAATTACTAGCCTAATTACCATAATTTTTAATATTTGTTTTAATATTTTTGCTAAGTTATCATCTGCTTTATCTAATCATCTGCTTTAGTCCATAGTTTCGAATCTTTAAATGAACGACGATATTTTTATCAACTTTTTTAATTTTTTTTTATAATTATAAAATATTCTAATTAACGAACTTGAAGTCCACAACGTTTTTAAAAACGAAAAATCGAAAAAAGAATTTTTAAAAAATTAAATTAAATTGATTTGTAGATTTTTGAAATTCTGGTAATAAAAAATGAAGGTAATTGAAAATTATTGGATTTAAAAAAAGTGAAACTAAAAATAAATTAAAATATAAAATTTTAAAAATCCCTTGCAAATTTGTCAAAATATAATTTTTTAAAACAAATTTTCATTATAATTTTATATTAAACTTCTTGAAAATTCAATTACTTTGGAAATTTGCAACTACAATTTGTCAAAATTTGTTTTTTAAAAATTAGAATAATGAAACACTTTTAAAAAAAAATTATTTGTAATAAATTTCTACAAAATTTTAATTACATACAAACTTTTTAATTATTTATGTCGAAAAATTAATCTTACAAATTATTCAAAAATAATTTTTAAATGTTTTGACTATAGTTATTTTTTACACTGCGTACACTGAAAAAAATGTATTTTAAGTTTTGTAAAAGTATTTTGCAATTTAAAAAAAAGTGCAACAAACCGAAATTTCGATTTAAAAAATACTAAAGTTTAAAAAAATTTTGTGGAATTTTAGTATAATTATATCAAATATCAAGAATTTTCATTTAATTTTAATGTAAATTTACTAAATTTCGCATAAATATTTTTTAAGTTTAGTATTTTTCATATAAAAATTTCGGTTTGTTGCACTTTTTCCTAAATTGCAAAATACTTTTACAAAATTTGATACACATTTTCTGTCAGTGATAAAAGTCGACAAATTTTTCTTTTAATACCAAAAAAAGTTTGAATACTGCAACGTTTTTAAGAATAATTTTTTTTTAAATTTAATTTAAATGTATTTTCAATTTTTTAGAGTTTTAATTAAATTTGAGAAAATCATTGAATTATTTCAATGAATTACTTTAAATGTTTTTAAAAAATAATTTACATATTTAGTAATTGAATATTAAAAGCATAATAGCGTGAATTTTTAAGAAATAAATTAATTTTGAAAGTGTTTCAAACTTAAATATTTGCAAAATTGAATTTCTCATACTTTTAACTAATAATTAGGTGAAATTAATTACATTCAAAAAATTTTTTTTAATTTCTCGTCAAAATTTTTTAAATAATAAAATTCATCATGGAAATTCAATTATATTCAAAAGTAATAAAATTCTCCACAGAATTTCAATTATTTTCAAATTTTTTTAAATTTCTCGTCAAATTATCATTATCTTCATAAATAAAAAAATTCATCGTGGAAATTTAATTATTTTCAAAAGTTCAGATAAAATTCTTTGCAAAATTCTATTATCTTAAAAAGTAAGAAAATTCATCGCAGAAAATCAATTATTTTCAAATTTTTTTAAATTCTCCCCACAATTTCAACTATTTTTAACAATATCAAAATTCTTCGTCAAAATTCAATTACTTTTAAACATTTTTTTTTAAAATCTGTTCAAAATTTCAATTATCCTCATAAATAATAAAATTTTTCTCTAAAATTCAATTATTTGCAAATTTTTTTTTTAATTCTCAAAATTTCAATTATCTTTATAAATATCAAAATACTTTTTCAAAATTCAATTACTTTTAAACATTTTTAAAAAAATCTGATTAAACATTCAATTACCTTTATAAATATCAAAATATTTCTTCAAAATTCATTTAATTTTAAACATTTAAAAAAAATCTGTTCAAAAATTCAATTATCCTTATAAATAATAAAATTCTTCTCTGTATTGCAATTATTTTCAATGAATTTTAATAAATTTTTTGTCAGAATTTCAATTAGTTATTTATTTCTATACATTTGTAATTATCTTAATAAATAATAAAATTCATCCTAGAAATTCATTTCTTTTCAAAAGCAATAAAATTTTTCGCAGAAATTCAATTATTTTCAAAAATTTTTTTAAATTCTCCCCACAATTTCAACAATTTTTAAAAATATCAAAATTCTTTTTCAAAATTCAATCACTTTTAAACATTTTTTTTAAAATCAGTTCAAAATTTCAATTATTTTTATAAATAATAAAATTCTTCTCCGAAATTCAATTATTTGCAAAGAATTTTAATATAATTATTGTCAAAATTTTAATTATCTTTATAAATAAAAAAATTTATCCTAGAAATTCAATTATTTTTAATGAACCCAAAGTTTTGAATGTTCAAATGAACGACGAAGTTTTTCTATTTTTTTAATTTGTTTATGTTATAAAAAAATTATTTTCTTTATTAAAAAGTGTAATATCTTAACTAAGAAAATATTTAATTTGAATTTTTTTTTCTTTTTTATATGCAAATTTTTTAAAAAATTCAAATATAAAAACAATTTCGTTCATTTGAACGTTCAAAACTTTAGCATCACTATTTTTATTGAATTTTAATAAAATTATTGTGAAAATTTTAATTATCTTTATAAATAAAAAAAAATAATCCTAGAAATTCAATTATTTTCAAACATTTTTTTTTATAAAATCATATAATATAAAATAATGATTTTTTCACTTAGTCATCTTTAATTATTATTGTAACAACAATTTTTTCAAAAGTAGTTTAATTGCAAAAAGGTTTAAATTTGAATCTTTTGGAGAATTTTAATTCTTATGGAAAAATAATAATTGAATATTTATTTATAAAAGAAGTTATTGATTTTTTTTTTGAAAAATTTGAAAGAAATCTGTAAATAAATTTAAGAGGACATTTTTTTGACTAAAACTTTTTCCTTTAACTTTAATTTTCTAAAAATTTCAAAAATTTCAGTCCCATTTTACTAATAAATATCTTGAAAAAGTCGATTAGTCGCATCTTTTCACAAAAATGTCGAAAAAAGTCAGATTTCCTTAGAAAAGTCGAAAACAGTCAAAAAAGTCACACAATCCGAGTCCTGAACAAAAGAAAAAATATTCTCTTCATCCAAAAGACCTTTGGATGAAGAGAATATTTTTTTTTGTTCTCTAATTTTTTCACATTAAATAATCTAAAAGAAATTAACAATTTTTCCAAATTGTTCCCTAAAGTTCTCACAGAAAATAACGAATCAATATATATTGTCTAGTTTGCAACGATGAGAGAGGCATTGTCCGCGCGCTTTTACGTGACGAAATAATACACTGATGTGTGTATTGGTATAGGAGTATTGTATCGTCGCAGACACTATTTGCATTTTAAAACTGATTTTAAGAATTCTGCACAACGTATGTGTCCTCTCTCACACACAGACACATGCACAACAGTTTTTTACACGATAGCAGTTCTCTTCTTTTTTTCGCAAACTTATTTAGTGTCTATAACGACATTTTGTTCTTGGAAATATTTTAGCCATCACGTGTTTGGATTTTGCGAAATTAATCCGCCGCGATTCACGAGTCCGCACGATTGAAATATAAGAAGACGCGAGAGGGAATAAGAGAAAGAGAGAGTGCGTGTAATTTATTAGTAAGAAGTTAGTTTGAATTTTTATTGATCATTTTGTGAGAAAGAAAGCAAAGTGTATATATGGTTAGGGGACATAATAAAGGGATTTACAATTCAATAAGGACAAGATTGCTAATTTTCTAGTGATTTGCTATTGTCGATTCATTGGTTATAAATGACGTTAAATAACATTTTACAGTTATATCAGCTAGTCGCATTACTATTCTTCGAGAATCTCTTTTTCTCTCCCTCCCTCGTTCCCTTCGCGTGATTGGCATGCATTTTCCAACATTGAGCTTGCATTTTCGCACTGTCACTGGTTACTCGATCGACAAAGCGAGGTTAACTTGAGGAAAGAATACAAAATTTTTCCCGTTTGCCTTTTGTATTGAGCATGAAGAGAGGAACTTTTAGTTCTTGTTTTCAGAAACTTTTCTTCTCTCTTAAAGTTTACTTGAAAAAGATTTTTACTTTTCTTGGGGGAATAGTTTTGAATAAACTTTTTCTAAAATGTATAGAGCAGACGAAAAATTCAACAACCTTATTGTATAGTTGAGAGGAAAGTAGTTAATTACTTTTTCAATTTAATTATTATATTTTATAATACTATATGTGACGCAATCTGAAGAAAAGGACCTTAGAAGCAAAAAATTATAGGTTATGTTTGCAATTTTTTAAATGAAAATACAAAGAAAGGATCAACTGCCTATGTAAATAATTAGTGTTTAAGTCTTCATTACAACTAAAATATTTAATGGACACTGATTTTAATTTGCAATAATTAAAAAGAAACTTTCAACCAAGAAAAAAGTAACGCTAACATAACCTTAAAGTACTTTGCTTCTAAGGTCCCTTTCTTCAAATCGCGTCACATATTAATATATTATTTTATTTTAGTCAGATATAGATTAATTTATTATTAATTAATTTCCTTGAAAAAGATTTTTACTTTTGTTGGGGAATAGTTTTGAATAAACTTTTTCTAAAATGAATACATTTTTTATTTTTATAAAATTTTTAATTTTTTTTATATTTATTTATTTATTGTTAAATTAGTTTGTTTTAATTTGCTTATATTTTTTTGGTTAGACTCCCTGAAAAGAAAATCATTTAGATTTCGAAACGTTGAAGTGAATAAATATTTTATTTATTGTCCGAATGTTTTCGTTTTATTTACCATAATTTACTTTTCTAATTAATTCAACCCTGTTTGTGTGATTTATTTCATTATTTTCAGGCCTCAGATCAAATACCAATAGTTTTCTTTAAAATAAATATTTAATCATTATTTTTTCAACGAAATTAAGATTTACAAAAATTTTCAATGACAAATTTACAAAAATTTTAAGATCCTAAAAGTTCTGAACGTTCAAGTAAACGAAATCTATTTATTTCTTCTAAACATTAATTTTTTATTGCAATTAATTTGCTTCACTATTAAAAAAAATTAATTACTTAGTTTGTAAAAGTAAAATTTTAGATTTAAAATCATTTTACGATTAGTAATTTATTAAAATATCTGCAATAAAAAATATTTCGTTCATTTAAACGTTTGAAACTTGGGGATTACAAAATTTTGATTATTTCAATATTCTTTAAGTAAATATACATAAATTAGAAAATAAAAAACTTGTATGAAAAATTCTGATTCTTAAAGATTTTAATTGAAACGTTTTTAAAATTTAATTACCCTAAAAATTCACGATAAAATGCTTTTAATTATTCAATTAAATACGTAATATTTTAACTGAAATTAATTATTAAATTAATTCTTATTAGAAAATTCTATGAGAATTCATTTTTTTAAATACAAAAATAAATAATTCCTAAAATAATTATTTATTTTTCAAAACTGAATGATTATTCAGAACTTTATCAACGAATTGTTAAATAATTGAATTCTTTTGACGAATTTCAATAGAATTTTGGAAAATAGTTGTATTTTTCGAATAATTCGATTAAAATTGTATTAAAATTAATTGAATTTTTGTGAATAATTTTATAATTATAATGAAAATAATTGAATTCCTAATTCCCTAAAAAGAATTATAATATTTATTAAAATAATTGAATCCCTGTAAATAATTTAATTATTTATGAACATAATGGAATTATTGCAAAAAAGTTTAAAAAAAAATTATAAATATAATTTAATTCCAGTAAAAATTTAATTATTTATAAAAATAATGAATATTTGCACAAACTATTAAGAAAATTTTTTTTATAATTAAAACCTTTTGGAAAATTTTAGAAGAATAAATAATTGAATTTCTGCAATTACTTTTAACGACTCCAAATCTCAATTTTTAAAAATTATTTTGAACTAAAGTTCCTTTTTTATTTTTAATTATTTTCTATACATTTCTTAACACGATACTTTTCTAAATCAATTATTTTTCATAATTTCCCAAAAAATTAAAAATATTTAATTTTTTAAAAATCATAATAAACAAATTTTTAAACTTCATTATTTTAAAAATATTTAAAAATCATTCATATAAAGATGATAAATTTTTCAATTCAAATTTTTTAAATCTTGATTATCAAAAAAGAAATCGAAAAAGTCATTTACTTTATCTGTGATTTCCAGTACAGTATTTTGTTCTCTCCAAATTTAATAATATATATTAATTAATAATAATAATTTAGAATTTAATAGTAATTTAAATTCCAAATTTTATAAAATTTCAATTATATTCCAAATTTTAGCACATTCTTCTTCAAAAATACGATAACTTTAAAAAAAATTCTAATAAAATTCAACAAAATGTAAAATTTTGTGTAATAATAAAATTGATCCCAAGTATTCAAAAACCTAATATTTCATAATTCCAAAATACTAATGATTAATTACTTACTACTAATAATCGACTAATTAAAATAAAAAAATCTGCACCAAAATTTTCAACAAAGAAATTTAAGTTGTTTAAAATTTTAAATTAGAAACCTTTAAAAATTTGAATTTGAAACCTTTTGAAATTTAACTATTTTTTTATAATTTTTTGAAAGGTCTTTGAGAAATTAATGATTAAAAAAAATATTTACATAAAATGGAATTTAGGATTTTTAATATTTTCAAATTGAATTTTACGAAATTTTAATAATTTGAAAAACTTGCAAAAAATTATAAGACACTTTAGAGGAAAATATCAAAATAAATAGAATTTTATATAAGAAATAAAGTAATACTTTTTCGCCATTTTTACAAAAAAAAATTTAAAATAGTCGCAGTTTATTAAAATTAATCACCATAAGTGGAAGTCCACAACGTTGATCAACGAAAAAAAATTGTTTACTAAGTAAATTATTTTAAAATAATGAATTAATTTTGACAGAAAAATATTTAAACAAAAAGATTGATGTTTATGTTTCGATGATAATTGTACAATTAAATATTCAATTAAAAATATAATTTTATCATTAAAAAAAATTTTTATTTGTTGATAAACGTTGAGGACTTCAACTTCGTAATTAATCGAAAAAAGGAGTATTATCAGAGGCCTGAAATATTATTAAATTCTTTTCCTCCTTCATAGAATAAAATCAAATATCAGGAGATTTAAATTTAAAATTATTTTTCTATTTAAATTAAGTATAATGTTTTTCAGTGCATCGAAAAATATTTTTAGTACAAAACCTAAAAAATCACTCAATGTTTTCCAAAGTTTTAAATTAAAAAAATACCATTAAATAGTTCAGGATCCTGAAATTAGCAAAAATAATAAAAGAAGCTTACCTTAAATTTGTTGTTGATGTTGTTGAAGTAGTAGTAGTAGTAGTAGCAGTAGTAGTCCTAGTAGCAGTAGTACTAGCAGTAGTAATAGAAGAAGTAGTAGAAGAAGTAGAAGAAACTTTATAATCACTAGTTGAGATGATAGAAGATACTTCCTTTCCTAGCACTTGAAATTGTTCAAAAAATTTCCAACTGTCTCTTATGTCACAATACTCGTACTTTCATACACACTTTTTTTTCGTAGAATAGATTCTTCTGAATAATAATTATAAATATATCTGTCTGCAGGTACTTGAATGTCCTGGTTTCGTAGTTACAATGTTTCAAAAAAGATTGATGAGAGTTGGGAATCGTAGTACTCGCGTTTATATATATATCTTTATATATATATTTATATTTATTATATTTCCGTTTATATCCAACGTTAGAGGTAATGAGTGCGACGATTTTCCCAGTGCAGGTATTTTTTTTCTTCTTTATTTCTTTTTTTTTAATCAGGTTGTTTACGAGTGCGCGTGAGAAAAAAAAGGTACGCTCCTCGAAAGGTATAATAATAATAATCTTAGCGTGAGTGTAACACGAGGATCGTGCTTTGTGTATCTAGGTGCTGGTGGTTGTGTCTTTATAGTACCTAAATATATATGTGTTTATATTTATTTATATATATATATAAGTAATATATATATTTTTTTAAATATACATTTATAGTGATTTTTAGCGCAATTCAGTGTGTACTGTTTTATGCTCCTGAAGATTCTTTCTGTATCCTCTTTGATTCCTCTAAATAGTGTTTTTTTTCTTTTCTACTTGCGTTGGGATATCTAGGCACTATTGCGCTGCGGAAGGTAAATTTAAAGGTACTTGTAGGTACGAGGTATTTTTCGAAGGTAGAGTTGTAATATGTGTGTGACGTATGTGTTTTTATGGTAACAACGTCACTGATCGTTTTTTAGAGGATTGAAAAGATTTGTGTTTTTCTTGTTTAGATTTTCACTTTCTCCTCTTGGTTGATCCTTTAAATAGGATGTAGGTCCTCATAGATGGGGACTAGTACGGAAGGTCAGAAGTCGATATCACCTCCTCGCGTTTCCCCGCTTAACCACATCGTCCTCACTCGTTGAGCCGTCCTTCTTCAATTCGGATGCAATTTTTAACACCATCTGCAAACAAAAATTGTACTTTTATCACAAACATTCAATCATTTCTGCTTTTTTGATTCCTTATCTATATTAATTAATATACACATTTCTATTAATAAATGTTGCATTAATAAAAATTGTTAGATGACAATTTTGTTGGTCTTTTATTAACCAACAAAGATATGCTCTGTTAGGCAAACAATTTTAAGCTTCGTTTTAAAAATACATTTTGGAATGAAATTAAAAAAAGACGATCGATTCTTGATAATGAATTAACATTTACAAGGCTCGAAGTAGGTCCGTAAATTCTAAAAAAGTCCGTAACTTTGCTTTAAGTCCGTAAAAGTCCGTTTTTTTTAAAAAAAGGTCCGTAAAGTCCGTAATTTCATTCAAAAAGAATGAAAAGTTCGTAAACTGTACGATATAATTTGGAGAATTTTAGAGAAATTCAAAAATGATTGCAGAAATCCAATTATTTTTAAAAGTAATGAAATTTTTGGCAAAAATTCAATTATGTTCAAAAATTTTTTTAAATTCTCGTCAAAATTTCAATTATGCTTAGAAATATTTAAATTCTTCTCCGAAATTCATATAATTTCAAAAAAACTAAAAAACATTGTCAACATTTCAATTATCTTTTGAAATAAATAGCAAAATTCTTCAACAAAATTCAATTATTTTCAAAAATTTTATTAAAATTCCTTAAAAAATTTCAATAATTATTTTCATAACTAACAATATTTATCACACGAATTCAATTATTTTCTAAAGTAATAAAATTCAATTATTGTCAAAAATTTTAATAAAATCCATTGCAAAATTTGAATTATTTTCTAAAGTAATAATATTCTTCGCAAAAATTAAATATTGTTCAATATCTACTATTTTTATAAAATTTACCAAAAAAATTTAATTATTTAAAAAAAAATTAATAAAATTCTACAAAAGCTTTTAATTATTTTCAAAAAAATAATAAAAATTTCACAAGAATTTCATTAATAAAAATTTTTTTTTAATTTCTTCGCAATCATTCAACTATTTACATAATTAATAAAATTTTACCGGGATTCAGTTATTTTTGTAAATAATAAAATTCTTTTTAGGAATTCAATAATTTTTAGTAGAATTTTAATCGAATTCCTCGAAAAAATTCTTAAAAATTTTATTAAAATTTGTCCAAAGAATTTAATTGTTTAAAAAATTTGTTAATAAAATTTTTAATAGGAATTAAATTCGAAGAAACATTCAATTATTCAATAAATTATATATATTTTTCTATTTCAATAATTGAATTCTGGTAGAATTTTCTTATAAACATTGATTTAAAAATAGATTTTAGTTAAAATCTTTGATTACAATAATTGAATTCTTTTGAAGAACTTCATTAAAATTTTTAAAATAATTGAATTTCTCCAAAAAAAGTTTTATCAAAACTTTTTAAAATATTTGAATTTCTGCTAAAATTCTAATATTTTTTAAAAATAATTGAATTTTTGGGGAGAATTTTATTACGACTATTGAAAATAATTGATTCTCTGCAAATGGTTTTTATTATTTTACGAAAATATTTGAATTTTTCCGAAAGTTTTATTAAAATTTTTAAAAGTAATTAAAGATCTGCTAAGAAATTTGTTATTTTTAATTTATGCCAAGAATTTTATTAAATTTTTTAAAAATAATTGAATTCCTGTTAATTTTTTACAAGAATTAAATTGTTTTTGAAAATTTTAATAAAATTCTCTGCAAGAATTCAATTATTTTCATAAATAATAAAATTCAATGCAGAATTTCAATTGTTTTTATACAATTTTAATCGAATTTCTCTAAAAATGTAATTATTCTTAAAAATTTTATTAAAATTCGTTAATAGAAATCAAGTACTTGATAATTTGTTGATAACAATTTTTTATGGGAATTGAATTTTAAGAAACGTTCAATTCTTCAATAAATTATTTAATTGCGTTTTATTTTTATTTAAATAATTAAATTCTAGTAGAATATTCTAATAAAAATTGAATTTTATTTCATAAAAATGAATTTCAGTAAAAATTTTAGATAATCATTGAATATATTAAAAGCAATATAGCGTGAATTTAAAAAAATAATTGAATTTTGTAATTAATTTTTTTGAAAAAGTTTAATTGAGTTTTTTTAATACTATTTTTAGTTTTTATTTTCTAATATTTATTTAATAAAAGAATTTAACTAATAATTGAGCTTTCGTAAAACTAAATATTGTAAAGCAGGAAATAAATTTCAAAATTGTCAAAGAACTTTTTCGAAAATTATTAAAAATAATCGATGTAAAGAAGAATTTTAGATAAAAAATTGCGAAAAATAATAATTGAATTGATAATGGTTTCAAGTATTGTAAATTATTTTTAATAATAATTAATATTAATTATTATAAAACATGAAGAAATCAATGACTTCGAGTCGAAGACTCGAAGTTAAAAAAAAAATTAAATTAAAAAAAAATTAAAAATTAAAAAAAAATAAAAATAAAAATAAAAAAAAAAAATTTTAAGTAAAATGTTTTCTTATATTTGATTCGGCCTGGTTCTATTTTTGTCAGTTGGTCCGTAAATGGTCCGTAATTTTTAATTTTTTGTCCGTAAAGTTTAATGCAATAAAATATTTTTTAAAAAATTAATATTTTATTGTACAACAATTATTATCAAAACATAAACTTCAATCTTTTCTTTAAATATTTTTGTGTCAATATTAATGCATTATTTTTAATTAATTTACTTAGTGAACAATTTTTTTTCTTTGATCAACGTTGTGGACTTTAACTTGATTCGAGCCCTGCATTTAGCATTACATGCCAAAAATATTCAATAAAAACCGTTTCTGATAGGAGATAATAAAAAATAAACGATCGCAAAAATTCTTTAGTACGTTTTCTGCAGAGCACGTTCCGTTTGTCAAATATTTATCCTACTGTACAGAATTTTAAAGATTTCCTTGTAGGTTTTAATTCACTTTAAAAATGTCTACTTCTATTATACTTTTCTCACTAATTTTCCAAATTTCCCACCCAACTATACCAATTAAAACCAAGTTGAAGTCCTCAACGTTTATCAACGAAAAAAATGATTCCACTTAGTAAATTAATTAAAAACGACGCTGCAATATTGATACAAAAATATTTAGAAAAAAAGACTGATGTTTATATTTTGATAATAATTATTTTCCAATTAAATATTAAAATAAAAATAATATTTGAATGAATTAAATAAATTTTTTTCGTTGATAAATTAAGCATCTGTATCTAAATTCTAAACGAAACCTATATCCCTGTGCATTAAACACATTTTCTCCACTACTATATCAAAAATCAAATTTACGACGCACAAAGACTAAGTCGCAAACTATATAATCTCGTCTTTCTCACAATTAGCGGAGATTATTTATTAGCACATAAGATCATTTCAAATAGCAAAGGAGAGTAGATCTGCGCGCGTGAATGCCGACCACGTCGAATCCATTTCACTTTGTGCTTGCTTATTTCTGTCATTTACCGACAAATGCAGCAGCAGAGCAGCAGCCGTAGCAGCTTTTATTTCGCCGGAAGTCTGCCCGGGATCGTCATATAGCTTTATGTACACCGGAAGCGACACACATTGAGGACAAAAATTGCAACAAAATTGTTCCAATTTAAAATGTAATAAAAAACAAATTACTTTCTGCTCCATAGACGTAAACATGGCGCTGCCAAAAACCAAGTATATCAAATATATTTTTGCTCAATTTTGACCATTAATGCGCTAATAAATTTTTCCCATGCTCAAAGGAAAAGTGGGACAAACAAACATGAGCATTTTTACAGTACAAGAAGAAATTAATGAGCTAGATGCGTGATAGGTCAAAAATCGATATAAAGATGATAGATTAGAATATCAAGAAAAATGCAGATACACGAAAAAAATTCGAGATTGAATTCCTATTTATAGAAGATTATTCATAATCAATAACATTTGCAACGTGAATGTAATAATTGCCGCACGGAACAACGGTCATTTGCTTCTCTTATCTCGGACTTTATGATTTTTTTATCAATTCACGAATGGTTATAATCAAGCGCATTTTTTTTTTGTTCACTTGACCGGTTTCGCGCGCGCATATCTGCGTAATTTTTTCCCATTTAGATCTCTACGTATTTATGAATGCAAATAAATGAATAATTATTATGAATATAAATACAAATCTCTTTTATTGAGGAGAAACTAATCGAGCAGTAAGTATAGTGTGTTTAACAAGGAATAAACATGCTAATGCATGCTTTTTTTCATACCGAACAAAAATCTGTCTCACGTGAAGTAATACGTATATGATAAAATAAACATCTCTTTACTTTTCGTTGGTATGCAACAAACAATATCCATTTCCATTGTCAGTTTCATACACATTTGTCCTCCCCTTTTTTTCTTCTTTTTTTTCGAAAGAGCATATAAGAAAAGGACGAGGAGGAAATTTCAAAGAAGCTATTATCAAAAAGACAGGTTTGGGTATGAAAAGAAATTTTATCACTATTTCTTCTACCAGAATGAACAATTACAATAAAAATGGGAATGTCAATAATAAAGGAACGAAACGGATCCTCACGTTTGACAAATCTTTTTTTTTTCAGAGTCAATTTTTCTTATTCCAAGAATATTTTTTCGAAACTCCGTAACCATAAATGCCAAATTCTCTTCTAAGAGAGTTTTTAAAGGGTTGGTATAGTACTGGTAGAAGTAAAATTACAATTATATTAATCAGTGTTGAAACAAAAATTAAAATTTCCTTTTCCCCTTAAGAGAAATATTTATAATTACCAGAAAATTAGCGAACAATTGCGACAAAGATTAAAAACTGAACGAAACGAGATGAAAAGTAGAAAAGCAGAAAAAACAGCATATATATAAACATGAAATAAAAGGACGTGAATGAATTTTATATAATTTTCATATTTCGAAATACCATTGAACATATTGTTTGAATAGTCGAATTATTCTTTATCCTAATATTTATAAAAGGTTTTCCAAGTTGGGTGGTGGAAAATTCAAGATGGATTCGACTATTTAAACAATATGTTCAATGGTATTTCGAAATATGAAAATTATTTAAAATTAAATTTCGATAATAAGAATTTTAATGTTTTGAAAATTATGAAATTGAAATTTTGGGGAACAATCCTGCGCCCTAGGTTTTTTTTTCTGTTTTGTGTCTGCGTATGTGAATGTGTGTTCACACATGTGTTTCTTATACAGTGCTGTTAAATAACTTTTGCCCACCCTGCAGCAATACACTTTCGAAAAATATTGTATTTTGTTTATTATATTTGTTAAGAATCTCAGAAAAGTCTCATTGAAAAGCACACATCCTGCGCTTTATAACTATACATAAAACATAAATTGAAAAAATAATTTTGTTAATGTTTAAGTAATGATATTTTAAAGCAAAAAAAATTTAGCAATTGTTTTCAATCGTTGATAATTCAGAAGCAGTTAGTTTGAAAAATTTTATGAGAATATAAATTTGTTGCTTTTTTATATAGAATTAGGAAAAAAATATAAAGAATTGTTTTTTAGAAAACAATTTTTTTTACATTTTTTGTATTTTGAAGTTTTTTAATTGTAGAAATTCACATTTTATTCTCACTGCAACAAACAAGCAAATTTAATGTCCTATATTTATTTAATTATTTTAATAATTTTAACTCAGCAATAAATTATATTTAAATAAATTTTGATCAGTTTACAAGCAATAAACTTAATTACATTATCAAAAGTTATTTAAATTGCTGAGTTAAAATTATTAAAATAATTAAATAAATAGGATATTAAATTTGCTTCTTATTTATTGTAGTGAGAATAAATTGTGAATTTCTACAATTAAAACTTGAAAATCTAATTCAATATAAAAAAGGAACAATTCATGTACTTTAAAAATTTTTTTTAAACCATCCATTTTTGAGTTATCAACAGTTGAAAAAAGGCTAATTTTTTTGCTTTGTGATATAATTACTGAACATTAAGTAACAAAATTATTTTTTTAATTTATTTTTTATGTTGCTATACAGCTCAGGATATGTGCTTTTAAATGAGACCTTTCTAAGGTTTTTAACTTTAATAATAAACAAAATACAATACTTTTTGTAAAATGTTTAATTGCTGCAGGATGAACAAAAGTTATACTTCATCGTAAATAAATTGGGCTGCCTTAGTTTTCTTGTTACACTGAAAAAAAAATTTATTTGATTCAAATAACCGATTATTTGTCTATAATCAAATAAATATTTACTTGAATCAAATAATTTTTATTTAAATCAAATAAATTGTATTTGAATCAAATATTTCAGTATTTGAAGCAAATACTAATTAATTGATTCAAATAAAAATTATTTGATTCAAGTAAATATTTATTTGATTATAGACAAATAATCGGTTATTTGAATCAAATAAATTTTTTTTTCAGTGTAATTATGATTTTTTATTCCTAATGCACAAAAGTGACGCTTTCAGATAGCAGGCGGCAGGGAGTAAAAGTCATTCACTTGTTCGACTATATGAAAATAACAGCTATTTTCATACTGTCAAACAATTGAGTTACTTTACTCCCTGTCATCTGCTATATGAAATCGACATTTTTGTGCATGTGGGATAAAAATATGTTCTATTTTTAGGATGTAGATATTGCATGTTTTGTTGTTTTAGTTTAAAAAATGAATTCCTTTGTGATAATTAATGTTTTGATTAAATTTTTGGGCGCCTTCACGTGAGAAATATCACAGTATGCAAGTGATTCTTAAAATTTGACGAAACTTGGAAAAATAATAGTTCAATATAAGAGCTAAATAATTGTAAAAGAAATTTTCAAAATATCTAAAATTGTAGGACTTTAACCGCACTTTTAATTTTGTATTGAATTTATTTCATTCTTTTATAACTTTTATAACTTTGATGAATGAAACATGTATTTTTCTCAAAAAATACGTATTTTTAAAAAATTGTATAAAATAAAAAGTTTTTTAATGGTTCAATATAAAAAAGTAAAATAAATTTTCTGTTACAGTTTTTTCAACTTTCGACACATTATTTTTAATTTTTTCATAATAATCTGTATCACTTCATCCTTAATTAAAAAAAATTATTTTTAAAACTTTGATTAATTTCAAATTAATTCAAAATAATTTAATAATTTAATAATAATTCAAAAATAATTTTTTTTAATTAAGGATGAAGTGATACAGATTATTATGAAAAAATTAAAAATAATGTGTCGAAAGTTGAAAAAACTGTAACAGAAAATTTATTTTACTTTTTTATATTTAGACATTAAAAACTTTTTATTTTATACAATTTTTTAAAAATACGTATTTTTTTTAAAAAAATACATGTTTCATTCATCAAAAGTTATAAAAGTTATAAAAGAATGAAATAAATTCAATGCAAAATTAAAAGTGCGGTTAAAGTCTTACAATTTTAGATATTTTGAAAATTTCTTTTACAATTATTTAGCTCTCATATTAAACTTTTATTTTCCCAAGTTTCGTGAAATTTTAAAAATCATTTGCATATCGTGCTATTTCTGACGTAGAGTTACCACTTTATTATTAATCAGAAAGAGGCTGTTATGTACAGATTCATTTGCCTTCTGCAGTTTAACTGCGATGTGCCTATGTCATTAATTTCATGAATCTGAAGTTACCAACGTTGATTCAACGAAAAACTTAAAAAAAATTTTTCTGACAATATAAATTTTTCTTGTATATTTTTAACCCAAGTAAACTCTCCAAACATTAAAATAAAAAAAAACGTGGAAAAAAAGTGATTTTTATTTTTTTTTTTGGGAAATTTTTTCCAAAAATCACGAAAATTCAATTAAATTCATAATTCATCGCCTCGGTAGTACTTTTTTTCTTTTGATAATTGTTTATTCTAATATCGAGTGCCCTTTAAAAAAATTCCAAGTAGTTCCAAATCGGGGAAAACAGTAATTTTGGTTTTTTTGTCACGGATTTTTGGAAAATCCGGGAATTTTAAGTAATTTAATAATTTCCCCGCCTCGGTAGTTAATTTTTTCTTTTGATAATTGTTTATGTTAATATTACACGTTATTTAAAAAAAATTTTAAGTAATTTCAAGTCGGGGTAGTTAATTTTTTCTTTTGATAATTGTTTATGTTAATATTACACGTTATTTAAAAAAAATTTTAAGTAATTTCAAGTCGGGGAAAGAAGTGATTTTGAATTTTTTTTGTGTCACGAATTTTCCAAAAATCCCGAAATTGCAAATTAATCAATGATTCCTCGCTTCGGTAGTCATTTTTTTCTTTTGTTAATTGTTTATGTTAATATTACACGTTATTTAAAAAAAATTTCAAGTGATTCCAAGTCGGGGAAAGCAGTGATTTTTATTTTTGTTGTCGAATTTTTTCCAAAAATCACGAAATTTTAAGTAAATTAATAATTCCTCGCCTCGGTAGTCATTTTTTTCTGTTGATAATTGTTTATTCTAATGTCGTGTGCCATTTTAAAAAAATTTCAAGTAGTTCCAAGTCGGGGAAAGCAGTGATTTTGATTTTTTTAATGAAGTTCCAGGATTTTTGGAAAAAATTCGACAAAAAAAATAAATATCACTGCTTTCCCCGACTTGGAATCACTTGAAATTTTTTTTTAAATAACGTGTAATATTAACATAAACAATTATCAAAAGAAAAAAGTAACTACCGTGGCGAGGAATTATGAATTTAAATTAAATTTCGGAATTTTTGGAATTTTCGTGACAAAAAAAAATTCAAAATCACTTCTTTCCCCGACTTGAAATTACTTAAAAAATTTTTTAAATAACGTATAATATTAACATAAAAAATTATCAAAAGAAAAAATTAACTACCGAGGCGGGGAAATTATTAAATTACTTAAAATTCCCGGATTTTCCAAAAATCCGTGACAGAAAAACCAAAATCACTGCTTTCCCCGACTTGGAACTACTTACAATTTTTTTTTAAATTGCGTCTAATATTAAAATAAACAATTATCAAAAGAAAAAATAACTACCGGGTCGAGGAACTATTAATTTAATTAAAATTTCGTGATTTTTGGAAAAAATTTAAAAAAAAATAAAAATCACTTTTTTTCCACGTTTTTTTTTTATTTTAGGGTTTGGAGGGTTTACTTGGGTTAAAAATATATAAGGAAAATTTGTATTCTGAGAAAATTTTTTTTTAAGTTTTTCGTTGAATCAACGTTGGTAACTTCAGTTTCATTTAATTTCATATTAATGATATACCACGGGAGTATGAACTGACCAAGTATCATGCACCTGAGGGGTGATTGCCGTACTAATTGCCTCAGTTACAACAAAACATTCATTTTCTCCAATGCTTTCTTGACTTTTCATCTTATTTTAAACAATGAAAATTGTAGGCAGTTTTATGCGACAACTCGATCGCACTGCCAGTCCTGAGTTCGGCTCGGGATACGGGCGTGAATCCATTCCTGGTTGGGGAGGGGGATTTCAATTCCCCTCACGGGAAGGAATCGATGATCGTCCGCCTGCAGGGTTCTACGGTATTTTTAATTCCACCTTGTCTTTCCCTCTCTGCAATCCCTGCCCCCCTCGTTACTCCCCTCAACATCCCCCGTGCATACATGACTTCCCATGGGTAATGCGTGTCACGAAGGGCACAAACCATATACCCAGAGAGTTTATATATACGTATATACATAAACACTTTCAAGCAAAACGTGCTTTAGTGAGTGTACAATGTACATCCTATGCAATTACGTGTGCACTCCACGAACACAAATACACACCAAGCACATGAATACAAACTTAAAGGTTGCATATGTATATACGTATATACAAAAGGGAACCGAGTAGTTCCATGTTACAGGGACTAGACCTACGTCAACATTGCCCTCTTTCTGGGCCTTTGAAATCGTTAAAACGCAGTAAACACCGCACTGCATTTTCTCAATGGGTTTATTTTTTTTGGGTAATGAATTTTAGGTTTGTAATTCCCTACCTATTATATAATTATTATTTTAATAATAAGAACAATAAAATAATAATAATTGAAACATATTTTTTGGTTCATTTAAAAAAATTGTATATTTAATTTAAACATAAGTTGTGGTTGATTTTAAATTATCTATAATCAACCTTTAAGTTTGAATTAAACATATGACTAAAGTTTCGAACGTTCAAATGAACGAAATTTTTTTTTTCACTTTCAGTGTTTTTGAAAATTACTGTCGAAAAAAGAATAATAATTGAAATTAAACAATATTTAGTTAAGAATTAATTTGTTTTAAATTAAAAAATAATTTTTTTGTAAATAAAATACAAATTAGAGGAAGTAAAACAATATTGTCGTTCATTTGAACGTTCGAAACTTTAGGAACATAATTAAACATAAAATTTCTAAAAAAATTTTTTTAAAAAATCAAAACAGAAAATGTGTATGAATTAAATATAATTATTCAAACAAATAATACTTTCGAATCAAAGCAGTAGATATTTTCTATATATATTATTAGTTATTGCAACGAATAGTTTCGCTATTTTAGGGAAAGTAATCGCTATTATATAGTTGAAAGTTTTTTTCCAAGCAGACTTCACACTGGATAATTAATTTCAAAAAAGTAGCAAAAAGTAGCTTTCCAACTAAAAAAAAAAATAGTAAAAAAACTCAGGCCTCGGATTGACTTTAATGAAAAAAGTCGCTTTTGTCGATTAAAAATTAAAAAAGTCGATTATTTAATTCAATGTTGTCAGAAAAATTCAAATTAATCAAATCTTGAATAATTCATAGAGAAAATGAAATTTTACAAATTTCAAGTTTTTAAATTTAATAATTTCTAAAAATTAAAACTATAACACTTCCAAAAATTTAGTTACTTTCTATAATTTTTAACTAAACTTCGTCTCTAAATCAAATATCAATATGAATTTTTATAATAATTTTTTGCAATTTCTTCAAAAAATCAATTATTTAAATTTTTAAAAATCCAATTTTTTCATAATAATTTAAACCGTCCATTTTTCTATTTAAAGATTTTAATAAAGGTAGAACATTTTCAAAAATTTTAATAAAGAAATTCGTAAAATTAACTTCTTAAAAATATTTCTAAATATAATTTTTATTGGAAATATACAAAAAGTTTTACAATTAAATACAATTAAAAAATGTCTAAAAAAATGTCTAACAAATTAAAATCTAGTAAATTATTTAAAAAATAATTCAAAATTTGTCAAAATCTTTTGAAAAATAAATGAGTTTTTTAAAAATATAAAAAATTAGTCAAATTTTTTCAAAGAATTTTAATTATAAATAAATTATATCTGAAAAATTCTAAAGTAGTAAATTTAACAAAAATTTTTATTCAGTTTATTCGAAGGTAATTGAATATTAAAAAATTATAATAAAAAAATTCTAACAATTAATTTTTTTATAAATATTGTAATGTAATTTATCGAAAATAATTGAAGAATTTTTGCATGATTTAAAACAAAATTGTATTGAAGCATTTTAACTGAAAATTTTGAATATATCATTATTTTCTCCAAAAGATTGAAAATAATTTTAAACAATTTTAATTTTATTATTTTTTGCATGAATTTTAAAATAATTGAATTTTTGGGAAAAATTTTAATATTTTTGTAAATAATTGATTTTTTGAAAAAATTGAAATTAAACTTTTAAGAATGATTACATATTTCGAGTAATAAAAAATAAAAAATTACTGTAAAATTCTAGTAAAAATAATAGAATTCCTAAAAAGAATAGTATTATTTATGAAAATAATTGATTTTAATGAAATTTACGATTAGAATAAACGATTTAGAAACGAAATTTTTCAATCAAATTTGTACAGAAAAATTTGGGTTTTCCTTGAAAAATTTATAGAATAGTTTTTTTCAATAACTATTTTAAACAGAAAAAATTATTATTTAATCATTTATAAAAGTAATTGAATGTCGAATATTTTTTGAAAAAAAATTAATGACTTACTATTCATTAATTAGTAGATGAGCTAGCTTTTAGTAGATGAGTGCGAAGCCTGAAATTACATTAATTATAATCTTTTTTATTTTAAAAACAAACTAATTAAATTTAAACACTCTACAACTTAAATATACTTTTGCTATTTTGATTTCCAAAAAATACTAAATTCTTAATTATTCGAGAAAATATGATTCCGATAGAAACAAATTTAGCGCATATTCAATAATTAATCAATTCAGAAAATACTCAGAAAATTGTCATTTATTATAAATTTTCTGGTCGGAATTGTCGGATAAAGTAAAATAAACTTTTCCAAGGAATTAAAATTCGCCATTTTAAGAATTCGATAAAAATTAAATTATTCAAATTAGAAGAACGGATAAAATGAATCGAAAAGAAATTTGACCCGCATTTAAAATAAAGTTTCGAAAAAAGTGCTTTGGTAAAAATTATATAGAAAATTTTAAGCTTTCCTAATGAGCCATTTTACAAATTCAGCTAAAAAACAAATATTATTAAACAAGAATTTCTTAAATTTTAAAAATACCAAACAAATCCAATTCTTTTCGTTTAGCCTTCTTTTCCGAAGAAGGATTGGAAAAAAAATTCCCTGACTTTTTAATAATTTTATTTCTGCCTTCTTGGAACAAGCATATATGGTAAATGACGCATATTTAACAATAAATTAACATCTAATGATACACAGAGAAACCGATTTATTTGATTTAAAAATATTTTTGTTTAAACTAAACTTAAAATATCTTTGCTATACTGTCAAACAAATTTAAGTTTAATTCAAACATATTTTTTATGATTCTAAAGTTTTGAACGTTCAAATGAACGAAATATTTTTTGTTGAAGGTATTTTAAAAAATTACTAATCATAAAAAATTTTTAAAACAGAAATTTTACATTTAGAATCTCAGTAATTAATTTTTTTGTTAGTGACACAAAATAATTGCAATAAAAATTTATTCTTTTAGAAGAAATAAATAAATTTCCTTCATTTGAACGTTCAGAACTTTAGGATCTTTATTTTTTGTTTAAACCAAAACAGAAAATATGTTTGAATATTAAACATAATTATTCAAACAAAAATTATTTTTTACTTGAAACGAGTATAATGTTTTCTAAGTGTAGAAACAAGCAGCAAAAAAAATCTTTCAAGTATTGTTAGATAAAAAAATTTGAAATTTTAAATTTAAAAAAATTTTTTTTTAAATTTAAAATTACCCTGACATTGGAAAAAATTCTCTGACATTCCCTGACCGTTAGACACCGCGTAGTTTGGTAGAAAAAAAAGAATGACAATTCTTTTTACTTGCCGAGCTAAATGAAATTAAAAACAAAATCAATCCAAAAAGGAATGTAGAAAACATATATAAATACATTGTATATGGAAATTAAAGGAAAAAGAAGAAAAAAAGCTGAATAATAACAGTGACAACGGAAAAGGGAGAGCGAGTTTCCGGACAAATGTTAAAGAGTGCACACGCACATTATACATACCCGCATTGAAATGCAGTTTCTTTTTGTAGGGTTTCATTTTACCCGTAACAGACTATATGTGTATATGTGTCCTACCTATATGCGTACATATAGGTAAGCAATGCGTGGCGCCAACGTTCATATTCTTCACATGTATATGAAGAAGAAAATGTTTTTATTATATGTGGGTCGAATGTGGGTTTGACCTACCCAGCGTTACACACACATACACACACACATAAATATATGACATGGAATAATTTATACCCATGAAATGCCAGGGTTACTTCCACAAGTCCGAATAAGACAAGCTTTCGACAATATTGTCGATTTGGGGTCAGATAACGAAGGGAAAGTATCATTAAGACTGTTCATTTCCTTAAAGAGGCATGTTATATAAAGCCATGTGGTGGCTTAATCTTCATCAACACGATTCACTTTATAAGGGTTCAATTATGCGCTCCCAAAATTCCCCGCTTTACATTAACACTCAAAAAGAATTCGCCGATATTTATCAATATAATAATTATCGCGCATGTAAATCGGAATAAGGAAAAAATTTATCAATATTAATATTTCTTTTTCAATGCCAAAAAAAACACCTCCTCATATGATGAGAATGTAAAAAATTTGGTACAAGGTGTCAATGATCAGGGTTGTCATGCTTTAAACAACAACATTTATTATTAATTAGATACTCATTCTAAATCATCAATAACTTCATTTTGAAATAAATATTTAATCTTTATTATTTATTCATACACTGAAAAAAAATTTATTTGATTCAAATAACCGATTATTTGTCTATAATCAAATAAATATTTACTTGAATCAAATAATTTTTATTGAATCAATTAATTAGTATTTGCTTCAAATACTGAAATATTTGATTCAAATACTGAAATATTTTATTCAAATACTGAAATATTTGATTCAAATACTGAAACATTTGATTCAAATACAATTTATTTGATTCAAATAAAAATTATTTGATTCAAGTAAATATTTATTTGATTATAGACAAATAATCGGTTATTTGAATCAAATAAATTTTTTTTTCAGTGTATAAAAATTAGGATTTTCAAAAGTTAATATTGAAATAAAAATTTCAAAAAATCATTGCAGAATATCAATTATTGTGATCTCCAAGTTTTGAACGTTCAAATGAACGACATATTTCTTTTTTTGAAGATTTTTTAATAAATTACTAATCATAAAAAAATTGAAAACTAAAATTATACGTTTACAAACTCATTAACTAATTTTTTTCATAGTAAAGCAAAATAATTACAATAAAAATTTAATTTAAAAAAAAATGAATTTTGTTCATTTGAACGTTCAGAATTTTTGGATCTACAATTATTATTGATATTCTGCAATCATTTTTTGAAATTTTTATTTTTTTGAAAAATAATTGAATGTTCATATATTATAAAAAATTTTGTTTAATAATTTAATTTTTTCCCTCCAATAATAAATAGTTTATTTAGTAATTGAATTTTTCTTCAAATTGGATTTTCATAAAGAATGTTATCAACAAATTTTTAATAAAATTTTAAGGAATAATTTCAGTTTTTGAGAAATTTAATAAAAATTGTACATATATTAAAAATAATAGAAATTCTGACAAGAATATCATTAAAATTTTTCAGAAATGTTTCAATGTCGGAGAAAAATTTAATTATTTATAAAAATAATTGAAAATAAACAAGAATTTTTGTAAACTTTTGTACATAATTGTATTTTTGCAAAGAATTATATTACGTTTGAAAATAATTGAGTTCTTGTAATGAATTTTATTAAAATTTATTTTTAAATAATTGAATTCTTTTGGCGAATTGTAATAAAATTTTAAGGAATAATTTCAGTTTTTGATAAACTTATTAAAAATTGTACATATATTAAAAATAATTGAAATTCTGCCAAGAATATCATTAAAATTTTTCAGAAATGTTTCAATGTCGGAGAAAAATTTAATTATTTATAAAAATAATTGAAAATAGACGAGAAATTTTGTAAACTTTTGTACATAATTGGATTTTTGCAAAGAATTATATTACGTTTGAAAATAATTGAGTTCTTGTGATGAATTTTATTAAAATTTCTTTCTAAATAATTGAATTCTTTTGTTAAAATTTTTTGAAATGGTAGATATTAAAAATAATTGAATTTTGACAAATTGTTTGGAAAAAATGAAAAAACATTTAAAATTTTAAAAATAATTTAATTCTTTAAAGAATAAGGAAAAAATTGAACTTTTGTAAATCCAAATTTCTATATAAAAAAATAATAATGATTAAATATTTATTAAAAAATAATAATAATAATAAAAATTGATACAATTTAAATTTAATTTCTCAAAAAATGTAATTATTGTGTAGAATTCTATTAAAATTCGCTAAAAGAACTCATTACTTAAAAAATTTGATGATAAAATTCTTTACTTGAATTTAATAATTCAATAAATTATTGATTTATTATTTTTTATTTTTAAAATGAATTTTATTTAAAATTTTAGATAAAATTTGAAGTTTTTATTTCCTAACAATTGAAGAATTATTATTATTATTCAATTTATTATTCAATTGAAGAATTTATGAATATTTAAAATTTCGAAAAATTGAATATTGTAAACAAATGAATTTGAAAATTATAAAAGAACTTTTTCGAAAGTTATTAAAAATAATTCATTTAAAAAAGTGTAGCAAGTAAACTTTTTAAACAGATGAATTCTACAGAATTGTTCGTTAAAAGTATACAAAAAAATTCAAATTTTTAAATATTTTAATTTATAACCTTTTGAAAATTTAAATATTCAATTATGCAAATATTATTTAAATTGTTAAATAATAAATGAATTATCTTAAAAAAATTTTAATAAAATTTTTAAGAATAATTTCAGTTTTCGAGAAATTTGATCAAACAAATTTTATCAAATATTCCAGTTCATTTAAAATTGAAATGTTACGAAATTTCAGATGAAAATCTTTTCAAGTTCATTTAATTATGAAAATCGTAAAAGAAACTTTTTTAAAATTGAATTAATTTTGAAATATATAAGTAATTTGTTAATATATAAGTAAAGTAATAAGTAAATTGTTCCAATTTGATATCATTAAAAAACTGTGATGTGGAAAATAATTAATGTTAAAATTAATTAATTTTTATAAATATTTTGAGAAATAAAAATATATTCATTACAATTAAGAATATATTAATATATTATTATTTATTTATTAATTATTTACCGAAAAATAAATATTACTAATTACTAATCATAAAAAAATTTAAAAACTAAAATTTTATGTTTACAAACTCAGTAATTAATTTTTTGGATAGTGAAGCAAAATAATTACAATAAAAATTTAATTTTTAGAAGAAATAAATAAATTTCGTTCATTTGAACGTTCTGAACTTTAGAATCTTAAATTAAAAAGTTTGACCCAATATTATTAATTATAATATTTTGGAAATATTTTGACAAAATTTTGACAAAATTTGAACAAAAAAATATTGCAACAACAATATTACAATATTTTTGAAAAATTGTAACAATATTACAATATTGTGGGAACATTTCGCGAAAAAAATATAGTGTAACTATATATAGGAAAGATAATGATAAAGGAGAAGAAGAAAAAGAGAGGACGGAGAAGAAGCGAAAGAAAAGACAAGAGATTCAAACAGAAGGTATCGTAATACAATACCATTAGCTGAACTTGAGCTACTTATGAATGACCTTGACTGTTGCATACGCACATCATAAAATATGTCTCCTTACGAACGTCTCAATGGGCGTCTTGATGTCGGTCAGGTCTCAAAAAGAAGAAAAAAAAACGAAAACAAAGAAAGAGAAAATATTTTTTCCTCACGCACATATATCACTTATTATAACTCACATATCATAATAAAACCATAGGAGTCAGGAATTTTTCTCAAATTTCCTGTTGATTCAACTTCCTGTTAATCGCATTCTATTCTTTGGACAATCTATCAAATACGCCTTTTATCCTTATCTAATAAATAATTTCTCATACTTATACAATATAACCCTTATTAAAAAGCAAAAAAAAAATTTATTCCAAATTCCAAAAATCAGTTTAGTATCACTATAATATTTTTTTCCCACTCTTAAAAATTGGACTCCAACTTTACGCTCTAAAAAGACTGAACAAAGATTGAAAAAATATGACTTTAATCTTTTTGTAAACCTTAAGGTTTTTGTTCTGAAATTGCAGTTCGATTTTTAAAACACAATTGTCCCATGGATTGTCGCAAATAAAAAGTAGTATTTAATTTAAAAACAAATTTCAAACACTACTTGGTTAAAAAAATTATTTCCCTCATTCAAAAGTTCCGAATTCTTCGAGCATAAATTTCCTTCTCATATTTCAACGACTTTTAGAAGAAATAAAAAAAAGAAAAAAAAATCCAATGCAAAGACTTATTAATAAATATCGCATTCTTTAATGAAAAAAAAATTCTATATTAAAAAAAAACACAAAGCAATTTTTTTACCTACATTTGACAAAAGAAATTATAAATATATATAAATATGAAAGAATACGGAGAATATATTTCGATATTTTTAATTATTAAAATGAAAAACCGCCTTCGCGAATGAATTGCAAATTAAAAATTTAATGTTGATGACAGCGATATACGTATATATATAAAATATTGGTGATGACAACCCACACAATACGGAATCGATAATGTCTTGGTTTGAAAATAAACTGACCTATACCAATCGCGATGATGCTACTTCCGTTGAGTGACCCCAGTGACAATAAATATTTACACCAACACAAATTCAACTTTTAAATAAATGTGAGTCAGTGTCCCTGATATGTATCACTACTAATGAGATAATTTATTAAAAATAAAATAAAAAATACAAAACAATTTTGTTTTAGTAAAGCTCACAACGTTTGGAGTCAACGATTTAGAAAAAAACCTATTTTTTTAACCAAATTTATTCACTTCGAAAATATGTAAAATATTTTTTTTTAATATCTATATTCTAAGCGGAAAAATTTATAAAGAGAAGAATTTTATTATTTTCTACATTTTCGGTATAAACAAATTTTTTTTCTTCAATCATTGACCTTCACCGACCTACAATTTTCATATTTAACTATGGTTTTGAATAATTAAAAAAAATTATGTATTTCAGTTGTTTTCTTATCCTTACTTAGAATAAAAGAATAACAGGCTTCGCACTCCATTATGAGTTTAAAAAAAGTAGGAAAAAGTAGCCTCGATGACAAAAAAAAGTAGGAAATAGTAGCCTTGGTGAAAAAAAAGAATTAAAGGATTTCATACAAACTTTTTAAAAAATCGAATTTTCAAAGTATTTTAATTTAATAATTGATAAATAATTAAATTTTATAAGGAATCACATTCTAATTTACTCACGTTTCTTAATGCGAAAATTAACAATTAAAATTTTTATTAGTTAATTTAAAAAAAATACACAACTCAAATTTTTTAATAAAATTGAATTTTCGCAGTTTTTTGAAAATTTTGAAAAATAAGATTTTTTAATTCTGTTATTTCAAGATAATTGAATTTTTATGAACAAATAATTGAAAATTTTTTGATGTAATTGAAATTTCTTTACATTCTATTAAAAATAATTTACTTCTTTTCAAGAATTTTATTTTAAATTTTCTAAATAATCGAGGGAAGTTATAGTCACCGTATAATTACAACTTTATTTTTAAAAATTTATTCGCAATACATTCAAATATTTTTTTAAATAGTAAAATTCGACAAAATTAAATTACTTTTAGAAAATTTTTTAAAATTCATTGTAAAAGTTCAATTATTTCTATTAATAACAAAAATTCATTTATATTCGCCACAAGAATTCAATTATTTTCAAAAAATTTTCTTAATTCAATATAATATGTGTCTACTATTTTAATAAAATTTCCAAAAAATATTCAATTATTTAAAAACAATTTTGACAAAATTCTACACGAAAATTCAATTACTTTCTAAAGGAATGAAAATTCCATGAGAATTAAATGATTAAAAATAGTTTATCTAAATTTTTTTCTAAATCAATTATTTGAAACTTTTTTTATAAAATCTTCGCAATAATTCAATTACTTTCATAAATAATAATACTCATTGCAGAAATGAAATTATGTTTAATACGATTTTAGTCAAATTCGTCGACAAATGCCAATATTTTTAAAAATTTGATTAATTTTTTTCTAAAGAATTCAATTATTTCAATTATTTTCATAAAAAGCAAAATTTTCCAATTTACTAAATTCTTTGGAATATTATTTTTGAAAAATATTCTTCACAAGAATTTAATTATTTTCATAAATTGGCATAAAATTAACAAAAAACAATTCAATTATTTTCAAAATTAATAAAATTCTCCGCAGAAATTCAATTACGTTAAAATTTTTTTTTGAAATTCCCCGAAACTTCAATTATCTTTATAAATAATTAAATCGTTCTCTACAATTCAATTATTTTCAAAAATTTTAATAAAATTCTACGTAAACATTTAATTATTTTCATAAATATGTAATAACATTCATTGGAAGGATTCAATTACTTTTATAAATAGTAAAATTCTTTGCAGGAATTCAATTAGTATCAATAAATTTTAAACGAAAATGAATTAATCAAATTTTCAATTATAATTATGAACAGACAAGATTTTTTTTGAAAAATTTATAATCAGTCACTATTGATAGAGTAAATGTAGGTAAAATTATTTTCTATTATTTTATTGACGGTCGTTTTTGATTAACGATTTTAGTTTTTAACACTGTTTTTAAATGAAAATGTGAAAACTAAAAATAAAAATTTGACTATTTGTTGAGAAAAGTAGCTTTTAGTAGCATTAGGCTGAAAAAAGTAGCCAAAAAGTAGCCTCGTATCAAAAAAGTAGCAAATAGTAGCTTTTAGTAGAAGAGTGCGAAGCCTGGAATAAAAGAAAATAAATATAAAAATAAATATAAATAAAATAAAAGTAGAAAAAATTTTTGTTTTCCTTTTAAAAAAAAGGGAGGAAAGGAAAGAATCATGATTCGACTAGTGCAACGAACTTATGAAACATTTCCACATAACTTATGTGCGTCATGATAAGTAATGTATATATGTAAGATTTATAAAATTTATATAATTCATATATAATTACGGTAAAGAATTAATTTTCCCTTTCTATACACACATGAATGTAATTTTGTCATATCAGGGTCAAAATTCAAGGCACCACGCAACTCTCGTGGGAGGGTCAAAATTAAGTTGCGCGCGTTCATACGGTTGAGCGTGGATTAATGCCAACGTCGTAAATCCATTGCCTAGGACGTTGACGCTTAACAGCTGTGGTAGGTAGTAAACTATCGTGATATATTTTCGCACATACCGTGCAACTTTTGTGCTGTCAGACACAAATACCTCTCATCTCTATCTCTTATCCTTTTTCTCAAAGCGCTTTCAAAAAAACATTAATTAACAAATTTTTAATTAACACAAATACCACGCTTGTCATTATGAGTATCGTCGTACTAACTCAAACTTCCCCCCTGGAAACGAATTTTTACAAAAACTATATTTCACAACTGTATTTTATTACGCGCAGAAAATTTTATATTTTCAAAAAAATTTTTTTAATTAGTCATAATTTTTAAATCAACTTCTCAACACTATAAAGCTATGTTCTTCTATTATTACCAGCATAATTATTATTGGTATTAAATACAAAATTCAAAAGTAAACAAAAACTATGACTGAAATCACATTTCAACACAAAAATCAATTTTCTTTTCAATTATATTATTGTAAAGAAAATTGATTTTTTAATGGACGTCAAAAATTAATTTAAATGTTACGAAAGAAATTAAAAATTTGTTCCTTTTTCTATATATTTTAATTCGTATTCTCTCAAGTGTAAAATGATGAGTGTTTGCTATAAAGATTTTGTAACACACTTTTAAAAAGCAGCATGTATGTACACAAATAAAAGTAATTGTTGAAAAAATAAAATGGGTTAAAACAGGGAATATTATAGGTGCATAAATGTGTTGTCTATTAAATAGTTTACACAATATTGTTGTATGTGAATAGAAAAAAAAATACAAACACATCAATTGCAGTGGAAAATGTTTCAGCAACACTGGATGCCAATAGTGTGTTATTATGCAACTGCGGTTCGTTCACACGCACACGAGAGGAACTATTAACTATACACTAGACGTTTGACATCAACAAAATATAATTCATCAACTATATATGCACATTCAACATAAATACGTTTGCCAAGTAATATACGGAAAAGCGCATTTTCAAAAGCATAAAATAATTATTTATTTGTTTACACAGTAAATTGTGAGGTATTAAAAATTGCAGATTAAATTAACATTAAAAAAGATTTAAGTAATCAGTTTTACCGGTATTTTTTTCATTAAATGAAATTTTAGTTTATTAAATTTTTTTTATAACTATAAAACATGAATATATCGATAATTAATAATCGATTTCTTCATATTTTAAAATAATTAAAGATGACCAAGTAATAAAATCATTATTTTATATTATAAGAATATTATAATTCTTCAAAATTATTTTCATTATTTCAATTCAATTATTATTTTATGATCCCTAAGTTTTGAACGTTCAAATGAACGAAATATTTTTATTGCAAATATTTTAGTAAATTATTAATCATGAAAACATTTAAAAAATAAAATTTCACGCTTACAAACTCAGTAATTTATTTTTTGGGATAGTGAAGTAAAATAATTGGAATAAATATTTAATTTTTAGAAGAAATAAATAAATTTTGTTCATTTGAACGTTCAGAACTTTAGCGCATCTTATAAATTTCAAAAAATTTTAACTACAATTTCACTTTATATCTATTATTTTTAATAATAATTAATTAATCAATTTCACGAAATTTCAATTATTCTTAAATTCTTTAATTAAATGCACATTAAAAAATAAAAAATTCAAATAATATTAAAAAAATTCAATAAAACTTTTTCAAAAATATTAATTTCAAAATTCAATTATATCCAAAAGTTATCTCTATATTTCTTTTAATGTTCAATTATAATCTAAAATTTTAACTGAAATTCATTTTTATGAAATGAAAATCAATTTTTATTAGAAAATTCTACAAAAATTTAACTATTTAAATGCAAAAGTAAATAATTTACTGAACAATTGAATGTTTCTCAGAATTCAATTCTCATAAAGAATTTTAGTAACAAATTTTTTAATAATTCAATTCTTTTGTCGAATTTTATTAAAACTTGCATGAACATAATTGCTTTTCTCAAGGAATTCAATTACAATTGTATCAAAAATAATAGAAACGCTGCGATGAGTTTTATGAGAATTTTCAAGTTTATTCGTTTACAATTCAATTTTACAAAATTTCAATTATTGTGATGCTAAAGTTTTGAACGTTCAAATGAACGAAATTTTTTTTCTATTTGAATATTTTTAAAAATTTGCATATAAAAAAGAAAAAGAATTAAAATTAAATATTTTCTTAGTTAAGACATTAATCTTTTTAATAAACAAAATTATTTTTTTTATAAAATAAACAAATTAAAAAAATAGAACAACTTCGTCATTCATTTGAACGTTCAAAACTTTAGGTTCCTCAATTATTCGGAAATTCTGGATTGAAATATATTTTGAAAAATAAAAACTTGAAATAATTTCAATAAAAATCCTATTCAACTTTTAAAAAGAATTAATTATACAGAATTTTTTGTCAAAAATATGAAAAGTTAAGAATTTCTATGATTTTAGTTTGAAACTTTTTTAAAATTTAATTATTTCTAAAAATCCACGTTATAATTTTCATACTTAAGTATAATTTAAAATTTTAACTGAAATTCATTTTTAAAACCATTTTTATTAGTAAATTCTACGAGAATTAAATTATTAAAAAGCAAAAATAAATAATTTATTAATTTCATGTTTGTTGAAACTAAATTCTCATAAAAAAAGTTATCAACAAATTTTTTAAATCATTAAATTCTTTGGACGAGTTTTAATAAGATTATTAAGAATAATTACATTTTTCGAGGAATTTGATTAAAATTACATTAAAAATAATTTAAATTCTGCAATGAGTTTTATTATTTATGAAAATAATTAAATTCCTAAAAGAATTTTATTATTTATAAAAATAATTGAATCCCTGTAAAAATATTATTATTTATGAAAATAATTGAATTATTGCGAAGAAAGTTATAAAAAAATTTTTAAATAATTGAATTTCTATACAAATTTTATTATTTATGAAAATAATTAAATGTTTGCGTAGAATTGTATTGAAATTTTTTTAATAATAGAATTCTTTTGAACAATTTTATTCAAATAGTAGATATTGAAAATTATGGAATTTTAGAAAACTTTTGAAAATAATTAAAATTTTGACAATTTGATTAAAATTTTGTAAAATAATTGAAGATCAGAGAAGAATTTTATTATTTACCAAGAGAATTGAAATTTTGACAAGAATTTTTTTTAATTTTTGAACACAATTGAATTTAGTAAGTTAGTTAGTAACTAACTTACTGTTCTCCCTGGAATCCCAATATTATAACTCCAGATATTTGCAATTACAATCTTCTAACCATATTTAAATATAATAATTAAATTTATAAACTAAAATTTAAAATCAGACATTAATCGAAAAATGACAGAAATTCTCTGAAGCTTCGCATTTTACTTGAAAAATAGTAAATGTTACTTTTGGAATTTTTCCACTGTAGAAAAAAACTATACAAATATAAAAATTTTTACTGATATATTTTAATACATACGATTTTTTTTTTAAAGAAAATGTTTATATATATACAGAAAAGTAATGAAAAATCTGCTAAAAATTTCTCTACACGTACACGACGAAAAAAAAGTAATTACAGTTTTTCTGTTAACTAGAAAGGAGATTAATCTTCAAGAACCTAATATCGCATGAAATTCAAAAGGGGAAAAATATATAAGAAAAATAATAATTTTCGTCCATCAAAAGCAGAAAACTCCCGCTAAGTGAATTCCACAAATAGAAAGAAAATTGAATAAATAAACATCAAAATAAAAAAAAAAATCTTTTCACTTTGCTAAAATAAATTTGCCCTTAACATCAACTATTTTCTGAACAAAAAATAATTTTTCATGTTTACTGAAATAAATAGTGAATATTTCCAAAATGTAAAAGAATTTTTTCCTTTTACAAAAATAAATTTGCGCACTCAACGCTGAATATTTACAAAACTCCAAAGAGAAAAATGATTCATTCTCTGGAAAAATACATTTAAAACAAATATGAAGAAGAAATAGATAAATTTCAAAAAATTCTAAACTTCAGAAAGACAGGAACGTAATTTTCGGAAATAAAAATCTTCTTTTTTTTGGAAAAGTCCAATAAATACCATTTAGGGGAAAAAAACATTTTCGCAGCATTTGTCAAGTATCTAAACTAAAAATATTTATCAACTGATACTAGTGTATATATATAAATTTCCGATTAAATCTCTGAGAGGCAAGGTCAAAGGATATCCCCCAAAAAAAAATTTGCCACGTGGAGAAGTAAATAACTGAAGGGGAAGACTTCCCTTCTTTTTGATAAATATATATTTGGAATAAACTCGAACTAGCAGTTGTAGTGAAAAGACACAATAAGTATGTGTATAGAAAAAGAGGAGCTTTTATATATTAGGTGTGTATGCAGAAAAAGAAGCTCGTCATCATCAATATAACTTAGGTTGAATTTTATTCCATCATGAACCCTCTCTATGCATTTTTTAATGGACATGGGAGTGGTTGCATTTGACTGAGGTCGAGAGATAGAAAAAAATAGCTCATACACTGTTTAAATGCGTCGCGACATATAAGGGGTGGCGCTTCCGTACCATTAAGCATTTCATTGATTAATTAGATAAAAACCTTTATATATATATATACAGGCTTAATAGTCAATAGTGTCACTCAAGTTATTTTAGAATAAACAATTTTTTGTCACTATTCCTTGTGTTTGTAAAAAAAGACAGTATCCAAAAAACAAATTCAAGAAAAATTTTTCTTTAAATTTTTATTTTCTTTATCCATCTTTAATTTTCCTTTCATTAGGAAATAAAAAATTTTATTTTGTTTTGCTGACCCTTCCCTGATTTCAAAAAATTTAATAATTTTTAATTAAAGACAAATTTTTCTTTACATTTTTATTTCGTTTATCCTTCTTTAATTTTACTTTCACTAGACAATAAAAACTTTAATTTTGTTTTTCTGACTTTTCCCTGATTTCCAAAGATCCTAATGTTCCGAACGTTCGAATAAACGGAATTTATTTATTTCTTCTAAAAATTAAATTTTTATTGTAAATATTTTGCTTCACTATCAAAAAATTTAATTACTCAGTTTGTAAACGTAAAATTTTAGTTTTTAAATTTTTTTATGATTGGTAATTTATTAAAATATCGTTAATAAAAAATATTTCGTTCATTTGAACGTTGAAAACTTACACTGAAAAAAAAATTTATTTGAATCAAATAACCGATTATTTGTCTATAATCAAATAAATATTTACTTGAATCAAATAATTTTTATTTGAATCAATTAATTAGTATTTGCTTCAAATACTGAAATATTTGATTCAAATACAATTTATTTGATTCAAATAAAAATTATTTGATTCAAGTAAATATTTATTTGATTATAGACAAATAATCGGTTATTTGAATGAAATAAATTTTTTTTTCAGTGTAGGGATCATGATTTCTAGACTGAATTTTGTCTTCTTCACTGATTTTGAAAAAAATTCCGATTCACTTTTAAAGTTATTAGATAATGAGAACGAAAAAATGAAAATTTTGAAAAGTTACTTTCGTATGTCAAAAAAAGTTTTTCTACTATATTTCTTACAATAGTGAACAAATATTATTGAAACTTCGTACAAAGTTGCAGTATACCAAGTACAATAACTTGTCTATAGAACGAAATTATTTCGATTTACCAATTTTAAATAAATTACAATTATCCATTACGCCCCTTAGCCATTACGCCCCGGTCTCCCCTACTATTACATATTTATTTACAAATTTCTTTAATTCTTAAATTATTCAAAAACATCAACATCTTCATTTTTTAATAAATATTTTACCATTATTATTTTTTCATGAAAAACTAGTCTTTTTAGAAGTAATTTCTTTAGAATTATTTAGAAAAAAAAATTATATTTTTACATGGTTAAAAAACCAATTCAATTTAATTATTTTTTTTAGTATTTAACTAAAATTGTTCTTCAAAATAAATTATTTTTATTAATTTTTGAAAAACTTCTTTGAAAATATTGTCAAATGCATTTTTTCACATTTCAATTTTATCAAGATCCTAAAGTTCTGAACGTTCAAATGAACGAAGTTTATTTATATCTTCTAAAAATTAAATTTTTATTGCAATTATTTTGTATCACTGACAAAAAAATTAATTACTGAGTTTGTAAAAGTAAAATTTTAGTTTTTAAATTTTTTTATGATTAGTAATTTATTAAAATATCTTCAATAAAAAATATTTCGTTCATTTGAACGTTCAAAACTTTGGTATCACAATTTATCCACTTTTTGATTATTCTATAATTCTTCAATTAAATATATGTGTTGTAAAAACAAAATATTCCAAAAAAAATTACTTTAATAAAACATTTTAACTGAAATTCACTTTTAAATCAATTTTCATCCAAAAATTCAGTTATTATTAAAATGAAAAAATAAATAATGTATTGAATACTGAATGTTTCGTAAAATTCAATTTTCATGAAGAAGTTTACAAACAAATTTTTTAATTTTTGAAAGCAATAATAAATCTCTATAATAAATTTTATTGTTTAGAAAAAGAATTGAAATTTTCCGACGAGTTTTATTATTTATATAAAAAAAATATTGAATTCTTAGAAAAATGTTATTATTTATGAAAATAGTGAAATTATAGCGAAGCAATTCATAAAAAATTTGTAAATAATTAAATTCTAGTGGAATTTTTATTATTTATAGAAATAATTAAATGTTTGCGTAGAATTTTACATGAAAATTTTAAAAATATTTTAATAATTTAGGAAAATTTTAAAAATTAATTGAAACTTCGCCGAGAATTTTATTAAAATTTTTTAAAATAGTTGAAATTTTAAGAAGAATTTTCGAAAATAATTAAAATATTTCAGAGAATTTCATTATTCATGAAGATAATTCAATTTTTAATGAGAATTTTCAAAAATTTTTTAATATAATTTACTTTCTGTGAAGACTTTTTCAGCTTTTGAGAACAATATTGAACTTATGCAATTATTTATGTAACTTCTCCAAAGTTTAATTTTTTCACAAAAATTCTTTTATAAATGGGCCAAACCATTTTTTTTAACTAAAGTGGTCGCCGACTAATTATAGAAAATTGTAATATTCTACAGGAATGATACTAATGTTACTAGAATCACAAAATAAAAAGATTTTTAAAAAATAATTTTATATCTTTTGTAAAATATGAATTTTAAATATTAGAAATGCTGAAAACTGTCAATTTTCTGCCAGTAGAAAATAATTCAAAAGAAATACATTTTAGTACAAAAATATAATAAAAATTATTGGCATTTGTTAAGAATGTCTAAATTTATTATTATAAATTGATATAACCATTTAAAAATATAAAATAATAAATAAAATATCATTCGAAAGTTCATCATTAAATTAACCTATTTTTGGGATTTTTATTAACAAATAATGAGGAAATGTGATTATAAAATTAGGTAAAAACTTACGGAATATTAAGAATTTGTGATGAAGTTTCAGTTTTTGATAAAAGTTTTCTTTGATTTTCTCGAAAAATAAAAAAAAAGTGTAAAATAAAACTGCTACTTTACCCATTTTCACGATTTTCAAGTGTGTTTAACTTCTCTGGAGAAAATCGGAAAAATATGCGATTTTCATAAATAATTAAATTATCACTAATTAAACAAACACTTTAATTTTCACTTTGGTCCCGGGCCTAGTCTAAAAATTTTATATTTTTTAAAAATAGTTTATTTTTAAGAGTTAATGAAATGTAATGAACTTTGGAATAATATTTTTTAGTCGGCGACCACTTTAGTTGAAGTAAAATGGTTTGACCCAAATCTTTTATTTTTTATATTTTGTACAACATAAATTAAAAAATTTAACTAATTTCAGAACATTAAAAAAATTACCAACAATTTGTTTGACCTAAAACAATTTTTAATTACTTCTTAATTAAGCAAAACAAAACTTGTTTTCGACGCTGATTCCAGGGACCTTAACTTTTCCTCCATTTAGACGAAATTAAAACTAAATTAAATATAAAAAAAAGTTTTTTTTAAACTAAACATTTTTTTAGAAATTGACCCATTTTGCGCTTAAATAGCCTTGTCAAATATACACGAAAAATTAGGCTGAAGTCCGCAACGTTTTTAAAAACGATAACAATAAAATAATGCGACCATTTTTTCCTATTTTTAACTCTAAATCATGTTATTCTAAACAACTGTCTTTTAAGTAACAATTATTAAAAATTAACAAATATAAAAAAAAAATTTTTTAGAGATAAATTTAAATTGAGAAAAATTCTTTTCTGATTTTTCGTTTTTTTAAACGTTGAGGACTTCAGCTTCATCACGAAAACTGATAAAACTTTTGCTAAAGCCGAATTTTAAATACAGAACAAAGTAAAGAAAAAATTCTGCACCAAATCTTATATTATTAATTTTTTTTTAATTTTTAAACAAACAAGAGGCAAACAACAATACTATCGAATAATGATCATTCAATTATTTGTCGTGGTAGAAAAAGAAAAATGGGATTTGAGCGGTGAGTAGAGGGAGAGAAAGAAAAGAGTTAAATTATTATTCCCTAAGTAGACAAGTCATCATAGAATGCATTTGTCTGATCGTTTAGACTTGGGGAGTCAATGTCTTCGCCGCGGTCAGTAATTCGAAGGGAAAGCGCGATGCAGCGATATAGTGCGGCGACCTACGAACTCGGCCAAAAACATTAAACTTGCTCCACCGCATCAACAGTGGGTATGTAGGCAGCACAGATAAGTGCATATGCAGGCTAAAAATGATACGCAGCCTCAGTGACGTCACCAATGTGAACATGCCTCCTCTCTCTCTCTCTCTTTCTGTTATTCCTTTGCTGCACCGCCTGTCTCACAAATTCGCACATTTATACAGACACTCGGCCAAACATATATATTATTCGCAAAGACTAATTATTTTAATTTAAAAATTTTTCAAAACTAATTAATTAATTTCCTGTCCATTTAATAGAAAAATAATTCCCAATTCCATTTCCCATTTAATAGAAAAATAATTCCCACAAAAAAAATTATTAGCGTCAAAAATCGTGTTCCTTACTCTCAAAATTCATAGTAAAAAATATTCCAAAGTTATATTTTAATAAATAGACGGAAAAAAATGTATCTGTTACAGCTGCTAATTTTACTAAGTAAGCAAAAATTTTAGTTGCTTTAGTTGAGATTTTCGTTATTTTAGAAAAATTTGTCGCTGTTCTAACTTGGAAATTGAAAAAGAAGAAAAATTTTGTTCAATTGGACGATGATAACTTTAGGGATAAAATGGTGGATAAATTTCTCCACTTGAGAACGCCAAGGTCACCACCAGGTGACGAGGAATTGACATCTATCGGTGACCTTGACGTTCGCAGGTGGAAAACAGCAAAAATCAATTAAAATCAAAATCTTCGTCAATATTCGCAATCAGTGTGATCACAAGTTTATCAATTTCCCTGACAATTTGAATTATGACATTAACATTTTTTTCCCCGACAAAATTCTTTTTATAGGAAAAAATAAAAAATCAACTAAATGAAATTACAACTAAATTAATATTGTAATATTTTGTTTAAATCTTTGAAAAAAAGTCAAAAAAGTAATTTTTCAAAATAAGTTGAAAAAAGTCTTAATTTGCTTAATTTCCCTGGCAAAAAATGTTTTTTAGTTTATAACTATTATAATTAAATAGTTGTAAATGGTGAAAAAGTGCCAAAAAGTATCATCACGTGAGTCCGAGACCTGCTATTTAAATCAGTGGAAGAATTTTTTCTTACTAATTTAATTTGTCCTAATGCTGATGACACGACCAATTAGGAAGAAAGATCCTAAAGTTCTGAACGTTCAAATGAACGAAATTTATTTATTTCTTCTAAACACTAAATTTTTATTGCAATTATTTTGTGTCACTAACAAAAAAATTAATTACTGAGTTTGTAAATGTAAAATTTTAGTTTTTGAATTTATTTATGATTAGTAATTTATTAAAATATCTTCAATAAAAAATATTTCGTTTTTAAAACTTTAGGATCATTAGGAAGAAAAAAGATTTTTAGAAACATATTTTCAATTTTCTAAGAACCAAAAGTATATTCTAAAAAAATTTTTTTAACATTGTATACAAATAACATGAATCAAGAGAATAATGTAAATTTATTTAATCAAAAAGATTCCTCATAAGTTTTGTCAAATAATTATATTTTTAAAATTTCGTCTCAATTTACAAAAAAATACTTTATCTATGTTTTATAAAATTTAATTTACAATTGATATCGATAAAAAATAAAATTTTGATAACATGCATACGAAAATATAAATTATAAACTTTGGCATATAATACATTATATCATTTATTGCTTTTATTTTAAATGTATATTATATATATAATACCTTGAATATACAATTAAATTTATTAGAAAATGTTAATTTTTATTTCTTCACGTGTTAATAATTTATCTATGCTAATTGATAATATTTACACTTTATACACGAAAAAAATTTACAATTCTCAGCACTCAAGAGAATCATATTTTTTTAAAATGTGTTACATTTATTTAATTTCTAATTTCTATTTTATTTCATTTTGAGCCACGTGAAAAATTCAGGGTGTCTACTATATTTTCGTCCAACAAAATTTCCTGTTTTTCCTGGTTATGTCATAATTTTTTCCCCGGTTTTCTTCTCTCATCAAATTTAAATTTGATATCGAACATAAATAAGTCTTTAAATTGTTTGAAAATAATGTTTTTTTTAATAATTTTAATTGAAAATTTGGAAAATAATTTTTTCAATCTTTTAAAAATAATCGTTTCTCTTTATAATTTTAATTGAAAATTTGTTTTTTCAAGTTTATTAAAATTATTCTAATAAATAGCTGAATTTCTGCAAAGAATTTTACTATTTACAAAAATAATTGAAATCATTCCAAAGAATGATATTATTTATGAAAACAATTTAATTCCTGTGAAAAATTTTATTTCAATTTAAAAAAAGCAGTGATAATTAATTATTTACTTAATAAGTAATAAACATTAAATTTGCATAAGAAATAATAAATATCATTTATTTGAACATTCAAAAATTTGAAATTATAAAAATTTAAGAGAAGTTCAATAATTATAATTATTGAGTAATAATTGAATAATATAATTTTTATAAGCAAAAAATTGATTTAAAACTTTAAAAGGGACTTCATTTTTTTAAAAATAAAATTATAATTACGGTCATAATCTTCCCTTGATTATTTTCAAAAAATTTAAATAAAATTCTTTAAAAGAATTTAATTAATTTTCATAAAAAGTAAAAAAATTGGAATTATTTCAAAAATTTTCAATTATTTTTTAGAAAAATTCAATTATTTTGAAACAATAGAATTGAAATATTTTAACAATCTTATTTTTCGGAACTTAAAAAAAATTTGCGAAAATTTCAATTTTATTAAAAAATTTAAAGGTTTTTTTTAAATTAACTAATAAAAATTTTAATTATTAATCTTCGCACTAAGAAACGTGAATACGTTACAAATGTGACTCTATAAAATGCAATTATTAATTAATTACTAAATTAGATTACTTTGAAAATTCTATTTGTTAAAAAGTTTCTAATAAAATTCTTTAACAAATTTAATTACATATTTTCAGTCGAATTTCAGAATATTTCTATTACTATCAAAATAATTATTTTTAACAAATTAAACGTTAGCAAACAGTATAAATATCTATAAAAATTGAAATAAAAAGTAATTTTTTAAAAGTAAATTAAAATAATAAAACTTTTTTTAATTTTGGTGAAAAAATTCCCGGTTAATTCCCAGTTAGTAGACACCCTGAAAAAAGCACAGATAATTTTTCCTGAAAAAGGGAAAAAAATTCTCATTCGATCCAAAAATGATGGAATTTTTTAATAATTATTTTTAATTGGACAGTTAAATAAAAATTATGTTCTTAAAGTTTCGAAAGTTTAAATGATTTGAGTTTAGTTATTCTTTAAATAAAGGAGAAAGAAAAAATTTCATTCATTTAACGACGTCGATGAAGTTGATGATCAACGATTGGAAGAAAAAAATGATTTTCCTTTTAAAAAAAATAATTCTTTTTGTTCACAAATATTTTTTTTGTGAATCATTATTAAAAAAAAAATTAATCGTACTATTTTCTTTATAAAAATTAATAAAAATTTCTTTAAAAAAATAATTTTTTTTAATCGTTGATTATAAACTTTGTGAACTTTACCAACTTCATTTAACGTCGATAAAGTTCGCAACGTTTATGATCAACGATTGAAAGCAAATAATTATTTTCCTACTAAAAAAAATAATATTTTTTATTCACAAATATTTCTTTTGTGAAAATCATTATTAAAAAAATTAATCGTACTATTTTCTTTACAAAAACTTATAAAAATATTCTTAAAAAAATATTTTTTCTAAAATCCTTGAATATAAACGTTGTAAACTTCACCAACATTTCATTTAAACATTCGAAACCTAAAAAAAAAAATAAAAAAGAATATTTTAAATATTAAAGGGGAGTACACAATTTTATTATACGCTATGACAGAAAAACCATCAAAGACACCATGATACCACGTGCTTTTATAGTTCAACTATATACTCGAGCCGAGCTGTTTGTATACGTTTTTTCTCTCATTTTTTTTTTTTTTTTACTATATCCATGTGCCCGAGTTCACTCGCATTATGTGTTTGCTAGAGCGACAAATGCAAGCCGGCAAATGGAAAATACACGTGTGTGACCAGCTGAAGCAAAACCAGAAACTTGGTTTGCAGGTTTTCTCGTAAAAGGCAAGAAGGCCTGACAGTGTGACACAGAGAAGGAGAGAAGAAAGTATGAGAAAGAGAGAAGGCGAGCAAACAGTCAGAAGAGAAATGAAGAATTTCAATCTAAAAAGAAAAAATTTAGGTCACAAGTATCTTCTACAAGAGTAGAAAAAATTCTTTGCAATTGAAAGAAAAACACGGCAAGGAGTATTCGATTTCTATTTAAATGAAGATTTGCTAAAAAATTTTATTGAAAATATTTTAATAAATTACTAATCATAAAAAAATTTTAAAACTAAAAATTTACGTTTAAAAACGCAGTAATTAATTTTTTGTCGATAGTGAAGTATAATGATTGTAATAGAAATTTAATTTTTAGAAGAAATAAATAAATTTCGTTCATTTAAACGTTGAGAACTTTAGGATCTTAATATTTATGATGCCCAAGTGTTGAACGTTCAAACGAACGAAATATTTTTTAATGAAAATATTTTAATAAATTACTAATCATAAAAAAATTTAAAAACTAAAATTTTACATTTACAAACTCAATAATTAATTTTTTGTCGATAGTGAAGTAAAATGATTGTACGTTGGTGAAGTTTACAACGTTTATAGTCAACGATTTCTGACGAAAAATGATTTTTTATGGAATTTTTGATAAATTTTTGTACAGCAAATAATTCATTTTATTTTTTTAATAATGATTTACAAAAAAAACTATTTGTGAACAATAATTTTTATTGTTTTTGGTAGAAAAATAATTTTTTTCTTTCAATCGTTGATCATAAACGTTGCGAACTTCACCGACGTAATGATTGTAATAGAAATTTAATTTTTAGATGAAATAAATAAATTTTGTTCATTTGAACTTTCAGAACTTTAGGATCTTGTTTTGTATTAGATTTCTTGGTAGTTTTATACTTTATGAAGCAAACGAAAAAGATACCAAAATTCACAATTTTCTTATGAATTCTAAAAATTTTCTTCCAGTGCTTTTAATTTTCTTTTTTTTCTTTTTTCTACAATTTCTGAATTTTCTCACCTATGACAAACCTGTAAATAGACTGAAAAGACGAAATCAGTAAATTTTCCAGAATTAAATGATTCGTTAGTTATAAAACTGAACGTACCGATTGAATTAGAGTAAAAGTTCAACTAATCTCAATTTCGAGAGCATAATAATTTTATCGTGGAAAAAAGTGATTTTCACGAGCCGTATTTTAAAAGCACCGATAAAAACATATAATTATAATTGACTTGACGATCAATGCGCACATTTGAGAGCGTGTAATGTGAATTTATTTTGCGTAATATTGAGGCATTAGCAGTGGCATATGGCACCATTTATAAGATAGTCGTGAAATATCCGCCATGACATTGAATCGCTGTTATATCTTCAAAAAGGAAACGATAAGCTCACGCTCGTCGCCTACAGCTGATACATCAAGGTTTCCAAAACTGCACAAGAGCAACAATTCTCACTGATAAAAATTTATACATACACGATAAATATTTCACACTCAGGTCGCTTCATTTTTATTTTTTTTTTTTATCATTTTCGCACTCCAAAGTCACGATTTTATTAATTCTATTTATACGTAAATTTCTATTTGTGTGTGAGTGATTATTATCATCCTCGCACTTTCTTCACACACACACACACACATACTCACACCTTTCAAGTAAGCATTCTCACATTAAACATGATGACAATCGCTATCAACACAATTTAACCGAACTCATGCGTTACACACATATTATTTGTTCAATTAACATAAAAAATTCAATTAAAATACAAAATTTATCCTCGCGCATTTGAAAATTAAACATTCTATTTAACATTCAACACATGCCCTCTGTTTGTAAAAAAAAAATTACTCCTGTTTATAATTTATTAAAAATTCTTATCTAATCTTATCAGTTTATTGTTTAGCGTTACATATAATATAAAAAAATATATTATATATGTGGGACGTTCCACACCAAATCGGAAATTATTTTACTTTTGCATCTAAAATATTTTTCAAATATTTTTTTTCTTTTAATGCTCGTTGAAATTAGCTACCATGATTTTTTTCAAATTTTTTCATCAAGCGGATCGTCTTTAAGACTAAAAAAAAGTCGCTTTAGTCGCATAAATTCAAAACAAAAGTCACGAAAAGTCGCATAAAATTTCCAGAAAAATCGGAAAAAAGTCGAATTAAATTTTAGGAAAAAAAACGCCAAAAAGGAAACACGAAATTGCCAAAATTGTAAAAAAATCACAATTTCTCGCCAACACATACTTTAACATCAAACAATCTGGAATAATATTTAATAAAATTTAATAAAATGCGTGGCAAAATGTTAATTAGGTTTTTTAACATTTTTTAAAAAAATCTGTTTAAAATTTCAATTATTTTTATAAATAATAAAATTCTTTTCTAAAATTCAATTTTTTCAAAAAAATTTAATAAAGTGCCTGTCATAATTTCAATTATCATTATAAATAATAAAATTCTTCTCTAAAATTCATTTATTTAAAAAAATAATGAAATTCTTTGCAAAACTTTAATTATATTAAAATTTTTTTTCTTTTAATTTTTAGTCAAAAATTTTTATAAATAATAAAATTCATCCTAGAAATTTATTTACAAAAGTAATAAAATTCTCCGCAGAATTTCAATTATTTTCAAAAATTTTTTTATATTTCTCGTCAAATTATCATTATCTTCATAAATAATAAAATTCATCATGGAAATTTGATTATTTTCAAAAGTTCTGATAAAATTCCTCGCCAAATTCATATATCTTCAAAAATAAGAAAATTTTTTGCAGAAATTCAATTATTTTCAAAAAATTTTTTTTTTAAATTTTCAAAATTTCAATTATCTTTATAAATGTCAAAATTGTTTTTTAAAATTCAATTACTTTTAAACATTTAAAAAAAACCGGTCAAAAATTCAGTTATCTTTAAAAATAATAAAATTCTTCTCTGTAATTTAATTATTTTCAAAGAATTTTATGTCGCGGTGAAGTTTGCAACGTTTATGATCAACGATTGAAAAAAAAATTATTTTCTTACCGAAAAGAAGAACAATTTTTGTTCACGAATATATATTTTTTTAAAATCATTACTCAAAAAAATTATACGTACTATTTTCGGTATAAAAATTTGTTTAAAAAAATATTTTTCTTCAGAAATCGTTGACTATAAACGTTGTGAACTTCATCAACGTAGAATTTTAATAAAATTCTTGTCAGAATTTCAATTATTTATTTATTTATTTCTGTATGTTTGTACTTATTTTTATAAATAATAAAATTCATCCTAGAAATTCATTTATTTTCAAAAGTAATAAAATTCTACGCAGAAATTCAATTATTTTCAAAAATTTTTTTTAAATTTCTTGTGAAAATTATCATTATCTTCATAAATAATAAAATTCACCATGAAAATTTAATTATTTTCAAAAGTTCTGCTAAAATTCTTGGCAAAATTCAATTATCTGAAAAAATAAGAAAATTCATCGCAGAAAATCAATTATTTTCAAATTTTTTTAAATTCTCTCCACAATTTCAACTATTTTTTAAAATATCAAAATTCTTCTTCAAAATTCAATTACTTTTAAACATTTAAAAAAAAATATGTTCAAAATTTCAATTATCCTTATGAATTACAAAATTCTTCTCTGAAATTCAATTATTTGCAAAGAATTTTAATAAAATTATTGTCAACATTTTAATTATCTTTATAAATAAAAAAATTCATCCTAGAAATTCAATTATTTTCAAATTCTTTTTTTTATAAAATCATATAATATAAAATAATGATTTTATCTTTATTTATTATAAAACATGAAGACATCGATTGCTACGAGTCGAAGAGTCGGAGTGATCGATTTCTTCATGTTTTACAACAATTTTTTATGAGTAGGTTAAATTTAAAAACCGTTTTAGAAAAATTAAAAATTTCAAAATAAATAGATCTCATCCTTTGTCCACAATCAGACAAGGAATAAAAATTCTTAAATTAGTTCTAGCTTCTTACAAAAAATTTTGAAAAAAATCGATCGATACACACATTCTTAAAAATGAAATTTTATTTTTAAAATTAAAATTTTTTTTCGAAAATTAAAAAAAATTTTCTTTACATTTTTATTAAAAAACTACGTGAAAAAACAAAAATTTTTATTATAAGAGCGTCCAATTTGATCAATTTTTGTCCGAGTTATAAGCATTTAAAAAAAATTACGTAAAAAACGTGTTTTTTCAAAAACCTGTAACTCTTAAACCACTAGAAAAAATTTGAAAAAAATCATGGAAGCTAATTTCAACGAACACTAAAAGAAAAAAAATATTTGAAAAATAATTGAGATGCAAAAGTAAAATAATTTCCGATTTGGTGTGGAACGCCCCATATATATATAAAAAATTTTATATATATATATATAAAAATATATATATATAAATATATGTATATATATATATATATATATATATATATATATATATATATATACATATATATATAAAATATATGTATATATAAAAAAATGTATATAAAAAAGTTTTTTTTATATATATATATATATATATATATATATATATATATATATATATATATATATATAAAAATATATATATATAAATATATGTATATATAAAAAAATGTATATAAAAAAGTTTTGTATATGATTTAAAAAAATAGTTATTCATCATTTATTTCGGTGAAAAAAATAGAAATTTTTGTATCTATTGCAAAGAAATAAGTACAGTTTTTTTTTCTTGTAAGAGACCATCTCAAAGGGTATCAAACACAAAAAAAAAATTGTTTGTCATGAAAAAAGTCCAATGTCGTAATAACGATATATTATGTACCTGTATAAAAAAAAGAATAATTGCAAAACATCATCAAATTCATAAAAATTGGAGAGCAACGAAATTATTATCTTTTTCAAGATTAAGCACACTGTGAACTTGACCCAAGCTACAAATGCGATATCGCGCTTTTACAAAATAATAAAGAAATGAAATATTACTTATTGCGACTATTTTTTTCTTTTTTTTCTGTCAGCGTTTTTGCGCATGCATGTGTAATTTTCTCATTATTATTATTATTATTATTATTATAATAATATATTATTAATATTATTATTGTTATTATTATTATTAATATTATTATTATTATTATTATTATTATTATTATTATTATTATTATTATTGTTTTTTTCATTAAGAGACTAATAATAATATTCTTATCGTTACTTTGCGCAGGTCAACAAAATGCATCGCTCGCCCACGAAATGTTTTTCTCTCGCTTTCACCAGACAACAACCCCCCCTGAAATCCCAGAAAAAAGGGGGGAGGGGCAAACCGCCTCCTCCTTCTTTTTGCTTCTCCTTTCTGGTGGCGGCAAAACGACGACGACGACGACGAGGACTACGCGACCGCGTAAACGATTTGATAAAAATGAATGCGTTTGGTAGTTTGGTCTGATTACTAACTGGGCTGAAAACATCCGGTCTTCTCTGCTTCACGCCAGGCTTGCGTGCATCGCGTTGCATCACAGATCGAAAAATAGGCACGTGGCCCGAATTCAGTGGGTACTCTGACCGACTCGAAATTCCCCGGGAATTCACGTTTAGATCGCTCCTCCTCGGCTATATGAGAGTTTAACGTCCGAGAATATATACACAATATACTTTTCTTGAAATCGAAATAAAAGAAAAAAAATGTTTATTATCGAAGGAACAGAGGAAAATTTTTTGAACACGTACAAATTTTTTTGAAATTAAATTCAATTGTCTCTAATTCTAAATTGCTGGTTAGAAATAACTAATTTTTAATAAAAAATAACTTGACTAACTTTTTGCTTCAGCGCAATTATAGTAAAAGATGTAAATTATTATTATCTAATAGACAATAACTAATTATAATTTATAAAATAAATAAAAATAAATCATTCTAATAATATTATTATTAGCATAAAATTGTCAATAACTCCGAAAATAATACACAAATTGTACTAATTGAATTATTTACCAAAAAATTTGGTTTATTTTTACATAAAGTAATGGAGCTAAAGTTTCGGACGTTTTTTTACCTTAAGTATTGTTGAAAATTACTATCGGAAAAGGAAAAATAATTGAAATTGAAAACATTTAGTTCAGGACTAATTTGTTCTAACAAATATTTTAATATTTAATCTAAAAAATAATTTTTTTGTAAGTAAAATACAAATAAGAAATTAAAAAATATTTTCGTCCTTGAATGTTCGAAACTTTTCAGGAACGTCATAAACGAAAAGTGAATTTAACTATAATAACGACAGTCATAATTACTATTTTCATTTTTATATTTTTATTTCATTATTAATCATTTTTGTTCGTAAATTTTCAGAAAGAAAATAAGTAGTCAATGGTTCGAATAGTAATATTTTTGCTACCATCTGAATTTTAATTCAGTAAAAATGTTTACTATACTGATAATTAGTGACTAAGTTTTTGCTTTAGAGACAGTAAATTTTACTGTAACAAATTAGTAGAAATTACTATTTATTAGTAAAATTTGCTGATCCAAAAACAAAAAGTCATTTTTTGGTATTAGTAAATTTTACAGAATCCTAAAGTTCTGAACGTTCGAGTGAACAAAATTCATTTAATTCTTCTAAAAATTAAAAGTTTTTTGCAATTATTTTGCTTTACTATCCAAAAAATTAATTCCTAAGTTTGCAAACGTAAAATTTTAGTTTATAAATTTTTTTACGATTAGTAATTCATTAATGATCCCAAAGTTTTGAACGTTCAAATGAACGAAATATTTTTTATTGAAGATATTTTAATAAATTACTAATCATAAAAAAATTTAAAAACTAAAATTTTACATTTACAAACTCAATAATTAATTTTTTGTCGATAGTGAAGTAAAATGATTGGAATAGAAATTTAATTTTTAGAAGAAATAAATAAATTTCGTTCATTTGAACGTTCAGAAATTTAGGGTCTTATTCATTAAAATATCTTCAAAAAAAAAAATATTTCGTTCATTTGAACGAATAAAAATAGAAAACATGGGGATCATAATTTTACTAATAAATCAGTAGAAATTACTATTTTTTCTAGTAAAATTTACTAATTCAAAAGTAAATGTCAGTCTTTAGAACTAATAAATTTTACGATAATTCTTTTAATTAACAGTTTTACTAATGGTAAATTAGTAGTAGTAGTAGTACTCATAAATTAGTAAAAAATACTGTTTATTAGTAAAATTTACTACTTCGAACTTCAAAAGCAAAAAATCAAATACTAATTCAAATTATTAAAAATGTTTTCTAATTCAAACTCCGAGAGTATCAAATTAGCAATTTATTTATATCTTATAAAAAATCCTAAAGTTCAGAACGTTCATATGAACGAAATTTATTTATTTCTTCTAAAAATTCAATTTCTATTACAATTATTTTACTTCACTATCGACAAAAATTAATTACTGCGCTTTTAAAAGGAAAATTTTTAGTTTTAAAACTTTTTTATGATTAGTAATTTATTAAAATATTTTCAATAAAAAATATTTCGTTCGTTTGAACGTTCAAAACTTGGGAATCATACTTATAATTCGAATTCAGAGAGTAATTTTATTTATGCTCCTATTGAAATAATTTCAAATAATATTTAAAAAGAAAAAAAAATATTCGTTCATTTGAACTATATAAACACTTTAAGAAAATAAAAATTTTACTGAAATTTTAAACTTTCCAATAAACGAAATTTTTTTCTGTTTAAATATTCACCGACAATTATTTTACTGAATTAGACAAATAATGGGAATTTATTATTTACTTCGTCAACAATTAATTTCTCTTATTAAAAAAATTATATGTAAAAAAATAAATAAGATAATGGAATATTTACGTATTTAAATATATTTTTTACATATTGTTTTTTTAATAAAATTAAAGTTAATATAGTAACGAAAATATTGGCGTTCATTTGAACCTTCGAAATTTTAGGGACACAAAAAATGTTTATTATTCAAGAAAATAATAAATTGTTGAAAAATAATTTCAGGAAAAGTTGTATTAAAAAAAAAATAAGTGTAAAAATAAAATCAAAGTTAAAGCATTTTTATCTTTCAGAGGTAAAAATTTATTCAAAAATAATCGCTACACCCGAAAGATTAAGATTAAAATTCAAACTCGAATAAGAATTTTTACCAAATTTGCTTCATTTTTTTACTAAAATTTAAAGAAAGAATAATAAATTCGCCTAAATTCCTAAAGATTATATTCGCAAATTAAAAAAGAATTCGAAATTTTATTAAAATCTTTTATTTTCATTTAAATCTTTAATTTTATTTTACCAATTTAATTTCCATTTAAATCTTTAATTTTATTTAAGATCCTAAAGTTTTGAACGTTCAAATGAACGAAATTGATTTATTTCTTCTAAAAATTTAATTTTTATTGCAATTATTTTGCGTCACTATCTAAAAAATTAATTAATGAGTTTCTAAACCTAAAATTTCAGTTTTTAAACTTGTTTATAATTAGTAATGTATTAAAATTTCTCGAATAAAAAATATTTCGTTCATTTAAACGTTCAAAACTTGAGGATCATTTTTATTTTACGAATTTAATTTCCATGCAAATCTTTAATTTTATTTTAGGAATTTACTTTCCATTAAAATCTTTAATTTTATTTTACGAATTTAATTTTCACTTAAATCTTTAATTTTTCTTTACGAATTTGATTTATAAATTTCTAAAAATAAACGAAAAAATAAAAAAAAAATTCGTTATAAATACCTAAATCGACAAGAAGAGAATAATCTCGAAAAGAAAATATATCACATGACTACTTTAGTACCTCTTTTTTGGTTTATTTGTCACCTCGTATCACTTCTGTTTGATCGATCTTCAAAAAAAAAAAAAAAAGAAAAAAAGAAGAGAGAAACAGACAAGAAGAAAAAAAATGATAACGCATCTGGGAGGAAGAGGATAAGTGGAAAAAATATTAGTAAACTAACGATAGTCACAGATAAAAGTAAGGGTCACCGGGTCATTCTTGTCTTCTAACGAGTTTCTTTTACCTCCTTCCGGTCTCACATTGATTATTCATACAACAGCACAAACACGACTGAAGGTAAAATGCAAACTGCTGCAATATCCCCTTGTATGTACACAGTCACTAAACAACATTTGACTCTTATTTCTATACTTTCTATACACTCTTCTGAACTACATCGTTCCGCACTCAATTTCCCATCATCAATTCAATCAAATTTCCGTCAATTTATGGAATTTTTAATTTTCATTTAATATTATAGCGAAAAGAAATTTCTTTGTTAAAAAAATTTATGTCTTAAAATCATTTTTGTATAAAAATATAATGTTACAATAAATAAATGTTTAACAGAAAGATAAATTTCTTTTCTTTTCTTTAAAAATTTTAAAGTTATGTCCCTGACTCTCTAAATTAAAAATGTTTGCTAATTAAAATAACGACTGACTTTTTGCTTTTAAATGATGGAAAATTTTACTATTAAAGCAATTTTTATTAAGTTATTCGTAAAATTTACTAATTCACAAACAAAAAATCAATTCAGATTAGTAAACAGTTTTTCTAATCCAAATTTAGAAAGAAATTTAGCGTCGTGGCTAATCATCGAAAATTATGTTTTCTTTCAGATTTTTTGACTTTTATCATCATTCACCTTGAGAGTTAAAACTTAAAAATAAATTCAAGGCACTTTTTTCACCTGAAACCTAAAAAAAGTTTTATTTTTTTCACTTAAAAAAAAAACGTTTTTCGACGCTAAACTTTAAGAACCTTAAAAAATATTCCTCTTTCTACTTGTCGTATTTATTTCTTCACACAAAATATGGTAAAAATTTCCAAAAACATTTACAATCTCACAGTTAAAAGGTTCCTGAAGTTGGCATCAATGCTCAGCATCGAAAACTATTTTTTATTATTTTTAGTGATATATTTTTACTAATTTTACTTCATTCATTCACTTAGGAAATAAAAAAAATGTTTTAAGAGTACTTTTTTAACTTTCAATTTTGGGAAAAATCAAGAAATTTCTTTGGCTTCTCCCAAAAAATATTTTTCGATGCTGAGCATCGATGGCAACTTCTGGGACCTCAATTAAAAATAATACCTAACTTAAATAATTTAAAATATTTTTTGTTTTAAATAATTAATATACAAAAACAATTTTCTTTTCTTGAAATTTCATTAACGAATGTCAAATGGCCTTTCAAGAAAAAAAAGAAGCAAACCTAAAAGATGAGTAAGAAAATTAAAAAAAAAATTCGTTTTAATTTAATCTTTTCGTGTTTTTTTTTAAATTCGTTTTTTAAATATCGTATATCAATAAAGAATAAACTTTGGCGATTTATGAAACGTTTTACAGCAAATGGGACTTTAGAATTGCATATCGATAATGCATCTTCTTATCAGAGACATACATGAGCACTTTGTCTTATCGTTATTGTGCCATTTAAGAAAATTCCAAAGATTTATCCTTTTCACTGATGATTTATAAATGACAGCTGATATATTATATATACTAAGTGTTCGCTAATCATTTCTTTTTTTGTTAAAAAAAAGAGACCGAAAAAAATAACAGAAATCAAAATACCCAAAAAAAAGAAACTCAAAAACGAAGCGATTATAGAAAAAATTGTATCCCAAAATAAGTCGTGTAAATGAAAAAAAAAATGCTAAAATGTTTTTAAATGCTGAAAAAATTAATGGTTATAAAAGCTAAGATGATATTTTTTTCCATTTCATTTTTTATCTTTAATGAAGTTCGATAATTATATTCGAAAATAAAAATATTTTATTTTGCTAATTAAATATTTTCAAAAAATACGATAATAAAATTAAAAAATGGAATAAATTCGACATTTATATAGAAAGAAATTAATTTTCTAAATGAACAAAATGTACATTTTAACGAAATTGTAAAAAAAATCGTCTTTCGAAAATTTATTGGGATACGATTCCTGATCCCCAAGTTTTGAACGTTCAAATGAACGAAATATTTTTTATTGAAGTTGTTTTAATAAACTCCTAATTATAAAAAACTTTTAAAACAAAAATTGTACGTTTAAAAATTCAGTAACTAGTTTTTTGAATATTGGAGCAAAATAATTGCAATAAAAATATAATTTTTAGAAGAGATAAATAAATTTAGTTCATTTGAACGTTCAGAACTTTAGGATCTTTACGATTCCAAAATATATTTAGATCTATTAAAATTTAACCAAGTTGAAGTCCACAACGTTGATCAACGAAAAAAAATTGTTTACTAAGTAAATTAATTAAAAATAATTGCATTAATATTGACACAAAAATATTTAAACGAAAAGATTGAAGTTTATGTTTTGATGATAATTATTGTACAATAAAATATTAAATAAAAAAAAATATTTTATTGCATTAAAAAAATTTTTTTCGTTAATAAACATTCTGAACTTTAACTTCGTAAAATTTACAGAAGAGAATTATTTAATGAATTGATATTTACTTTTTAAATCTAGTTTATAACAATATTCCAATAATTATTACCTTCGTAGCTATTTTCAAATTGATAATTATGTATAAAATTTCCAAACTGAGTAATAGAAATCGAAATTGAAAATTTTTGGTTACATTTATCCTTCGTAATTATTTATTCAATTAATAATGAATCAATTTGTTTGAATAATGCAATAAATTTACTAAATTTCCAAATTCGAACTCTAAATAAAATAACATAATTTTGAATTTAAAATAATTTTCTCGGAATTACTCAATTTAGTGATAATTGCATAATTATTAATAACGTCCAATTTCATTATTATAGTCAATATTTCACATACTTTTCTATTTTTAAATTCTCCTAAATTTTTGTTTAAAAAATAGTTTACAATCTCTCGCTTAGTAATTTAAAACAATTTATTTTCAAAAATTCCATAAATAAGATCCTAATGTTCTGAACGTTCAAATGAACGAGATTTATTTATTTCTTCTAAAAATTAAATTTTTATTGCAATTCTTTTGCTTCACTATAAAAAAAATTTATTACTGAGTTTGTAAACATAAAATATTTAGTTTTTAAATTTTTTATGATTAGTAATTTAATAAAATATCTTCAATAAATAATATTTCGTTTATTTGAACGTTCAAAACTTTGGGATCATCCATAAATTGAAAAATATAATATCAGATGAAATTTCGAATATTCGTTTTTGCCTTTACAATTCAAGCAAATCAAATGAAATTGAAATAGAGAAAATATATTCGAAATTCTTTTGTCATATCTCATTTATTTTCTTACGTCAAAACTTAAAAAATGCAATTTTATTCCACGAGAATATATATATGCGTCAATAATATGAAAAAAAATTTTCTCAAATACAAAAAGAAGAGAGTATAGAGAGTACAAAGTGTGACCCAGATATTTTCCTGTCGTTTTATACAGATGGTTTAGATATATAATGATGTATACACACTTTGAGGAATATAACCGAGAAAACTGGACAGCTATTATCATCATCATCATCATCACCACTGTTGAAGCTAAATTTCCGCAAAATTTCGTATATAAATAAATTTTGAATTTGTCTACGAGCCAAAGGCAATTCGTGAAAAGCACGTGCTGCTTCTGATTCTGCTTTGCTCTACAAGAAAGGATAAGAGAGTATACGAATGCAGATAGAAAATGTCAAAGCAGAAAGACTTGCTCTCTATGAGAGGAAAAAAGAAAGAGAAAAAGAGATAGAGAGACAGAGAGACAGACAGAAAGTTTAAGACGCTTTGAAAAGCAAAAGATGCTTCTTTGCCAAGAAATTCGAGTATCCTCTCTTAAACGACTATATGTACTGCATCCCAAGTACAGTGACTTTTCGAAATTTGTCAGCAACATAAATAGAATATGCATCGTCTATTAACAAGAAGGTCGACGACTGTTTTTTTTTTTTTAATTTAGTCCCAAATCTTCCAAAACAAACAACAACTTTCTTTAATTTGTCAGAATTTAATGGATGGAATTGAAAAATGTCTGAGTTTTCGATTTAATTAATGGAATAACAATTATAATACAATATACCTAATATAATAATAATAATAATAATAATAATAATAATAATAATAATAATAATAATAATAAAAATATTAATGTAGTAATAAAACCGATTTTGTTATTAATCTTTAACCTACAAAAATTTTAATGGATGGAATTAAAAAATGTCGGAGTTTTCAATTTAATTAATAGAATAACAATTATAATACTATAATACCTGATATAATAATAATAACAATAATAATAATAATAACAATAATAATAATAACAATAATAATAAAAATATTAATGTAGTATTAAATCCTATTTTGTTATTAATCTTTAATCCAAAAAAATTATTTTTGAATTATTTAATATATTATTCGCTTTTGATTGAAACCAATTTTTTACTTATTTTCCAGGTGATAGTTCGGTCTTTATATTCCAAAATAATTTATCAGTATTTTTATTATTACTATTTATTAGGTACTATTATTCAATATTTAATAAAAACCTAATTTATCAATAATTATTATTTACGAGGCTAAAGTTTCGAACTTTGAAATGAACGAAAATTTTTTTCACCTTCAATGTTTTTGAAAATTAATATCGAAAAAATAAAAATAATTGAAATTCAACAATATTTAGTTTAGAATTAATTTGTTTCAATCTAAAAAATAATTTTTTTATAAATAAAATACAAATTAGAAGAAGTAAAAAAATAATTTCATTCAATTGAACGTTCAAAAGTTTAGTAACATTATTATTTATTGAAAAGGTAATTAAATAATAATGAAATATTAATTACAAAATAAATTAAATAAATAAGAAAATATTAATTAAATAATAATTCGACTTCAATTATTATTATTTATTCATTATCATATTTATTATGAAATAATTAAATTTAATAATTTCGAAATTCAAAATTGCATCTGAAAGGAAAATATATTTTTTTTTCATTGCATAAATAAAAAACGTTAATTAAATAACAAATAAAGCATTGTTATCTGTCAGTAATACTAAAAAAAAAATAATAATAATAAAAAAATACATTAACCCTTGCATATACATTCGAAATATAATCCACGAATCTAAAATCGTTTGTCGCTCACACAGCGCATATCGTAAAGTTCAAGGTCGGCCAAGTTAGCGTTTTTATCCAGTCAAGAATAGAATCGACTTCATATACTAAAATTTCAATTGATAAAATGAGTTAAATTCCTTTTTCTTTTCTTTTAATTAAAAAAGGACAACAGTTTCATCCGTCTAATAATATTTTATCATCATCATTATTATTATTATTCGTTTCCAATTTTTTAAATAATTATTTCTAAATTTCTAAATTATTATTTTTAAATTCAATAATAATTATTTTTATTTTCAGTAATAATTCTTTTTATTTTCAGTAATAATTCTTTTTACACTTTTATCAATAATTACTTTCTAATTTGTCCACTTCTTTTTAATTTATAAACAAAAAATTATTGTAAAAGAACCTTAAGGAAATAAAAAATATTTTCTTTATATTTGTAGAATTTTTTTTTGTTACGTAATATTATATATAAATGAAGAAGAAATGTCAATTTTTGTGTATAAGTAAAATATGTAGGGAAATGAAAGAATTGTGTTCTAAAAATCAAAAATAGAGTTTAATTGCCTGACTGGATTTTCTAGGACTGAAAGAAGACAAACGAGTGTCATATAAACTTGCAACAACTACTGTCCCCGATTCACAGTTTTATCGCAAACAAGTTTTTTTAAGTTGCCCGAGGACGCCGGTAAAAGTGGAGTCTTTATCGCACGATTCTTTAGTGAAAAATAATTACCAACGACCTTCAAAAAGAAAAAAATTTCCCAAATACATAATTAAAAATGTTCTTTTAAATTTATTTACTATATTCTTTAAAGTGTTGCGAAATATTTTTTTCATTATTTCTAAGTGATTATTAATTACTTTTTAATTTATAATAATAATAACAATAATAATAATAATAATAATAATAATAATAATAATAATAATAATAATAATAGTTGTTATTATTATCATTATTAATTGACATATATTATTGATAATTATTAACAAAATTATAATTAATTATGTAATTAATAATTATTAAATTATAATTTATTAATATAGATTATTATCATAAATTATTTAATTTGATATTCACTTAATTATTATAATAATACATTTTTAAATTGTTACAAATATTCTTTCAAAATTCTCGAAAAGAAATATGTAACACAAAACAAAAAATGACAAAAATGGAGAACCATTATCTTAAAAGAATTCATTTTGAATTTAAAAAAAGAAATAATGCTGCACGGCAGTTTACTTATTTTCCACGAAATGTCATGTAATCTTTTCTTATACAAAATATAAAATTATGTCGAATATTTGCCTTTCTGTCTTTTTAATAAATTGAATGACATTTATCATGTTCAAAATATGCGTTTCCCCCACATATATGTATACAAAATATAACCGCGAATAAAAAAATAGAAAAAAAAACTTCTCTTTTCTCTGCAAAAAAGAAACATATAATCAAAATAATTTTCCTGTCTTTTGTTGTAAATGTTAAAAAAAATGGCGTCTGCATCAAATAATGAGATTATTTTTGCTTCTTTTCCCACATAAGAAACGCCTTGAAATCGCCGCAAGCTCAACGAGACGCAACGAGGACACACGCGATCGCAATCGATTTCTTTCTTGGAGAAAACTTTTCGATACATTAAACCAAAGAGAAAATTATAAACAATAATAATAAAATTTTTGTATTAAAAATAATATTTCACGTAAAAAAGAGAAAAAGAAATTTTGTTTCCAAAATTTTCTGCAGGAAAAAGAAAATTGCGCACACTGATAACGGTTGGGAAAAATTTGCCAAAAAAAAAAAAGAAAATGACGAGTGATCAAGTTATAATTGACTAGAAAAAAAGTTCAATTGATCGAAGGCGATTATCATTCTGGTGAAACAAATTATTTTCAGTAGTGGGAGTGTGATTCAAGGCCATCTTGCTTTTAGAGGCGAGAACACTCGGGTCCCGATTGGGTGTCGGCGTCATTGAACTTGAACTCTATGTCTCACAAGAATCAGTCCGAAAACATTGAGAATCGTTTTCTAAGTAAGATTACCCGATTTCAAAGAATATTTCTTTTTAGACGAAGTTGAAGTCCACAACGTTGATCAACGAAAAAAATTTGTTTCATTTATTCCAAAAATTATTTTTAATTTAATATTTATTTATATAACAATTATTATCATAACATGAACATCAATCTATTTTTTCTAAATATTTTTATGGCAATATTTCGGCTTTATTTTTTTTAATTTATTAAGTGAATAATTTTTTTCGTTGATAAACGTTGCGGACTTCAATGTCTTCTTTTTAGACGAAAAAAAACCGCAGACTTTTACGTCATTTTTTCAATTAAAATCGATGTCAGAAAACGAAATTCTTCATTTAGTCGACAATTTTGTCAATTTAACAAAAAAAAAAAATTAATTTGCAGGAGGAAAATAAATTCCTACACTACAATAATTATTAAGAAAATTTAAAAAAGTAGAACAGTTTAAAGTAAAAATTATATTCACTTGACATATTTCACGTCAATAGAAAGATCATAATTGTTTCTAAATTCATAAAAAAAATTCCCATTGACAATATTTTCTAACCTCAAATTTCCCAATTCGAAGAATTTTCTTATTCACAAGACAAAAAAAGCAATATATAAGCCACTGGTTTGGGCAATGGAAACAACAAAAGGGAAACTAAACGCAAGAGAGTGAAAATGTTGAAAAAGAATAGAAAAACATACCTTGCAAATGCACCGCTACATCGACAATTAATAACAAAAAAGTCCGGGATTAATGCAACTATTTTCACATTATTAAGCTAGCAAGCAAGTAATTAAATAAAAGAAAACTTTATCTGCCCGTTTGAAAGATATCTAAATAAAGTATACACACGACATGCGAACTACTTCCCGGGAATTTGATCCAGATTACGAACCCTGCCCTGTCCTTACGAAATCGCATTGTTGCGAATATGACCTACCCACTCTTCACTCTGTCACAAACGTAAACAAACAAGAGAGAGAAAAAAAGCTGATTCAAATAAACAATGACACAATTCTTTAAACGTTCATCCGACAATAATATACCTCGTAACATAAAAATTGTTCAGCCATTTTTGTCAACTGTCGAGACACAATGTATACATGTATATAAGAAAGTGACTTTTGAGGTTATGTACTTACATAATACGCGTCGCTTCGTGATATTCCAGATGATTAGTGTCACTGTCCGTAATTAAGTGAAAAATCCGATGGTGACGTAGCACTAATGAAGTACACTTTTATACACGTGCACGGCACTGCTCTCTTGATTTTTTTTTATCAATACATATATGTATATTCCACAATGACTGCGGTTTGGTTTTAAAACACGAGTCGAGAAATACACGACAAAATTTTCAAGTGAACAATATTTTCTTGTCCGGGCCTTGTAGTAGACGCGGCATTAAAGTTTTCTCTCGATGTATTTGGAATGGCTTTTTAATCAGCCATTCAAATTGATTGATAGTATGCACGAGCAGGTATGCGATGTAACGAACAAATAAAATCAAATGCGTACAACTACCACTTACCGCTGAGAGTGCAAGCGCGCGACTGCGGCACTCGGCCACTACGCGCCGGCTTCGTAATTCTCCGCATCGCCACTGTGGCGCCACTGATGCCCCGCCCTGTATTCCCATCTATATCACACCGGTTCAACGTATTTTCGGGAAAAATGCTAAAAAAATCGATACAATTTTCAATGATAATTACTTGTTGTCAGTTTATGTTAAGCGAGTCAGTGTTTTCATTCAAGTAGTCCAAGAAACTTTTATTAATCGTTTCATGTTGGAGGATTCTTCGACTAATCGATAAACAAAATCGAAATACGCGATAATTTGTAAGTATTGCCAAAAGTTTCTAATCATATGATCACACAATAATGGACTCGTCCATATAAAAAATCGTACTACACTGAAATTTGTCAAGTATTGATACAGTTTTCTTTGTTTAGAGTTTTGCAGAAATTTATTCGACTTCAAGAGGAAAATCGATCAGTTTGAATGGAAATATTCGTCACCAAGGACACAAAGGAGATAAAAAGACGCGGTATTTATTTTTTTATCTCAAATGCAGTGTGCAAGTAAGATTCCATAATTATCTAAACATAACCCCATATGCATATTTATCAAGTTTTCGAATTGTTTTGTCATGATTTTTCGATAACAATGAAATTTTGACTCTTTTTGTTTTTAATTGAAACAAAGTTTTTCGATTTGCGGAGAAATTCGTCTTGACAAAATTCTATTGTTCAACAATGGGCGAAATGAGATCATTTGCTGTTGTTGCAGATTTTCGTGATAGTATTTTGTTTCCGTCAAAGTTTAATGCAGTGTTTGATGAAAACACGGAGCATTGTTGCTGAAAACAAAACATATACACGAAAATCAGTAATGAATTTTCGTTCTTTGTTGCTCGATTAAATTTGCATAATCTGAGTTATTCCAAGGGGAGGGGGGAATTAATATTGATTAATACTTATCGACAGTGCATGAACTTTTTGTTTATTATCGACAAGATCGAATTAACTAACCTAACCTAACTATTTGGTTAGAAAATTAACCAAAAAATGGGAAAATTAGTTTTATTATTAATTGAAACCGAATTGGATAATTTCGTAAATGTGATTGTCTATTATTTTCACTTAATTAACATAACCTAAAAAATAAACACAACAAATTATTTTATTGTCAGTAAATAATAGGCATGAATATTATATTTGTATTAAAATATGTTGAATATAAATATATTGCATTCTATTATTAATATTAATGAAATTAGTTAAAAATAAAAAAATTAAAATTTATTTAAAAAAAATTAATCATTTAATTAAAACTAAAAATCAATAATTCAATTAAAATTTAAAAATAACTGTAAATTGTAATAAATATTGTATTCTATTATTAATTAATTATATTAGTTAAAATAAAAAAAATTAATCATTCAATTAAGACTAAAAATCAATAATTCAATTAAAATTAAAAATTAACTGCAAAAAAAAAATAAAAATAATGTGGTATTAAAATATAGTATATTCTATAGAAAAAAGTAGTTTTTACAATTTGGAATAATTCAAATTAGAAAGAAAAATGTTTGAGTTAGAAAAAATTGTAATTTAATTTGTAAACAAATGCAGCATTTATTTGCAGAAATAAAAATGCATTTACTTGGAAACATTATGAGAGTTTAATAACAACATTATGACCTACAAAATGTTTACATTAATGAATTTTCATTTTGTGATGCAGTTTTAAAAAAGGAAATTTTACTGTTTGCATTACTTTCTCTGATCATTGAACTTTCAATGACATTTGCATATACGTATTTTGCAAAACTAACCGCTGATGATTCATTGACTCAGTAAAATCCAATTAATAGTCAATGGAAATTCACAGTAGATATACATTTCTGGATCTAATTATCGCACTGATAATAATTTATGCAGTCTTAATATATATAAATATATATATATGATAAACTGAAACTTCTATTGCGGCTTATCTCTATTCTAATCAATAATATAATAATCGCAATTAATGTTACTATAATTATTGTTGTTATAGAAAAATAAATAATATCTATTTTTATTATTATAATTATTACTTAATAATTAAATAATATTTTTAAAAATATAAACAAATTAGTATTATAGTAAGTATTTTTAAAAAAATTAATATAATTAAAAATAATAATAGCAATTCTTATAAATAATACTATCATCATTATTATTAATTAGATTTTTATTTTAATCAAATTATTCTTAAAAAGTTGGTTAAAATTTTAATTTTGGCTTTAAACTCTCTAAATTTAAATTAGTAGAATTCTACTAAGAAACAGTAAATTTTTACTAATTTTTAGTAGTTTTCAAAAAGAAACTTTTCACCTTTTTAATTAGTAGGATATTAATAATTTTTAGTAAAATTCTACTAATGTTTTAGTAGAATTCCACTAATTAAAAAATAATTAAAATTCAATTATTTTTAAAAGTAATAAAATTCTTCGGAAAAATTCAATTATATTCAAAAATTTTATTAAAATTCATTAAAAAATTTCAATTATTTTTTTTAAATTAACAATATTTATCACACGATTTTAATTACCTTTTAAAGTAATAAGATTCAATTATTTTCGAAAATTTTAATATAATCCATTGCAAAATTTGAATTATTTTCAAAAGTAATAATATTCTTCGCAAAAATTAAATATTATTCAATATCTAGTATTTTTATAAAATTTACCAAAAAAATTTAATTATTTTTTAAAAAAAATTAATAAAATTCTACAAAAACTTTTAATTATTTTCAAAAAATAATAAAAATTTCACAAGAATTTCATTAATAACAAATTTTTTAAATAAATTTTTATAATTTTTTTTTATAAATTTCTTCGTAATGATTCAACTATTGTCATAATTATTAAAATTTTACCGGGATTCAATTATTTTCGTAAATAATAAAAATGTTTTTAGGAATTCAATTATTTTCAATAGCATTTTAATCGAATTCATAGAAAAAATTCTTGAAAATTTTATTAAAATTCGTCCAAACAATTCAATTGATTAAAAATTTGTTGATAAAATTTTTATTAGGAATTGAATTCCAAGAAACATTCAATTATTCAATAAATTATTTATTTTTGTATTTAAATAAATGAATTGTGGTAGAATTTTCTCATATAAACATTGATTTAAAAATAGATTTCAGTTTAAATCTTAGATTGTAAAAAATAATTGAATTTGGAAAATTTTTTTTACATTATCTTAAAAATAATTGAATTTTTACCAAAAAAAGTTGTATTAAAACTTTTTAAAATGTTTGAATTTCTGCTAAAATTCTAATATTTTTTAAAATAATTAAATTCTTGCGGAGAATTATATTACGACTATTGAAAATAATTGATTCCCTGCAAAGATTTTTACTATATTACGAAAATATTTAAATTTTTGTGAAAACTTTTATTAAAACTTCTGCAAGTAATTAAAGATCTGCTAAGAATTTTGTTATTTTTAATTTATGCCTAGAATTTTATTAAAATTTTTAAAAATCATTTTAAATTCTTGTTAATTTTTTACAAGAATTTTTGAAAGTTTTAATAAAATTCTTTGCAAGAATTCAATTATTTTCATAAATAATAAAATTGAATGCAGAATTTCAATTATTTTTAGTATCAATTTTAATGGAATTTCTCTAAAAATTTAATTATTCTTAAAAATTTTATTAAAATTCGTTAATAGAAATCAAGTATTTGATAATTTGTTGATAACAATTTTTTATGGGAATTTAATTTTAAGAAACATTTAATTATTCAATAAATTATTTATTTTTGTATTTAAATAATTGAATTATGTTAGAATTTTCTCATAAACATTGATTTAAAAATAGATTTCAGTTAAAATCTTAGATTATAAAAAAATAATTAAATTTGGGAAATTTTTTAAAAATTGTCTTAAAAATAATTGAATTCTTACCAAAAAAAGTTTTATTCAAACTTTTTAAAATATTTGAATTTCTGCTAAACTTCTAATATTTTTTAAAATAATTAAATTCTTACGGATAATTTTATTAAGACTATTGAAAATAATTGATTCCCTGCAAATGCTTTTTATTATTTTACGAAAATATTTAAATTCTTTCGAAAAATTTAATTTAAATTTCTGAAAGTATAATTAAAGATCTGTTAAAAATTTTGTTATTTTTAATTTACACCAATAATTTTATTAAAATTTTTAAAAATAATTGAATTTCTGTTAATTTTTTACATGAATTAAATTATTTTTGAAAATTTTAATAAAATTATTTGCAAGAATTCAATTATTTTCATATAAATAATAAAATTTAATGCAGAATTTCAATTATTTCTAGTACAATTTTAATGGGATTTCTCTAAAAATGTAATAATTCTTATAAATTTTATTAAAATTCGTTAATAGAATTGAATTTTAAGAAACGTTCAATTCTTCAATAAATTATTTAATTGCGTTTTATTTTTATTTAAATAATTGAATTTTAGTAGAATATTCTAATAAAAATTGAATTGTATTTCATGAAAATGAATTTCAGTAAAAATTTTAGATAATCATTGAATGTATATTAAAAGCAATATAGCGTGAATTTTAAAAAAATAATTGAATTTTGTAATTAATTTTTTTGAAAAAGTTTAATTGAGTTTTTTTAATACTATTTTCTGTTTCTATTTTCTAATATTTATTTAATAAAAGAATTTAACTAATAATCAAAATTTCGTACAATTAAATATTGTAAAGAAATGAATTTGAAAATTGTCAAAGAACTTTTTCGAAAATTATTAAAAATAATCGATATAAAGAAGAATTTTAGATAAAAATTGTCAAAAATAATAATTAAATTGATGCACTGAAAAAAAATTTATGTGATTCAAATAATCGATTATTTAGGATCCTAAAGTTCTGAACGTTCAAATGAACAAAAATTATTTATTTCTTCTAAAAATTAAATTTTTATTGCAATTTTTTTACTTCACTATCCAAAAAATTAATTACTCAATTTGTAAAAGTAAAATTTTAGGTTTTAAATTGGTTTATGATTAGTAATTTATTAAAATATCGTTAATAAAAAATATTTCGTTCATTTGAACGTTCAAAACTTTGGGATCATGATTATTTGACTATTATCAAATAAATATTTACTTGAATCAAATAATTTTTATTTGAATGAATTTAATATTATTTGCTTCAAATACTGAAATATTTTATTCAAATACAATTTATTTGATTCAAGTAAATATTTATTTGATACACTGAAAAAAATTTGTTGGAGAAATTCAACTACTATTGGGTAGTAGAGTGAAAAGTAGTTAAATTAATTACTTTTTTAGTTGATCTAATACTGTTTGTATAGTAAATTTTACTACTTCTTTTGTAGTTAAAAATTTAGAATTCAAGCAACTAAGAAAAGTAGTTAAATTTTAAAAATAACTACAAAATCTTGTTGCACTAACTACATTCTCAATTATTTTAACTAGTTTTTGATGGTTAAAACAAGTTTTTAAAAATCTTTGGGGACTTATTGAACTAAGGAGAGTAGTTAAAAAGTAGTCAAATTTACTAAGAATTTTTTTGAGTGTAATAGTCAAATAATTGGTTATTTGAATCAAATAATTTTTTTTTCAGTGTAATGTTTTTAATTATTATAAATTATTCTGAATAATAATTTATATTAATTATTATCAATTATTTTTATTAATAATTAATATTAATTATTTCAAATTATTTTTATTAATAATTAACATTAATTATTATAAAACATGAAGAAATCGATGACTTCGAGTCGAAGATTCGTAGTTATCGATTTCTTCATGTTTTATAGTTTTGAAAAATTGAATTTTAAGTAAAATGTTTTCTTATATTTGATTCGGCCTGATTCTATTTTTGTCAGTTGGTCCGCAAATGATCCATAATTTTTAATTTTTGGTCCGTAAAGTCCGTATTTTGAAATACTTTCACTGTTTCGATCCCTGATTCCTTCTTTTGTGCGGAACTACCCATATGGTAAATTTCCCTCTCAATGACATGGAAACTAAAGAAAGATTATAGAGTTGAGAGATGAGAAAATTGCGTGAAACGGTAGAAAGGTTGATTAATTCGAGAATTCTCGGGTAAAGCTAAAGGCTTTATGTATTTCGAGGAATATATTCATATGTGCCTTCTTTTATACACACACACACAGACTCACATATAGATGTAGAATAAATGTGAGAGAAGCGAGAGTATATATAAGGAAGAAGGGATAGCTAGAGAAGGCTGGTTGCATTTTGACGGTAATCTGTGGTAGGAGGCATGTAGGACGAACGGATGGAGAACGTCGTCGTCGTCGTCGTGCTCGACTCAAGCGACGAGAGTGCAAGCGCAAGGAGTTTGAGATGGTGTGCTTGTGAGAGAGTATATAATGATGAGGGGCGTCAGAGGCAGGGAGGGTACAGGGGCAGTGGATCGAGAGAGCAGAGAGAGAGAGGATGGAGACCGGCGAGTCTTGCTTGTGCAAAAAACAAAAGTGCATCTCGGCACAAGATGGCCGTCGCTTCACCGACTCTCAAGGTTATACCTCCTTCTCCTCTTCCTCCTCCTTCTTCTCTTCTTCCTCCTAAAGCTTCTCATATATATATACACGAAGGGTACAGTCCAGCAAGTAAAGACGCTGGAATGCGCGAATGTAAGGCAGAAAGTTGAGTTGATTTTATAACAGAGCCCTTATCGCATTTTTTCTCATTTATCACTCACTCATCCTGAATTTGATAATATAATTATTTTCCCTTCATTCAGTTTATAAACGATTTTCCCCAATTATTTTCAAATGATTTCAAATTGATTCATTTTTTAAAAAGCAATTCGTCGAGTTTCAGTTTACTCCAAATTTTCATGTTTGTCCATTTCTTTTTCGCCTCTACCCAAACTCTTTGGCCTCCTTTTTTTTCAGCACTCTCTTGATCTCTCAATTGTGCAATAAGAATGACCGCAGACTCCCTACATTTTAAATTAATTGTGCGTTTCTTTTTTTTTTTTTTTTTATTTTCAAAGACGATTTTTACCTTTAAATTTTGTGCACTCTCTAAATCTGAATTAGTAGAAAGTTACTAATGAAATGGTGAAAAGTCGTCCACTAAATGATTTAGTAATAATTCTACTAACAATTAGTAAAATTTTACTAATTGTTAGTAGAGCGTTACTAATTGATTAGTAGAATTCTACTAACAATTAGTAGAACTGTTTTGTTAATAGTCGATAAAACAGTTTCACTAATTAATTTAGTGAAAAAGTGACTTTCAATTAGTAGAATTCTACTAAAACATTAGTAGAATTTTACTAAAAATTAGTAATATTCTACTAATTAAAAAGGTGAAAAGTCGTTCATGAAAACTACTAAAAATTAGTAAAATTTTACTAATTCTTAGTAGAATTCTACTAATTCAGATTTAGAGAGCAGGTTTTGGCTATTTGTTGACTTGGTGAATTTAAAAGATCGTAAAGTTCTGAACGTTCAAATGAACGAAATATATTTATTTCTTCTAAAAATTAAATTTTTATTGTAATTATTTTGCTTCATTATCGAACAAATTAATTATGGAGTTTGTAAAGGTAAAATTTTGGTTTTTAATTTTTTTTATGATTAGTAATTTATCAAAATATCGACAATAAAAAATATTTCGTTCATTTGAACGTTCAAAACTTTGAGATCATGAATTTAAGTGAATAATAATCACTTAACTTTTTTCGTGTATTTTTAATTTCGTCTGAAGGTTTTATTTCGTCTCTTGTTTGCAGCATGTTGACTGCTATCGCTTTTATGTATGTGCATTACGTAATCATTGCACTCGCATGGTTAGAGTTGAATAATAAAATTTGATTTTTGACCGAAATTTATTTTATCGAAAATCTATTTTTAGAACAAGTTTTTTTGAAAAAATAATAATTAGGTTAAAAAAAAATTCTTTAGAGCTTTAAATAAAAAATAAAATTATTATTAAAATAACAAGTACTCCCTAAATTTGAATTAGTCTACACTGAAAAAAATTTATTTGATTCAAGTAACCGATTATTTGACTATTATCAAATAAATATTTACTTGAAGCAAATAATTTTTATTTGAATCAATTAAATAATATTTGCCTCAACAGGGTGTCTACTAACCGGGAAATTTGGGAAATAACCGGAAATTTAACTTAACCGGGAAAAACCGGGAATTTTTGCACCAAAATGAAAAAAAGTTTTATTATTTTTATTTGTTTTTAAAAAAATTACTTTTTATTTTAATTTTTATAGATATTTATACTCTTCTCCAACTTTCAATTAGTTAAAAAAATTAATTTGATAATAAAAGTCATGCACTAATTCAAACAGATTATATAAATAAATTTTAAAAAATTATGGACTGAAAATGTGTAATTGAATTTGTTAAAGAATTTCTAAAGAAACTTTTTAACAAATAAAATTTTCAAAGTATTTTAATTTAATAATTAATAATTGGATTTTATAGTCACATTTTAATGAATTCATGTTTCTTAGTGCGAAGATTAATAATTAAAATTTTTATTAGTTAATTTAAAGAAAACGATATGCACTTAAAATTTTCTATTAAAATTGAATTCTCGCAAATTTTTTTTTTAATTCTGGAAAATAAAATTGTTGAAATTTTTCAATTTCATTGTTTCGAGATAAATTTAATTTTTCTAAACAAATAATTGAAAATTTTTGAAATAATTGAAATTTCTTTACTTTATTTTTTGAAAAATTATTTAATTCTTTTAAATAATTTAATTTAAATTTTCCGAAAATAATCTCAGTGATCGTAATTATTTTATTTTTAAAATATAAAGTCGCTTTTAAAGTTTTAAATCAATTTTTTGCTTCTAAAAGTTATATTATTCTATTATTATTCAATAGTTATAATTATTGAACTTCTCTTAAATTTTTATAATTTCAAATTTCTGAATGTTCAAATTAATTATATTTATCATTTCTTACGCAAATTTAATGTTTATTACTTATTAAGTAAATCATTAATTATCACTGCTTTTTTTAAAATTGTCATACAATTCTTCTCAGAAATTAAATTATTTTTATAAATAATATAATTCTTTGGAAGGATTTCAATTATTTTTGTAAATTGTAAAATTCTTTGCAGAAATTCAATTATCATCAATAGAATTGTAATAAACTTGGAAAAGAAAATTTCAAATTATAATTGTAAAAAGACAAGATTATTTTTAAAAAATTGAAAATATTATTTTCCAAGTTTTCTATTAAAATTATTATTTTTTTATGTTGGAAATCAAATTTAAATTTAAATTTTTTGAAAAAAGAAAACCGGAAAAAAATTAGGCCATAACCGAGAAAAACCGGAAATTTTCTTGAATGAAAATAGTAGACACCTTATTCAAATACAATTTATTTGATTCAAAATTAAAATTATTTGTTCCAAGTAAATATTTATTTTATTTATTTTAATAGTCAAATAATCGGATATTTGAATCAAGTAAATTTTTTTTTTAGTGTACAATAGAATTAAATCTATTGTTGAAAGTTAGTATACTAATAAAAGTATTGACTAATTTTGTATTAGTTTATTAAAAAAAAATAAGTCTTGCTTCAAAGATCCTAAAGTTCTAAACTTTCAAATGAACAAAATTTATTTATTTCTTCTAAAAATTAAATTTTTATTGCAATTATTTTTCTTGACTATCCAAAAAATTATTTACTGAGTTTGTAAACGTAAAACTTTAGTTTTTAAATTTTTTTATGATTAGTAATTTCTTAAAATATCTTCAATAAAAAATATTTCCTTCATTTGACCGTTCAAAACTTAGGAATTATTTGTTTCAACCCAAATTTTAACTAAAACAATTTACATTAGCCCCAAAATTTAATATATAACTGATTGAAAAATAAATTTTAAGACATATATAATAATTGTCTTTTTTTTAAAGCCCAAAAATGAATTAAATTTAGGAAAAAACCCATTTGAGCAGTAATTACTTTTAGACTTTGTTTTTACAATGTAAAATCATCCAGAAAAATGTTACATTTTATTTAAATATAATTTTTATGACTGCAAAAAAATTGTATTTGTCAAAGAAACTACTAACTTATTTATTTATGATAATAAAAATTTTATTTTTTAATACTCATTAAATTTTAAAACTAGTTAAAAATAACTAATTGTAATTATTACTAAAATGGTGACTGACATATTGATTTGTCAATTAGAAAAAAATAACTACTCTCTAAATTTTAATTAGCAAAAATTTTTACTAATTTTAATTTAACTAGTGACTGACTTTTTGCTTTTGACTTACTAATTTTCATTAATAATTAGCAACATCTTTAAAGTATTAGTAAAATTCTACTAATAAATAGTAATTTCTACTAATGATTTCTACTAGTAATTGAGTTAAAAAAATTAGCATTACTTCGTATAGTGATTTCTACTACTCTATTAGTAAAGAAATATTAATTTTTTTAACTTAAATAGTAAAATTAAAAAGTCATTTCTACTACTTTTGTTAGTAAAAATAAATTGTAATTTCTACTAATTTCTAAGTAAAATTAAATAGTCATTTCTACTACTTTTGTTAGTAAAAATAAATGGTAATTTCTATTAATTTCTAAGTAAAATTAAATAGTTATTTCTATTAATTTCACCCAGAGAAATTGTATATTTGTCTCAGAACCAACTAGACTTTTTATTTGTTTCAAATAAATTTTATTTAGTTTAAATAAAATTTTATTTAACTCAAATATATGTTTTATTTATGTCAAATAAAAATTTTATTTAAAACAAATAAAAAGTCTAGTTGGTTCTGAGACAAATATACGTTTATTTAAGTCAAATAAAATATATTTGGTCTAAATAATAATTTTCTCTGGGTGTTGTTAGCAAAATTAAATAGGAATTTCTACTAATTTCTAAGTAAAATTAAATAGTTATTTCTATTAATTTGTTAGCAAAATTAAATAGGAATTTCTACTAAACTTTTAGTAAAATTTTTCGTAATTTTAAATTTAAATTAGTAATAATGTTTACTAATTTGAATTAGTGACTGACTTTTTGCTTTGAATTAGTAAATTTTACTAACGCATTAGTAGAAATTACTATTTATTAGTTAAATTTTACTAATTCATTAGTAGATATTACTATTTATTAGTAAACATTACTAATTCAATAGCAAAAAGTCAGTCACTTATACAACTTAGTAAATATTTTGACTTAATTTAAATTTAAAAAAAAAATTGTTAGTGGAGAATAAATAATTATTAATAAATAAATAAATAACTATGTATATTTGTCCTAAAAATTTACATAAATTCTAATAAATATTTTATATTAGTCAAATATATTACCTAAATTTGAATTAGTAATAATGTTTACTAATTTGAATTAATGACTGACTTTTTGCTTTTGAATTAGTAAAATTTACTAATAAATACTCATTTCTATTAATTTATTAGTAAAATTGACTAATTTACTAATTTTTTTTTAGTAACGCAAAAAGTCAGTCACTAATTCAAATCAGTAAACATTTTTACTACTTTAAATTTAGACAGTAATATTCATATACTATTTTATTATATTGTTGTTTCAAAATTTGTTTATTATGGTCTTTAAACAAAATGTTTTGTAAAAATGTTTTGCAATAAAAAATACTCTCTGGAATAAAAAGAATCTTTATGCAATACGATCATTTTTTTAAATCTTGGGAAAATATATTGTTAATTGTAAAATTCAGAAAAAAGGATAAATTCCCAAATTATTAGGAAAATTTTTTTTGAAAAATACTTTCCCAAAAATTTCCGGGAATATTCGACAAATTGTTGAAAATAATGTTCTTCAAGCTGTTAGGGAATATTTAACAAATCTATTAAAAAAAAATTTTCTCTAAAAATTTGGTGAATATTCAAAAACATTTTGGAAATAAAAATTTCCACAACATTTTTCCAAAAACATATTAGGGAATTTTCAACAATTTATGGTCTGTTTACTCTTTGTCCCACTCGCATAATTAAAAAAAAATTAAGAAAAGTAAATTTCAAAATTTTTGGCAACTCTTACGACAATATTTCCTTTTCTCAATAAAAAATGATTTCTTTTCTCGTATATGAGATTCCTTTCAGAAGAAAGAGGGTAAATATCCGCACACACATATACATTGGTTTTACTCATATATCTATTGTCAAGAGTGAGAAAGGTTGACATTTCTAAATTTGACTCAAAATTGACACAAGATGAATAAAATAAATAAAAGAATATCAGGAAAAAAATTTTCTTTTCAATTATTTAGACATTTAGTATAATTTTAAATAATAAAAAAAGTGTATAAATTTACAAAAAATTTGTCAGAAGTGGGATTCGAACCCACGCCCACTACGTGGACTGCGACCTGAACGCAGCGCCTTAGACCGCTCGGCCATCCTGACGTGAGAGCAAAATCCGTAAACATCCTACAAGTAGATAGCTTCAATTTTCCCTTCATTTAGTACCCTATTCGTGTACTTAGACTATTGCCAGTGGTTAAATTTATCGATGAGCGGCTCTGAAATAGCTTTAAAGTGCGTTTATAGGAGAACAAATGGGCTATGCACCATCCAACTTTGTTTTAAAACGCTTTTTTTGTTGCTGTACTTTTAGTTATTTTTTTATATTTTCTTGTTTTTATCTTCATTTTTTACTTTTCTTTTTTTATGTTTGAGATAAATTTTTTTTATTTGTTAAATTTACCAAAAATAATTAATAATAATAATGATTCTATCCGAGTCTTAATTCGAAGTAATCGTTAACTTCAACACTTATTTAATTTACCAAAAATACTTTTTAAATTTTAATTAATAAAAATGTTTATTAATTTGAATAAATGACTGACTTTTTGTCTTTGAAATAATGATATTTACTGCACTGAATAAAAAATTTATTTGATTCAAATAACCGATAAATTATATGTAAAATGTTAGAAATTTATTATTAAATATTTACTTGAATCAAATAATATTTATTGGAGTCAATTAAATGTCATTTAATCCAAAAATTTCCGTATTTGAAACAAATATGAATTGAACCATTTAATTGACTGCAAAAAATATTATTTGATTCAATTAAATGTTTAATTGACTCAAAAAAATATTATTTGATTCAATAAAATATTTACTCGACTCCAAAAAAAATTATTTAATTAAATTAAATATTTAATTGACTCCAAAAATATTATTTGATTCAATTAAATGTTTAATTGACTCCAAAAATATTATTTGATTCAATTAAATGTTTAATTGACTCAAAAAAATATTATTTGATTCAATTAAATATTTACTCGACTCCAAAAAAAATTATTTAATTAAATTAAATATTTAATTGACTCCAATAAATATTATTTGATTCAATTAAACTTTTAATTGACTCCCAAAAATATTATTTGATTAATTTAAATTTTTAATTGACTCCAATAAATATTATTTGATTCAATTAAACATTTAATTGACTCCAAAAAATATTATTTCATTCAATTAAATATTTAATTGACTCCAATAAATATTATTTGATTCAATTAAACTTTTAATTGACCACAGAAAAAAAGAAGTGTTGTTTTAACACTAAAAGTAGTGTTAAAACAACACGCAACATTTTTAACCCATACGATGTGATTTTAACCTACATTTTGTGTTCAAATAACACCATGAGTGTGTTAAAATTAATGCATATTTTTAATGGCTGTTAAAATAACACCATCTTGAAAACTACACGCAACAAATTTAACACATATTTTTTTGTGTGACTCCAATAAATATTATTTGATTCAATTAAACATTTAATTGACCCCAAAAATATTATTTGATTCAATTAAATATTTAATTAATAATAGTCAGTTAATCGCTTATTAAAAAAAAAAATTTTTTAGAATAACGAATAGTAATTTTTATTAATTAATTAGTAAAATTAATAATTTAGAAGCAAAAATTCATCAGTCACTAATTTAAATCAGTGAACATTTTTAAACTAATTAAAATTCTGAGAGTTAACTAACTTTCAATTTAAGCTTCAATTTATTAAAATTTTCATTAATCCATATTCCCAGAAATGTAAATTTTAATTTTTCGGAATGTTTGTGATTTTAAACAATTCTCATTGATTATTATTAGACGAACTATTTATTAATTTAAGAAACTTTTATTTAATTAGAATAAGACACTTTTGTCCCACTTTTAAGATATTTATTTTTGCAGAGAACTTATGATTGTCACTTCTAAAATTAACTTAAATCTGTAGTATTGAAATTAAAAATAGACAGAAAAGACTATTTTTGATTTAAGATGTGAACGGTTGCAGACTATTTTTTGCTCTTTGATATGAATTAGTCGAATATAATTTTTTAAAAATACACTCTTTTCGTAAAGAAAAACGTTATATGTACTCTTTTAATTTGAATGAGTTAGAAATCATGGTTTTAACTACAAGGAAAAAAAAGAATTGTTAATATAAAAATGTTTTCAATTTTTCAAAAAACATCTTGTCTGTTCATAATTATAATGGAAAATTTGATTAATTTAATTTCATTAAAATTTATTGATACTAATTGAATTTCTGCTAAGAATTTTACTATTTATAAAAGTAAATGAATCCTTCCAATGAATGTTATTACATATTTATGAAAATAATTAAATATTTGAGAAGAATTTTATTAAAATTTTTCAAAATAATTGAATTTTAGTTTAATTATGATTGAAATTTCAGAGAATTTAAAAAAAAATTTTAATATAATTGAATTTCTGAGGAGAATTTTATTACATTTGAAAATAATTAAATTGTTTTTTTTAATTTTATGGAAATTTATAAAAATAATTGAATTCTTGTGAAGAATATTTTTCAAAAATAATATTCAAAAGAATGCAGTAAATCGGAAAAATAAAAAAAAAATAAGAAATAAAAATAATTGAAATAATTGAATTCTTTAGACAAAATTTATGATCCCCAAGTTTTGAACGTTGAAATGAACGAAATATTTTCTATTGAAAATATTCTAGTAAATTATTAATCATAAAAAATTTTAAATCTAAAATTTAACGTTTACAAACTAAGTAATTAAATTTTTTGATAGTGAAGCAAAATAATTACAATAAAAATTTAATTTTTGGAAGAAATAAATAAATTGATTTTTTAAAAAGAAATTTAGATAAACTCTATTTTTAATAATTCAATTCTTATGAAATTTTCATTCTTTTAGAAAATAATTGAATATTTCTGTAGAATTTTGTCAAATTTGTTTTTAAATAATTGAATACTTTTTGGAAATTTTATTAAAATAGTAAACATACAAATTATTAAATTAAGAAAAATTTTTGAAAATAATTGAATTTTTGTGGTGAGTATAAATGAATTTGTGTTATTTATAGAAATAATTGAACTTTTACAATGAATTTTAATAAACTTCCTAAAAGTAATTTAATTTTCTCGAAATTTTACTATTTATGAAAATAATTGAATGTGTTGCGAATAAATTTTAAAAAATAAAATTATAATTATGAGATGACTAACTTCCATTTATTATTTAGAAAAATTTAAATTAAATTCTTTAAAAAAAGTAAATTATTTTCAATAGAATTTACAGAAATTTTAATTACATAAAAATTTTTCAATTATTTGTTTATAAAAATTCAATTATCTTGAAATAACAGAATTAAAAAATCTTATTTAAAAAAAACTGCGAAAATTCAATTTTATTAAAAAATTTGAAGTGTATTTTTTAAGTTAACTATAATAAAAATTTTAATTATTAATCTTCGCACTAAGAAACGTGAGTACATTAGAATATGAGTCCTTATAAAATTTCATTATTTATCAATTATTAAATTAAAATACTTTGAAAATTCGATTTTAAAAAACTTTTTAATGAAATTCTTAAATTTTTTTTGTGTCCGAGGCTACTATTTTCTACTTTTTTTTTGTTATCGAGGCTACTTTTTCCTACTTTTTTTAAACTCATAATGGAGTGCGAAGCCTGCTATATTAACAATCTTTTTATCAACGTAGAATCTTTATTTTTTCCGTGTAACAATCAGTGACTGACTTTTTGCTTCTGAATCAGTCATTTGTAACTAATTTTTAGTTAAAAAATAAAAATTTTACTATTTTTAAATTAGTTACTAATTTTTTGCTTCCTAATCCGTTATTTTTAACTGATTCAAATTTAGAGAGTAAAATTTTTTTTTGAGAGCTTCCGTTTTTTTCTTTTATATAGTATATCTGATAAAAGAGGGAAAATATTTTGATAAAATAGAGAAAATATAGCAAAAGTGTATAAGAGAGGTTTTTTTATCAATTTATTAATAGACTCTTGATGTTAATAGACGACAGTGGAAAAAGTTGTGTATTGTCAGACGTGTGTACGTTCTCGCCTACTGCAAAAAGCTTTCCTTCTTGTTTGTATATATTTCCATATATCCTTTGAACGTTGTCTTTGCGTGAAGATCACATTTCAACCATCCATTGAACATGGATGTAAACAGCCATATCAATTACAAAAAGTGAATAATAAAATTGTTACAAAATTAAAACGAAAAAAAATTCCTTATTTACACGCAGCAGGATTGTGTTTGCATTCTCAGAAAATAAACATAATATTAACTGTTAACTATTTAAATTGTGATTTAATAAATTAAATTAATATAATTATTGCTCAATTAAACGAGGTATTAATTCAGAATTTTTTTTTCAATTAGTTTAGAATTTGAGTTTCGAACCTGATATAATAAAAAGTAAATATAATGATTTAAGATCATGTCTTAGAGCACTGGTTGCTTACAAGTAAAATTAGTTTTTGGGCGCAAAATAAATGTAAGATACTTCCAGGTCTAAAAATCAGTTTTCTAATCAGAAATTCAGTCAATGTTTAGACTAACGTTGTTTTAGTAAAAATCAGGATTAAAACAAGACTTATTTTCGACAGTGATGAGATAATAATTTTTAACAAATTTTATTTGATTGGAAAGCAAATAAGTCACTCGAAAATTGAAATCAAGTAAAATTATAACTAATTTTGATGCAGAGAGTAAAAGAAAAATTTTACTACAAAATTTAAATTTGGAGAGAATTTTTACGTAACATTGTCTCAATCTTGCCAGAGAATATTGTCAATTGACAATAGAAAATATTCACATTTTGAGTATTGATGAATAATGGAAAATAAAATTGAATGTTGTGCGAAAATGTTTTGTCAAATTTGTACAAAAAATGTGAAACGTATGATTATGAAATGTGATTCGGTAAAAGGAACACAAAAATTAAATACAAATTTAAATCTAGAGAAGTTAGTAAATGTGGACGTGAAATTTTGAAAGATAATATCGTGCAGTGGGTCACGAGGATTATATCCGAAAATTACAAGTCAATGAGCTTAATTAATGAATGCGATCAAACATTGGATGTGTGCCATTGAACGTCGATTGAGTGCGAACGATGCACTAGCAGACCTATTTTTAATTTTCATCCCTGGCACAAAGTTAAAGACGCTTCTATTTTCAGAAGGTCCCTACGGAATTTCATTCGTCATTGATCATCGCGAAAAACGAACTCGCAACATTATTATATATACTTACGTACTTTTACGCTCGCCTATTACAAATCCATTAGATTTTTTTCATAAAATTCATATTAAAAAAAAAAATAAAAAATTACAGCATTTTTTACATTTCAATCAAATCCAAATACTTTAATTAATTTAATGTTTTTATTACTAAACCGAGTTGAACAGCTCTCTAAATCTGAATTTGTAGAAACACAGTAAATCGAGAGATGTTAAAAAATTTTGCAGATCAAATTAACAGAAAAAAGATTAAAATAATCAATTTTGGTGTTATTTTTTATAATAAATGAAATTTTATTTTATTAAATTTTCTTATAAGTATAAAACATGAAGATATCGATAACTCCGAGTTTGGACTCGGAGTAATCGATTTCTTCATATTTTATAATAATTAAAGATGACCAAGTTAATAAAATCATTATTTTATATTATAAGAATATTATACTTCTTCAAAATTATTTTCATTATTTCAATACAATACAATTACTTTTTCAAAAATATTAATTTCAAAATTCAATTATTTCCAAAAAGTTTACTCTATATTTCTTTCAATATTCAATTATAATCTAAAATTTTAACTGAAATTCATTTTCATGAAATGAAAATAAATTTTATTAAAAAATTCTACAAGAATTTTAATTATTTAAATGCAAAAGTAAATAATTTATTGAATAATTGAATGTTCCTCAAAATTCAATTCTCATAAAGTATTTTAGTAACAGATTCTTTAATAATTCAATTCTTTTGTCGAATTTTATTAAAAAATTTTAGAATAATTACATTTTTAGAGAAAGTCGAATAAAATTGATAAAAATAATTAAAATTCTGCATTGAATTTTATTATTTATGAAAATAATTGAATTTTTGCGAAGAATTTTATTAAACTTTTCAAAAATAATTAAATTCTTGTAAAAAATTAACAGGAATTCAATTATTTTTAAACATTGTAATAAAATTCTTGGCATAAATTAAAAATAACAAAATTTTTAGCAGATCTTAAATTACTTTCAAAAATTTTAATAAAATTTTTCGGAAGAATTTAAATATTTTTGTAAAATAATAAAAATCATTGCAGGGAATCATTTATTTTCAATAGTCTTAATAAAATTCTCCGCATGCATTCAATTATTTAAAAAAGTATTAGAATTTTAGCAGAAATTCAAACATTTAAAAAAATTTTGCTAAAACTTTTTTTGGTAGAAATTCAATTATTTTTATGATAATTTTAAAAAAATTTTCCAAATTCAATTATTTTTTTATAATCTGAGATTTTAACTGAAATCTATTTTTAAATCAATGTTTATGAGAAAATTCTACCAGAATTTAATTATTTAAATACAAAAATAAAAAATTTATTGAATAATTGAATGTTCCTCAAAATTCACTTCTCATAAAGTATTTTAGTAATAGATTCTTTAATAATTCAATTCTTTTGTCGATTTTTATTAAAATTTTTTAGAATAATTACATTTTTAGAGAAAGTCGAATAAAATTGATAAAAATAATTGAAATTCTGCATTGAATTTTATTATTTATGAAAATAATTGAATTTTTGCGAAGAATTTTATTAAACTTTTTAAAAATAATTAAATTCTTGTAAAAAATTAACAGGAATTCAATTATTTTTAAACATTGTAATAAAATTCTTGGCATAAATTAAAAATAACAAAATTTTTAGAAGATCTTAAATTTCTTTCAAAAATTTAAAAAAAAAATTTTTCGGAAAAATTTAAATATTTTTGTAAAATAATAAAAATCATTGCAGGGAATCATTTATTTTCAATAGTCTTAATAAAATTCTCCGCATGCATTCAATTATTTAAAAAAGTATTAGAATTTTAGCAGAAATTCAAACATTTAAAAAAATTTTGCTAAAACTTTTTTTGGTAGAAATTCAATTATTTTTATGATAATTTAAAAAAAATTTTCCAAATTCAATTATTTTTTTATAATCTGAGATTTTAACTGAAATCTATTTTTAAATCAATGTTTATGAGAAAATTCTACCAGAATTTAATTATTTAAATACAAAAATAAAAAATTTATTGAATAATTGAATGTTCCTCAAAATTCACTTCTCATAAAGTATTTTAGTAATAGATTCTTTAATAATTCAATTCTTTTGTCGATTTTTATTAAAATTTTTTAGAATAATTACATTTTTAGAGAGAGTCGATTAAAATTGATAAAAATAATTGCAATTCTGCTTTGGATTTCATTATTTATGAAAATAATTGAATTCTTGCGAAGAATTTTATTAAAATTTTCAAAAACAATTAAATTCTTGTAAAAAATTCCCAGGATTTCAATTATTATTAAAAATTTAAATAAAATTCTTGGCATAAATTCAAAATAACAAAATTTTTAGCAGATCTTTAATTACTTTCAAAAATTTTAATAAAATTTTTCGGAAGAATTTAAATGATTTCGTGAAATAATAAAAATCATTGCAGGGAATCAATTATTTTCAATAGTCTTAATAAAATTCTCCTCAAGAATTCAATTATTTTAAAAAATATTAGAATTTTAGAAGAAATTCAAACATTTTAAAAAGTTTTAATAGAACTTTTTTTGGTGAAAATTCAATTATTTTTATGATAATGTAAAAAAAATTTTCCAAATTCAATTATTTTTTTATAATCTAAGATTTTAACTGAAATCCAAAAAAAAATTTGAATCTGAAACCTTTTCAAAATTTAATTATTTCTAAAACTTTACACTCTAATACTTTTCATATTCAATTATAATCTAAAATTTTAACTGAAATACATTTTTAAATCAATTTTTATGAGAAAATTCTACCAGAATTTAATTATTTAAATACAAAAATAAATAATTTATTGAATAATTGAATGTTCCTCAAAATTCAATTCTCATAAAGAATTTTAGTAACAGATTTTTTAATAATTCAATTCTTTTGTCGAATTTTATTAAAATTCGCATGAACATAATTACTTTTTTGAAGGAATTCAATTATAATTGTTTAAAAAATAATTGAAACGCTGCGATGAGTTTTATGAGAATTTTCACATTTATTCGTTTACAATTCAATTTTACAAAATTTCAATTATTCGAAAATTCTGCAATTAAATGTATATTGAAAAATAAAAACTTGAACTAATTTCAATAAAAATCCTATCAAACTTTTAAAAAGAATTAAGTCTACAGAATTTTTTGTCAAAAATATGAAAAATTAAGAATTTCAATAAATGTAGTTTGAAACTTTTTCAGAATTTAATTATTTCTAAAAATCCATGTTATAATGCTTTTAATACTTAATTATAATCTAAAATTTGAACTGAAATTAATTTTTAAAACCATTTTTATTAGAAAATTCTACGAGAATTCAATTATTTAAATACAAAATTAAATAATTTATTAGTTTCATGTTTCCTGAAATTAAATTCTCATAAAAAATGTTATTAACAAATTTTTTAAATCATTAATTCCTTTGGACAAATTTTAATAAGATTTTTAAAAATAATTACATTTTTCGAGAAATTTAATTAAAATTGCATTACAAATTATTGAAATTCTGCAATGAGTATTATTATTTATAAAAATAATTGAATCCCTGTAGAAATGTAATTATTTATGAAAATAATTGAATTATTGAGAAGAAATTTATAAAAAAATTAGTAAATAATTGAATTCCTGTAAAAATTTTATTATTTCTGGAAATAATTGAATGTTCGCATAGAAATTGTATTCAAATTTTTTTTGAATACTGTAATTCTTTTGGAAAATTTTATTGAAATAGTAGATATTGAAAATCATGAAATTTTAGAAAATTTTTGAAAATAATTGAAATTTTGACAAGAATTTGATTAAAATTCTGTAAAATAATTGCGAATGTCAAAGAAGAATTTTATTATTTATAAAGTGAATTGAAATTTTGACGAGAATTTTTAAAAAAATTTTTAACACAATTGAATTTAGTAACTATGTTACTAAGTTAATAAGTTGGCAATTATTTTAGTAACTAACCTACTATTCTCCTTGGAGAAGATGAATTCGTTGAATTTTTACAAATTCATGATTTTGGTGTTTTTCTTCTAAGGAATCATAAATTGAGCCAAAAAAATGAATCAACCTTTTAATTCATTTTCTGTCTCAAATTTGATATTCTCAAGAAAACTGTGAGCTAATAAAATAATGAAAAGTCGTCCACAAAGTGTGTTAAAATTTTTTTTTACAATTTTTCTCCTTATTTTACAATGCATATACTTAAAGAATACGCCTCTTTATTTCACAATGCATATAATTAAGAATATGCAAATTTAAGCGTTCTTCTTTTCAAAATTTTTAACGACTCGGATTCATTTTCTGACATTTCTGTTCTTCTTCTTCTTTTTTTTTTATTTTCGAGAATATGTATAGGTACGATTTCTTGGAAATGTCTCTTAAAATCTTATATACCTGTCATAAAAAATGCGCATTGCACGAGCAATGACCCATATCAATGACGTCATTGTGACCAGTCAGTTATTTACTGTGTGTAAGCGTTCTTTTTTTAAATTTTTACCCTTTTTTCAAAGTATTATAGAAAAATTTAAATACCACTTTCCTGAATACATTGTAAGTGATGTTTAAAAGTAAAATATTGCAGATTTTTATTTTTTTACTCGTACTTGAATTTGAATTAAATTTTAAATAAATGATTATTAGTTAAGTTTACTATTTTAATATATGACGAAATAATCTAAATTTTTAGTGAAAACAAATTCAATTGGTGAAATTGGACTGATTAAAATCATTTTCTATCCTCTATTTATTTACTTTTGTTTTTAATTCATTTCGTCAATACTTATGTTTACTAGCAATTAGTTAATTATATCTGCTGAATGTTACAGTAAGTCAGCCAAAATTTCTAGTTATTTTTATCTATCAAAAAAGCTTTTTGATTTCTGTAATAAACGAATAGATTATATTTTATTAAACAAAAGTGACAAATTTGTAATTAGTTTAACAGCAATTATTAAAAAAATTAGTTATAAATAAATAAATATATTACGAAAACAGTCGAATCAGAAATATTTTTATGTGTTAGTTATTCTCTAAATTTTAATTTGTAAAATTGTTTGCTAATTTGAATCAGTAACTGATGTTTTGCTGTTGAATTGTTAAATTTTACTAATAAATAATAGTTCTTAGTGATTTATTCGTAAAATTTATTAATTCAATAGCAAAAAGTCAATCACTAAATTCAAACATATTAGGCATTTTCATTAATTCAAATTTGGAGACTAGCTTTTTACATTAATTTTACTATTTTAGTTATTTTGACATAATGTGAAAATTAATTTAACTTTTAAAATTAGTCATTATTAACTATTTAATTAGTAGAAATGTTACTAGTTAAATATGAGATTGATTTTTGAATACAAAATTTAGTTACTAATTATTAAATAACTTAAATTTACGGTATTGTTTTATATTACTGTTTTGATTATTATGAATATTTTTCTTGTTATTATTATTATTTTTTTTATTGTCATTATTATTGGGTGAATTTTCTGAAAGTAACATTTTTATATTTCAGTTTTTCAATTAATTTTTTTCTTCAATTATATGGTTTTTTCTATTAAAACTACTTAACTTTATACTCAAGAGTAAGAATTTTAGGTTGCGCAAAATTAATTCTTAAAAATATTAAAGTCTTTTTCATTTGAAAAATATTATTGTTGCTCCATTAAATTAATTTTATTTAATTGGCGAGCTTTTCTATTAAAAATTCACGCTAATATCGCGTTCACGAAATCGAAAATAAAATTACACTGCTTAAAAATTAATAATTTGTATATTTTAATACCAAATATATTCAATTAGATGAAAATATAAATGTATTTAAAGTATTTGATTTAATGGTAATTTGGGTTAATTTTTTCAAAGCAATGCAGGTAAATACTAAAAACAAAAGAAAAATTAGCATATTTCAAGGAAAAAGCTTCGGAGATGAAAAATAAATTTTCTTTCATATTTGTATACATTAGGGCGCAATTAAAATATGTTTTTTAGTAAAACATACAAATCTCACACCCTTATTTTATATTATATCATCGAAATATTCTGTTAAATTTACTTCTACATTCAGTTATTTATGAAAAAGGAAGGCTTCGGAGATGAAATTAATTTTTACTCGGAGAAAAATGTAAATTTTGATTATTTATAGCAGCAATAATTTTTCTCCTTTTTGTAGATAAAATATAGGAAAATTTAACGTCAGATTCTCAGCTTTATTTTAATGTGCATTAAAATTTTGTTTAAGATATTTTTTTAAGTATAAAATGTCAGTAATCATTGTAAAGTAATTTTAACCTAAAACTGAAGACAAAGTTTAAACATTTTTATCAAAAATAAAAGTGAGGTCTACAAATTTTTAAAATGCACATAATGATAGAAAAAACATTGTACTTTCTGACAATATTTTTAAAAAATTTCTGAGAATTTGAAAAAACCATGAAAATTTAATTTTATTGTAGAAGTCCTATTGGAAACATGTTGAAAAGGCTTCTATGAAAGTAATTTAATTATTACATAATTTCAGTTGAATAAAATTATTTAATTTTCTTTTAAAAATGATAAATAAGTGCTAAATTTTCACTATGGAAAAATTGATAATAATTATTTAAGAGTAGATTTTGTAAAATTAATCGAGACATAAAAAATGTCACTTTCAGAAAATTCACCCTATTACTATCATCATCATTGACATATTTGTGTGTGTTCAATTTTTCGCGCGCCTATCCAACAAACAAGACGATGTTGATGATTAATAATTACAATGATTAAATGCATTTTGAGATGACTGAAATATCAATCAAAAAGGTTTTGAAAATATAATATTTAGCTCGTCTTAAATGGACTGTCAGGCTTTGATTTGCAAGAATTACGGAGCGTTCAAAGTCATTCTCGTTATTGAGAGTTAAACGAACGTGCAATGACCTACATAAGTGACGTCAGTGCATCCAGAGTTGAATTTAAGAATTTCCTGGGCGGTTCGATCCCCCTTTCCCCCCTCTCTTCTTCTTCTTCTTCTTCATTTTAACGAGTATTTGTATGTATGTGTGTGTATATAACTTATGTCTACTATATATTTTTCATTTTGTTGCGGGTTTAAATTTAAACGTCTCTGGTCAGTGTATCACGAGAATATTCACCTTTTTCCTTCATCGAATCTTGCGCGAACGATTTCAATCTCTCTTCGCTTGCTGAAATTATTATTGGTATTTACACGTCCAATGACCTATTTCACATCGTAATCTTCATTTTTCAAGTTTTTCGGCGATTTTTTCTTTGGGAAAAGAAAGTGTGTCAATTCTTTTGGATTTTTTTAGTTTCCTGAATTTTTTTTTATTATAATGGAAAATTGGGGAATTTTTTGAGAATTTTTTTCTCTCTCTTCTTCTTATGTAATTTACTTTCATTCATGTTTTTTTTTATAGAGAAGGAAATTGAATGTTTAGGTGATTTTTGAAAGGAATATACACAGATAAGTTTGACAGTAGCAACAGCAGTGGCGGGTGTTTCGAATCTCTCGTTTCTCTCGTGACGGATTTCCAATGTCCATGAAACAATGTCTCGCTTCCGGCGCAAGGTTCACAACGAGAGGAGATTGCAGTTTCCGGTGGAGTTCACGATGCGGTGGTGTAAAATGCAGTGCATTGAGGATCGCTGCGTCTCAAGGCCGATCTGTTCGAGAACTAAGGACACCGAGCCCCCTCCTGACCCCCCTTCTCTTCAATCCCTTCCTCTTGCAACGTTCCTCACTGTGTGCAATTCTCCTCTCCGTTTTGTATAGTTGGATATCATGGATCGCGATGAGCTTAGCTTCATTTTTATGAGCTTAATATTATTAGTTAGTCGAGAAAGTATTTCAAAAATTTTTCCAAAAGTTTCTTCTTTTCATGCTTCATGTAGGCGAAATGTTGAAAAATAATAAATCCATGTTTGAGATTATCGTCATCATCGTCAGCATCTTTATCTGCACTCTGAATGCTATTTTGATTTCACAAATTTCTTAGGGATAACAAATTGAGACGAAAAACAAATCAAAAATGTTGCATCGCAACATTCGTTTTTTGGTCTTAATTTATAATATCCTTAGAAAAGCTGTGTTTTGGATCAAGTTTTTTGAAAGATTTTTAGATTTTTAGTTTAATTTATATTTAAGAAATCTTTGACGTTGGAGCATCATTAAAGAATCGTCCGAATTTATTTGCTTTTAATATTAATTTATTTATCAAAGTGTATTATTTTTTTAGTTTATCTCTTTAAATTTGAATCAGTTAAAAATAACTGATTTAGAAGCAAAAAATCGGTCACTAATCAAATAGTAATATTTCTACTGACAATCAGTTAAAAATAACTGATGTTTCAGTAAATTTTTTTTACTGATTCAATTAGTCAAGTTCAAATTAAAAGAGTAGCAGAAGATCTTGTTTCGTTGTAAAATAACTAGATAATTAGATTAATGACGTGCAACTAATGTTCTTATAGTTACTTTTTATAAAAACGTAGAGGCATGAATTTTTCGATAGGGCCAAATACCATGTTGAGAGTAGCAAATGATTGGATTCACATAGAATACTGAGTATTATTTTCACTTCGTTTTATTTTGGGTAATATTTTGGTTGGGTAATCTCACTGAAATTAAAAATTCATAATAGAAAATTTATCCTATTTTCGGAGTTAAAACAACACTTCCGAGCTAAAATTTGTTGCGGATACTTTTAACACTGATTTCAGGTTGAAACAACAACCAATTTTTCTCTGTGATTAATTCTTCCTTATTCTATATTGCTTTTTGAAAGAAAGGCCCATTTATTTCCGCACTCCGCTCAAGGAGTTACACAACTGAATCATCATCTCCCTTTAATCTCCTTAACAGATGGTCAATTAATTTTTCATCAATTTCTAAATCCACAATGATATAAATTTCTAATCCTTTTATTGTAAAACTCTATAAATAATAAAAAAAAGTTAAATAAATCTAGAAAAAAATTTATATTCGTCATAAATCTTTGCTTGAGACAAAATTAATTTCGCTGGAAAATAAATTTTAATAACAAGTTTATTTAGGAAATCAACTCCTTTTTGCGACACTTTTGATTCGTTTTTTGTCTCAATTTGATGTATTTAAAAAAAACTGTGTTTTGAATCAAATTTTTTGATAGATTTTTAGTTTTATTTTATTTTAGCCAACAAGTATTTGATGTTGGAACATCATTAAAGAATCGTCAGAATGTCATTGTTTTTTTTTATTGTTACGTCACCACGGTAAATCGTTAGGTAATAAAATAACACCAAATTGGATTAAAATAACACTAAATTGGATTATTTTAATCCTTTTTGGTGTTATTTTAATACCTAACGATTTACCGTGACCGTAACACATTTTCAATAAATATCAATAATATGTAGAATAATAATTAATAACAATAGTAACAATAATAAAATACTAATAATAATAACAACAATAATATGAGTAGTAATAATAGTAATAATAATAATTATAAAAAAGTTAATACAATAATTATTATTTACATATTATTAATAACAAATTACAATAACAATAAATAATTATTCATAATAAATTGTACTAACAATTTTAACAATAATAAATAATAAATAGATAAATAACAGAAATAACAGAATTGTAATAATAATGGAATTATAATCAATATAATCATAATAACAACTTTGACAATAATAAATAAATAATAACACAATAAAGTGTAATAATTAATATTAACAAATAATATTAGAATTGTAATAATAAATTAGTAAGTAATTATATCAAATAAAATTCTAATAACCAAATTTTAACAATATTAAACAATTATAAAAAACATAACATTATTTATTATTTATTTTAGTGTATTTACTTTTTAGTCTACAAGAAAGTTATTAATTTGGTTGTACTTGTAAAATAATATGACAATTGGATTGATGATGTGCAACTAAACTTTTTGGTTACTATTTTTACAGTTATACAGACATGAATTTTCCTTTGAAGCAAATACCTTGTTGGGATCACCAAAAGTTTGGATTGATTCTGCCTTATTTTTTATTGCTGTTTGGGTTTGAAAGTACAACAACCAAATAATTGTTTCCTGAATCCAAATACTTTTTTTGGATCGAGTTCTGTTTGCTAAATTTTACCTTGGTTTGAAATTATAACCAAATGATGGTTTTTTCAGCCTAATTCTTTATTGGAAGCAATTAAACATTTTCCAAAATTCATCTAACACTGGAATTGAAAATACAACAACCAAATATTTGTTTTCTTGATCCAAATACTTTACTAGCATTAACAACAGTTTTGCTTAATTTTATTTAGGTTTAAATGTACAAAAAGCATGTAATTGTTTCCTTCACCCAAAGACTTTTATGGAATAAAACAAATTTTTTGTTTAATACTATAACAATTTAAATTTAAAAGTGCAACTACAAAATGATTAATTTCTTTACTCAAATTCTTTGCTAGGCTCAATGAAAGATTTTCCTAATTTCATCTCTCACTGGATTTAAAAATACAATAACCAAATATTTATATTCTTGATCCGAATACTTTTGCTGCAACCAAATAGAGTTTTGCTTAATTTTATTTTAGTTTTAGTTTGAAAATACAAGTCCCAAATATTCTTTATCGAAATTGTTTGTAAAGTTCTTGTAAACTTTTCCCTAAATTCACCTCTCACTGGATTTAAAAATACAACAACTGAATATTTATTTTCTTGATCCGAATACATTTGCTGCGGTACTAAACAGAGTTTTGCTTAATTTTATTTAATTTGAGTTTGACAACAACTCTCAAATTTTCTTTATTGAAATTCCTTGTCAGGTTCATCTAAAGTTTCTTCTACAGTCATTTTAGACTATAGATTTGAAATTAGTGCAACCAAATAACTTTTCTTTTTGGAAATAACTTACTAGAATCTAGAAAATTTTTGCTTGATATTATCTTAATTCAGTTTAGGCAATACGACAACCAAATAATTGTTTTCCTGATCCAAATATTTGGCTACCATGTATACAAAAGTTTTCCTTAGTTTACATTTGACAGTGCAACTTCCAAACAATTGTTGGCTTCATTCAGAGACTTTGCTTATATCTATTAAAATTTTCTTAGCTTAGTTTTAATTAAAGTTCAAATATCTTCGACATTTAAATAATTATTGATAATTATTGATTTCGTGATCAAAATGTTTTTATAAAATCAAAGAAACAAATTTTGTCCCACTTTACTCTGGTTTGGATTTGAAAATACAACAACCAAATATAGTTGTCTTTTTAATCCAAACATTGTGATAACATCAACAAATGTTTTGCTTAGTCTTATTTAGAAAAGCAAGAAAAGGTTATGTCATATGTCAAATTAGGCGTTTTCTATACCACAAAAAATTCTTCTAAACTTCCAGTGGTATAAATTTTAAAAATATATATCTTAGATCAAAACATTTTTCTCCATTAAGATTATGACGTAACATTGTATTTTAAAGGCTAATGTTAAAAGTTAGCGGTAGTCTAGCAGCATCACTTTCATCTTATCTTTATTAAAGATTAGTAAGACGGTTTAACATTCTCCGCATTGTACAAATGGCATATCCTTCAGAGAAATCCGCTTTTCCAAGCTCTCAGCTTGAGTGATTGTTGGATTTTGTATCTTTGCTATGAGAATGGGAGAGAGAGAGAGGGAAATTCCTTGAAGATTCAATCACTTTCCGCACAAGCAAGAAAGTGTGATTAAATTATTTCACTCCGAGAACCAAAATTCATTTATCACTCTCACACAATATTGAATGTGTATTCTGATGATGGCTTTATATTATATAAAAACTAGGTTGCAGGAAAATTGCGCAAAAAAAATTGTACAAAGAAAATTTATTAGCTCTATACATTTCAAAAGAATGCAAAAATTAAAATTATAAAAATATTTTTTTCCATTTAAAAAAAAATCCAATTATTTCCAAATCAGAAAGAATTGTTTCTTAGTTTGAGAGATTGGTGAAATAATTATTTTAATTATTAATATTGTTTGGTATTCTAATTATAAGTTAAAGAAATTGATAAAGCCATAGACATTAATTAATATAGATCTCAAACTTTTTTGTTTGGTCTAATAATTTTCAGCCATTAGGCTTTTTAATTTTTTAACCCTAATGCCTTAAAGTCATTAGGCTAAGCAAAGAAGTTCAAGATCTTCATTAATTATTATAACTATATTAATTATTATTAATAATAAAAATAATATCAATAACAAATTTTAATTCTTCTAAAATTGTGAATATGAATTTTGAACAAAAAATTAAGTTTGTTCAAAAATTTGTCTCAAGTGGAAATTCCATATGAGTCATCTGTTACCTAACACTTCGCATTCTTATGGTTCATGCTTCGTAAAAATTATGATATGAGAGTGTATTTGCGATTTCTGCTAAAAAAAGAAGTAGCCTTCGAGATTTTTGCATATCTCAAATTCTCAAGATTTCTAATAAATTATTCAAAAATTTGCTTGCAGCTAAGAAGGCATAAATTTTGAAATCTTTGCATTGCTGTTATTTGTGGTGTTAAAAAATAGAACAATTTTAGTAAAGGAAAAAATAATGGGTTGTTGTTCTCTCAAAACCAAGACTTTATTCTCTTTTAATTTGAGTCAGATAAAAATCAAGGTTTTAACTGACAATCAGTGACTGAATTTTTGCTTCTGAATCAGTTAAACTGAATTGAGATAATACCAAGCAAAACTTTTCATAATTCTAGTAAGTTATTTCCAAAAAGAAAAGTTTTTTGGTTGGACTAATTTCAAGTCTATAGTCTAAAATGACTGTAGAAGAAACTTTAGATGAACCTGACAAGGAATTTCAATAAAGAAAATTTGGGAGTTGTTGTCATACTCAAATTAAATAAAATTAAGCAAAACTCTGTTAAGTACAGCAGTAAATGTATTCGGATTAAGAAAATATATATTCGCTTGTTGTATTTTTAAATCCAGTGAGAGATGAATTTAGGAAAAAGTTAACAAGAAAGTAACAAACAATTTCGATAAATAATATTTGGGACTAGTATTTTCAAACTAAAACTAAAATAAAATTAAGCAAAACTCTATTTGGTTCCAGCAAAAGTATTCGGATCAAGAATACAAATATTCGGTTACTGTATTTTTAAATCCAGTGAGAGTTGAAATTAGAATAATCTTTCATTGAGCCTAGCAAAAAATTTGGGTAAAGGAATTAATCATTTTGTAGTTGCACTTTCAAATTTAAACTGCAACAATATTAAACAAAAAATTTGTTTTATTCCATAAAAATATTTGGGTGAAGGAAACAATTACATGCTTTTTGTACATTTAAACCTAAGTAAAATTAAGCAAAACTTTTGTTAATGCTAGCAAAGTATTTGGATCAAGAAAACAAATATTTTGTTGTTGTATTTTCAAAGCCAGTGTAATATGAATTTTGGAAAATGTTTAATTGCTTCCAATAAAGAATTAAGTTGAAAAAAACCATCATTTGGTTGTAATTTCAAACCAAGGTAAAATTTAGCAAACAGGACTCGATGCCAAAAAAGTATTTGGATTCAGGAAACAATTATTTGGTTGTTCTACTTTCAAACCCAAACAGCAATAAAAAATAAGGCAGAATTAATCCAAACTTTTGGTGATCCCAACAAGGTATTTGCTCCGAAAGAAAAATTCATGTCTGTACAACTTTAAAAATTGTAGCCAAAAAGTATTAGTTGCACATCATCAATCCAATTATATTATTTTCCAAGTACAACCGAATTAATAACCTTTTTGTGGACTAAAAAGTAATACACAAAAATAAATAATAAATAATATTATGTTATTTATTATTGTTTATATTGTTAAAAGTTTGTTATTAGAATTTTATTTCTTATAATTACTTACTAATTTATTATTACAATTCTATTATTATTTGTTAATATTAATTATCAAAATTTTTTGTGTTATTATTTATTTCTTATTATTAAAGTTGTTATTATGATTATATTTATTATAATTCCATTATTATTACAATTCTGTTATTAATTATTAATGCTTATTATAGCAATTTATTAAGCTATTATTTATTAATTTATTTATTATTGTGAAAATTGTTATTCCTTCTCAATTTTATTATTACAATTCTCCTAATATTTATCAGTATTATTGTTGTTTAATTGTAATTACAATTTATCATTAATAATTATTTATTGTTATTGTAATTTGATATTAATAATATGTACAGTACCGGCCAAAATTGTCAGTCCACCCATTTTTGAAGGAATGAAAGAAATTTTTAGCATAAAATTTATGAAAATTCAAATTTATTATTGATTTATATTTTAAAGACGATAAAATTTTGAAAAGAATAAGACCTCACAGAAGTCATTCGGCAAATATTTTTTCAAGATATTCTTAAAAAACTATCATTTTCGAAGTTTTACAAAAATTTGAATAACTTCTAAAATAATAAACGCTTTTTAATAATCTTAGGCTTATTTTAAAGGTCATTTTCTACGGAATAAGAATTAATTATTGTCCAACTTTGACGTCATGCTTATTACAAGTAAAAAATTACAGGTTGATGTCTATAAGTAATTCTTATTCCATAGAACATGAGCTTTATAATAAGCCTAAGATTATTAAAAAAACATTATTTATTTTAGAAGTTATTCAAATTTTTGCCAAACATTGAAAATTACGATTTTTAAGGGGAGATTCCACAGAAATTAAGGTTTTTTAAAAAAAATTTTTTATAGGTAGTAAAATAAATATTTCTTAGTTAAACTTTTTTTACAATAAAATACTTGTGTTATAGTAATAAAAACCATTTTTTATTTATTTATTTTTTTAATGGAGTCTTAGAAAATGGCTGCCGAAAGTGGTCCCCTCTAAAAGTTGTTTACATTTTTTCTCTGCGACAATTAATCTAAACTAAAAAAGTCAAAAATTTTCTTAATCTATACCATTATGGCTATCGTGTAAACTAGAACAAAAAAAATTTATTGAAAAATAACCAAATGGCAGACTTTTTAATTTTTCGACCATAATTTTGCAACTTAAATTGTTAATAACTTTTATAAATATTAATGAATCTTAAATATCCTAGTTTACACGAAAACTACACATTCAAGGAGCATGCTGTCCAAATTGCAAGTTATTTCGTTGAAAATTGTAAAAATGAGAGTGTAAACAAGTTGAAAATGTGTAGTTTCGAGAAAAACGCGTTTAAAGTTTAAAGGACCAAATATACAAAAATTTAACTTAAAGTTATATACATAACCTTTGATATGTAACAGTAGACATTTCTTATTACTTAAGAACTACTCTTTCAAGCGGTGCAAAAAGAAAAAATGTAAATTTAAAAATAAACAAATTGCAGTTAGGTAATTAATGAAAAAACATGATTTTTCGAGGTGGAAAGGTGATGTTATTCCTACTCTCCTGCTAGCGAGTCTATTCTTATCGCTTCAGACTATTTTTCCCGTATTTTTAGATTATCATACTAACCAAAAATTAAAAAAAAATAATTTCGGTATTCAAAAAAAAAATCAGTGGAATCTCCCCTTAAGAATATCTTCTACAAATTTTGGCCAAATGACTTCTATAAGATCTTATTCTTTTCAACATATTATCGTCTTTCAAAATATAAACCAAAAAAGTTTTTAGTTTTTATGAATTTTATGTTAAAATTTTTTTTCTTTCGGACGGTACTGTAAATAATAATTATTATATAATTATTATTATTATGATTGGGGTACAGTTTTTCTAAAACGTATTTTCTAATTTTTTATTTTCTAAAAATAGTTTTTCTAATAAAGGTGAATTACTAAAAAACTTTTTTCTAATAAAAGTGAATTTCTAAAAAACTTTTTTCTAATGAAGGTGATTTTCTAATTTTCTTTCTTCTAATAAAGATTATTTTCTAAAAAATTTTTTATTAAAAAAGGAAAAATAAATAAAGGAAAATTTCGAAAAATTCTTTTCCTATAACAATATTTAATTTCTAATTAAAATAATAATAATAATAATAATTTTTAATTTAATAACAATTAATAGGTATGTGATTAGGAAATAAGGTTTACAAAAATTTTGTAATTCTTTCAAAAAATACTTGAAATTCTGTTGCAAAATTGTAATAAAAAATTATTAGAAATTATACAAATTATAATTATAAAAATGATGGAAATAATTTTTTTTAAAGAATAGAATTTTTATTAACAAATAGGTATTATATAAAAATTCCTCTTTTTTCTCAAAAGGTAACTGATTACGTAAACAGAATTATGATTAAAAAACAGAAAATATGAGAAGTAGTTTAAATTTTTTAATTTTAGTTTTTTTCGCCAATTTTCTAACTTCTATCGAAATTTATGGAATTTTACAAACTTTAGGAAAATAAATATTAGAAATCATAACTTTTTAGAAAAACTTTTTTCACAATTCAAAACTCATTAGAAAAACTCTTTTTAGAAATTAAAATTCATTAGAAAAACTTATTTTAGGAATCAGATTTCATTAGAAATCACTTTTTTTAGGCAAAAAGGATTGGAAAATATTTTTTAGAAAAAGTGACTACCTACCTATTATTATATTATTATAATTATTGTTATTAACTTTTTTATAATTATTATTATTACCCTATTATTACTACTCACATTATTGTTGTTAGTATTATTAGTCTTTTATAATTGTTACTATTGTTATGAATTATTATTGTACATATTATTGTTATTTATTGAAAATAGGTTACAAAAAAAGGATTAGAAAATTATATTATTGTGAGTTTAGAAATAGATGAGAAATTAATTGTCCATCTGTGATGGAGATTAAAGCGAAGATGATGATCCAGGTGTGTGTGTCTCTCTGAGCAGAGTGCGGAAATAAATGGGCCTTTCTTAAAAGTCTGCGCGAATGCGCGATTAGCCCGGTGTCATGATCAAGGTCAAGTTCAGAGTTTTGCTTTTGGTTTTTAGCGAAACAGGTGGACGATAGAATAGCAGGTTGCGTGTAACCAAGGTCAACTAATGGCGCGACTTTGACTTTGACTTTGATCTAGGTTAGGCAACACTCTACTATTTTAAAACTGACTTTTCGAAACATCTGTTCTTTTTTATAGGTATCTCGTGTCACATAAATATTCTTCCGATTCATCTTCTTTCTTGATACATCACCTATATAGTCACTATTTCTCTCCCTCTCGAAATCTTTATTTTTTTACATATACACACACAAACGTTTGGATGATTCTTTGAATTAGAAAAAAAAATAATGTAAATTTAGTAAAGAAAATACAAGAAATTAAAAATAAAGGAAAAAATAAAGAATTAAAAGATTAAAGAAAATATTATTTTTCTGCTGAAAAGTTTACTTTGTATTTATAATTTACCTAGATGGTAAATTTAACTAGTTATTTGAACTTGAATTTCATTTCTAGAATTGTTTATATTTTGTTATAATTATTAATCAAAAGGTTCTTCTTTCATATTCAATTAAAAACTAATAAATTCCTTTCGTTTAATTATTATAATTATTGCTTTAATTATTTACTTGTCTTTCTGATAAATATTTACGCGCCTAGTGAATGTTTCGAATTTTTCAATTTTCTGCACGAAAATGAAAATTATTTTCGAATTATTTTCTAAAAGTAACTTTTACATTCATTAGATTAAAATTTATTCAGGATTTAATTTTCATTATTAGTTTGCGAGTGTACGTGTGCGACCAACATTCGTGCGTTTGTAAATACCTGCAGTATGAGAACGTTGAGTCTAGAGAATGATGCAAAAAGGGGAGCGCACGCACAATCAATACTCTCTGCGGGTAAAACCGAAAAATAATCCCTCATATATACTCTCGTAAACCACGAATAAATCTGATGTGCACTGAAATCTACTTCTACTTTACGATGAGAACAAAAAATTCTCAAAGCCTTGCAATATTTCTAATTGAAAATATTTACTCTTCTTTTATTACACACATTTTTCGCAACTTTTTGATAAATTCTTTTTCTCAATTGTTTTGAGAATATATTTTTTTTAATTTATTATTTACTACATTAAATAAACTTTTATTAACTTTGAATACAATTTTTATAGTTGTTTAATATTTAAAATCATCTACACCTGGAAAAAAAAGTTAATTTCTTCATAAAACAGTGAAAAAAAATTTCTTTCTACAAAAATATGTGAAAAAAACAATTTCTTAATAAAATGTGTAGAATAATTTCTTTGTTATTAAAATATAAGGAAAATTTCTTTATAATATATAAAATGAGGAAAGTAATTTCTTTACAAAAATGGGGAAAACAATTCCTTTACACAAAGTGCGGGGAAAAATAATTTCTTTATAAAATGAGGAAAATAATTTCTTTAATATATATATAAAAAGTGGAAAATATTTTCTTTACGTAAAAAGCAACTAGAAATTCTTTAATATAAAAATAGATTTTTCCGAGATATATTCTCTCCTTTTTTTTCCCCCTGCAACAAAATACGCGATGAGAAAATATTTTTCAATTTTGAAATATCCTGAATTGATGACAATAAAGGAAACGCAATATTGTTGAAAATGATAATTTTATACTGAATTTCAAGAAATTGAAATGTTTCTCTCTAGATATAGAAGATCTGCGCAAAAGAATATAATCATTTTTGTTTGCGCGAGTCAATTTTAAACCGCACAAATAATGTTCGATCCATTATAAGATAAAACACTATAAGTAAAACAATTGAATTCCTTGAAACAAAGCCTAATTATTTTGTGTGTCTGCAAACAATATCGTTTTGAGTAGAGAGAAAAAAATAAAAAATTCCTCGGTTCAAAGAAATGTGAACATTCATTGATGGTTCAGGGTCAGTAGAAAATTCTTGTATCAGTCAGACGAGAGCGGCAAGTGGAAAAAGCCGGTTTCTCCAATTCCCTCCTTCCAATTGGCAAAAAATGCGCTTTTATTATAATTAGGGGAAAAAATTGTTTCGTAATAAATAAATTTATTATGAGTTGGAATTATTTAATTGATTATTAAATGGAGTATGTAATGAAATAATTCTTCACTCTTTGCTCTCTAAATCTGAAATAGTAAATTCTACTAACATTGAGGCTAAAATTTCGAACGTTCAAATGAACGAAAATTTTTTTCACCTTCAATGTTTTTGAAAATTTATATCGAAAAAATAAAAGTAATTGAAATTCAACAATATTTAATTTCGAATTGATTTGTTTTATTCTAAAAAATAATTTTTTCATAAATAAAATACAAATTGGAAGAAGTTAAAAAATAATGTCGTTCATTTGAACGTTCGAAACTTTAGGAACATACTAAAAAGTATAAAATTTTTACTAATAACAAAATAATAATAATAATAATAATAATAATAATAATAATATAATAATAATATTAATTTTATTGTTGGAAATATTCTTTGGCGATTTTTTTCCATTTTGATTAGTAGAATATTACTAATTGTTAGAAAAATTTTACTAATTTTTTAGTAGAATTTCACTAATTGCTAGACATGTAGGTTACTAAATAAATTAATTAAACTTATATCAACTTTTAATTTAAAAAAATTCCACAAATTACTAGTAAGATTATAGTGAATAATTAGTAAAATTCTGGTAACTAAGTATCTTCACTAATAACTAGTAGAATTATATTACTAAATTATTTTGGTAGACGACTTTTCATCATTCTAATTCAGAATTAGTTAATGGTAACTAATTATTAGTAAAATCATGTCTGACTTTTTACTTTAAGCAATTAGTCAAAAATAGCTAATTAAAATAGAAAATTACTAATAAATTGCCAGGCTCCTGTCAAAATTTCTATGCTTGTAATTAAAATTTACTAAACTGAATTAGTAGAAATATCTATTTAGAATAAGAATTTTAATTGAAATTAATTACTAATAAATTCGAAGTAGAATTAGACTTAATTACTAATAATTATTAGAGCAGAACTAAAATCAATTAAAAATAAATTCTACTTAGAATTAACTACTAGTAAATTTGAATTAAAATTAGAATTTCGTTACAGACCAATTAAAATACTTAATTAAAACATTAAACAAAAATTTACAATCAAAATTTCAACTAATTATCAATAATTGAAAATTAATTACTAATAACTATCTGTCTTTGAATTATTATAGTAAAATTTTTTATTAATTTTAATTGGTAAGTAACTAAAATTCAGCTAGTAAATAGAATTTCAAAATTAGTAAATTTTTCAAATAATCAGTAATTTACTAATTTTTTTAGTAAAAATTACTAATATATGAAAAAAATTTACGAATCGAAAAGTAAAAAGTCAGCTACTGTGTCTGATTTGTAAACATTTACAGTAAAAATTAGATCTTAATTTAAGATCAGTCTTAAATTCAGTACTGTCTAAATTAAATTAAAATCAACATTTCTAATGAATTCAAAAATTTTTTCTAATAACGAATTAATTTATCATTTTAAATTAGTAAGAATTACTATTAACCTGCTAAAAACTGTATTTTCTTATTAATTTTTCTATCAATTAGAAATTTAAAAACAAAAGTTCGACAATTACCTTAAATTATTTAAACTTTTTACAAATTCATATTTAAAGAGGATGTTTTAATTATTTATTTTTAAATAAACAAATTGTGTATAATTTCGTCCTCTGTCTTCTTTTAAATTAGTATAAATTTTAATTAGTTAGGATTTCTGATTTACTGTTTTCTTAAAAATTAGTTGAAAGTAACGGCTAATTAAGTAACAAAATATTACTTTACCAATAAGTTTGTACTTAAATTAATTGGTAGGAATTTCTTATTAAAATTATAAATACATAAACTTTGATTAGGATTATAATTAAGAATCAATTTTTATTATAATTATAATTATTTCCTGATAAATTGGTATTAAACTCATAATTATAATTACTAATAAATTCTACTTTTTAATTATTAGAGATGGAATTTTTTTTAATAAATTAGCAGAAATAACTAGGTAGATGACGATTTGCTTTCAAAATTAGTTAATTTTTATTAATTAATAAATAATAGTAATTTATACTAATTTATTAGTAAAATTATATAGTAATTTCTACTGAGTTATAAGTAAAATTAAATAGTAATTTCTACTAATTTATAAGTGAAATTTAATGGTAATTGCTAAATTGCTACTTTTTTTACAAAAAACAAAAATTACAAACGTAGTTACTACTAATTTGTTAGTGAAATTAAATAGTAATTGATACTAATTTTTTTAGAAAAATTTACTAACTCAATAGCAATTTAAATTTAGAGAGTAATTTTTAATCACAGAATTAATTACTAATTCAGAATTAAAATTAATTACTAACAAATTTTGCTAATAAATTAGTAGAAATATAAATTTTCTAATACATTTGCACAAATGTTATAGTAGAATATTTATGTTTAGAATTTAATTGGATTAATTGCTAATGAATTTTAATTTTTAATTAGTTATTAATAAATTGGAACATTTAATTAGTTGACTGTATAGCAAAGATATCTTAAGTTTGATTTACACAAAATATGTTTGAATCAAATAAATCGTTTTCTCAGTGTTTCTAATCAGATATAAATTACTTTTCATGTAATTAAAATTTATTTAAGTATAAAACCAAATAAATGAAATAAATTAAAATTAAAATATTAATATAAATTAAATATAAGTATAACCTTCTACAATAATTAAAATTTAAAAGTGTCAAATCGGGGGGTGGTGCCTTCCCTTAATTACTAATAAACTCTTCTAACGAATTAGTTGAAAAATATTGTTTACTGAGTAAGTAAACATTAATTTATTCCGAAGAAAAAAAAACAGACTCTAATGCAAATTAATTATCATTTTTACTTATTCAGATTTATACGGGGGAAGTATTTTAATTTATTGAAGAAAAGTTATTCCTACGAAATTGCTTTTACCAAATTGGAGAATTCTTTATATTCTTTTAAGTTGGAAAACAGTTTTTCATTTCTTCCTTTTAAGTATAGTATTTCTTTGACGACAACAATTTTAATTCAATACTGTTTGAAAATAATTTGTATCTTTAATTTATGATTAATTCGATATCGAAAGAATTATTCAATTTTTGAAGATAAACGCAGAAAAAAGAAACAAATCAATTTGTCTCCAAGGATATTAAATTGAGACAAAAAAATGTATCAAAATCGTTCTGAAACAACGTTTTGATACTTTTTTTTGAAAAGAGGAAAATCACTGTTTCTAAGGATATCATAAATTAAGACAAAAAAACGAATCAAAAGTGTTTCGTAGTAATTTCTTGATATGCAGGGCTCGAACTAGGTCCGTAAATCCCGTAAAAGTTCGTAACTTTGCTTGAAGTCCGTAAAAGTCCGTTTTTTTAAAAAAGGTCCGTAAAGTCCGTAATTCGGTTGAAAAAGATCCGTAAAGTACGTAAATTATACGATATAATTTGGATAATTTTAGAGAAATTACAAATGATTGAAGGAATTCAATTATTTTCAAAAGTAATAAAATTCTTCGCAAAAATTCAATTATGTTCGAAAATTTTTTTAAATTTTCGTCAATATTTTAATTACCTTTAGAAATAATTAAATTTTTCTTCGAAATATCAATTATTTTCAAAAATTTTAATAAAATACTTGGAAAAATTTCAATTATTTTCAAAAGTTTTCCTCAATTCAATGATTTTTAATAGGTATCTATAATATTCTAATGAAATTTTCCAAAAGAATTCAATTATTTAAAAAAAAATCTACTTTAATTCTACACAAACCTTTAATTATTTTCAAAAAATAATAACAATTTTACAGGGATTTCATTATTTACAAATTTTTTTCTAAAATTTCTTCGCAAAAATCAATTATTTTCATTAGTAATAAAATTTTTACAGGCATTTAATTTTTTTGACAAGTAATAAAATTCTTATTAGGAATTCAATTATTTTGATGAATAATAAAGCTAATTGCAGAATTTCAATTATTTTTAATACAATTTTAATCGAATTCCTTGAAAAATGTAATTATTTTTAAAAATTTTATTAAAATTTACCAAAGAATTAAATTTAATTATTTTAATAACCTTTGCTACAATTTATTTATTAGAATTTAAATATTATTTTTAATAAATTTTTGATTAAATTTCTTTAAAGAATAAAATTATTGCATTCAAAATTTTTAATGCAATTCTTTGCGTAAATTATCAATTATCTTTATAAGTTATAAAATTCTTCTCTAAAATTGAATTATTTTAAAAAAGTTTAATAAATTTCTTGGCAAAATTTCAATTATTTGCAAAAATTTTTCCTAATTTAATTATTTTTAATATCTATTTGAATAAAATTTTGCAAAAGAATACAAATTATTTGAAAATTGGTCGATACAATTCTTTAAAAGAATTCAATTTTAAGAAACATATGTAATTATTCAATAAATTGTTTTTTTGTATTTAAATAATGAAATTCTCGTAGAATTTTCTCATAAAAATTGATTTAAAAATGTATTTCAGTTAAAATTTTAGATTGTAATTGAATATTAAAAGTATTAGAGCGCAAAGTTTTAGAAATAATTACATTTTGAAAAGGTTTCAGATTCAAATTTTTGAAAATTTGAATCTTTCATATTTTTAACTAAGTAACAATTCTGTGGAATTAATTTTTTTGAGAAATTTTAATTGCGAATTTTTTTTATATTATTTGAAGTTTTTATTTTCTAATACATATTTAATTGAAGAATTTACAAATAATTGAAAAATCGAATATTGTAAAGAAATGGATTTGAAAATTGTCAAAGAACTTTTTCGAAAATTATTAAAAATAATCGATTTTAAGAAGAATTTTAGTTAAAAATTCTTGAAAATAATAATTGAATTGATAATTGATTTTATCACTTTATCTTTAATTGTTATAAAACATGAAGTAATCAATCGCTGCGAGTCGAAGACTCGGAGTTATCGATATCTTCATGTTTTTTTAGTTATGAAAAAATCTAATTTATAGTTTTAAGTATAATGTTCTCATATATATTTTTGTCAGTTGGTCCGTAATTTTTCATTTTTGGTCCATAAAGTTTAAGTAAGTAAGTAAGTTTAAGTTTTTTAAAAAAATAAGTTAAGTTAAATAAGTTTTAAGTAATACATAAGTTTTACATAAGTTTTTTTAAATACTTTCACTAGTTCGAGCCCTGGATACGTTATTTCTCTTAATTTTTGATATCCTTGTAGAATAACGGTGATAATAAATTAAAACGAATAAAAGCGGTGAGAGTGAATTAGAGAAAATTAGAGAAAAATAAAGAATGACAGAGTAGATTGAAAGAGAGTGTGAGAGATGAGAGTGAATGTCAGTATATGGAAAATGAGGAGAGAATGAGGAGAATTAAATGAGAGTGAGAAAGAGTTGGGAGAAAGAGAAAGAGAGGAAGATGCTGTGCAGAGCACGACACAATATGTGCAACTGCGAACCAAGGCCAGGCGATCGTGACTGGTTTAATAGCATCTGAGCAGTAAAACCTCGACTGCAATTATAATATACTGCAGAATGTGAATCCAGCTTTAGACTTCCATTCTGTCGACGATTCGTGATCGATTTTGCAGTTTCAATTTAATCCTCCTGGAGAACTTTATCAATTTTTTTTCCTCCTCCTCTTTTTTCATGATCTAAACTCTTCGGTCCGTTTCAACTTTATATAGTATATATATGTCTATCCATCTATTGCCCTGTAATAGTACCATCGTTATAAAGCTATTTTAATCATTAGAGGATTTTTATTACCTGAATTGGATATCGATCATACTTGTACCACGAGGCTTGTTACATTATTTTTCATTCGTAAAAAAAAAATTTCTTCTTTATAGTATTTTGCGAGAGGAGATTTATTTATAATTTTACTATTTTGTAACGGTTCGTCAGAGAGGATGATTTACAGATCAGAGATGAGAGTATTGTTAGGTTTATTTTCTTCCGTTTGACTCTTTGGTTAGTAACAAAATGATTCTTTTATTTTTCTACATTCACAGTTTTCTGGAAAGTATCAAATGAAGCGTTTTGTGCAGAAACAGCATAAGTCCATAAATCGAAATTGTTCAGGAATCATTAAAAATTATTTTACTTGTAAATGTTGAGATTTTTCTATTTCTGCTTTTTGCATTATAACCTTTAAGTGATTTAAAATATTTATTATAATATAAACTGTTTAATATAAATTACTAATACACGTCAAGAATATCACAAGAAAATTAAATTTATTAAAGAATATCACAAGTTTTTGCACGAAATGATAATTTAGTTACTTTTTTTAAAGGATTTAGAGTTCAGTTACTTATTTAAAATTTTACCAGATTGTAAAGTTTCTTTTCAAGATAAATTTTCAATAAAAAAGTGATTTTCGAAAAAAATGGACTTATGCGGTTTCTGCATAAAGCGCTTCAAATTGATACCAAAGTAAAATAAATTAAAAAAAGTAAGATAAAATCGATACTGAAAATTTGGATGAATTTTTTTCATTGATCCACATCTTTTGTATAAATTCGTTGCAATTTGATACTTTTAAATAAACATAGTTTGAAGAAATAAAAAGAAACTTAGGATTATTTGTCATTTAGGACCAAAACTAGATTTGCTTCTAGTTTCACTGAAAGTGTTAATTTTACTGTACGGTCAATAAAATTCCACTATTTTTTGCTTCAAGTTCACTTGAATCGAATAATTTTTAAGTCAATATTTGATTGAATATTTTTGAAGTAAAACTTTTTGAAGTAAAACTTTTTGAAGTAAAACTGTTTGAACATTGATACATTTTTGTGAAAATTTGTTCGAGCGTATATGGCAAAATTCACTTTGGAAATAGTAATTTGGTATGGCGTATGGTTATTTTTTTGGGGTATAAAAAACATCATACATATATTGCAGACAGAGAACTTTGGCATAGGTATGGCGTTTAAATGCACAAAGTCTAAAAAATTTTGGCAATCTTTGAACGAGATAAATTCACTCAGTCGAGGGTGAAACCTGTTTTTGTTTCGAAGCAAAGCCTGTTTAGGTATAACTATGCTGACGAGATCTTTATAATATATATATTTTTTTATTCCGGTTATCGCCTTCTTTGTCTACCTTCTAAAAATCTCTTTCTAATTATTTGTGCCTGTCTTCCTTTGAATGTCCTGAAGGTAATTTATGAGTGCAACACAAAAAGGCAGTGGGTTGCTGTTTTTTTTATCTCAATTCGCTGTTGTGTGTTTCGGAAATTTTATTTCAATCCGCAACCACAGTAGTAACAATCATAATGTGCATATGTCGTGCAATAGGAAAAATGGCATTAGTCACAAATTTTATTATTTACTTTTTATTATTATAATGCATTTTATCATTTATTTTATTATTTATTTTATTATTTTTATTTATACCTTTCTATTATAACTAAATAAATTATGATGGTTAAATTTTCATTTTTACTATTATAATTAATATTAACACAGTTTTTCTGTAAATATCAAATTGTGACAAAATATGTAACAAAACGTTGAAAAAAATAAATAGATAAATATAAATTTTTATTAATAATTAATTTCAGTTGAATCTTGATTATTAGAACTAATTAAAGCAGGACCTGTTTCGGAAAATGGAAACTACAATTTTAATGGTTTATGTTTTCAACGATATCAATTCGAAAATCATTCAAAATTTAATGATATCCGAAAACTTCGTACCAAAACGCTTTCAATATTCAATTATTATCTGACATTTTAAATGAAATTCATTTTTAATTCAATTTCTTATTATAGAAAATTCAACTAAACTTCAATTATTATTTAAATACAAAAATTAATAATTTATTGATCGAATACTTCTAAAAATTAATTTCTGATAAAGATTTTTGTCAAATTAAAAAATTCTTGAATTCTCGCAAAGAATTTTATTTAAATTTTCTTTCAAGTAAAAAATTCCAATCACATTTTTTTTAATAAATAAATTCTCTAAAAAATTTTATTATTTGAAAAATAATCAATTTAACTCTTGTGATAAATTTATAATTTTGTCAAAGATTTCTTTCTTGTGATGAATGTTATTAAAATTTTAAAAAGTAATTAAATTTCTCAGTAGAATTCAATTCTTTCTGAATATAATTGAAATGCAATTGATTTATTTTTGGACATAATAGAAATGTAATTCAATAATTTTTCAATATAATTGAATTTATGCAAAAAAATTTTATTCACATTTTCTTAAATGAAAGATTTTTTTTTTAATTTTCTTAAGTCATTGAATTTTCAAGGAAAAATTGATTATTTGGGAAAATAATTTAATTCTTATGCTGAAGTTTATGATGATTCAAAAAATTTTAATAAATAATTGCATCAATTTAATTCTTATGAAGAATACTATTCAGATTTTGTTTTTAATAATAGAATTCGTGTAATAAATTTATAATTTTTTGGAAAATTTCATTCTTGTGATGAATGTTATTAAAATTTTAAAAAGTAATTAAATTTTTCAATAGAATTCAATGATTTTTTAATATAATTGAAAAATAATTTAATTATTTATGAATATTTTTGAATTCATGCAAAAAATTTCAATTACATTTTTTTAAATAAATAAATTCTGTAAAAAGTTTTATTATTTGAAAAATTGTTAAATTCTTATTATAAATTTTATCATAATTTAAAAAATTTTAATAAATAATTAAATCAATTTAATTACTGCAATTTTTTTAAATAAGTAAATTCTTGTGATTTTTTAGTTTTTGAAAAATTTAATTCTTATGATAAATGTTATTTATATTTTACAAAGTAATTAAATTTCTCAGTAGAATTCAATTACTTTTTAATATAATTGAAATGTAATTTAATTATTTATAAATATAATTGAAATGTAATTTAATTGTTTATGAACATAATTGAAATGTAATTCAATTATTTATGAATATAATTGAAATGTAATTTAATTATTTATGAATATAATTGAAATGTAATTTAATTATTTATGAATATAATTCAAATGTAATTCAATTATTTATGAATATAATTCAAATGTAATTCAATTATTTATGAATATAATTCAAATCTAACTCAATTATTTATGAATATAATTGAATTCATGAAAAAAATTTAAATAAAATTTTTTTAAATAAATAAATTCTCTAAAAAATTTTATTATTTTAAAAATAATTGAATTGAAATATAATTCAATTATTTATGAATATAATTGAATTTATGCAAAAAATTCCAATCACATTTTTTTCAAATAAATAAATTCTCTAAAAACTTTTATTATTTGAAAAATAATTGAATTCTTGTGAAGAATTTTATTTAAATTTTATTAATAATTGAATTATCGTGAAAATTTTTATTACTTGGGAAAATAATTGAATTCTTGTGCTGAATTTCATCACAATTTTAAAAGTAAATTGAATTTCTAATAATTCATTTATTTTTAAAAACTATTTATTTCTTGTAAAAAATGCTATTTACATTTTTTTAAATTACTGATTTCACGTGATAAATTTTATCTTTTGGGAAAATAGTGGAATTTTTGCTAAAAATTTTTTTCCAGATTTTTTTTTTAATCATTGAATTCTTGTGGTAAATTTTATTTTTTTGAAAAATATTTAAATTTATGAAAAGAATGTATTTAAAAATTTTAAATGTACTTAAATTTCTAGAGAAGAATTTTATTATTTATAAAAGTATGAATGTAACTAAATTTTTAAGAAAAATTTTTTTATTTTTAATTTAATAATTGAATTGACTGATAAATTGTATTATTTGAAAAAATAATTTATTCTAAATAATCAAATTCGCTGAAAAATTTTTATGATGAATTTAAAAAAAAATTTAAACATAATTAACTTACTTAGAAGTATTATTATTATTTATGAAAATAATTGAATTGTTGCGAAGAATTTTATGGTTAGTTGAAAAAATTGAAACTTTGTAAAAAAATTTATTAATTCAAAAAACAATAAAATAAATAAAAATTGTATAAAATAAATTTTTTTCGTAAATTTTTATGAAAATCGTGTATTGAAAAATTCAATTTTGTGAAAGATTTTATTTTTATTTACAAAAATAGTTGATTGTTTGAGAAAAATCTTATCATTCTGTTTTATATTTATATTAATGAATAAACGATTGTTGTAAATTTGTTTTGTACAATTAAATGGCAATTGCATGTTCTTTTAGTATTTACATTAAAAAATCAGTGAATAATCAAGAAAATTTTTTTATATTTTTTTTGTTTGATATTTTTGTACTGATAAATGAAAAATTACAAGTTTAATTTTAAGATGATGTGAAAATTCGTATAAAATAATTTACAGTTCGGTTTGCGGATGTTTTGATAATCAAGGCTTCACTGCAATATCAATATTAATTATAGAATATAATTATAAAATATAATTAATACATCAATATTAGTTATCCTCATTAATGACTATCAATATTGGTTATCAATATTAATTGCTAAAATTGTGGTTGCAATTAATATCCCTATCAATTAGTTCTCGTATATACCATTGCGGTCTTAATTGTGAGACTATATATTGCAATTTGTGGATTAGACATTATATGAACTCTTATATAGAAGGATTGACTTTTTAGCAGTGTGTAAAGGTCGCCTCCTGGGACGCTATTTCACCCCCTTTTTGTGTGGCACAATATAGGTATGCAATGAGAGAGTTACAGCTCGCTCGGTTGGACATAGAATCCTGCCCAGTATTGATCAAGGAGTGGCAGCGGGTGTTCTTGAACCCGGTGCTCTTGCTCCCAGTTTACGATGTTCTTTAAAGGTACAACAGCAACAACCACTGCCAGCTTACCTACTTATCATGTGCACGATTTAAACTTGTACTTGTGTATATATATATATGTACCTTTACCTTCATGACCAATATAATCTTCCTCTGCTCACGCATACTGCCAACTTAAAGCATCTATATGTGTATGCATATTTATATTTTTATGCATATGTGCACTTACATATAGAAGTATAAGTGTTTTTATTTGTATAAGTACTCGTATTTGTGCACTTATATGTTTATGCACATGTACACCTATATGTTTATGTATTTGTATACTTATAGGTTTATGTATATGTGTACTTATAAGCATATGTGTATCTATTTGTGTATATGCGTATGCATATGTGTATCTATATTTATATTTATAAGCACATGTGCATTTAAACGCATATGTGTCTTTATACACACATGTGAATTTATACGTGTATAAATACGTGTATTTATATGTGTATATACACATATGTGCGCTTATATGTGTCTTCATGTGCACTTGTGAGTTTATATGTGTCTTCATGTGCACTTGTGCGTTTATATGCGTGCACTTGTGCGCTTATATGTGTCTTCACATGCACTTGTGCATTTATATGTGTATTAAAACGCATATGTGCATTCATATGTGCATATGTGCATTCATATGTGTATATGTGCATATTGTGTATTTGTATAAATGTACACAAGTTTATGTAATGCATATATATGCGATTGTGCAGTATCGATACGTTCTTAGCTGGCAAAAGTCAGGCCTCATTCTGCATAAGTAATGTAATGATACTGGCAATAATAACATAAAGAACACTAACGTGGGAAATATAATCGCACTATAGTTTTGCTTATGGTGGTGTAAAATATGCTCGAGATGTTCCTTGAGTCTCTCGGTCACTCTTTTCTCTCTCTCTCTCTCTCTCTCTCTCTCTCTCTCTCTCTCTCTCTCTCTCTCTCTCTCTCTCTCTCTCTCTCTCTCTCTCTCTCTCTCATTGGGAAGCTTATATGCGCCGTACTAGTCGATAACGAGTGCTGAGGTGAAAAGAAAAAATAAAGAAGCTTCTCGAAGCTCGTTCCTGGAATTACAGGAAATTATAATAAGTTTTACGCACAAAGTACTTATAGGTTACAATCTGTTCGGAGGAAAGAGAGCCTTGTACTTCGAATTCTCCGAAGACTACTTGCCTTCCATATTATTCAAGGTCTCTTATACAATATCGGTCTCAATTTTCGTACAAATATTTATTATACTATATCTGTCTCTCAAAAATCAATTGCACTTTTTGATTTTTGAGAAATTTTTTTCACAAATTTTTATGACTGATTTTCATAGTTTTTACAAGCATATTGCATAATATTGAGAGAAACAATTTTGAACTCATCTACTAAATCCTACTATTTACGACTATTTTTACAATTTTTTTTTTATATATAAATATTTTTTTTTTTTAATTTGGATTCTTTTTTTTCAATTTGTAACACTGAAAGCTTTCCTTTTTCTTTTTCTGGGATTTTTTATTACTTTGAATAGTTGAATTAGAAAAATTATTATTAAATTTATGAAACAATTCAATTATTTTGAACAAATTTTAGAAAATTAATTATTTTTAATATCTATATTATTTCAAGAAAATTCCTCAAAAGAATTCAATCATATAAAAAAATCTTTTTTTAATATCCTTCGCAAATTTTCTATTACTATTATAATTAACAAAAATTTTACAGGAATTGAATTATTAAAGCACAATTTTCATTGAATTCTTCAAAAAAAAAATCAGTTATTTAAAAGAATTTTTATAAATTCTTTATAAAGATTCAAATACTATTCCAAAAATAAAATTTTTCAAAAATATTCAATTGCTTAAAAAAAATTGGACTTATATTCTTTGCAAGCATTCCATTATTTTTTTATTCAATAAAGTTCTTCTCAGAAATTTAATTAACTTTATAAATTTTGACAGAACTAATCACAATAATTCAATTATTTCAGAATAATAACAACATTTGAATAAAATTCTCCACAAGAATTCAATTATTGTCTTAGAAAACAAAACTTTTGACGAGAATTCAAATACTTAAAAATAATTTAATAAAATTCTTCTCAAGAATGAAAGTTTTTTTTATAAAAAATTAATAACTTAAAAAAATTTGAATAAATTTCTTCTGAAAAAATCAAATAGTTTTTTAATTAATAAAATTCTTCTGAAAAATTTAATGATTTTTTAAATTTTATTAAAAATTCAAGGCAAGAATTAAATTATTTTTTCAAGTAATACAATTTTTTTTAATTTTATCATTTATACAAAATTTGAATTTTTAATTATTTCCCTAAATAATTGAATTCTTGAAAAGAATAAAATAAAAAATAATTGAATTCTTGAAAAGAGTTCAATTATTGTTTAGAATTTTCATAAAATTCATCTGAAGAATTGAATAGTTTACTCAAATAATAATTTTTTTTACTAGAGTTTGATTGTTTTAAAAGAATTTAAGTTTGAATTATCTTTCTAAAGACCTAAATAATTCATTTATTCTGGATAATTCAATTAGAATTTAAAATGTATATAAAATTCACCTAAAAAATTTAATCATTTTTCAATATAATAAAGTTTTTTACTAGAATCTAATTATTTGAAAACAAATTGATAAAAATTCTTTACAAAAATTCAATTAATTTTCTAAATAATTGAATTTTTTTCAAGAATTTAATTACTATTTAAAGTTTTTATAAATCTCATCTCAATAATTGAATTATTTTTCAAAGTAATACAATTTTTTAATAGAATTTCATTATTTAAAAAGAAATTTGATAAAAATTCGCCTATAAATTCAATTACTTTTCCAAGCATATAATTTAATTATTCTTAAAATTCTTAAACTATGATTTTAATTATTATTGCAAATAATTCAATTTTTCAGAAGAATAAGAACATTATTATTTTAAAAAAATTGTAATATTCAATTATTTTCTTAAATAATTGACTATACTTATGAGGAAATCAAATAATTTTAAAAATTTTAATGAAATTTGTCATATGAATCGAATTATTTTTTAAAACAATAAAATTGATGACATAAATTTAAAAATTTTATAGAAAATTGATAAAAATTCTTCCAAAAAATTCAATTATTTTTCTAAATAATTTAATTCTTCTTGGGAATTTATTTGCAAATAATACAATTTTTCAAAGGAATACGAATTTTATGGTTTAAAAAACTTTAATCTTCAATTATTATTCTAAATAATTGAATTCTTCTGGAGAATTCAATTACTATTTAAAATTTTTACAAAATTCATCTCAAAAATTGAATTATTTTTAAGATCCTGCGCATATTTTCAATTACTATTATGAATAAGAAAAACTTCACATTGATTGAATTATTAATATACAATTTTCATTAAATTCTTTTAAAAAAAACTAGTTATTTAAAAGAACTTTTATAAATGAATTATTTTTCAAAACAATAAATTTTTTCACAAGAATTTAAATAGTAAAAAAATTGATGAAAATTTTTCCCAAAAATTCAATTATTTTTTTTAATAATTTAATTCTTCTTAGGTATTTATTTGCAAATAATACAATTTTTCAGAAGAATAAAAATTTCATTATTTAAAAAAATTTGAATAAGAATTATAATTTTAATAATTTTAATAAGAATCGAAATACTTTTCTAAAATTCTAATGAGATTCATCACAAGAATTGAATTATATTTTAAAACAATAAAATTGTTTACACAAATTTAAATATTAAAAAAGTTGATAAAAATTCTTCCCAAAAATTTAATTATTTTTCTGAATAATTTCATTCTTCTCAAGAAGAAGTATCAAAACTTGTTAATCATTTAAATATACATTTCTGTTTTTAAATTTACAAACTACTAATTTTAGAAAAATTTGTTTAATCATTATAAAATGTTTAATTGTCCATAGAAAATGCGTTAAATTTGATAAAAAAATCGATTTCCATCTTTTTTGTTTTTGTAGAAATTTTCATGTTTATGATATAGTAAATTTTTTTAATAAATAGTTATTTACTTTATATTAATTTATCACTGAAATTTAGTAATTGAGAAGCAAAATATAATAGAGAGTAAAATTTTTATAATTTTTGTGAATCACGAAAAAATGGTAATAGTTTATGTGGGCAAAAACCATTATTGCTTGAAGAACGTTTAAAAAACGATACATCTTTTTTGAATCTAACAATTATTCGTTACTTTTAACTAATTCAAATTAAGAGGAGACGATTGTCATTCATAAATTACACGTAAATCGCAAATAGTAAAAAAAAAACCCATTACAGAATACATTCGACACAGATGTGTATCAATTTTCAAATTATTCATGCTCATAGATTTTCAAATAATAATAACGTTTAAATATTTACATTTCGCTGGATATTTGTGTGTGAATGTTGCGCGAGTATGGAAAATAATTGTCCGCGTGTACATATATACGTAGAGATATGTGCGGATGTAGATGAGGAGGAATAAAATACAAGTAAACATTTAGTACATGAGTGCATGAGCTAAAAGCATTACTCGAGCGAACAATCATGTGACCTTGACAAGACGTTGCACCGATATAAACAGCTCTCTAGAATGAGCGAAAAAAAAGTCAAAGCTTTTATATTTCAATAGTGCGCTTATGTTATTACTCGGTTATATCAAAAATACATAGTTGCCTTTTATCTCGTCATTTTATATGTGTACCTATACACATGTGATTGAATTTTTATTTTCACAAATATTCATTTGTCATTGATAAAATTATAATAATTGTGCCGAGCTGCGTGAAAATATAATAATATAATCAACGAAATGGAATATATTTTATGCAGTAAAAAATTGTAGAAAACTTTTAACAGCTTCATTTTTATTTTTATTTTTCAATAATGATGATAATAGTTGAAAAAATATTCTTTAGTGTAATTTTCAATGTCTGCTTTTTCGTTAAAAAATAAACGCGTTTTGGTGAAAATAATTGGACGGACTTTAAATATAATCCATAATTATTTTTTATTTTTAAAAAATTGTAGGTTTATATTTACAATAATTTTTGTTCCTTTATACATTTTTAGGAAACAATATTTCGTGATGTTTAATAAACAATTAAACAAAATAATTACTTTTTGAATTCGAATTAGTGCGAAATTTTACTAATTAGAATTAGAAACGGATTTTTTGCTGTTGAATTAGTAAATTTTACTAATTAGAATTAGTAACTGATTTTTTGCTGTTTAATTAGTAAATTTTACAAAAAAATTATTAACTGTTTTTTTGCTGTTTAATTAGTAAATTTTACTAAAAAATTAGTAACTGATTTTTTGTTGTTGAATTAGTAAAATTTACTAAAAAATTAGTAACAGATTTTTTGCTGTTGAATTAGTAAACTTTACTAAAAAATTAGTGAAAATCGCTATTTAAATTTAAATTTTACTGCTAAATTAGTAGAAATTACTATGTGTTAATCAAATACACTAATTCGAAAGTAAAAAGTCAATCACTAATTCTAATTAATAAATATTTTAACTAATTCGAAATTACTGAGTAATTCATTACCTTTTAAATAGATGATTACAACTACTCTCTAAATTTTGATTGTAGAAACGTTGTCCACTAGATCAATTCAGTAAAAATTTTAACTAATTCTTAGTAAATTTTCGCTATTTCATTTAGTGGTTTTCAATATTTTTACTAAAATTCTAGTATAAAATTACTAATAATTATCTCTAAATCAGAATTAATAGAATTCTAATTCGTAATAATTAGTATTTAGTATTACTAATTAGTAGAATTTTACTAATATTTAATAAAATTTTACTAATTATTGATTACTTTTTTAATTTGAATTACATAAAAACAAGTAATTAACAAAATATTAATATTATTATTAACAAATTAATAATTAATTAATTTCAAATTGCAAAAATTAAAATTGTGTCGGACTATTTGCTTCATCAATTAGTCAAATGAAACTAATGATTAGGAGACAATAATTACTATTAATAGTAAATAAATAACTACAAAAATTGTCAAATCATTTCACTAATTGAATCAGTTACAAAAAAATTTTCAATTACTTTCACTTAACTTAAAAGTGAATTTAATTTTTTATTATTATGTAACTATTTCATAAGTAAAATATGACTATTTAAATCAGTGACTGACTTTTTAATATCAAATTAGTTATTTTTTACTAATTCGATTTTAGAGAGCATCTAATTCATTGAATGAATTAGTGAAACTATTTTATCGACTATTAATAAAATAATTCTACTAACTGTTAATAATAATTATTTTTAGATACTTTAGTTGATGACTTTTCATAATTCATCATTCGAATTAGTGGCTAACATTTTACTTTTTAATTAGTAAATTTTACTAATAAATAGCAATTTCTATTCATTTATTAGTAAAACTTTCTAATTCAAAGGTAAAAGGACAGTCACTAATTCAAAAATTAATCAACATTTAGAGAGTTGGATTAGTATAAATTATTTTTAATTTCAATCAGTTACTCATTTATTAGTAAAATTTACTAATTCAAAAGTAAAAAGTCCGTCACTTCTTTAAAAATAAATAAACTTTATAGAGAGTTTAATGAGTATAAATTATTACAAATTTACTAATTACTAATTTAATTAGAATTAGTAAAAATTATGATTAATTAAAATTTGTTGACTACTTTTCACTATTTTACTTTCTAAATTTGAATTAGTTATAAAAAAATTAAAAATAACTAATTTTTTTGTAGGAAAAATTCAGTCACTGCACGAAAAGAAATATTTACCTGGAACAGCTAAAAAATTCACTATATTAGTGAAAGTTTTAGTTATTTTAGTTAAAAATGTCGCTACTCTAGGTAAACTTTTTGCTGCTCCAAGTAAATTTTTAATTTTCCGTATACTGATTGATATACTACTATTTTATAAATAAAATAATTTATAATAACTGATTATTAGCTAAATTTACTTTTGGATTAGGTGAAAACTAAATTAAATGTTTTGCAACTTATTTTATTGGTAGAAAATTGAATCATTCTTGTAGTTACTTATTTACTTAATAATAAATAATTTTTCCTTAAAATTAGTTATTTTTCTCACTAATTTCTGGAGCAAAAAGTCAGATACGATTTTAATAATTATTATTAGTTATTTTTAACTAATTCAAGTTCAGGGAGAAAGTTTCAATGATTTTTTTCTATTTACAAAGTTAAGCCATAACTACTCTCTAAATCTGAATTAGTTAAAAATAACTAATTATTAGTAAAATCGTGGCTCACTTTTTGCTTCAGCAATTAGTAAAAAATAACTGATTTTTAGTATTTAATTACTAATTATAAGTAAATAAGTAACTAAAAAAATAGTCAAAGTTTACTAATTGAATTAGTTACTACAGATTTCAGTCATTTTTACATAACCTAAAAGTGAATTTAACTAATAATTAGTCATTTTTAACTATTTTATTAGTAAAATATTACTATTTAAATCAGTGACTGACTTTTTGCTATCAAATTAGTTATTTTTAACTAATTCAAATTTAGAGAGTATCCGGAACTTCTGTGCATTTTTTGGTAACTTTTACAACTTTCTGGTGGAATATTACTACGTTCAAAAAAAATTTTACTAATTATTGCAAAAAATATGTTTTTATATGAAATATTTTTTCCTATACATAGAATATTTTACTCTTGAAAATTTATAAAATCGTATAGCAAAATAGTTGCCAAAAGTGGGTAGAAGTTCCTTAAAGTTTAATTTTTGCCGTGTGGAAGTAGTAAAAGTTATTTTATTCGTCTTTTCTGTGTACAGAATTACTGTCAAAAAAAATTAAATATAAATAATTATTCGTTATAATAATGATTAATTTAAGCTTTAGAGACATAAGTATTTTGTAATAATTCAATTTTAAAATTTAATTACACTAACAGCAGTCGGTATAATCTCTAAATTTGAATTTTACTAATTCAAATTTAGAGTTCGAATTGTTTACTAATTGGAATTAGTGACTGACTTTTTGCTTTTGAATTAGTAAACTTTACTAATAAATTAGTAGAAATGACTATTTATCAGTAAAATGACTGTAAAATTAGTTATTTTTATTTTTTTATAACTAATTCAAATTTAGAAAGTAAAATAGTGAAAAGTGGTGAACAAATTTTATTTAATCATAATTTTTACTAATTCTAATTAATAATTACTTATACTGATTGAAATTAGTAATAATTTATTCTCATCAAACTCGCTAAATGTTTATTTATTTTTCAATAAGTGACTGACTTTTTGCTTTTGAATTAGTGAAGTTCACTAATAAATGAGTAGAAATGACTGTTTATTAGTAAAATTGACTAATTCAGAAGCAAAAAGTCAGTCACTGATTCAAATTAGTAAAGATTTTTACTTATTCAAATTTAGAGAGTTAAGAGAGTAAATTTTGCCGCCTAATGAAATGCAGCAAAACCTAAAGTTTTGGGAGAATATTTAGTTTTCAAATTCACTTTTCACTTGTGTATACAAACTTGTATGCATATACGTATACATATATAGAAAAATATTTGAATTTACATGTGTTGGATGATGACGATGTCGCGCTGTCGGTCTTTAGGGTATAATGTCCTCGTGCTAAAAACGAAGCAATGTCACATGTCACTGCGCGAGAAAATGCGCCAAACAAAATGGTGATTTTAGTCGTATACGCACCATTCGCAGAAATCTTTGAATCGAGACAGAAATACATAACCGCGCATCTCTAAATGGTCCAGAACTTTTCGAAATGTATATGTTATATGTATACGTAGAAAAGGAATTTTTTTTCTTTCTTTCTAAATATATAATATAATTGTTTTGACGTTCTTTAATTTTTGCATCTACAACAGATTTTTTTTGCTTTTTCTTTTGGCCACTCCACTATGTACATATATATATATATATATATATATATATATATTCTTGCCAATCTGTGTGAGATTAATAAACTTTATTGACCTTGCATCAAATCATCATCGGACCACTTAATCCCTCAGCTTTAAAGAACTTGACTTATTTGCCTCGACGCTGTCATTTCTTTTTCCTTTTGCGCAAAATTCTTTATTTTGCTTTTTTATTTTTTGTGCAACTTGAGGATTTTTGTGATTATTATTTTACTTTTTTTTATGAAATTAAAATATTACTATGATCCCTAAATTTTGAACGTTCAAACGAACGAAATATTTTTTATTGAAAATATTTTAATAAATTACTATTCATAAAAAAATTTAAAAACTAAAAATTTACGTTTAAAAACGCAGTAATTAATTTTTGTCGATAGTGAAGTAAAATGATTGTAATAGAAATTTAATTTTTAGAAGAAATATTTAAATTTCGTTCATTTGAACGTTCAGAACTATAGAATCCTATATTACTGTATTACCTTATCAAATTAAAATACTCTAAATTTGAATTAGTAAAAATTGTTTACTCTAATTTGAATCAGTGACCAACTTTTTGCTTCTAAAATAGTACAATTTACTAATAAATTAGTGTAAAGTAAATTACTATCTATTTGTAAAATTTACTATCTCATAAAAATAAAAATTTCCACAAAACCAAAGAAGATGGAAAATGATGTATTTCTTTTACCGAATTTAACGAATTTTCTCTGGAAAATTAATAATTTTCTAACGACTAAACAGATCGTTCTAAAATTAGAAATTACTAAATTTTAAAACTAGAATGTATATTTAAATAATTAACAACTCTTGCTACATCTTCTTGAGAAGAATTAAATTATTTAGAAAATTAATTGAATTTTTAGGAAGAATTTTTATCAACTTCTTTTTAAATTAAATTCTAGTAGAGAATTTTTTTACTTGAGAAAATAATTCAAATTGTTGAGATAAATTTTATAAAAAAAATTTAATAGTAATTGCATATTTCTGAAGATTTCAATTATTTAGGAAAATAATTGAAAATTCAAATATTTTATTAATAATGAAATTGTTGTGTAAAAGTTTATTATCTGGAAAGGTACTTGAATAATTGAGCTGAATTTTATCAAAATTTTGAAAAAATAATTAAATTCCTTAGGTGCATTTTATTAATTAAAAAATGAATTGAATTTCTTAGAAGAAATTTAATTTAAATTTTTTTAAATCGTTGAATTTTTGTAAAGATGAAAAATAATTTCATTCTTGAGAAGAATTTTATTTGAACTTCAAAAATTGATTCAAATCCTGAAAAGAACTTTATTAAATTATTTATGACGTCGGTGAAGTTTTCAACGATTATGATCAACGATTGAAAGAAAAAAAAATATTTTTCTACCAAAAAATGACGTTTTTTGTTCATAAATATTTTTTTTGTCAATCATTATTTAAAAAAATAATTTTACTATTTTTCTTTACCAAAATTTGCTTAAAAAATAATTTTTTTCTGAAATCGTTGATTATAAACGTTGTGAACTTCACTAACGTTATTTATGAGCATTTGAATTCTCTTAAAATGTTTCGTTTTTTTGAGACAATAATTGAATTCTTGTGAAGAATTTAATACAAAATTTTCTTAATGATCAAATCATTATAAAAAAATGTTATTATTTCTGATTGAATTAAATTATTGTGCTAAATTCTATCAAAATTTAAAAAGGTATTTCAATTTCTGAGAAGAACTTTATAAAATAAAAAAATAATTGAATACTTGCAAAGAATTTTATTCAATTTTTTTTTCATTATTATATTCTTATGAAAAATTTTATTATTTGAAAAAATAATTAAATTCGTGTACTATTTTTTATTATAAATGCGGAGACAAATTAAATTATTTAGAAAAATAATTGAATTTTTGCTATTGATTTTTATCAATTTCTTTTTTAATAATTAAATTTTGGTAAAAATATTTATTACATTGAAAAATAATTTAATTTTTGAGATGAATTTTGTAAAAATTTTAAATAGTAATTTAATTCTCTAGATGAATTCAATTACTTAGGAAGATAATTGCAAATTGAAATTCATTTTAAATAAATAAAATAAATTCTTATTCTTCTGGAAAATTTTATTATTTTACAATAATAGTTAAATTCTTGTGCTAAATTTTATTTAAAGTCTTGAGAAGAGTTAAATTATTTTTTAAAATAATTTAGTTTTTAAGAAAAATTTTTATCAATTTCTTTTAAATAATTAAAATTTAGTGCAAAATTTTATTACTATGAAAAAATTAGTAAATTTTCCTAATAATTTAGTACCAAGCAAATGACTATTTATTAGAAAAATTTACTACTTCATGAACATAATAATTTTTCATAAAAATTTCAACAAAAACAAAAAAGGTGGAAAACGATGCATTTCTTCTATCAAATTTAACGAATTTTCTATGAACAGTTAAACATTTCATAATGATTAAACAAATTTTTGTAAAATTAGTAATTAGTAAATTTTTGAAACTGAAATGTATATTTAAATGATTAAAAACTTTTGCTACTTCTTCTTGAGAAGAGTTAAATTATTTAGAAAAATAATTGACTTTTTGGGAATAATTTTTATCAATTTCTTTTTTAATTTTAAAGAAATTTATAAAATTTTTTTTTTAAATTAAATTATTTTTGAAAATAATTTACCTCTTCTCAAGAATTTCAATAAAATTTAGCACAAGAATTTATTATAATTATTTTAAAAGAATTTGAATTTTCAACTATCTTTCTAAATAATTGAATTCTTCTGGAGAATTCAATTACTATTTAAAATTTTTATAAAATTCACCTCAAGAATTCAATTATTTTTCAGTTTAATAAAATTTTTTACTACAATTTAATTAAACTGAAAAATAATTAAATTCTTGAGGTGAATTTTATAAAAATTTTAAATAGTAATTGAATTCTCCAGAAGAATTCAATTATTTAGAAAGATAGTTGAAAATTCAAATTCTTTTAAAATAATTATAATAAATTCTTGTGCTAAATTTTATTGAAATTCTTGAGAAGAGTTAAATTATTTTCAAAAATAATTTAATTTAAAAAGAAATTTTATAAATTTCTTTTTTTATAGTTAAATTTAAGTAAAACATTTTATTACTTGGGAAAAATTAGTAAATTTTACTACTTCATGAACATAAAAATTTTGTATAAAAATTTCTACAAAAACAAAAAAGATGGAAAACGAAGCATTTCTTATATCAAATTTAACGAATTTTTCTATGAACAATTAAGAACTTTATAATGATTAAACAATTTTTTTAAATTAACTAGTAAATTTTAAAACTAGAATATATTTTAAAATTATTAGCAAAGCTTGCTTTATTTACTAAATTGAGTAATTAAAAAAATAAAGAACCCTGTTGTTGTTATTATTAATATTTATATATTTAATATTGTCGTTCTATTTATCAAATTATTTTATTCAATTAAGACTAATTTTTCTTAATATTTATTTTGTTTAATCTTTAAAATATAGTAACAATAAAAACAAATCTTTATTACAAAAAAAGTATATGAACTATTAAATGAATGTGATCCCAAAGTTTTGAACGTTCAAATGAACGAAATATTTTTTATTGAAGATATTTTAATAAATTACTAATGATAAAAAAATTTAAAAACTAAAATTTTACTTTTACAAACTCAGTAATTAATTTTTTTGTCAGTGATACAAAATAATTGCAATAAAAATTTAATTTTTAGAAGTTATAAATAAACTTCGTTCATTTGAACGTTCAGAACTGAAGGATCTTAAATGAATGAATTATTTTATTAATAAAAAATGAAGAACAGAAAGAAAAATAAAATATAAAAATTGTAAATAAATGATCGAATTAACAAATAATTTAAAATTATAAAAATATATTGAAATTAAAAATACATTATTATTGCTTTACTCAAAATTAAAATAAAGTGGAAAAAATAGAAATTTTAAAAACAGAAAATAATTTATATATATATATTTCGAAAGGAAACCAAAAAGACATTGAAGAATAACAATCAAAATAGCACGATTTGAACATTATCATTTTATAATTAATGCGGAGAGTAAAGTTACGAGAGTTTCATGATCTGTTCACATTACAATTATTATGCATATGCATGTATCTGTTGCATTACGCCATTGCATTGAATATATTGTTTCTACGACGAGTACAGATAATTACTCGGACAACCAGAGATAAACTTTTCCTTTTATTTCATTTCTTTTTTTTCTTTTTTTTTGTTTCTTTTAAATCAACCCTAACACTCTTGTTCTTATCTCACGTTCATTATTAAATTGTGCACACATGTTACCGTAATTAAACAAAAGAATTTTACTTAATTAACATTTTTTCAACGTGCGTCCAATTTGAATATTTAATCCGACAATCACACCTGTAATACACGGAAAAGAAAAAAGATATTTAATTCTCAATATTTATTCTCTTTTCATTTTAGTGTCATTTTTCCGATAAGGAAAAAAATTTACTTTCTCTCTCTCATTTTTGCTAATAAGAGAAACGAAATCGAATGCTGCGAAAAAAAATGTGCACGAATAACTTACTTATCGCGCATATATTCGTCGTGGAGAGTCAACAAAGATTACGATTCGGTTTTGACTCGCACAGGCATTGCCAAACAAGAAAGACGATTGTGTTCATATTCTGCACAAACATAATAGGTTGACGTTTATATTTGTATATACATATATATAAACGCCGTCACGTCTTGTGAGAAAAATTGCATTTTAGGTCTAAACCGTATTTTTCACAGACATTATCTTCAACAAACATATATATGTATAAAAATATGATTCTCACAAACTTGACTCTTTTTTTTAAATTTCTTTTCGGAACAAGACTATCTTTCTTTGACCTCTGACAAAGTTTTATATAAAATTATAAGAAACAAATGCCATTCTATTTTAACGAATTTTTTCTAAAGTAACTTGGCTATTATTCCACAAGCAAGTATTCACTCATGCAAAAAGTAATTTTCGATTGTAGAAAATAAATTATATTAAAAATTAAAATATTGCTAAAGTGACTATATAACAATTATTTCTTGTGAAAATAATTAAATTCTTATGATCCTCAAGTTTTGAACGTTCAAATGAACGAAATATCTTTTATTGAAGATATTTTAATAAATTACTAATCATAAAAAAATTTTTAAAATGAAATTTTACTTTTAGAATCTCAGTAATTAATTTTTTTTATATTAACGCAAAATAGTTGCAATAAGATTTTAATTTTTAGAAGAAATAAATAAATTTCGTTCATTTGAACGTTCAAAACTTTAGGATCTTAAATTCTTGGCAACAATTTAATAACAATTTTAAAAAGTAAATAAATTCTAGTCAATAATTTAATAACAATTTTAAAAAGTAATTAAATTCTTTAAAAAAACATTAATTAGTAGGAAAACAATTGAAAATTCAAATTTTCTTAAAATATAATTGAAATATTTCAAAACAATTGAATCGCGAATTTCAAAAAGGGGGCTCAAATCTAAAATCCGTAAGTGTCATTTTTATACAACAAAAGACAGTGAAAATGACTCTTACGTTTTTCAGAGTTGAGCCCTTTTCAAAATTCGCAATTCAATTAATAATTAAAATTTTTTTGACATAATTAAACTCTTATCAAAAAATGTTATTATTTGAAAAGATAATTAAATTCTTGTGCTAAATTTTGTTTTAAATCCTGAGAATAACAAAATTATTTAGAAATACAATTAATTTGTTGGAAATAATTGTTAGAAAATTCCGCTTTTTAAATAATAAAATTTTGTTCCTGTCATATTTTATTACAATTTTAAAAAGGAATTGAATTTCTCAAAAGAATTCAATTATTTAGAAAAATAATTGAAAATTCATATTTTTCTAAATGATGGAAATTTTAAAAATAATTGAATATTGCATTTTTTTAATAATTAAATTCTTATTCTTTTAAAAAATTATATTATTTCAATAATAATTAAATTTTGGTGCTTAATTTTATTTTATAATTCTTGAGAAGAATTAAATTATTTAGAAAAATAATTGAATTTCTAGGAAGAATTTTTATCAATTTGCTTTTAAATTAAATTCTAGTAGAAAATTTTATTACTTGGGAAAATAATTCAATATTGTTGAGATAAATTTTATACAAATTATAAATAATAGTTGAATACCTCAGAAGGTTTCAATTATTTAGGAAAATAATCGAAAATTCAAATTTGTTCTGAATAATTAAATTTTAGTAAAGAAAATTATTTTTTGGAAAGGTACTTGAATTCTTGGGCTAAATTTTAACAAAATTTCAACAAGAAAAAATTAGATTCCTAAAATGCATTTTAATAATGAAAAATGTATTAAATTTTTTAGAATAAATTTATTCAAATTTTTTCAAATCATTGAATTTTTGAAGAAAATAAAAATTAATTTCCTTCTTGAGAAGAATTTTATGTAACCTTTAAAAATTAATGAAATCCGTGAAAAAATCTTTATTAAATTATTTTTAAGTATTTGAATTCTCATAAAAAGTTTTATTTTTTGAGACGATAATTGAATTCTTATGAAGAATTTTGTACAAATTTTTCTCAATAATTTAATTTTTCGAATTATGCTAAATTCTGTCGAATGTTCAAAAAATAATTAAAATTCTGAGAAGAACTTTATAAAATAAAAAAATAATTCAATACTTGCAAAGAATTTTATTCAAATCTTTTTAAAATAATCAAATTCTTATGAAAAATTTTATTATTTGGAAAAATAATAAAATTTTCGTGCTAAATTTTATTATAAATCAGGAGAATAATTTAACTATTTAGATAAATAATTAAATAACGGAAGTAATTAACATTTCATTTTAAATCATTAAATTCTCATGAAAAATTTTATTATTTTGAAAAATAGTTCAATTATTCTTGTCCCTAATTTTATTAACATTTTAAAAAGGAATTGAATTTCTCAGAATTCAATTATTTAGGAAAATAATTGAAAACTCAAATTTTTCTAAATGATTGAAATTTCTAAAAAATAATTAAATTCTTGTGAAGAATTTTATACAAATCTTTTTTAATAATTGAATTTTTCTAAAAAAAAATGTTATTATTTCTGACATAATTGAATTATTGAGCTAAATTCTATCACAATTCAAAAAAATAATTAACTTTCTGAGAAAAACTTTATTAAATAAAAAAATAATTCAATACTTTGCAAAGAACTTGACTCAAATTTTTTTAAGTAATTAAATTCTTATGAAAAATGTTATTTTTTCACAAAATAGTGGAATTCTTGTTCTAAATTTTATTTTAACTGCTGAGAATAATTTAATTATTCAGAAAAATAATTGAATTTTTGGATATAATTGTTATTAATTCCTTTTTAAGTAATTTTATTCTCGTGAAAAATATTATTATTCGAAGATCGTAAAGTTCTGAACGTTCAAATGAACGAAATATATTTATTTCTTCTAAAAATTAATTTTTTATTGCAATTATTTTGCTTCACTATTTAAAAAGAAATAATTACTCAGTTTGTAAACGTATAATTCTAGTTTTTAATTTTTTTTATGATTAGTAATTTACCAAAATATCGACAATAAAAAATATTTCGTTCATTTGAACGTTCAAAACTTTGAGATCATATTATTCGGTAAAATAATGTTATTCTCTTGAAAATTTTTACTGTTTGGAAAAATATTTTTAGTTTGGTGAAAAATTTTATTGCTTGGAAAAATAATTCAATTCTTGTCATACATTTTATTAAAATTATAAAAAGTAATTTATTTTCTCAGAATAATTCAATTATTCGGGGGAAAAAATTGAAAAAAATTGCAAATTAATATTTTTTTTAAATAATTATATAGGCAGTACTTTGTTTTATACTAATTTATTAGTAAAATGTACTTATTTCAAGTAAATATTTATTTTATAATAATAGACAAGTATTCGGTTATTTGAAACAAAAATGAGTTAATCTTTTCGTCAATGTAATTAGAATGTATTTAAAATTTTATTGTTTCTAAAAAATAACACATACCTTATTTTCGTTCCCGTAATTAACATACTTCTTTTTAAAAAAAATATTCCCTGTTCATCACATTTAGTGTAGAATACTTTTTCGAAATAATTCCCCTTTTCACCAGTTTAGTTTTGGGTAGGAATATTTTAAAAAAATAAATCCAAAAGTTTAGTTTAAATTATAAATTTTCGAAAATTTCCCCTGTAATCGTTAGGAATGTAAAAGAATTAAAGAGAATAATTTCAGATTGCTTTATTTCCCGATAATAATAATTATTCTCCGCAACTATGCATTTATGAATTTCCAAACGAAAATGATAGTGAAAGGGAGAGAATATTGAAAGGAACGTGCAAGAGGTGTAAATGTTGTGTAGGTGAATACATACAATATGGGGCAAAAGGTATTTTTTCCCTTTCTTCTTCTTTTTCTTTTTATTTGGTGAAAAAAGAAAGAGAAGAATAATTAAATTTTCAAGAGATTATGAGATATGTTAATATGTAAATGTGTGTTATAATATAAAATTGTGTCTATATATGCATGTGAGAGTGAGAGAGTTAAAAGTCAGTCGGCCCTGACTCGATGCACAGCTGTGTGGGCCTTCCATGACCGGCAGAATAAATTGGATGCGGTCGGTGCATGTCTCGAGGTCAGGCTTGCCTCCGAGCCGAAAACAACCAGCAGATTCATACCTACACTATTATAAACTCTAGTTCAGACTTCGGTTCAGCGATTCCTGAGTAGATTTGCCAAGAGGTAGTCGATCGGCCTCAGAGTTTTGCTACATGCATATTTTCATCCAGCGGTTTTCAACCTCGGCCCCCTCCCTAAAAATTCCTTACAATGTATTTGTATTCTTGCATTTTGCGCTCAACATATTTTTCATTTTAAAGAAAAAAATTTTAAGTTTAATTTTTTTTAATTAAAATTTTATTCAGATGCAATTGAGGTAATTTGGGGTAAATGTAAACGGAATATTTATGTTTCACCAAAAAACATTAGTTTTTTTTTTGTTAAAACGTAAAATGGACGAATTTTTTCTTGCATGAACTTGTAACTTTACTTTCCGAGAAAAATTTGATGAAGTACAAAAAAATATCGATGCATCTGAATTGCCTAAAACTGACTGTTTACATCTACCCCGAGATTTTGAAATTTTTCTAAAATTCGGGGTAAATGTAAACACCACTGTAGTTGAGCGAGGTTTAAGGGTGAATGTATCAATTACTGCGGATTTCTAGTCAAGGGACTTTGAAATGGAAAATATGACTTTTGTATCGAAAGGAATTATTAATTATTAATTATTATTAATCTATTATTTATTATTCATCTATTTATTTAGTAGTTCGTAAATTATTATTTATAGGTATTTGGGTCAAAAACTCAAAAAATCTACAAAAATGATTGGAGTACAGTTTTACTAAAACGTATTTTCTAATTTTTTATTTTCTTAGAATATTTTTTCCAATAAAAGTGAATTTCTAAAAAACTTTTTTCCAATAAAGGTGAATATCTAAAAAAAAATTTTCTACTGAAGGTGATTTTCTAATTTTCTTCCTTCTCATAAAGGTTCATTTCTAAAAATTTCTTTTTAGGAAAGGAAAATTAATTAATGCTCCTAAAGTTTCAAACGTTCAAATGAACGACAATATTTTTTTACTTATTCTAATTTGTATTTTATTCATAAAAAAATTATTTTTTAAATTAAAACAAATTAATTATCAACTAAATATTGTTTACTTTCAATTATTTTACTTTTTTCGATAGTAATTTTCAAAAACACTGATGATGAAAAAATTCCGTTCACTTGAACGTTCGAAACTTTTGTCCCATTAAATAAAGGAAAATTTCAAAAAATTCTTTTCCTAACAATATTTAATCTCTATAATAACGATTAATAGTTAGGCGATTAAAAAATGAAGTTTACGAAAATTGTTTAATTTAAAAATAAATGCTAGAAATTTTGTTGAAAAATTGTAATAAAAAATTATTTAGAAATTATACAAATTATAATTATAAAAATGATGGAAATTATTATTTCTTCTAAAGAACATAATTTTTGTTAACAAATAGTTATTTTATAAAAATTTTTCTTCTTTTTCGAAAGTTATAACTAATTACGTAAACAGAATTATGATTAAAAAAACAGAAAATATGAGAAATAGTTTATATTTTTTAATTTTAGTTTTTTCACCAATTTTCTAACTTTTATTAAAAATTATTGATTTTTAAAAATTTTAGAAAAATAAATAAAAGAAACCATAACTTTCTAGAAAAACTTATTTTAAAAATCAAAACTCATTAGAAAAACTTTTTTTAGAAATTATATATCTTTGGAAAGCACTTTTTTATGCAAAAAGGATTAAAAAATATTTTTTAGAAAAAGTGACCACCTTCCCATAAAAATAGTTTATTTATATAAATAAATATTTACGTATTGCTTAGATTTCTAATTTATGCAAATAAAGTAATATTAAGTCCCCTTTTTGTTCCCTTAACTATATCAAAAACCCCCATAATATGTAAAATCATATACATTTTCTCCCCTTTTCCCTTTATTTTTAAAAAACACTCATAAAAATGATAATTTTTGTAAAATAGAAAAATTTTTAGATCCACATGAAAAAAAGTTTTACTCTACCCAAGATTTGGAAAAATTTTATTTTTTTGAAACATAAAAATCTTTTTATATTAATTCTCAGAGTGTTTAAACTTAGAAATTTTCTCCCAAGAGTCAACGATAATATGAAGTGTAATTTTTAGTTTTAAAAAAAAATCTATAATGCCGGGAATTTTCGTCAGATTGTATTACTTTCAGAATAAATTTTACCATAAATTGAAAGTATATGTTACTAATCTCCAATAAAGTTTACGACGAATGTTATAAAATTTATTCTGGAAATACATATTTTTAATAACAAAATTCACTATTTTCCTGATGTTATTTTTTTTATATGAAAATTAATTAAATGTTCCTGAAACCTACAGTTTGTTATTAAAATTATTTTTGAATGAAATTTAATATTATTGGAAAAAGTAAATTTTTCTAATTTTTATAAAAAAAAATTGTCTTTGAAAGTAGAAAAAATAAATGTGAAAATAAACATTTTAAAAATAAATTTCAATTATTTTTTAATGAAATTTTTCCAAGGTCTAAGTTTACTTTACTAATATTTCTCTCAAATTTACTTTGTTTGTATTAAAATTAATAGACTTTTAAAACAAACTCTCTAAATTTGAATTAGTAAAAATTGTTACTAATTTGAATTAGTGACTGACTTTTTGCTTTTGCATTAGTAAATTTTTCTAATGAATTAGTAAAAATGACTATTTATTAGTAAATTTTACTAATTCAAAAGCAAATAGTCAGTCACTAATTCCAATCAGTAAATATTTTTACTAATTCAAATTTAGAGAGAAAGAAATTTATAAGAAAAATTTTAAACAAGTTATATAGACAACAGATAAAGATAAAAGAAAATATTTATTAAAAATAATTTACAAAAAAAAATTTGATTTCAAAAACCTTTTTTGTAAAAGATTCTAAATGCAGAACTTAATTTTTCTTAAGAGTAGGGCTCGAATTTTAGTTTTGTAGTAATTTTTTGAAGAGTAATTCATGATTTGAAAATATTTTAACACTTCTTGAATTTTTATTATTCTTAAAAATTGAAAGATTATAAAATTCATATGTAATTTTGCAAAAAATATGTTTTTAGACCGTCAAAAAAAATTTCGAACACAAAAAATTAATTGTACTATTTTTGAATTAGGAATAATTTGGAATTAGTTAAAGAAATAAAGAAATTACTTTTCATATTTAAAAAATTAAATTAAAATGGACTTTTTTGCATTTTGATCCTGAAAACAATGTTTTTTTCAAATGCTTCAAAATTAGTAGAAATCAATTTTTACGTTTGGCATTTTTTGTGGATACAAAAACAGATTTTCTACTAAATTATACTAATAGATTTTCTATCATAGAAAATTTTGCTAATATAGTGAAATTTGTAGTTGTTCCAGGTGAAGATTTTTTTTCCTGTACGGATTCGTTTACTAATTGAATTAGTTTTATTTATCTATATTTATAGTTATAATTACATAATTTACAATTATAATTAGTTTTCACTAATTTTTAGTAGTTTTCTTCTAATTATTAGTAGAAAATTTACTAATTTGTAATATTAAAAAATACGTACTACTAATTGTATTAGTAATTTTCTTCTAGCAATTAGTTATTAATAGATTTTTTATCTATTAATTTTTTAGAAGAATAAAAATTTAATTAAGAGTCAAAATATTCCCCTCAAATTTTATTGCAAGCAGCTGTTTACGAAAATGTTTTTAATAATTAATATTTCATTCATTCGAACGTTCAAAACTTTGAGATCATTTATATTTAATTAATAATCTACAAGGAGAAAAAGTTTAATCTAAAATAGAGCTGAATTTTTGTAGAAATAACAAAAGTCTTTATTAAATATTTTGTTAAAAACAGTAAAGTTTGTGGTTGTTTCAGAAAAGGCGTTTTTCTGTACAGCTCAAATATAAAGACCCAAACCGCAAAACGCGCAGTAATTGGTGCACTTATTCTAATAAATAATAAAATACAAATATACAATCTTTTCGAAAAAGCGCAGTAATTGGAAAAGTCACCCTTTAATAATTATAATAAAGTACAAATAAACATTTTTCGATAAAGCACAGTAATTGGTTCACTTATCTTAATAACTAATAAAATACGAGTAAAATAATATTTTCTCAAAAAGCGCAGTAATTGGTAAACTAATCTTTTAATAAATAATAAAGTACAAATAAATATTTTTTCAAAAAAGCACAGTAATTGGTTCACTTATCACAATAAATAATAAAATACGAGTAGAATAATATTTCCCGAAATAGCGCAGTAATTCGTACAATTATCCTAACAAGCAATAAAAAAAACCTTTCTCTACAGACTCTGAAAGATCCATTAGTGAAATATTTTTAGTCCCAATTCTGCAGCATCAAAAAAAAAAAAAAAATGAAACGCAGTAATTTAAAATTTTTCTTGCTCCACTTTGCGAAACCCGATGCTTTTGCAAGTGGAAAAAGTGCGTATGCGGAAAGACAGAGAGTCTCGACATGAAAGTCGATTATCCCTTTGGTGATGAGAGAGGTGGGGGGAGTTTTAACTCAATCACTTCTTCGCACCGCGGAATTCAATTTTCTTCTTTCCTGTCAAGAGAGAGAGAGAGAGAGAAAGAGTTTAAGAATGAAAATCGAGGAATAAAAAAAAAAGTTGAATATATTGTTTGCATATATATGTGTGTATGTATTGAGAAGTAGATCGCGACATTATAATAAATGATCGTAGGAAGCAGAGAGTGTATGTATGTAGAGGAAGAAGTGATGCACTCTCGGCCAATAGGGGAGCAAGGACAGCCACTCTTCTTTCACAGTAATGTCAGAGATCGTCATTCCTTTGCCACAGCATCGCAATGCTATTTTTTTCTCAAATACATTAACCTACTGTGCGTTCTCTTTTATGAATCACTTTGACATTCCGCGTTCCAATATTTTTCCCGCTATTTTCAGCCCTTCTTCTTCTTTTTGTGTTTTTTTTGTGTTTTTTTTTTTTTTTTTGCTTTACACTGTTAAAGTCGAGGTTTTTAAATTTACTGCTTTTCTAAAGAGGGAGTAGTTAAAAATAAGAGATTGGTGGTGGAATTTAGGACGACTTTTTCTCTCTGCAATTAATAAGAAGGCGAGATTATTTATTTAAGTTTTAATCTCTAGATTTAAATTTTAAATTAAAAATTTAAATAAAAATTTTTTTTTTATTTTATTTTAATTTTTTGATAAAAATGTTTACTAATTTCAATTAATAAAAATGTGCACTAATTAGATTTAGTAAAAATAGTAACTAAATTGAATTATTAAAAATAGTAACTAATTTTAATTATTAAATATATGTGGCATTCCTCGGTTAAAGGGACCTTAGCTGTTTTTGACAAAACTAAAATTAGAAGTATAAATGAATAAAATGACTAATTTTCTATACAAACTATAATTATTAAACTAGCCAAATTATCCGCGCGAAAGCGCGCGGGAATATTGTGCTACAATGTTCATTGTAAACAATTTCAAGTCATTTTAATTTAAATAATTTTTAAAGAAATACTTACTATGAAACATAACTGAAAAACTAATTGGAATAAAATTTTCAAAATATATTATATTTTTAAACCTTAAAGTATATAAAAAAATTTTTAAGCAGCTAAGGTCCTTTTCACCGTCGAACATCACATATGTACTAATTTCAATTAGTAAAAATATTTATTGATTTGAATTTGTGAAAAATTTACAAATTTGAATTAGTAAAAATGTTTATTAATTTCAATTATTATTTATTAAAAATAGTAACTAATTTGAATAAGTAAAAATATTAAAAATATCTACTGATTTGAATTAGTAAAAATTTTTATTAATTTGAATTATTGAAAATAGTAACTAAATTGAATGAGAAAAAAAATTTACTGATTTAAATAAGTAAAAATATATGCTAATTGAAATTTGTAAAAATACTTACTAATTTGAATTAGTAAAAATGTTAGTAATTAGTAAAAATAGAAACTAATTTTAAAACGTAAAAGTATTTACTAATTTTTATTTGTAAAAATGTTAGTAATTAGTAAAAATAGAAACTAATTTTAAAAAATAAAACTATTTACTAATTTGAATCATTAAAAATAGTAACTAATTAAAATATATTTAAAAATACTTACTAATGTGAATTAGCAAAAATGTTTAATAATTTGAATTATTAAAAATATTAATTAATTTGAATTATTAAATATATGTACTAATTTGAATTAGTAAAAATGTTTATTATTTTAAAATGGTAAAAAATTTACAAATTTAAATTAGTACAAATAGTAACTACTTTTAAAAAAAATATTTACTAATTTGAATTAATAAAAATGTATATTAATTTGAATTATTGAAAATACTAACTAATTTGAATAAGTAAAAACTAAAAATGTTTATTAATTTGAATTAATAAAAATATTTACTAAATTGAATAAGTAAAAATATTTACTAAATTGAATAAGTAAAAATATTTACTAATTTGAATATGTAAAAATATTTACTATTTTAATTTGGTAAAAATGTTAATTAATTTAAATAAGTAAAAATATTTACTAACTTAATTACTAAAAAAATTACTTATTTAAATGAGTAAAAATAGTGAATAATTTTAATAAGTAAAAATATTTACAAATTTGAATTGTCAAAAATATGTACTAATTTGGAATTAGTGACTGATTATTTGCTTATAATTTAGTAACTTTAAGTAATAATTAGTAATTTTTCCATTAATTTATTATCAAATTTTACTAAAATTCAAAAGCAAAATGTTACTCATTATTAGTAAGTTAGTGAGTATTACTGACTATTAGTGAGTATTAGTAACTCAATTAAATTAGTATTAATAATTAAATGATTCACTAATAAGTAATAAATAGTTGTTTTTCCAAATTTATTAACAAATTTTACTAAATTAAAAGCAAAAACTCAATCACTAATTCTAATTAGTAAACATTTTCTCTAATTTACTTTTGAGACTTGAGAGGCAATTAACAATAAATAGTCGTTTCTACTATTTTATTACAAAAAGTCACTTATTGAATAGCAAAAAGTAAGTCACTGATTGAAATTATAAAACAGTTTAACTAATTTCATTTTGGACAGTTTAATGATAGAACATTGTTAAAAAAATGTATTTAATTCAAAAAACCGATTATTTATTTATTATCAATTAAATATTCAGTTTAATGAAATAATATTTATTGGAGTTAATTAAATGATATTTGCTTCAAATAATGAAATCATTGGTTCAAATATACCATTTAATTGACTCCAAAAAATATTATTTGATTCAAGTAAATATTTAATTAATCAATTAAGTAACTGTCAATTAATCGATTATTTGAATGAAATGCATTTTTTTCAGTATAATAAGTGAATATTTATTCCAATTAAATAATTATTCTTTATTAGTTAATTAAAACCTATTTGTTTATAAATTAGAATTTTTTTTCGTAACTTAAAAAAAATCTTTTCCAAAATATGTTCAATTTCTTTTCCATATTTAATTTTACACAGTAATTTACGCACGTATTTTGTATCCTTTAACATTATAGCAGACAGTGCTGAATTTAAGACCGATCTTAAATTAAGATTTACTTTTTACTGTGTATTGGAAGTAGTCTGTTCTTTTCATCGAAGGTTTTCCGTTAGTATTTCTAATTAAAAACCAATAAATAAAAAAACTAATGAACAAATAAAAATATTGAAAATGAAATAATAATAATAATATTAATGGAAAATATTCACGCATAAAAGTAAATATGAAAATGAAAAAATAATGAAAAATCTGTGCACAAACGCAAATATCGTTAAATTTAATTCACGTATGATTTATGTAAAACAAATTTGTTTTCAGGTGAACAAATGAGATTTTAAAATATCGGAAACTGTGAGGGGGAGAAAACCAATGCGAGTGCAACGTGTTCGGTAAGTTAGAGGAATTGTTTTTTCATGTTGTTTAAGTTGTATACAATATGTACGTACATACATATTACAGTTGTAGTAAGTACAGTTGTAGTAACAGTGGATACGTCATATATATATATGTATACTGTTTTTCCCGGGATTCCCCGCAGAATCACGTGGGAGCTAAAGAGCATTTGACTTTGGCAGTATACACTGTGGGGCTAAAGGGGTGGAACTCTCGTTTCCATGACAACAGACGCGCAAAAACTCCATTGATACGATGAAATGTATAAGGAGGAACTCAAGCCCATCGCGATCTTCCTTTCGGTTTTTTATTTTTTCGTGGTAATGCGCTCTTTTATATGTGTTGCTTCCTTTCCTTAAATACACTGAGTCTGGCCCACCGGATATAATATGACGTTTTCAAAACTGTCCTACCTTTATAAAATATGTAGGTGACCATTTTTTCGGTCAGTTAAGTATTCTTATTTTTTTTTGCATTCTCTTTTCATTTTATTATTTTTGCTATTTTTTCTTGTTCCTTTTTTTCCTCCTTTCTTTATTTTCTTACTATCTTATTTTTTTTCCTTTTTTTATTTTCCTTTTCTTATTTTAACACACCCACAAAAAGCACCGAAACTTTCTTAAATTTTTTTTAAAGATTTACTTGTAAACTTGGAAAAATTTACTAACAAAGTTTAGTGAAAATTGTGTAAAGATTTAAATGTCCAACTTCAATAATTATCGTCAAATTTTCTTAGAAATTCAGCTTAAAACTTTTTTTGAAAATTTAAATTAAATTTTCGATTTCTCTTTTATAAGTTATAAATGAAAATGTAGCGTTTCAGATTTAGAGTGACACGGGTCAGGAAATTTAGGGAAAAGTCAGGGCAAGTAAAATAGGTCAAGAGAGTCCGGGAAAAATCATAGAATTTCATTAAAAGTACTGTAAAAAATTAAATTTTTAAGATCCTAAAGTTTTGAACGTTCAAATGAACGAAATTTATTTATTTCTTCAGAAAATTATATTTTTATTGTAATTATTTTGCTTCACTATCCAAAAAATTAATAACTAAGTTTGTTAACGTAAGATTTTAGTTCTCAAACTTTTTTTTTGATTAGTAAATTATTTAAATTTCTTGAATAAAAAATATTTCGTTCATTTGAACGTTCTAAACTTGAGGATGATAAATTTTTGAAAAATAAGAATAAATAAGAAAATTCTAAATTTTTGTGTTTTTTTTTGTTTGCCTCATTGATTATGCAATAAGCATGAATTCTAATAAAAAAGGGCAAATTTTCCAATTTCTGTGAATAATTTTTTTTTAAATAATCTAATTTTACTTCAATATTTCGAAAATAATTGAATAACAAAAGAATTGCGTTTACAACATTTATAAACAAATTAATTTCAGAAGGTTTCAATTTGAAATTTTAGAAAATTTTAATTTTGAATTCATTTATTTAGAAATTTTAAAGAACTGAGTCTTTGGAAAATTTTTTATAAATTTAATGAATTTCACTATTTAATAAATAATTTTATGTTCAATATTTCAAAATTAATTGAATATGAAAAGAATTACGTTTACAATTTTCATAAATACTAGATGAACTTCAAAAGGTTTTAATTTCAAAATTTTAATTTTAAATCTATTTATTTAAAAAATTTTCAAAGAGGACTTCAAAAGGTTTTAATTTGAAATTTTCAATTTTGAATCCATTTAATTAGAAATTTTAAAGAACAGAGAATTTTGAAAAAATTTTATAAATCTTATTATTATGAAATCATTTACTTTTTCTAATACATATTTAATTGATTACACTCAGAGAAATGGTATATTTGTCACAGAACCAACTAGACTTTTTATTTGTTTCAAATAAATTTTATTTAGTTTAAATAAAATTTTATTTCACTCAAATATATGTTTTATTTATGTCACATATATATTTTATTTAAAACAAATAAAAAGTCTAGTTGGTTCTGAGACAAATATACGTTTATTTAAGTCAAATAAAATATATTTGGTTTAAATAATAATTTTCTCTGGGTGTACTAAAATTAATGAATTTATAGACGAATTTTAGTTTAAACCGTTTTTATAAAATTCAATTCTGGAAAAAATACAAATAATTACAGAAAATTCAATTATTTTTAAAAATAATAAAATTTTCGCAGAAATTCAATTATGTTAAAAATTTCTAAAAAGTTTCGTCAAAATTTTAATTATATTTATAAATAATAAAATTTTTTTCCAAAATTCAATTATTTTAAAAAATTAGAGTAAAATTCTTGCCAGAATTTTAATTATTTTCTATAATTTCTCTCAATTAAATTTTAAAAATGATTGCATTTTTAATATCTACTATTTTAATCAAATTCTGTGCAAACATTTAATTTATTTTTTTCATAAATAATAAAATTTGTTATACAGGAGTTCAATTATTTTCATAAAAAATAAAAAAAAACATCGCAGAATTTCAATTCTTATTAATGCCTACAATATTAATCAAATTCCTCGAAAAATTTCATTATTCTTAAAAATTTCATAAAAATTCTTAAAAAATTGAGTTATTTAAAAATTTGTGGAATAAAATTCTTTATGTGAATTCAATTTTATTTAAAATGTTATTAGATAACAATTAGATATTAAAAGCATTATGATATTAATTTTTTGAATTAATTTAATTTTGAAAAGGTTTAAAATTTGACATTTTTGAATATCTGAATTTTTCATACTTTTAATTAACAAAATTCTGTAAAATTAATTTTTATTGAAAAAATATAATAGAATTTTTCCTGAAATTAATTAAAGATTTTATTTTCTAATCTTATATATTCTATATTGAAGAATTTCCAAATATTTGAAATTTCGTAAAATTGAATTTAAAGCAAATGGAGTTGAAAATTCTTAAAAAACTGTTTGAAAAGTTATTAAAAGTAATTGATTTAAATAAGAATTTTGATTAATTTTTTATTGTTTTGAAAATCTAACAACGATTAAATATTTATTTAAAAGTGAAGTTTTTGATAATTTTGAAATACAATTTAATTAATTCGTAAATAAATGATGACTCCCAAGTTTTAAACGTTCAAATGAACGAAATATTTTTCATTGAAAACATTTTTATAAATTATTAATCACAAACAAATTTAAAAACTGAAATATTTTCGTTCAGAAAGTAAGTTATAAATTTTTTGGATAGTAACGTAAAATAATTGCAATAAAAATTTAATTTGTAGAAGAACTATATAAATTTCATTCATTTGAACGTTCAGAACTTTAGGGTCTTAAATAAATGTGATGGAATTTTTTTTTAATTTCTAGTCGTTTTTAGAGTTACTCAAAATATTTTTTAGGGTATTAGGGAAAAAATCAAAATTTTATTTCAAAATCAGAGAAAAGGAAAATTAAATTGTTGGCGCAATTCTGATTAAAAAAGAAATGTTAAAAATTTAGTTGAATTATTTTAAATTAAATTAATTTATTAAATAATTATTATTTAATAATAATAATTTAATTAATTAAATTTAGTTTAACTTTTTTTTTAATCTAATTTTTTGATTAATTTTTTTCATGAAGCATGTCTCAAAATTAAAACCAAATCATTTTTTAAACATTTTGAAAAAATAATCCATCAGTGGATTATTTTAATCCCTGATGATGCATAAAAACATTGCAGATTGCTTTAATCCATTTTGGTTGGAAAATAATACCCTACAATTTTCAGTGATAATTCTTATTTTCTTACTTTCGTATTATTCAATTTTTTTTATTTCTTCCTTTTCATATTTTCCCATTTTTTAATTTTCTAATTTTTTTTATTTTTTTATGTCTCTTTCTTTTTATTTGTTATTCTTTTTCTTTTCTCATTTTCTTTTACTTTTTCATTCTCTTATTTTTTTGTTTTGTCATTTTTTTTTGTTTTCATTCGGACCTTTATTTCCTTTTATGTGTACCAAAAAAAATCCCCCTCATTTCATATGCAAAAACAATAAGAGAAAAGTAAAAACAGTTTTCATATAAATTTTTTTTTCTTTTTTTTTATATTGTCTCGAAAAGAAATGTGTGTATGAAAAAAAAATTTTATACGCAACTCACAACTACGTGAGAGTATAAAAATAACGTGTGTGCGACGAGTTGCTTATTTTTTATAAGGCCTTTTGCGTAATTACCTTGTCTATAAGTCAGAAGCAATTTAAATATAGAGGGTAATTACGTGCAGAGGGGGCTTATGGAAAAGTATGCTACCCGTCTTGTACGGTAATGCTATTCTTACGACCGTGTATAATGGGTTAGATGGATAATTTTTTCCCTCTTTTTTTTGTAAACTTCGGTTAATTACCCCAAAGGTAGTATATAAAAATAGTTGTGCGTATATTATGAAATTAAAAAAAAAAAAACTCTTGGAAACTGCTATAGAGGAATGCATTGGAAATTGTAGTATGTTCATGTAGGTCAATATAGTTGTTTGAAATTTATTAGTTAAAAATTCGTTTAATTAGAATTTTGTTAATTTAGACATTTTTTGAGTTAGATATTTAGTATGCAATGAATAAATTTGTAACTACATAAAATTTCAGCTCCTGAAAAATTTTGAAAACTTTTTCTAACTAAAAAAAACTTAAAACAAATCAAATTTAAACCAAATAAACTTTGTATTAATAAAAAGTTTTCAGGAGGTAAAATTCGATCTAAAACTAACTGTAAGAAAATTTCTAACTAAAAATAAGAACATTAGAAAATTGCTAATAAATAAAATTGTTATCAGCTAAAATATTAACTAAACAAATTGTCCACTAATTAAAATTCTAACTGCCTAAATTACAAATTCAAGAAAATTATCAAAATAGAAAATTTACCAAACAAAAATTGAATTTTATTGCGGAATAATCTTTTGTTACACTGAAAAAACGATTTATTTGATTCAAACAAATTTTGTTTAAATCAAACTTAAAATATTTTTCCTTTGTACTATCAGACGAATTTAAATTTATTTGACACATATTTTTTGTTTTATTCAAAAAAGCAATATATTTAATTCAAACACAAGTTATGGATGATTTTCAATTATTTATAATAAACTTTTTAGGAGAGAATTTGCCTACATTTTTAACTAAATAAGAAGAAAATTATTTAAATCTTTTATAACATTTTTTATAGCAATTTTTTTGAGACAAATCAGTCAGAAAATATTTTGTGCTTTTTTTAATTTTTAATTTTTCCTAAAGATTCACAGATTTTAAAATCAATTCATAATTTTGTGCAAAATATGTTTTCGCATGCACAATAAAATTTATTTTTACTATTTTCGAAATATTGTTTTGGAAAAAAAATTGTTTTAAGTTTGAGATTGTAGTTAAAAACATAGGTTCTATAAATTGAGATTAAAGATTGAACTGATAAACTTAATATAATTTAAAAAATCTCTTAAAATTATTTTTGTTTTTGAATTAAGTTAATTAATTAATAATGTTTTCTCAGTGTAGAAACTTGTTTATTTAGAACTTTTATTTGATTTAAATTCTTTATGGTAATTTTTGTTTTATTCAAAAAAGCAATATATTTAATTCAAACACAAGTTGTGGTTGATTTTCAATTATTTATAATCAACACTGAAGGAGAGGATTTTGCCTACATTTGTAAACTACATAAGAAGAAAATGACTTAAAAATTTTTTGAAAAATTTCTTAAAGTAATTTTTTGATACAAATCAGTTAGGAAATATTTTAGCTTTTTTGGAATGTTTATTTTTTGTAAAGATTCACAAATTTTATAATCAATTCGTAATTTGGTATAAAATATGTTTTCGTATGCACAACAGAATTGATTTTTACTATTTTTAAAATATTGTTTTGGAAAAAAATTGTTTTGAGTTTGAAATTTCTGAAAAAATATCATTGTTATTCAATTTTTTACGTGAAAATTCAATTATTAATTTTTCGAACTAATTTTGAATCATTATTTTTCAAAATAAAGAATGTAAAAAAATTAGGATGTGAAATTAATTAGAGAAATAAAAAAAAAGAATTTACAAATAAAAAAAATGGAATAACAATGTTATTTTTTTAGCACTTTCAGTCTAAACACAATGTTTTTTTCCAAAAGAATGTGTAAAAAATAGAAAAAATTCTGCAATTTATTCGCTAATTTTTTTGTGAATACAAAAACATGTTTTCTACAGAAGTGCAGATGGATTTTAAAATCTATAAATTTTCAAAACAATAAAAAATCCTGAAAGAGTTAATATAATTTCTGATTGATTTTATTAATGATTTGAATCTTCTTATTCATATATTTAAAAATATAGGTAAACTCTCCCTTTAAGTTTGATCAAAACAAACATTTGAAACATATTTTTTTGTTTAAACCAAATCGGAAAATATGTAGATAATTTCTATAAATTGAGATTAAATATTTAACTGATAAACTGAATATAATTTAAAAAATCTCTTAAAATTATTTTTGTTTTTGAATTAAGTTAATTAATTAATAATATTTTCTCAATATAGAAACTTGTTTATTTAGAATTTTTATTTGATTTAAATTTTGTATGGTTCAATTATTTTGTTTATTAAGAATTTCTCGATAAATTTCTCGATTTTCTTTACAGTCATTCATTAATTTGTACAAAATTTTGTTTAGTACAAAATTTGTTCAGTTAGAATTCTATGTGCTTAGATTTTTATTTATTTTCAATTTTGTAAAGCTTGAATTTTTTTATTTCAAAATTTATTTCCATTTGGTTCGAATTTTGTTATTTTTTAGAAATTTCGTACAGGAGAAAAATTTGTTTAAAAAGAATTGTTTTTGAAATTTTTACTAGTTTAAACTGTGGTTTGAATTTTGTTTCCATTTGGTTCGAATTTTGTTTGTTTTTTAAAACTTTGACTATTTTAAACTCTGGTTAGAATTTTGTGCGATAAATATTTTGTTTTGTTGAATTTTGTTAATTTTATATAAACAAGATGTAGACATAGAAAATTGTAAAATTTGTTCTCACTAAATTTGAATAAGTAAAAATCTTTACTAATTTAAATTAGTGACTGACTTTTTGCTTTTGAATTAGTAAATTTTACTGAAATGAATAGTAATGTTCACTCATTTAAATTTGATCATGACGTTTTGCTTTCAAATTAGTGAAATTTACTAACTAATTGATAAGAATTACAATTTATTAACTATAAAGCAAAAAAGTCTATTACTAATTCAAATTAGCAAACATTTTGACTAATTAAATTTAGAGAAATTATAAAATAATTTAATTATAGTGATGAAGAAACATTTATTTTTAACACTAATAATAATTATTTATTGGTTTCATATAACACGTAATTGTTAAGAAAAAAATATTTTTATTCAAATACTTGATAAGTTGATTGTAAGAAAATAATTTGATAATATTGTCGAGCAATGTGGACGCAATATTGTGGTTTAATGTTGTTTTATTTGGGGGTGACAAAATTTCGTGCTACCGATTTTCCCTACATGAGGTTGTAGACTAAAGTAAATATTAGTTAATAATAATAAACCTTTTGGAAAAAAGGAAAAGGTAGGGGTATGTTTAGTCATTTGCTCTACAAAATTAAATAATTTTTTTTACATTCTGAATCTAAGTGTATTTTAATTTAAAGTCAAAATTCAAGTTTAACACTTTTTCGCTACTGACGTGTATGAAAATAAATTTAAAATTAAAAAATTAAAAGCCTGTGAGAGAGAGATAGAGAGAGAAGAGGAGGAATTACGGAGGATTTACCAGTGCTGATCAATTATTTACGATGCAACCTTCTTGCAAAAAGATATATTATCGTGTCAGCAACCATACAACATTCCTGTAAGTTTCTCGTTGCACATAGAGGATGAGAGAAAGCTGTTTGACATACCGATCTTGCTACTAGGATCTCCGGAGGTGTTTTTAACATCTTAATCGCAACCATCTTTGAAACACGTCACTATCACTATACTGTTACATTATACCGAACGTCATGTTTGCCTTGCAAAATGAATTTAAGGGCATGTTCAAATTACGCCACACGTGCTATACAGTTATAGGCTTTTGCAATGTCTTACAATTTTTCGAACGATTTTCCCGATATATGTACTGCGATGCAAAAATAAAAACGGCGAACACAGTTTCTGAATTCTAGATAAAAAATATTTTCCAACACTTCAAGAAATTTTAAATATCAATTTAATATAATATATTTTCATGCGGCAAATTTATAGTTGATTCGGTATCAATTTCAGTTGACAAATTTTAACTGATGCATTCGACCTAAAAATCACTCTCGGACATTAATTTACGGCAATGAAGAGTTATAAAAATAAAGGATAATTTCTGTCAAACACGATTTCCGCCGTAAGAATTAAATAAGTGCGTAATATCAAAGCAATCAATAAACATATTTTCCAAATCAGGAAAATTGTAAATTTTAGAAAACAAAGGGTTTTAATACCAAGTACACTGAAAAAAAAATTTATTTGATTCAAATAACCGATTATTTGTCTATAATCAAATAAATATTTACTTGAATCAAATAATTTTTATTTGAATAAAATAAATTGTATTTGAATAAAATATTTCAGTATTTGAAGCAAATATGATCGTAAAGTTCTGAACGTTCAAATGAACGAAATATATTTATTTCTTCTAAAAATTAAATTTTTATTGTAATTATTTTGCTTCACTATCGAAAAAATTAATTATGGAGTTTGTAAAGGTAAAATTTTGGTTTTTAATTTTTTTTATGATTAGTAATTTATCAAAATATCGACAATAAAAAACATTTCGTTCATTTGACCGTTCAAAACTTTGGGGTCATAAGCAAATACTAATTAATTGATTCAAATAAAAATTATTTGATTCAAGTAAATATTTATTTGATTATAGACAAATAATCAGTTATTTGAATCAAATAAATTTTTTGTTCAGTGTAACAAGTAGACGATTAACTATTTACCTAATCGATCAGAAATTATATTAACTCTTTCAGAATTTTTATTGTTTTGAAAATTTATAGATTTTAAAATCCATCTGCACTTCTGTAGAAAACATGTTTTTGTATTTACAGAAAAATTAGGGAATAAATTGCAGAATTTTTTCTATTTTTTACACATTCTTTTGGAAAAAAACATTGTGTTTAGACTGAAAGTGCTAAAAAAATAACATTGTTATTCCATTTTTTTTATTTGTAAATTCTTTTTTTTTATTTCTCTAATTAATTTCACATCCTAATTTTTTTACATTCTTTATTTTGAAGAATAATTATTCAAAATTAGTTCGAAAAATTAACAATTGAATTTTCACGTAAAAAATTGAATAACAATGGTATTTTTTCAGAAATTTTAAACTGAAAACAATTTTTTTCCAAAACAATATTTTAAAAATAGTAAAAATCAATTCTGTTGTGCATACGAAAACATATTTTATACCAAATTACGAATTGATTATAAAATTTGTGAATCTTTGCGAAAAATAAACATTCCAAAAAAGCTGAAATATTTTCTAACTGATTTGTATCAAAAAATTACTATAAAAAAATTTTTAAATGATTTTTAAGTCATTTTCTTCTTATGTAGTTTACAAATGTAGGCAAATCCTCTCCTTCAGTGTTGATTGTAAATAATTGAAAATCAACCACGACTTGTGTTTGAATTAAATGTATTGCTTTTTTGAATAAAACAAAAAATATGTGTCAAATAAATTTAAATTTGTCTGATAGTACAGAGGAAAAATATTTTAAGTTTGATTTAAACAAATTTGTTTGAATCAAATAAATCGTTTTTTCAGTGTAACAAAAGATTATTCTGCTATAAAATTTTAAAATTTGTTTTGGTAAATTTTCTATTTTGGTAATTTTCTTGAATTTGCAATTTAGTCAGTGAGAATTTTAATTAGTGGACAATTTGTTTAGTTAATATTTTAGCTGATAACAATTTTATTTATTAGCAATTTTCTAATGTTCTTATTTTTAGTTAGAAATTTTCTTACAGTTAGTTTTAGATCGAATTTTACCTCCTGAAAACTTTTTATTAATACAAAGTTTATTTGGTTTAAATTTTATTTGTTTTGAGTCTTTTAGTTAGAAAAAGGTTTCAAAATTTTTCAGGAGCTGAAATTTTATTTAGTTACAAATTTATTCATTGTATACTAAATATCTAATTAAATAAATGTCTAAATTAACAAAATTCTAATTAAACGAATTTTTAACTACTAAAAGTTAAGTAACATATTCATTCGCCTCAAAGAAATAAATAAACCGCTGCCAAGTTATACATTTTTGTTATAATTTTGGTGCTCATTTTAATGGTTTTCGTAAATCTCGTTTTGTTTATTTCATGATCACTTTGTTCCTCATACAGATGTTAATAACAATAAAGTATAAATTTTAAACAATTATTTTCAACTGCTTTGATATTTTTCTTTTTATTTAACCTTCGCGCTACCGGCTGGCCACACGGTGTGGCCAAGTGATACATAATGTTTTATATCTGCTCGAATTTTGTATCAATCGAATCGCCATTTTAACTCACTGAACCAAATTTTATCTACTTTCGAAAAAAACAAAAATAAATTTTTTTCTTACATTTCTTCTTGTTTATTTATAACAATTCAAAAAGTATGTACAAGAATACTGAAAATTGACCGGGTGTTTTTTTTCGTATACTGCAAAAAAATAAAAATAAATCCATTAAACTTGAACAGTAAAATTGTTTTATATCAATAAATACAATATATTTTGATATTACAATACATTTTTTATTTGTTTAAACAAATTATTGTTGTTATTTTCCAACTTTTTCCAGAATGCACCTAGAAAGTTCGGGGTTTTTCCTAATTTTGCAATTTATTAAATCTTATATGATTGTAGATAAAGAATAAAAGTTAAATAAAAATTGAACTATTGTTTTAAAAACAATTTTTAAACAAATTATTGTTGTTACTTAGCAACTTTTCCAGAATGCACCTAGAAAGTTCGGGTTTTTTCCTAATTTTGCAATTTACTAAATCTTATATGACTACAAATAAGGAATAAAAATTTTATTATTATAAACAATTTTTAAACAAATTATTGTTGTTATTTACCAACTTTTCGCAGAATGCACCTAGAAAGTTCGGGGTTTTTCCTAATTTTGCAATTTACTAAATCTTATATGACTACAAATAAAGAATAAAAAATTTGATTATTATTTAAACAATTTTTAAAAACAAATTTATTGTTGTTATTTACCAACTACGTGTGAAAATTGCTGTACGTAACTTAAGTTTAAAAAATGAAAAATATTTATTTCTTATAAAAAAAACAAAATTATTTAAATACTCATTAATGTAAGAATAAAAAATAAAAGATACTTTTTTTAACAAACTACAAAAATGTCTAAATTAGAAAAAAACTGCAGCTTTCTAGGTGCATTCTGGAAAAAGTTGCTAAGTAACAACAATAATTTTGTTTAAAAATTGTTTAAACAATAGTTCAATTTTTATTCTTTATCTGTAATCATATATGATTTAGTAAATTGCAAAATTAGAAAAAAACTGCAACTTTCTATGTGCATTCTGGAAAAAGTTGGTAAATAACAACAATAATTTGTTTTAAAAATTGTTTAAATAATAATCAAATTTTTTATTCTTTTATTTGTAGTCATATATGATTTAGTAAATTGCAAAATTAGAAAAAAACTGCAACTTTCTATGTGCTTTCTGGAAAAAGTTGGTAAATAACAACAATAATTTTGTTTAAAAATTGTTTAAATAATAATCAAATTTTTATTCTTTATCTGCAATCATATAAGATTTAGTAAATTGCAAAAATAGAAAAAAACTGCAACTTTCTAGGTGCATACTGGAAAAAGTTGGTAAATAACAACAATAAATTTGTTTAAAAAATTGTTTAAATAATAATCAAATTTTTATTCTTTATTTGTAGTCATATAAGATTTAGTAAATTGCAAAATTAGGAAAAACCCCGAACTTTCTAGGTGCATTCTGCGAAAAGTTGGTAAATAACAACAATAATTTGTTTAAAAATTGTTTAAATAATAATAAAATTTTTATTCATTATTTGTATTCATATAAGATTTATTAAATTGCAAAATTAGGAAAAAACCCGAACTTACTAGGTTCATTATGGAAAAAGTTTCTAAGTAACAACAATAATTTGTTTAAAAATTGTTTAAACAATAGTTCAATTTTTATTTAACTTTTATTCTTTATCTACAATCATATAAGATTTAATAAATTGCAAAATTAGGAAAAACCCCGAACTTTCTAGGTGCATTCTGGAAAAAGTTGGTAAATAACAACAATAATTTGTTTAAATAATTTTTTAATAATACTTATGACTCGTTTCAGTAAATATTGCAATATTCATAAAACATTATTAAAATACAGTATTTGTATTAGCACATAATTATATACAAAAAGTTTGATGAATTTTAATCGTTTTGGGAACATAAAAGTAAAATAGCGTTTGGCCACACCGTGTGGCCAGCCGGTAGCCCGCGTATACAAAAATCTTTGGTAGCGCGAAGGTTAATACTCTCACATACAGTACCGTCCGAAATTGTCAGTCCGCCCATTTTTAAAGGAAAGAAGAAAAAACATTTTTAACATAAAATTCATAAAAACTAAAAATTTTTTTGGTTTATATTTTGAAAAACAATAAAATTTTGAAAAGAATAATATCTAATAGAACTCATTTGGACAAAATTTGTAGAAGATATTCTTAAAAATCGTAATTTTCAATGTTTTACAAAAATTTGAATAACTTCTAAAATAATGAACGCTTTTTAATAATCTTAGGCTTATTTTAAAGGTCGTGTTCTACGGAATAAGAATTACTTATAGTCATTAACCTGTAATTTTTTTCTTGGAACAAGCATAGCGTCAAAGTTGGGCAAAAAAATTGTGAAAATTTGAAATAATATTATTAAAAGAAAAATAATTTTTGAAATTCAATCATATTTTTTTATTAAAATTTCTTGAAAAATCTATACGATATCATGTTTTATATATGTTCTAGAATAGTTTTTAGTACAAAACATGTATTTCAAATTTTCACAATTTTTTTGCCCAACTTTGACGTAATGCTTATTTCAAGAAAAAAATTACAGGTTAATGACTATAAGTAATTCTTATTCCGTAGAAAATGACCTTTAAAATAAGCCTAAGATTATTAAAAAGCGTTTATTATTTTAGAAGTTATTCAAATTTTTGTAAAACAATGAGAATGACGGTTTTTAAAGAATATCTTGAAAAAATATTTGCCAAATGACTTCTGTGAGATTTTATTCTTTTCAAAATTTTATCGTCTTTAAAATATAAATCAAAAAAAAATTTAAGTTTTCAGAAATTTTATGTTTAAAAATTTTTTTCATTCCTTCAAAAATGGGTGGACTGACAATTTTGGCCGGTACTGTAAAAAAAATTTCTTCCATGATTTGTTTTTTTAAATATCAATAACTTCTTTATTTCTAATCGAATTAGCTTCAAAAATAGGTCAATCGAAGCGTTTTTTAATGCTCAACAAGTTGGTAACTATAGTTTTAAAGTTATTTCCACATTTTTCGACAAAATTTTCAAAAAAGTCTTATTTTCCAAAATTTTTTGATTTTTAAAAGTTCAATATCTCCGGTGAATAGGGACGAACAATTTTCATTGAGGGCTCAAAATATGCGTCTAAAGAAACTCTACAAAATTAGAGAAAAACATTTATAGGTATCCTTACATTTTTTTTTGAAGTTATGGGCAAAAAACTTTTTTTTTGAAAAATTAAAAATCAAAAAAATATATAGTTAAACTTTATTAATCTATCTCAAAGTACTCTCATTTTATGTCCGCAAGTGAGACCTAAAATTTAAAAAAAAAATTTAGCTGCAAAGCTCTTTATAATTTGGAGATATTTATGAAAATATGATCTTTATACACACATACGGAATGACAAATTTTACTCTCTAAATTTGAATTAGTTAAAAATAACTAATTTGATAGCAAAAAGTTAGTCACTGATTCGAATAGTAATATTTTACTAATAAAATAGTTAAAAATGACTAATTATTAGTTAAATTCACTTTTAGGTTATATAAAAATGGCTGAAATTTGTAGTAACTAATTCAATTAGTGAAATTTGACTATTTTTTAGTTATTTGTTTACTTATAATTAGTAATTAACTACTAATAATTAGTAATTAACTACTAATAATTAGTAATTAACTACTAATAATTAGTAATTAACTACTAATAATTAGTAATTAACTACTAATAATTAGTAATGAACTACTAATAATTAGTAATTAACTACTAATAATTAGTAATTAACTACTACAGGGTTGCCACAGGTCAGGGAAGTCAGGGAATTCAGGGAAAAGTCAGGGATTTTTACTAAAAGTACTGGAAAAAATTGAATTTTTAAAATTTATGAGAAAACTGAATTTTTCTTTTTTTTGCTTCGTAAACTATGAAATTACCACAAATTTTAATACAAAACCTTCAATTTTTTCTATTTCTGCCAATAATTTCTTTTTAAATAACTTAAATTTTCAAAAAATATCATAAAATTAATAATTAATAATAAATAATAAATAAACAATAATAATAAATAATAATTAAATAAAATTAATAATAAGTATCATAAATTATGACCTATAAATTATTTTATAAATAATTTTTACAATTTTCATAAATACTAGATTGATAAAAGAATTTTAGTTAAAAATACTAAAAAAATTAGATTTTGGAAAAGTTACAAATGATTACAGAAATTCAATTATTTTCAAAAGTTACAAAAATTCTTCGCAGAATTTCAATTATGTTCAAAAATTTAAAAACAATTCTCGTCAAAATTACAATTATTTTTATAAATAATAAAATACTTCATTAAAATTCAATTATTTTTAAAAGTTTTAATAAAATTCTTGACCAAATTCCACAAGAATTCAATTATTCAATTTTTAATAAATTTCTTCAAAATAATTCAATTATTTTCATAAGTAGTAATAAAATTTTTCGCAGGAATTCAATTATTTAAAATACAAAATTTAATAAAATTTTCCGAAAAATATCAATTATATAAAAATATTTTTATAAATAATAAAATTCTTCACCGGAATTCAATTACTTTTATAAACTTGAATAAAATTCGTTGTAAGAATTCAATTATTTATATAAACTTGAATAAAAGTCATTGGAAGAATTAAATTATTTTCAAATTTAATAAAATTCTTCGCAAAAATTCAATTCTTCTCAAAAATTAAAAAAAAATATTTTAAAAATTTCAATTATATATATATATATATATATATATATATATATATATATATATATATATATATATATATATATATATATATATATACAAAAATTCTTTATCTAAATTCAATTATATTTAAAAATTTTAATAAAATTCTTGGCAAAATTTTGTAGGAATTCAATTTTAATGAATTAATTCAAAATAATTCCATTATTTTCATAAGTAATAACATTTTTACAGGAATTCAATTATTTAAAATACAAAATTTCATAAAATTTTTCGAAAAATATAAATTATTTTAAAAATTCTTCACCGAAATTCAATTATTTTTATAAACTGGAATAAAATTCTTTGTAAGAATTCAATTATTTATATAAACTTTAATAAAATTCTTCACATAAATACAGTAATTTTTATAAATTTGAATAAAATTCATTGGAAGAATTAAATTATTTTTAAAATGTAATAAAATTCTTTGCAAAAATCCAATTGTGTTCGAAAATTGAAAAAAAAATTCTTGTTAAAATTCAAAGTAACTTTATAAATAATAAAATTCTTCTTCAAAATTCAATTATTTTATGGAAATTTTAAGAAACTTTAAATTATTTTCATAAGTAATAAAACTCATCGCAGAATTTTAATGATTTTTGATACAATATATATTTTAATCAGGGACCTTCACGAAAAATATGTGTCGTGCCCGTGCCGTGCCTAGGCACGACACAAAGTTCGCTTGGTAATTCGTGCCGTGCCTAGGCACGACACAAAGTTCGCTTGGTAATTCGTGCCGTGCCAAGGCACGATACAAAGTTCGTTTCGTAATTCGTGTCGTGCCTAAAAAAACACAAATAACGCTTGCAAGATTCTACACAGTATTTCATGCGTGTCTTTAAAACGTGCCTTGACACGACACGAATTACAAATTTGCATTTGTGTCGTGCCTTGGCACGGCACGAATTACCAAGCAAACTTTGTGTCGTGCCAAGGCACGGCACGAATTACCAAGCGAACTTTGTGTCGTGTCAAGGCACGACACGAATTTTCGTGTTTTTTCGTGTTCGTGTAAGTCCCTGATTTTAATCAAATTCCTCGAAAAATGTAATTGAACCGCCGGCGACCAAAAGGGCATACGCATGACTTTCGTTGGCCCCGCGTACAGCGATTCTACGGCTGCGCGAGGGGCCAACGAAAACCGTGCGCACGCCCTTTTGGTCGCCGGCGGTTCAATTACTCTTAAAAATTTTATTAAAATTTGTCAAATTAAATTCATATATTTAAAAATTTATTGATAAAATTCTTTATGAGAATTAAATTTTAACAAAGAATATTCTATTATTCAATAAATTATTAATTTTTTAATTTAAATAATTGAATTTTTCTAGAATTTTCTAATAAAAATTGATTTAAAAATGAATTAACGGATAATCGATTTATTATTATTATTATTTATAAAAATAATTGAATTATTGACACGAATTTTATTACATTTTTTTAAAATAATTAAATTTTTTTGAGAAATTTTACTGCTTGTAAAAATAATTGAATTCTTGCGAAGGATTTTTTTAAGATTTTTGTAAATAATTATCCTATTCTGAAAAATGTTATGGTAATTTAAATTATTACAAAACATGAAGAAATGATCGTTTTCTTCATGTTTTGTAATAATATTCTTATAAGTTGTTCAATTTAAAAAGGTTTGAATTTGAATGTTTTGAAGAATTTGAATTCCTACAGAAAAATAATAATGATTAAATATTTATTTAAAAAAGAAGTTATTGACTTTTTTGAACAATTTTACAATTAATGAAATTTTTAAATAAATGTAATAGAACAGTTTTTCTTGATTATCTAATAATTTTTAGAGTGAATCAGAATATTCTTTAGGGTCAGGGAAAAAGTGAAAATTTTGTCTGGAAATCAGGGAAAAGTCAGGGAAAAATAAAATTAAATATTTGTGGCAACCCTGTACTAATAATTAGTTATTTTTTACTAATTACTGAAGAAAAAAGTGAGCCACGACTTTACTAATAATTAATTATTTTTAACTAATTCAGATTTAGAGAGTAAAAAAATCGAACTTGAAAAATTTTGGTATTACAATACTTCCTCTATATAAGGAAGCAAAAACAAATTAAAATGGAAATAAAATAAAAATATGAAAATTAAAATAAAAGAGAGAGAGAAAGGGTAAAGAAATCATGAAGCAGAAGGGTAGAAGCAGAAGCAAAGAGAGGGGGTCAAGAAATGTACATCCAATTAAATAAAGCTTCATCGCTCAGGACAAGTGAAAATAAACGTTTTGCACATATAGCATGTATATATATATATATATATATATATATATATATATATATATATATATATATATATATATATATATATACATTGTATATATATATATATATATACAATGATTATCTCGAGGTAATCGGGTTCTTCGCAAAAGTATATATACGTCAAGATCCGATTGCTTAAGCAAAGGATTAAAAGGAACCTGGAAGGTCGTTGGTCGAAGGTACAAGGTATATAACCCACTACTCAACCATCGTCGACCCAGACTCCTTCAAGATTTATGTAAACAAGGTTGAGAACCTTTTTCAGGGTCTGGTATACGTATAGGAATAACGTCGAGACGCCACGTAAAAGGCTTTTCTATATGTTCGACTCGGCTAACAACCCCGTCTCGTTCAGGTCCCTCCACCCAAAATAAAAGAAAAAACTCCTGCCACCCCCATCGTGTCCTTTACCTCTGTAGGCCGGTAACCTCTCACAAGGATGGTGCCGCGCTTTTTCATAACCTTCCTTACATTCATCACTCACCTCAATTCCGTAAATCACTTAAAGCAGCAACCTTTACGAAAGAAGAGAAAAAAATTTTATTTTCTGCTTTTTATTACAAAATGAGCTCGAAGGAAAAAAGGGTAATTTCAACATCTGGGGTCAAATAGCACTTTATTTTGGGATCAATATTCAGGCAATTTTGCAGGGTAATTTTGTCAATATTGTCCGGTAATGTTGAGGTAATATTGTCATCACTTTTATTCCCTCTGTGTCAATGTTTAGGAAACGTTGCCTTCTGAATTGGTAAATATTATAAGTAAGTAGGTTTTAACTACTGTAAATTTAAAAAGAACGAACTAAAATTAAAATTTTAATAAAGTTCTAAAGTTAAAATCTTCTACAGTTAAAATTTTAATTAGCTAAAAATTTATTTAATTAGAATTCTGTTTATTTGGAAATTTGTTTAGTTCACATTTTTTTGTCTCGAATTTGGTGACTTTTTAATTTTTTTGGTTAGAATTTTCATTAATTAGAAACTTGCGTAGTTGGAATTAACTATAGGGTTAAAATTCGTAAAATTAAAAAAAAAATTTTTTTTAAATATATATATATATATATATATATATAGAAAGTGTTATTTTTTTTAATCAAAATCTTGAAAAAAATTTCTATTTGGCCTTAAGAATGTGTTGACTATGAAACAGGAATAAAAATATTTTGTTATAAAAGTTATGGAAAAATGAATTTTTTTGCTACTTTTTAATCAAAATTTAATTTTTCCTAAATGAATGAACTGATTTAAATGAATTAAGGAGGAATATAATTTAATATGAAGGGGGTTAAGTATAATTTCGTTTAGAATTACAGACTTTTGAAAGAGTTTACTTTTAACAATTATTTAATAAATTATTAAAAAACAATTTTTTTTAATTTTCTGCGCCTTTTAAAAATTTGAAAAAAAATTTCAACATAGAATTACAATTATATGAAATCAAAATCCGTTGAGAAAATTTATGAGCGACAATTATTTTAAAAGTTATAATAAAAATTATATTGGCGCCGTGTATAGTTCAACAATGCTGCACTTAGTTTTTAATCAATTTTATGATTATGTAAATGTTAATTCGATAATGTTTTGTTCGTTTCGTAGATGAAAATAATGTTTTAATTCTAAAAAACATCGAGATCGCATCTCCAGGCAATAAAATTTTCATTATAACTTTTTAATAATTGTCGCTCATAAATTTTCTTAACAGATTTTGATTTCTTATAGTTTTAATTCCATGTTGAAGTTTTTATAGGCGCAGAACATTTAAAAAAATATTTGTTAATAAAAAATTTATTAACTAATAATATTAAAAATTTTAAAAATAAACTCTTTAAAAAGTTTGTAATTAAAAATATAAATCAGAAATTAGAAAATTTGAGATTTTAAAAAAATTGTGATTAACAAATAAGGTTGAAAATAAATAATTGGATTTTATTATTTATGAGAATAATTAAATCCCTGAAAAGAATTTTTAAATTTATGAATATATATATATATAATATTGAATTAATGCAAAGACTTTAATGTCAAATTTAAAAACATTTGATTTTTTCAATAAAAATTATGCCAATTCTATTTTAAATAATTGAATTGCTGAAAAATTTTTTCCTTTCTAAATAATTGAATATTCATGTAGAACTTTGTCAAAATTGTTTTCAAATAATTCAATTCTCTTGGGAAATTTTATTTAAAAAGTAGAATATTAAAAATCATAGAATTAAGAAAAATTGTTGAAAATAATTTAAATTTTTCAATAAATTTTATAAAAATTCACGAAAATAATTGAAATTTGTCAAAAAATTTTACTATTTATTTTAAAAAGGATAATTGTAATTTTGACAATTTTTAAATTTTTTATTTAAATAATTGAATTTTTGCGAAGAATTTGATTAATTTTGAAAATATAATTAAGTCCTTCTAATGAATATTTGTTATTATATGAAAATAATTGAATTTTACAATGAATTTTATAAAAATTTCTGAATAGAATTGAATTTTAGGGAAAAATTTTGCTATCTTTAATGAATAATTGAAATGTTGACAAGAATTTTTTTTACTTTTGAAAATAATTGAATTTTTAGAAGGAATACTAAATTATTAAATTCTTGAGATTTTATTAATTTATTAAATTTATTAATTTTGAAAATATAATGAAATCCTTCTGATAAATATTTGTTATTTATATGAAAATAATTGAATTATAGAATGAATTTTATAAAAATTTCTGAATAGAATTGGATTTTAGGGAAAAATTTTTTATCTTTAATGAATAATCGAAATGTTGACGAGAATTTTTTTTTACTTTTGAAAATAATTGAATTTTTAGAAGGAATAATAAATTATTAAATTCTTGTGATTAACATTTTGCAAAAATCTAAGTTTTTCAAAATTTCTAATTAAATTCATTGAAAATTTAAATCTTCTAAAAATTCAAATTGAAAATTTTTGAAGTTCATCTATTTTATGAAAATTTTAAACGCAATTCTTTTCAAATGGAATTTGTCATTAAATTTAGAATTTTTTTTTTAGTTTGAAATCAGTTCGAATGTTGTTTATTTATTTCATATGGATACAAATTTTTTTTATTTGGTTACAATTTTCATTAAGTAGAAATTTAGTTATTTAGAATTTGATTTAGTTAGAAATCAGCTTCGTTTTGTTCAAGTTTCTTTCGAATTTTGAAAGTCAGAATTATTTTGGTTAGAAATTAGAATTTTTAGAATTCTGTATAGTTAAAGATTATTTTAGTTAGAATGTTGTTTGGTTTAAATTTTATTTACTTCGAGTTTTTTTAAATTGGAATTTTATTTTAATTAAATTTTTTTTTGTTTATAGATTTTTATTTTCTTTAGTCAGAATTTTGTTTAGTTTAATTCAAGTTTTATAAATTTCTGTTTTCTTCTGTATCCAAATTTTGTTTATTTAAAATTCTATTGGTTCGACCTTTGATAATTTAGAATCTTGTTTACTTGAGAATTTCATTTCGTTAGAATGCTATTTTGTTATAGAATTTTGTTTTCTTTATTTAGTTAGAATTTTTGTAAAATTTCATTTAGTTCAAAATTTATTTGCTTAGAATTTTGTGTTATTCGAAATTTATTTACTCTGAAAGAAAATAATTTGATTCAAATAATAACCGATTATTTGACTATTACCAAATAAATATTTACTTAAATCATATATTTTTTATTTGAATTAATTAAATAATATTTGCTTAAATTACTGAAATATTTGATTCAAATACAGTTTATTTGATTCAAATAAAAATTATTTGATTTAAGTAAATATTTATTTGATAATAGTCAAATAATCGGTTACTTGAAACAAATAAATTTTTTTTTCAATGATAGTTAGAATTTTATGTAATGAAAAATTTAATTGGTTAGAAGTTTAATTGGTTTTTTTTCTTGGATGTTGGTTTGAATTTTGGTTTGTTTTGAATCCTAGGAACAATGAAAGATTTTGAGATGTTTGTTTAGTTTTGATTTTTGTTCATTTTGAAAAGTCTTTGATTAGAATTTTCTTTAATCAGAAATTTGCTTGGTTGGAATTTTCTTTAATGAGAAATTTGCTTGGTTGGAATTTTCTTTAATCAGAAATTTGCTTGGTTGGAATTTTCTTTAATCAGAAATTTGCTTGGTTGGAATTTTCTTTAATCAGAAATTTGCTTGGTTGGAATTTTCTTTAATCAGAAATTTGCTTGGTTGGAATTTAATTGATTAGAAATTTGTAAAATTATGATTTTGTTTATAGGTCAAAAAAATGCTGTTGTTATAAAAAATATAAATGAAAAATAAAATGGGAAAAATAGCAGAAGAAGGGAAATAGAAAAAATTGTTGAAAAGTTTACAATAATATAATAGAGACGAAGATTAAATATTACAATTAGAATTTTTTTAGGACAATTTCTATCCGGATTTCTTCTTCAACAAAATATCCTCTACAAAACAGAAACCAAATTTAAAAACACGAGAAATTCGCTCGAAACGTAGAAATTGAAAAAAATGATTGTTTTTCTAGAGATGCATAAACGTTGTTGAATTTCCATTTCCACGTAATGCCTCTGCTCTTCTTTTCAATTTTTTTTTTATTTTCCTAAAGCATTGCATATATATTTTTGTAAGAAACAGACCTCGTGATATTTCTGGGCACGACGTCATCGGTATCTCTCCGGAGATCATTGATCTTTTTGTTGTTTGGACTTAAAGTCTTGGACGCACCTCTCTCGCCCTCTCTTTCTCTTATACCCTCTTTCTATGACTTTGCCATCGTGGTCTCCACAAAGTGAAATGCAAACATACATATTATATATACATATTTCTTGGCATGAGTGGGACAAAAAGTGAAACTCATAAGCGTAAGCTAACATTTGTGAATTTATTCCTTTATGAAACGGTTGTTGCTTCATTTTACATAATTACACGTTTCCAATATTTCCTATATAGATATACGAAACAATTTTTTTTTCTCATTTATATTTCAATTTTTCTTTTTCCTTCATTTTCTTATCATTTTTTCCCCCTTCTTATTACTTTTGTCTAATTTTTGTCCTTTTTTTTCTTAGAAGGAGAAAATTTTTTTGTGAAATTAAATTTTCAAAAGTAGATTTTAGTTTTTGAAATTAAAGGAGAGAATTTTTTTCTAAAGGGAATAACGGAAGTTCAAGGAACTTAAAAAGCAACTTGATGATTAAAAATGTGCGTTCTCTGACACGAATCAATAAACTTGTCGAGTTTGCTTTTTTTTCCTTTGAAACAGATATAATCTTATATGTGCACGACTTTGGGAGAGATAACAGTCATACACGTTATATGTTTGCACTTCTTAAAAAGAGTGCATTCGCCTCTAAAAAAAAGAGGAGAAAAAAAATTCGCTTTGTTCGTCATTTCTTTTTTTTGAGTTGCAATTTTTTCTTCTGTGCCTCGTGCAGATTTTCAAGTTCCTTCAACTTGATTTTTATCTTGATTTAACGCTATCATTTCCTAAAAATCTTGTATACATACTAAAATATATACACACTCCCTGATTCAAATTTTTCGGAAAACTAAAAGAAATTTAAACTAGAAGAGAAAAATGTTTCTTTAATATTCGAAGCACGTTTTTGACCTTGGTCGAATTTTTTACGCAGCAAATTCATGCACTGAGAAAAAAAATTTGCTTTTAGTTCTTTCAGTATTTATAGAAAGTAAATTCTAAAATTATAAATTTTACTTTCATTTACAAGAAAATTTATCTCGAAAATACTGTAAAAATACTAAAAATAGTAAAATTTCGATTTAAGATTTTTGTTTTTTAATAGTAAAAGTTGTTTTATATACTTTCCTAGGACAATTTTTTTATATTCTAAGATCCTAAAGTTCTGAACGTTCAAATGAACGAAATTTATTTATTTCTTCAGAAAATTATATTTTTATTGTAATTATTTTGCGTCACTATTCAAAAAATTAATAACTAAGTTTGTGAACGTAAAATTTTAGATCTCAAACTTTTTTTTTGATTAGTAAATTATTTAAATTTCTTGAATAAAAAATATTTCGTTCATTTGAACGTTCTAAGCTTGGGGATGATTATATTCTATCAAAAAATCATAGTTCGTAAAATTTTCTAACCTTGAAGATCGAAAAAGTCTTAAATTCGGTTTTATGCAAAAATGTAATTTTAACCTTGTCTTTTTTCTTCAACCTTGAATTTTTTTAAACCGTTTTTATTTCAAGATTGACATTTTGATTTTCTTGAAAATAACTCTAGTGATGCGGTTACAACGCAACGTTTATAATAATCAATGATTCAAAGAAAAGAAATATTTTCAAGTTAAAAATAATACGAATTTTTTTATTGAAAAAAAAATTTCTTTTTTGAATTATTCATCATGGCATTATGTAAAGAATTGTTTTTAAACAAAATTTTATGTAAAAATAATTTATTTCATTTTATTAATTTTTTTCATCGAATTTCTCGAAAACTGAAATTATTCTTAAAAATGTTCATACAGTTTTTTAAGAGAATTCAATTATTATTTAAATTGTTAGAAATATTTAAATTTTCAAAAGGCTTTAAATTAAAAACTTTAAAAATTTTAATTTTTTAATTTTTTTTTTAATTTTTTAGTTTTCCAGAAATTTGATGAAACAAATTTTGTAAAATATTCAAATTTATTAAAAAATGAAATATTTTACGAAATTTCAGTTGAAAATATTTTAAAGTTCATGTAGTTATGAAAATCATATAAACGCTTTTAATTCAACTTTTAAAGTTGAATTAATTTTAAATTATTTAAGTAAAAGTAGATTTCAAGAATAAATACAATTACAAAACCACAATTTTTCAGGATTTCAATGAAAATTCCCTAATTTTTCTAGGTTTTTTCAATTTTTATAAAATTTCTTGATATTTCCAGGTTTTGCAGGTATTCAGGTTGCGTGGCAACCCTGAATTATTATTACAAATTACAAATCAGGGTGTCTACTGATCCTGGAATTTGAAAAAAATGTCCTAAATTTTCAACTTTTGTCCTTAAATTTCCCATATTTTACTTTAAAATATTCAATAATTAAAAAATTTAACTCAGACTTAATAAAATAATTTTTGAGATTTATCAAAAAATAATTTAAATTTGAAGTTTGATTAAAGAAACAGATATCTATAATATAGATTTTTAACTCTTCATATAGTAATTATATGCTAATCGTAATAATATTATCTATTTTAATGTAAATTAAATTAAATGTAAATTATTTTCAACTGTTCTTGTTTCTGAAAAACCAACACCTGTTAAATATTTGTTTACAGGTTAAAAATAATTTGCAATTTTATATATAATTTTCAACTTTTTGAAGACGAATCTTTTTATCTGTCCACTTATTGCATAATTTAAAAGCTTATTTTTTAAATTTTATGTATATAGACAGTGTTTCAATAGTGTGTCAAAAAAAACAAATATTTTCTTACTGAAAACTTAAAGTTACATGAAGATGAAAAATTAATTAAAATATCACTAATTACACTGTCCGACATAAATGAATTTTTTTCTGCCCCTTCAATAATTCTGGTCACTTTCGATAGATTTTTCACGCTGATTAAAAATCTTAAAAGAAAAATGCTCCAGCACGTCGAGTTTTTGGGAAAATTAGTGTTAAAAAGTGAAAAAAGCATGTTTTTGGCTATATTTGACTATTATTAACAGAAAAATAGGAGGTGCTAGAATTTTGTTTCTGGTATCAATTGAAAGCTTGAATCACAACCAACAATTTCCTTGAGAAAGAATAATTCGAAGGCATTTCCGATAAGGCAATTAAAAGTTATTTTTTCTTTTGCATTAAATTTTGTTATTAATCAAATTTTATTAGCACCATGTATAACCTCGGCATTGTGAAACAAGTGATAAACAAATGAATTCTTTATCATTTAAATTCATAACATTTTATATTATTTTCAGGATACTTATATTTTATTCCAAAAAAATGTTTATCAATCTAATTTTTAGAAATCCCTACAAAAGTTTTTAATTAAAATTTTATTTAAGCTTTAATTGTATTTTATAGTTTTTATATCTTAATTTTTAATAAATTAAATTAACCAATTCTTCTAATAGAAATTAAATACCTAACTAGTAGAAGAAAAAAAGTATATTAATTAGATATTCAGTGATCATACAAATTAAATTTTTTGTTATACACTTAATTTATTCATAAAATTAATTATAATTTAATGTTTTATTATAAATACTATTTTCTCTTTGCTAGATGTTGAAAATAGTTTTCATTTTTAATATTTTCTGCTTTTATTCTAATGGATAAAAACAATTACTGAAAACAGTGTTTTATTTTGGGAAAACAAAACGTTAAATTCATAGAAACACTATGTTTCAAAGACATCAATTATACGTTCAATTTTTTTATTTATTTTGTTGAGTATATACGTCAAGATTGCTAAACATTTTTTTGGAATAAAATATGAGTAACCTGAAAATAATATAAAATGTTATGAATTTAAATGCTAAAGAATTCATATGTTTATCACTTGTTTCACAATGCTGAGGTTATGCATGGTCCTAATAAAATTTGATTAATAACAAAATTTAATGCAAAAGAAAAAATCATTTTTAATTGCCTTATCGGAAATTCCTTCGAATTCTTTCTTAAGGAAATTGTTGGTTGTGATTCAAGCTTTCATTTTATACCAGAAACATGCTTTCTTCACTTTTTATCACTAATTTTCTCAAAAACTCGACGTGCTGGAGCATTTTTCTTTTCAGATTCTTAATCAGCGTGAAAAAATCTATCGAAAGTGACCAGAATTATTAAAGGGGCAGAAAAAAATTCATTTTTGTCGGACAGTGTTATCAGTAGACTACACTCACAAAAATGATCTATTAACCATAAAACTAATTTCCTTTTAAATCATGTCCTTTAACTATTAGCAGAAATAGTTTTATTTTAAAAGGAATCTTTTAAATACAAAAAAATTAGAAGTTTATTGCAAAAAAGAAAATCGCTTAAATTTTAACTGATTTCTTTTGATTTTTAAATGAAATCTTTTTATGTCAAAAGGATAAAATTCAAGTTATTTGACATTTGTAAACATGTCAAAATAATAATAAAAAAATTTAATTACTCGTCAAATAAAGCAAAGGTAATCTGCACAATTTTTACAATAATTATTTCTTTATAAAACAACAGTGGATAAGTTTAATAATTAATAATATGTAATAATAATAAAACTAATAATTGTTTTAATGAAATAAACAATGTATAAAATTTAAATAAAATATTAACAATTTCGGGTAATTATAATATAATTATTTATATATTCGTAAAATATAATTAAAAATGTAGAATGTAATAAGTCATAACTTTTTTAAATTAAAAAAAAATGTTAAAATTATGATGAAATAAATTTAGTTATTTTATAATATTTTTTTTCTGCCTGTCAATATATTATTATTGTTTACAGGCTTGTGTTATTATTATTATTTGTTAAAATTTAATTTAAAATATTTTATAAATTGAGGTCAAAAATAAATAAATTATTATTTTAATTAAATAAAATGTAAATTAATGAATTACTGATAAGACGAATAAATAAAACTACTGATAAAATTTTTTTTTTTTAATAGTTAATAAAAATCATTTAATAATTAGGGGGAAGTCCCCTAACGCCGGATGGCACCTAGCGCCGGACACTTCTAATTCTTCAACAAATGACAAATCATCGGATTAAAAAATTGTCAAAAAAGTCGCGGAAGAACGTAATAATAAAGAATCAGAGAGCTCGGTTTGTCAATAACGCGAATGACCTCGATGAGAGCACTAAATTGTTTTTTTTATCGAGAAGACGTTGTATCGTTTAAATTTCAAAGTGCGATTACTACTATAGTTTTGTGCCTACGTGTTTATTTTAACTTGCATTAAAGAGAGGATTTAAGTATAATTCCAAAACTGTAAAAGTTGGTTTTATTTTCTTAACGGTGTTAGCATAAAATAACATAATTTTGAGGATTGCTTGTCCCCTAGTACCGGACACAAGGAATTCCCCTAGTACCGGACAGTTAAAAAATTGGTTTTTGTAGGTAAACTCAGCCAATAAGTGAATAGTTAAGTCACTTTTGTTTTATCTGAATATATTAAACAGGAATATTCGTTGAATCAATCATTCACTTAATGTGAATGTGTTTTTGGTATAATGCACTGTAAAATTTAAATAAAAAATAAAAAAAGGTATCACATTTTTTTCTAAAGTTGATGATTTTATTTTACAATATCTTTGGCAATAACACTTCATTTAGTACAGCAAGAATGCAGTCTTTGATCACTGCATTATTTCTCAATAATATCTTGCGCGTAAAATTAAAAGTTTTAGACTGTCCGATACTAGGGGACAATTTCAAAATTGTAGTATTTCGATACCAAAACTAAATTGAACTTAAGAAAAATGATTATCAAAATATTCTATTTTTGTTAATTGATTTTGGTGTTATCTATTGTAGAGTTAATTAGTTCATAATTGAAGTCACATTTTTTGAAGTAGTTTTAATTTTATTCTATGAAAACCTTAGATGTCCGGTACTAGGGGACTTCCCCCTAAAGGATATAATTAAAAGGAATTTCCTTTTAATAGAAAAAGAATTCCTCTTAGACAAATATTAAAAGGAAAATCCGCTTATGGTAAAAGGATTCCTTTTTACTTAAATAGACTGTTTTGTGAGTGTAACGCTAATAATTCTGATTTAGGAGAATAGTAATTTCGAAAATTCCCACCCCTTAAGAAAGAATTCGCTTATCTCAGTTCAACTTTTAATTCGGTCCGAGACTTATTTGTTCTGGGAAATTTCTCTGACAGTTTTGAAATTGGCAATAGGATAGAGGGGAAAACATTAAAAGAATTAGAAAATATTGACGGGAAATATATATATATTTATAAGAAAAATAGAGAAGAGAGAGAGAGAGAGAGAGAGAGAGAGAGAGAGAGAGAGAGAGAGAGAGAGAGAGAGAGAGAGAGAGAGAGAGAGAGAGAGGATGCGAAGGAGAGTAGCTTGCGCGCCGCGGATGACAGGGTGTCACAGGGGGTGACGGTATGGGGAAAGAAGGCAGTAACCGAGGATCGCTTGCGAACCCAGCAGCGGAAAGGTGCGGCAAAGAGGGAAGTCTGCGTCTGCGACCTTGGTTTGGGTCGCTCCAAGGTCGTCCTACCCCCGCCACCACCACAACACAGCGACACCCAGCAGCAGCTCCCGTCTCTGCTCCTCTTCCACCCCCACTTCGGGCAACATCCTCTTGGGGCCGCAATACTGCTTACGCACTCTTGTGTGTTATGCATTGTACACATTGTACTTGTACTCTGCTAGCGAGGAGCGAGAGAGTCTTCGAAGATCAATGCCAGGGTCAATATCACGACTTGTGTGTTTGTGTGAGACTATTGCATTTTGTTGTCGCAGGCCATTGATATAGGAATTGTATTACCTAAGACCAAAAAGATCGATAACAGAAACCATCGCACGAAAAGCACTCCCCCCTCACTCTTTTCTTCTTCTTCTCCTCCTCCTCCTTCTTATTCTCGTGTATAAACATAAAGTTATATACATTCATACCTCGAAGCATAATAAAACTGTTTCGTGATTCATTAACCCTTTCAGGGTCTATGACACTCCTGTCTCGGTTAGGATCATTGTTATGGTGGAATAATTTTGTTTACGTGTATAAGAATGTGAGGGGATTATTTTTGTCTGGATCGGTAGTCGCGTGTTTTTTTTTCGTGACCCATATATAGCATAATGTGTCACAGGAATATTGCAGCAGTGTTGCATAGTAATGTTGGCAATATTAATTGCCAATATTGGTAAAAAACAAATATTGGTCCACAACGTTTTTAAAAACGAAAACAAAAAAATAGTGGGACGGAACATTTATTTTTGATTGTAAATAATGTTATTTTTTGATAATTGAATTCATAGTAATAACTGATTTCTTAAAAATTACACCCAGAGAAAATTATTATTTAAACCAAATATATTTTATTTGACTTAAATAAACGTATATTTGTCTCAGAACCAACTAAACTTTTTATTTGTTTTAAATAAAATTTATATTTGATATAAATAAAACATATATTTGAGTTAAATAAAATTTTATTTAAACTAAATAAAATTTATTTGAAATAAATAAAAAGTCTAGTTCACAGGAAATGAAAAGTGTTGTTTTAACCTGAATTCGGGTGAAAATAACACGCAACAAATTTTATCCTCGTAGGGTAAAATTTGTTGCGTGTTATTTTCACCCGAATTCAGGTTAAAACAACACTTTTCATTTCCTGTGTTGGTTCTGAGACAAATATACAATTTCTCTGGGTGTAAGGCAGACAAAAATTAGAGATGAATTTTATTTGAAAACAACTCTTTTTTAATTTTTCATTTTTAAAAACGTTGCGCACTTCAACTTCGACGATATTGTACGGTAATGTTAATTATGCCCTGCTTGAAACAATATTTTAATATTACGGTGAATTGGAATATGGAAATGTTGATAGAATATTGTGACAACATTGCCCTACTGACATATTCAGAAAATATTGAGAAAACAATATAATTGAATCAAACATAATTATTTTTTGCCGGGCTCAAAGTAGATCGGTAAATTCGGAAAAAGTCCGTAACTTTGCTTCAAGTCCGTAAAAGTCCGTTTAAAAAAAAAAAGGTCCGTAAGGTCCGTAATTTCATTTGAAAAGAATTAAATGTTCGTAAATTGTACGATATAATTTGGAGAATTTTAGAGAAATTGCAAATGATGACAGAAATTCAATTATTTTTAAAAGTAATAAAATTCTTCCCAAAAATTTAATTATGTTCAAAAATTTTTTTTAATTCTCTACAAAATTTTAATTATTCTTAGAAATATTAAAAATTTTCTCCGAAATTCATATATTTTCAAAAAAACTAAAAAAAGAACTAAAAAAATTGTCAACATTTCAATTATCCGTATAAATAAATAGCGAAATTCTTCAACAAAATTAAATTATTTTCAAAAATTGTATTAAAATTCATTAAAAAATTTCAATTATTTTCATAAATAACAATATTTATCATATGAATTGAATTATTTCCTAAAGTAATAAAATTCAATTATTTGCAAAAGTTTTAATAAAATCCATTGCAAAATTTGAATAATTTAAAATAAATAATAAAAATTTCACAAGAATTTCATTAATAACAAATTTTTTTGATAAATTTCTTCGCCATCATTCAACTATTTTCATAATTAATAAAATTTTACCGGGATTCAATTATTTTCGTAAATAATAAAATTCTTTTTAGGAATTCAATAATTTTTAAAAGAATTGTAATCGAATTCCTCGAAAAAATCATAAAAATTTTATTAAAATTCGTCCAAAAAATTTAATTGTTTAAAAGATTTTTTGTATTTTTTTGTATTTTAATAATTAAATTCTGGTAGGTTTTTCTCATAAACATTTATATAAAAATAAATTTCAGTTCAAATCTTTGATTATAATAATTGAATTCTTTATAAAAATTTAATTAAAATTTTAAAGATAACTAAATTTGAGAAATTTTGTTAAAATTTTCATAAAAATAATTGAATTTCAACCAAAAAAGTTTTATCAAAATTTTTTAAAATGTTTGAATTTCTGCTTAAATTCTAATATTTTTAAAAATAATTGAATTCTTGAAAAGAATTTTATTAGGCCTATTGAAAATAATTTATTTCCTGCAAAGATTTTTATTATTTTACAAAAATATTTAAATTCTTGCGAAAAATTCTATTAAAATTTCTGAAAGTAATTAAATATCTGCTAAAAATTTTATTATTTTTAATTTATGCCAAGATTTTTATTAAAATTTTTAAAAATGATTGAATTGCTGTTAATTTTTTACAAGAATTTAAATTATTTTTTAAAATTTTAATAAAATTCTTCTCAAGAATTAAATTATTTTCATAAATAATAAACTTCAATGCAGAATTTCAATTATTTTTAATACAATTTTAATTGAATTTCTTTAAAACTTTAATTATTCTTAAAAATTTTATAAAAATTTGCTAATAGATATCAAGTATTTGATATATTGTTGATAACAATTTTTTATGGGAATTGAATTTTAAGAAACGTTCAATTATTCAATAAATTATTTATTTGCGTTTTATTTTTATTTAAATAATTGAATTCTAGTAGAATATTCTAATAAAAATTGAATTTTATTTCATAAAAATGAATTTCAGTAAAAATTTTAGATAATCATTGAATATATATTAAAAGCAATATAGCATGAATTTTAAAAAATAATTGAATTTTGTAATTATTTTTTTTTAAAAGTTTAATTGAGTTTTTTAGTCTGATAAAAACAGTTTTTTCTACTGAAAAACTTTAAATTTATTTTCCTTGAAAGAATCTACATTTTCTTACTCGAAAAACAGTTTTTTCTACTTAAAAATACATTTAAAAAAAACACGTATTGTTTAACGTTTAACGAAAAAATTAATGTTTCTTCTTTAAAAAGTAATTTTATTTTACCAATGACAATAACGGTTATTTCTAAAATTGCATTTGTGTGACTAAAACCCTGTTTTCTGCTTAAAAATATATTTTTGTTTACTACTTTTTTTTATTTGGAAAATAGAGTTTTTCTCCTTAAAAATAAACTTTCCTGAGGGAAACTACTATTCTCTACTGAAAATTTTAAAATCTCTTTTAATGAAACGGTTATTTATACTTACATTCATTTTTATTTATCCAATTTAGATAATTACACTTAAATAGTAAATACTTCTCTGACAAAGAAACATTATCTCTTGTAAGCAGGACATAAAAGAGAATGAGAGAGAGAGAGAGAGAGATTTCTTCTTAAGAAGAATCTTCTCGAAAATTAACTATGTCTGACTAAACTACTTTTTTCTACTTAAAAATGTCTTCCAAACACTTTCTACTTAAAACATGATAAAAAAAATACAAAATATTAGTTTCTACTCTAAAATCTGTGTCCGACTAAACAATTTTTTTCTACTTATAAATTAATTTTCCATTAAAAATAAAAATAGGACAAGAATAGTAAAAAATGTGTATTTATTAGAAAATGTAATTTAAAAGAGAGACAATTTTTTACATTCTTAAATATCATATTATCAAAATTAATATTATTTTGTACAAAAGCAGAAAATACTGCCCTTATGGAACAACTTTATAGATAAAATGTAATAAATAATAGAAAAAAAATTCTTCACTAAAGAAGAAATAAAAATGTTTCAAAGTGATTTCATTTTTAAATTAAAAATTCCTAATTTACTCTGACACGAAAAAATTAATGTTGCCATAATATGAAATTTTTTTCTACTTAAAAATATATACGTTGTCTGACGAAACACCTTCTACTACTACTTAAAATAATAGATCTTGAATGAATAGAAATGTTTCTGCTCTAAAACAGAAATAATTTGAGAAAACAACTTTATCTAATTTATAGGTAAACAAACGAAGCTAATTCGTCTCAATTGAAAAAGAAGAAAGACAACATTATCTACTTTTAAATAATTTCTTTATTAATTTGTTTTGCTTTTTTAATTTTTTAAAGTACTTTTGTATTTTAAACAATTTTTTTCTTTTTAATGTTTACTATCTTTATTTCCTTATTTGGAGAATATTTTTTACTTTACTCAAAACATTTCTTTTGTTCAAAACAAAATTTTTTATTAAAACTTTTCATTTTTAATTAAATAACAACAGTAGAAAAATTTATTTAATTCAACTGACTGATTGCTTATCTTTATGAACTAATGAATATTTACTTGAATTAATAATTAAATAATTTTTATTTTTAGTCTAATAATTCGTATTTTCACGAATATTTCCACAAATTGTAAAAAATTCCATTCAATTGATTTAAATAAAAATGAATAAGAATAAATAAATAAAAAATATTTATTTGATATACTGAAGGAAAAAAAATGTATTAAAAATAAATATAAATATAATAAAAAAATAAATTTAAAAAAAAATTAATTAGGTAATTAGTAAATTAATTAATTTTTTTAAATTAAATCACTTTGAAACATTTTTATAAATATAAATATAATGTATTAAAAGTATTTTACAATTTGGGAAAAATGTGCAACAAACTGAAATTTTGATTAAAAAATACTAAACTTTGAAAAAACTTATGTGGAATTTAATAAAGTTATATTAAAATTGAATTAAAATTCTTGATATTTCATATAATTATACTAAAAAAAATTCTACATAATTTTTTTTAAGTTTGGTATTTTTTATATCAAAATTTCGATTTGTTGCACTTTTTCTCCAAGTTGTAAAATACTTTTTACAAAATTTAAAATACATTTTCTTTTAGTATAGCAAATAAATATTTATTTGATGCAAATAAATATTAACTTGATGTTAATTTTTTTTTTAAATCAATTAAATAATATTTGCTTCAAATACTGAAATATTTGGTTCAAATACAATTTATTTGATTCAAGTAAATATTTATTAGATAATAGTCAAACAATTGGTTATTTGAACCAAATAAATTTTTTTTCAGTGTATAAAATTGTGATTATTATGATTACTTGATTTTGTTTTAATCAAATAACTTTATGTTCCTAAAGTTTCGAACGTTGAAATGGACGAGAATATTTTTTTACATCTTCTACACTCTATTTTATTAACAAAAAAAATTTTTTTCAAATTAAGACAAATTAATTCTGAACTAATAATAATAATAATAATAATAATAATAATAATAATAATAATAATAATAATAATAATAATAATAATAATAATAATAATAATAATAATATTGTTTAATTTCAATTATTTTTCTTTTTTCGATAGTAATTTTCAGAAACACTTTTAAAGGTGAAAAAAATTTCCTTCGCTTGAACGTTCGAAACTTTAGCCTCATAATTTTTAATTTATTTGATGGAATAAATTTTATCATGACTAACAACTTTAGTATAGCAGATATAATTTATTTTCTCTAAATAGAAATTATTTGATACAAATAATCGTTAACTTGATGCAAATACATTTTTACTTGATCCAAATAAACATTTACTTGAAGCAAATAAATAATTATTTGATAACAAATTTATTCTTCTATTTGAGTCCATTAAATTTTCTTTTTAGTAAAATTTCCACACCTATAAAAAATTTTCCCTTTAGTTTCAATACTAATAAAAAAAACAATATTGCCTCTTAATTTTTTATTTTTCTTCCTCTCTCTTTCTCTCTTTTTACAAACCTTCAATTTTAACAAACTGATAATCTTAGTGATAATTCAAGTTATATAAAAAGCCATTTCAATGACATTGACACGCTAACGCTCTTACGTTTTAATCTCAACATTTCTTAATCTTTAACTACACAAATCGTATAGTTTTATCAGCATCTTTGAAAATCTATTACTCTCTCATTGTGATTTAAAGAAAAAAAAATAAAAATTACAAGACATTTTTTTCCAAAAATAATTATTTAAAAACCCATATCAACTATGTATTTGTATTTTTTTTTTTTTTGTACATTTTAATAGACACGTGACTTATTGTTGCAAATTTATAGATATATGTATAGAATGCACATAATCATTGGACAAAATCAGCAATCAAGTACTTTCACTATCTTGCCATTTTATATCGTCATTATCTTATCGTGTAATATGTGAAAAGGAAAATTCGATCTTTTCTTTGAAAATAATACATTGCGCAAATACGTATAAATACATTCTTATCATTGCGCCATTGCAGTGTAATAAATTTATAAACATAATGTACAGCTAGTTCCATATTTATACAGAGAAAGCAACCTTGAAAACTTTAAATATGTACTTTAAATATAGAAAAAAAAACGTGTCTTGATTAATTTTATTTATAATTTTTTTTTTGGATCTAGAGTGTTTATTTATAGAGACGAGAAAATACTCTGTTTTTTGCAAACCTATTTCAGGGTTTTAGTAAAAAAAAGAAACGAAATGAATTTTTTTCTTCAATTTCCATTTTGAATTAAATGGAGAATTAATTATTTTTGTAACAATTGAGCTTGATTAAATTTCACAATTAATTAGTAACGAACTTAATTATATAGACGTGATGTATATTATCGATCATATATATATATATATATAGTGATCATTTAATTAAATATCTAATTTAATTATTTTAATTTCCCGAAAAAATTTACTTCTACATTATATTTTATTTATAGCCTGTTTAGACATTTTTCCCTTGTATTATTAAAAAAAAGGCGATATAAAGATGGGAAATTTAGATACTAATGTTTAATTAATTTCGTTTTTACTGTAACCTTAAAGTTCATTCAACTTTTCCTGACATTTAATAATTTTATCATTTTAAAAGGAATATTTTTGTCGTGTTTATTTTAAGTTTCGAGCATTTTATATTATTATGTAAAACATTCTTGTGGAAACATTTCACCCTAAATATTTTAGTAAAAGGAAAATCGATAACTTCTCTAAATTATATTAAGCAATGATTGGCATTTTACTGTTAACCTGAAAAGTGAATTAAATATTTTTATTAAATGGACATTTCTTATTACAAAATGGTTTTTCGTACGCTTTTTCTTATAAATTTTGCATTATTGGGTTTTTTTCTACATTTTTAATTCAATTTAAATTTGCATTTGATTATTTTTCGTTGTAATTTGAAGTTGCAAAAATATTCACAAAAATTAGTTTATTGGCAAAATATTTCATTTTTAGAATTTATAAGAATATTCTGAATTTTGGTGAAAAGCAATTTTTTAAAAATTATTGAAAAGATTTAATTTTCCTTGAACTTCCTTTTGCTTGTTTATAAACTTTGAAATGACACGAACTTTAATGCAAAACATTCAATTCTTTTTATTTTTGACAATAATTAAACATTACATTATTTCAATTTAGACATTAAATTGAATTAATTTAAAATAATTAAATTTTCAAGAATTATAAAAAGATTACTTGTAAATTATTTAATTACTAATTAATTTTATTTCTAAATTTAAAAATAAATTCAATCTTATAAGAATTGAGTTTGCAAGTTTTACAAATTAATGAATTTCTAAAGGTTCCAAATTGAAATATTTTAAGAAATTCGAATTTTAAATAAATTTAAAAAATTATTTAAATATTTAATAAATTAATTTTTTTTATTATAGGGTTTAATTTGAAAACTGTCAAATAATTGAAATTTCAAAAAATTTATTTGCAAACAAGAGGATTTCAAAATTATCTTAGGTAAACGTTTTTTCTTAGAAAAATTGAATTTTTAAAGAACTTTTTTGAGAATTACTACGAGATAATTAGTTTAAGGAAGAATTTTAGTTAAGAATATTAGAAAATAATTGAATTGAAATTACAACAAATTTTTTTTCCAGAAGTTGTAGTAGCAATTTTTATAAGACTTCAATTACATTATTTAATTATATCAAGAAAATTATTTAAATTTCCCATAAAATTATTTTTGTAGTTATACTAATTTTTGAATAAAATCAATGAAAACAAGTAAATTCAGTCATAAATTATTTTCATTTTTAAAAAAAACATTGTTTATAAGCTAAAAATGCTATAAAGTACTATTGTTTTTCAATTTTTTTATACGAAAATTCACTTGCATACTTTTCTAACTAATATGAAATCATAATTTTCCTATATTTTTATTTTTTCTTTTTAAAAATTATGATTTGAAATTAGTTAGAAAGTTAATAAAGAGAATTTCCATATAACAATATACAATATAAATTGTATTTTTTTGCATATTTTTAACCCAAAAAGTAAAAACAAGACTTTTTTGAAAAAAATTTTCAAAAATTGGAAAAATCAATTTTTTTATTCGGTAATTGTATGAAAAATAATTGAAACGCTGCGATGAGTTTTATGAGAATTTTCACATTTATTCGTTTCCAATTCAATTTTACAAAATTTCAATTATTCGGAAATTCTGCAATTAAATATATATTGAAAAATAAAAACATGAAATAATTTCATTAAAAATCCTATTAGACTTTTAAAAAGAATTAATTTTATAGAATTTTTTGTTAAAAATATGAAAAATTTAGAATTTCAATGATTTTAGTTTTAAACTTTTTCAAAATTTAATTATTTCTAAAAATCCACGTTATCCAGCCTTTAATACTTAAGTATACTCTAAAATTTTAACTTAAATTCATTTTTAAAACCATTTTTATTAGTAAATTCTACGAGAATTCAATTATTTAAATACAAAATTAAATAATTTATTAGTTTCATGTTTCTTGAAATCAAATTCTCCTAAAAAATGTTATCAACAAATTTTTTAAATCATTAAATTCTTTGGACGAATTTTAATATGATTCTTAAAAATAATTACATTTTTCCAGGAATTTGATTAAAATTGCATTAAAAATAATTGAAATTCTGCAATGAGTGCTATTATTTATGAAAATAATTGAATTCCTAAAAGAATTAGATTATTTATAAAAATAATTGAATCCCTGTAGAAATGTTATTATTTATGAAAATAATTGAATTATTGCGAAGAAATTTTAAAAAATATTTGAAAATAATTTAATTTCTGTAAAAAATTTTATTATTTATGAAAATAATTGAATTTTGACGAGAATTTTTAATAAATTTTTAACATAATTGAATTTACTAACTATGTTACTAAGTTAGTTAGAAACTAACTTACTATTCTCCCTAAAGAAGCTAAATTCGTTTAATTTTTACAAACCGTTGACTTTGGGGTGTTTTATTTAAAATAAAATTTTATTCATATATTTAAAAATAGATTATTTTAATCCTTCTTGGTGTCAACTCAAAATAATTAGTCCCAAACAGATATTAAATCAATTAATGACCGAAAATATTTAAATATTAAATTTAACTGCGTTTATTGTGATTAACAAAAATGATTCACATTAATGAATATCTAAATTTTTAATAAATGTCGAATAGAACTAGTCTATTAATATTTATTAATTTTAATTGTCGATGAAAATTACCAAAAGCAAAAGTAGTTTAAAAATAAAAATAAGAATTTTATTGAAACTTGCATGAACATAATTTCTTTTTCAAGGGATTCAATTATAATTGTATGAAAAATAATTGAAACGCTGCAATGAGTTTTATAAGAATTTTCAAATTTATTCTTTTACAATTTAATTTTACAAAATTTCAATTATTCGGAAATTCTGCAATTAAATATATATATTGAAAAATTAAAACATGAAATAATTTCAATAAAAATTCTATTAAACTTTTAAAAAGAATTAATTCTACAGAATTTTTTGTTAAAAATATAAAAAATTCAGATTTTTAATGATTTTAGTTTTAAACTTTTTCAAAATTTAATTATTTCTAAAAGTCCACGTTATAATATTTCAATATTTAAGTATATTCTAAAATTTTAACTGAAATTAATTTTTTGAACAATTTACTTTAGTAAATTCTACGAGCATTCAATTATTTAAATACAAAAATAAATAATTTATTAATTTCATGTTTGTTGAAATTAAATTCTTATAAAAAATGTTATCAACAAATTTTTTAAATCATTAAATTCTTTGGACGAATTTTAGATTTTTAAGAATAATTACATTTTTCCCGAAATTTGATTAAAATTGCATTAAAAATAATTGAAATTTTGCAATGAGTTTTATTATTTATGAAAATAATGGAGATTCCAAAAGAATTTGATTTTTTTATAAAACTAATTGAATCCTTGTAGAAATTTTATTATTTATAAAAGTAATTGAATTATTATGACGAAATTTACACTGTTTTTCTAAAAATGTCAAAATAATCCTCAAATGGATCAAAACGATCCAAAAAATAAGATCAAATGATGATTTGATCTACTTTTTGAGATCAATTCGTTGCAATTTGACACTTTTTAAGAAACAGTGTATAAAAAAATTTGTGAATAATTGAATTTCTGTAAAATATTTATTATTTATAAAAATAATTGAATGTTTGCTTAGAATTGTGTTCAAATTATTTTTAATAATGAAGTTCTTTTGGAAAATTTTATTGAAATAGTAGATATTTAAAATGATATAATTTTATAAAACTTTTGAAAATAATTGTAATTTTGACAAGAATTTGATTAAAATTTTGTAAAATAATTGAATATCCGAGAAGAATTTTATTATTTATGAAGAGAATTGAAATTTTGACGAGAATTTTTTTTTGACTTTTCAACACAATTGAATTTAGTTACTATTTTACTAAGTTCGTTAGTAAGTTGGTAACTAAGTTAGTAACTAACTTACTATTCTCCCTGGAGAAGCTAAATTCGTTGTATTTTTACAAATCGTTGACTTTGGTGTTTTATTTAAAATAAAATTTCATTCATAGTTAAAAATAACACCAAAATAGATTATTTTAATCCATTTTGCTGTTAATTTATTCCTAGAGATATTAAACTGTTGCAGATTATTTTAATCCATTCTGGTGTTATTTTAACACCTCACGTTTTACTGTATTGTAAATATGTATTCTTTCTCGCAACGTTTGCATATTTTTCCTGTCAACTTAGTTTTGGAAATAAATCAGAAAAATTAATTTTAAAGTAGGTATTTGACCCACTCTCTTGAGATTTAAAATCCAATAACGATTTTTGCGACGCAATATGCAATTTGTAAACATATATACATAAATGTAAACTATGTTGCTATGTCTCGTCAGCGAGAAAGAAAAAAAAATAGTGATTCTTTTGCCATTTTAGTTGCAAGGTTTCTTGTATTTTGGTTTTGTCTGGGACATAAATACATCGACGCGAGGGGCAATGCAAAACGTGAATGCCTTGCGAAAGAGGGAGGGTTTCAACTGAAACAGTAGTTGTAGTGAGACGAGACGACGAGAGAGTGACCGAAAGAGAGAGGGGTTGACGAGAGCAAAAAACGGAAGGAATGGAGGGAAAAATAAGGAGAGGGAAGAAAGAGAGAAAAAGAATGATCCGAAGAGGGTTTTTGCACATAAAGAGGGTGTGGAGAAAGAGAGAAAGAGAGAGAGAGAGAGAGAGAGAGAGAGAGAGAGAGAGAGAGAGAGAGAGAGAGAGAGAGAGAGAGAGAAAGATTGTTGAGTATGCCAGTTTGTGGGGGGTGAGAGAAAGAGTGAGGAAGGCTGTGGATGGTAGAGAGAGGCAAGAGACGAAACGAGGAAAGCTCTATCGATCGTTAAGTCTGTAGGCCGTCTGCCTCGTGAACGCATAATACATTGAAACAACACCACATACTCACGTATATTATAACAATGTATACGTGAGCGTCCAGGTTTGCCCGTTCATTGGCTGAAAATGAACGGTTAGCTCGTGTTACTTTTTTTCACAGTCATTTCCGTTTTTATTCTTCCCGGATTTCCCTGTCAGAGGACGTCAACTTCGATTTTCAATTCGAGCCCTCATTTTCCCCCTCTCTTCATTTCATTCTCTTTGATTTTCAAATGAATATTGATATTTTTCTCGATTCATTCTATTAATTAAGGGACATTCGAATTATTTTCTTTACCCACTTTTCTTATCTCTCTTCATTGAAATCAATTTTTTAATTTTAGAATAAGAATTACAATAATAATAAAAATAATAGCAGTTACAGTAATATAATAATAATAACAATAATATAATAATAATAAAATAATAATAACAGTAAAATAATAATAATAATAAAATAATAACAATAATAAAATAATAACAGTAATATAATAATAATAATAATAATAATAATAATAATAAAATAATAACAGTAATAACAGTAATATAATAATAATAAAATAATAACAACATAATTATAATATAATTATAGTATAATAATATAAATAATAATATAACAATAATACATTGAGAAAACAATATATTTGAATCAAACATTTTTGTTATACGGTGAACCAAAAATTATCTTTGAATTAAACATAATAATTTTGATTCAAAACATAATAAATTTGGTTCAATAAAAATTATATTTAATTCAGTTATAAAATATGTTTAATTCAAACCTAATTTTTTCGTTGTCTACTTATTCTTGAATTAAAAAAAATTTTCTCAGTGTAAGAATTATGAATGAAAAAGCATAAGTTAATTTACATCGATTTCAGGGCTCGGATTGTGCGACTTTTTCGACATTTCTAAGGAAATGTGACTTTTTTCATGATCCCAAAGTTTTGAACGTTCAAATGAACGAAATATTTTTTATTGAAGATATTTTAATAAATTACTAATCACAATAAAATTTAAAAACTAAAATTTTACATTTAGACACTCAGAAATTAATTTTTTTGTTAGTGAGACAAAATAGTTGCAACAAAAATTTAATTTTTAGAAGAAATAAAAAAATTTCGTTCATTTGAACGTTCAGAATTTTAGGATCTTCTTTTTTCGACTTTTTTGTGAAAAGATGCGACTAATCGACTTTTTCGAGATTTTTTCAGTAAAATGCGACTGAAATTTTTAAAATTTTCAGAAAATTAAAGTTAAAGGAAAAAATTTTAGTAAAAAAAATGTTCTGTTAAGTTTATTTACAGATTTCATTCAAATTTTTCAAAAAACATCAATAACTTCTTTCTTAAATAAATATTTCATTATTATTTTTCCATAAGAATTAAAATTCTTCAAAAGATTCAAATTCAAACCTTTTTGAAATTAAACTACTTATAAAAAATTGTTATAAAACATGAAGAAATCGATCACTCCGAGTCTTCGACTCGTAGCAATCGATGTCTTCATGTTTTATAAAAATTAAAGATGAATTAAAGATGATTATTTTATACTATAAGATTTTATAAAAAAAAAGAATTTCAAAATAATTGAATTTCTAAGATGATTTTTTTATTTATAAAGATAATTAAAATTTTGAATAAAAATAATTGAATTACAGTGAAGAATTTTATTATTTATAAAGATAATTAAATTTTTGAACAGATTTTTTTTAAAAATGTTAAAAAGTAATTAAATTTTGAAGAAAATTTTTGATATTTATAAAGATAACTGAATTTTTGAACAAATTTTTTTAAAAATTGTTTAAAAGTCATTGAATTTTGAAGAAGAATTTTGATATTTATAAAGGTAACTGAATTTTTGAAAAAATTTTTTTTAAAAATCTTTAAAAGTCATTGAATTTTTAAGAAGAATTTTGATATTTAGAAAGATAATTGAAATTTTGAAAATTTAAAAAAAACATTTTTGAAAATAATCGAATTTCTGCGAAGAATTTTCTTACTTTTTAAGATAATTGAATTTTGCAAAGAATTTTATCAGAACTTTTGAAAATAATTAAATTTCCATGATGAATTTTTTTATTTATGAAAATAATTATAATTTGACGAGAAATTTAAAAAAATTGAAATTTTGTGGAGAGTTTTATTACTTTTGAAAATAATTGAATTTCCAGGATGAATTTTATTAATTATAAAATTTTGCCGAGAAATTAAAAAAAAATTTCGATTGTAACTGAATTTTTGCGAAGATTTTCATTATTTGTGAAAATAAATGAATTTTAGAGAAGGATTTTATTATTTATAAAGATAAAGATAATTGAAATTATGACAGGCATTTTATTAAATTTTTTTAAATAATTGAATTTTGGATAAGAATTTTATTATTTATAAAAATAATTGAAATGTTGATGAGATTTTGAATGTATAAACAAATTAGAATGACCTAATAAAGTTTTTTCTATATATATATATATATATATATATATATATATATATATATATATCTCTGAACGGTATGTGAGAGGAAAAAATGCAACAAGATTTTTTTATTAAAAAATTAAATGAAGAACGTAGTTTCGAAAATATTTCTTTTCATAAGAATAGTAAATTAAAAATTTTTACTTGGGCGGTATATGAGAGAAAAATTAGAAAATAACAAATTCAAGAGGTTGAAAGTATAATGAAATGCGAAAGATGAGAAATATTTCTCTGGACGAAAATATTAAATTTCAATTTGCACTTGAATGGTATGCGAGTGAAAAATTAGAAAATAATGAATTCGACATTATTTTTTATTATTGACAGTAATTTTAATCAAAAGATAAGAAATATTTATTTTTAATAATAAAATTTGTAAATTGAAAATTACTACTTAGGTGGCGTCAGAGAAATACATAACATATTCAAAAAGATTTTTTTATTAAAATTAATTAAAAACAGAAAACAAATTTTCTTCGATTGGAATATTAAATAAAAAATCTTCTTGGGCAGCATATAAAAAATTACATATTACTAGCAAATTTTACGCGCGAGAAACGTGGGATTCAATTTATAATATTGCAAATTATAAAATTTTTTATTTTCAAACCTTAATTTTTGGATGAATTCATAATCAAAATCTGAAAAATTCACTTATATTAAGTAAATATTTAATTATTATTGTTTATATTTTCAAAAAATTGAAAATAACTCTTCAAGAATTAAATTACTTTCACGAATAGTAAAATTATCGACAGAAATTAAATTATTTTCAAAAGAATTTTAATAAAATTTCCCGAAAGAATTAAATTATTATTTGACATTTGCATAAATCCATTGAAACTATTCAAATATTTAGTAAAGTCTTTGCAAACATTGAACTCTCTTAAAAATAATTCTAAAAGAGATTTAAACTCAAAAATTCAATTATTTTCCAAATTTTTAAGAAAATTCTTGTACAATATCAAATTATTCTCTTCAAAAATGAAAAAAATGACACAATTTGTTTATCAAAAATTCTATTTAATCAATTTTGAAATAAAATTCCACTGAAGGATTTAGTAAAATTTTTTTCGAATTTTTAATAAAATTTTTCGAAAAAATTCATTTGTTTAACAAACTTTTATTAAATTCTTAGAAACAAATTCAATTATTTTTAAAACTAGTAAAATTATTCGCAAGAATTAAATTATTTCAATAAATAATAAAATTTTTAAGGCAGGAATTCAATTATATTCAAAACAATTTTAATATACTTCAGCAATAAAGTATTTAACTATAATATTGAACATGAGTGATTATTTTAAGAAACTTAAAAGAAATTTTTCATAAAGTTCAATTACTTTCAAAATTTTTAATAAAAACTATTATAGAAAATAGATTATTTAAAAAAAATCAAAGAAATTATTTTTAAAAAATTTAATAATAATAAAATTCTTCAAAGGGAATGCAATAATTTGAAAATTAATTTTAGTAACATTTCTTGAAAGAATATAATTATTTTTTAAAATATTAATTAAATTAAATTATTTTCAAAAATTTTAATAAAATTCGTCGGAAATATTGAATTATTTTTTTAAATAATAATATTCATAGCAGGAATTCAATTATTTTTAATAGTATGATAATAAAATTTCTCAGCAGAATACATTTAGTTTTAAAAATATTTTATAAAAGTTTTTGATTGAATACAATTATTTTGAAAGTTTTTCAAAAATTCTTTAAAAACATTAAATTATTTTCAAATATTCTGTTAAAATTCTTTAAAACAATTAAATTATTTTTATAAATTGTAAGAGTCTTCTAAAAGAATGATTTTTATGAAATTTGATTAAAAAAGAACAATTATTAAAAAAGTTGGGAATTTTTATTGGAAATAATTAAAAACAATAGATAACATTTATTTCTTTTCCAAAAATAAATGTGAAATTAAACATTGATCTTCGATGCTATTTGAATAAAAATTAGTAAATTGAAAAACATTCTTTATTAAAATTAATTGAAAAGAATAAATAATTAAATAAAAATCGTACTTTGGTGGTGCAGTATATGAAAAAAAATAGAAAACAGTAAATTTAACAAGTTCGTTCATTAAAATTAATAAACAAACTTCACATTATATACAATTTTTTCGATAACAAAAAATAAAAAAAAAATCTATGTTGGTGGTACGTGATCAAAAATTTATAAATTGCAAATACAACGAGATTTTCTATAATGAAACTAATTAAGAATGGCAAATAAAAAGACATCTTTCGATAAAAATATGATATTGAAAATTCAACTTGGGCGGTATGTGAGAAAAATATTTAAAAATAAAAATTCGAAGAAAATTTTCCACTTAAAATTAAATAAAAACGTTGATTGAAGTACATTTTTTGATAATCCTCTTAAGTTAAATAATACAATAAGCAATTAATTTTAATTCTTGTAAATCGATTTGAAATAAAAAGTTGCGGATTAAAATACTGCAGCATTGTAATTTTATGCATCTCGACGGTATGCGAGAGAAGAAAAATAAAAGGGATGTTCTACGAAAATTAAAAATTGCAATTAAAAAGTAACTTTAGAAAATATTTTCTCCGATAATACTGCTTAATTTCTTAATTACAAAAAAATGTGTTTTAAATTAACACAATTAATTTAAATCGATTTCGATGCAAAGTTACAGATTACAGTAATTAAAGTAATGCTAAATAATTAGTGAGTTTGTCAATAATAAATACAGAGGAGACAAATAATGAAATGCAATTACTCAAAATAATTAGTCACAAACAGCAATTAAATCAATTAATGACTGAAAATATTTAAATATTAAATTTAACTGCGTTTACTATGATTAACTAAAATGATTTACATTAATGTTTATCTAAATTTTTAATAAATGTCGAATAGAACTAGTCTAATAATCCTTATTATATTAATTCCTTGTTGGTTTCGTTCTTCGTCTGACCATGCGCAGTAGCGTCCTAACCAACTATTACTTTTTTCATATAAACATGCATACTTTTTACATGCACAATTATCCTTAAATAATAATCACACACAGGTTATGTGTTACACATACACTCACACATGTCATATACATAAAATATTTCCCATATACTCACACATATGCACTCAATTCATACACATGTATACTCACACATATACCCTCAATTCATACACATGTATACTCACACATGTACACATAACACATACACATGTATACTCACACATATCCACACAATACATACACATGTATACTCACACATATACACACAATACATACACATGTATACTCACACATATGCACTCAATTCATACACATGTATACTCACACATACACACTCAATACAAACACATGTATACTCACACATATGCACTCAATACATACACATGTATACTCACACATGTACACATAACACATACACATGTATACTCACACATATACACACAACACATACACATGTATACTCACACATATACACACAATACATACACATGTATACTCACACATATACACACAATACATACACATGTATACTCACACAAATACACACACATACACATGTATACTCACACATATGCACTCAATACATACACATGTATTCTCACACATATGCACTCAATTCATACACATGTATACTCACACATATACACACAACACATACACATGTATACTCACACAAATACACACACATACACATGTATACTCACACATATGCACTCAATACATACACATGTATTCTCACACATATGCACTCAATTCATACACATGTATACTCACACATATACACACAATACATACACATGTATACTCACACATATACACACCATACATACACATGGATACTCACACATATGCACTCAATACATACACATGTATACTCACACATATACATACATGTATACTCACACATATGCACTCAATTCATACACATGTATACTCACACATATACTTATATACTTAATAAATAAATAATAATTTATTAATATACACTACCGGCAGAAATTGTCGGTACGAACGACGGGCGAGCTACGAAAAGTTGCTGCCGAAATTAAATTAACATATTATATTATTGAAAAATGATAGGATCTTGGATCTTGGATCGTTTCAAAGCAAATTAAATTCTGCGTCGTTTGATATATAAATGAAAATTATTTGATATTTTTGAGAAATTTGATCTCCTAAAAGATTTTGAAAAAAAATTGATTAATTTTTCTATTTTTGTGCACCATGTTTGAGTGGCTGCACATTTTAGAAAAATTTAGAGAAAAATTTTAAACTCTTGCAACATAATCTTTAAAGTCTCAGCTTTTATTTGAGCCTTGAAAATTGAAAATCCGTTCAGTAGTTTTTGAAATATCTAAAAAAATGTCCAAGCATGTTGTTTTATAATTTAGGCGGTGATACACACTTATTGCACTCTCGCTGCTCACCTGGTTCGTTGCGGCAGGGCCGAATAAGCGGCATATAGAGTGGGGGTCATATTTCGAGCCCTTTTTAAGTTTTTTGTAATTTTAGATTTAATATTCATTGAAAATTTAATAATTGTTAAAGTTAATTATTTTATATTTATATATAATTAAGTTATCATTTTACAAACTTCCATGATCAAATAGTCGTTTATTTTTGGAAAAAAGTTAAAAAAGTGAAAATTTGTAATGAGAAATAAACAACTATTTGATCATGAAAGTTTGTAAAATGATAACTTAATTTTATATATGGGACATTCCATTTCAAAACGAACCACCTTATAAACAATTGCCATTGTAAGGCAATTTTCAAAAAATTATTTCTCCCATTTATTAAAGCCAAACTTTATTTACTATTAGTGATTTTAAAATAAAAATTTCACAATTTTATGATGGTAAAAAAATTTTTTTTTTAAACAATAGAATTTATAGAAAAAATTAAGTTTGAAAGATAACCTTTTGAATATCTCAAAACATGTCGTGTCCGATTTTCTTAAAATTTATGTCAAAATGAAGCTTAAAAATTCTAGTTTCATTTTATGTAAACATTACAATGGGCAATTCGGTTGAAATTAAGAACCAATTAAATTTTATGAAGCAGTCAAAGGTTAAACAGTGTAAAAATTTGAAAAAAACAAATTCCTCTCGGTACATACATTATAACCTTAGAAATTCTTGTAAAATTTAATTAATTTCTCAAATTTCCGCGAATTGCCCATTATAATGTTTACATAAAACGAAACTAGAATTTTTAAGCTTCATTTTGACATAAATTTTAAGCAAATCGGACACGACATGTTTTGAGATATTCAAAAGGTTATCTTTCAAACTTAATTTTTTCTATAAATTTTTTATTTATTTAAAAAAATTTTTTACCATCATGAAATTGAGAAATTTTTATTTTAAAATCACTAATAGTGAATAAAGTTTGGCTTTAATAAATGGGAGAAATAATTTTTTAAAAATTGCTTTACAATGGCAATTGTTTATAAGGTGGTTCGTTTTGAAATGGAATGTCCCATATATATAATAATTACCTTTAACAATTATTAAATTTTCAATGAATATTAAATCTAAAATTACAAAAAACTTAAAAAGAGCTCCAAATATGACCCCCACTCTATATGCCGCTTATTCAGCCCTGCCGCAACGAACCAGGTGAGCAGCGAGAGTGCAATAAGTGTGTATCACCGCCTAAATTATAAAACAACATGCTTGGACATTTTTTTAGATATTTCAAAAACTACTGAACGGATTTTCAATTTTCAAGGCTCAAATAAAAGCTGAGACTTTAAAGATTATGTTTCTAGAGTTTAAAATTTTTCTCTAAATTTTTCTAGAATGTGCAGCCACTCAAACATGGTGCACAAAAATAGAAAAATTAATCAATTTTTTTCAAAATCTTTTAGGTGATAAAATCTCTCAAAAATATCAAATAATTTTCATTTATATATCAAACGACGCAGAATTTAATTGGCTTTGAAACGATCCAAGAACCAAGATCCTATCATTTTTCAATAATAAAATATGTTAATTTAATTTCGGCAGCAACTTTTCGTAGCTTGCTCGTCATTCGTACCGACAATTTCTGTCGGTAGTGTATATACTTAATATATTATGTACATAATATGTAACATATTATACATACATATTATGTACATAATAATATATAAATATATATATATATATATATATATATATATATATATATATATATATATATATATATATATATATATATATATATATATACTTAATACATGGCAAAATTTTAATTAGGTATTTTCAAAATTTTTTTAAAATCTGTTCAAAATTTCAATTATTTTTATAAATAATAAAATTCTTTTCCAAAATTCGATTATTTAAAAAAATTAAAATAAAATTTTTTAATGTAATTAAATTTTTGCAAAGAATTTTATTAGTTTTGAAAATAAATTAATTTCAGAGAAAAATTTTATTATTTATAAAGATAATTCAAATTATGATTCTCGTCAAAATGTTATAAATAATAAAATTCATCATGGAAATTCAATTATTTTCAAAAGTAATAAAATACTCCGCAGAATTTCAATTATTTTCAAATTTTTTTTAATTTCTCGTCAAATTATCATTATCTTCAAAAAATAAGAAAATTCATCATGGAAATTTAATTATTTTCAAAAGTTCAGATAACATACTTCGCAGAAATTCAATTATTTTCAAAACTTTTTTTACATTTTCAAAATTTCAATTATCTTTGTAAATATCAAAATTCTTCTTCAAAATTCAATTGCTTTTAAACATTTCGAAAAAAAATCTGTTCGAAAATTCAATTATCTTTATAAATAATAAAATTCTTCTCTGTAATTCAATTATTTTCAAAGAATTTTAATAAAATTCTTGTCAGAATTTCAATTATTTATATATTTCTGTACATTTGTAATTATCTTTATAAATAATAAAATTCAACCTAGAAATTCATTTATTTTCAAAAGTAATCAAATTCTTCGCAGAAATTCAATTATTTTCAACGTTTTTTTTAAATTCTCATCACAACTTCAACTATTTTTAAAAATATCAAAATTCTTCTTCAATTCTTCAATTCTTCTTTTGACATTTGTCTCCATATTTCTCAGAGAATTTAACCTCAAGAATATTAATATATACCACTATAAAATCTTCCGGATCGTATTCGTGATTGAGATGACTTTTTGTTTATTATAATATTCACGTTAAGCATACAAATTGAAAATCTACTATCAACATATTCAACGGATTTCGACACTTAAGTGAGAAAAATTAATGGACATCATAACAAAAGGGTTTAAGCACCAATTTTTTAAATTAGGATTTTCCCATTTAAGAAATAAGTAACTATTTACACATTTCCATTAAAAATTTTCTATTTTATTGAGCATTTAAACAGTTTTCAATGAAAATTAGAAATTTTGACAAATGTCAAAATATTTTACCAGGAATTTCTCGGGAGTAAGTACCGGGAATTTTCCGGCAGTGACTCTCGGTAATTTCCCAGGACCGATTCCCGAGAACATTTTCACGTGAGTTACTAGGTTAAAATTTTAACATCTGTCATAATTTTAACTCAGAAAATAAAAAAATTTTGACAGATGTTAAAATTTTAATAATTAAAAATAATTAAATAATAACTCAATAATTAAATTTACTAACTAAATTAAAAAAAAAATAATCTTTTTATAAGAATTTTTTTACCTAATTTTTTTTAAATTAGTTCATTACCCTTAATAATTAAATTTACTAACTAAATTAAAAAGAAATAATATATTTAAATATCCCTGGGACGTATAATGGATATCATTTTAAATTTGGCTATTTGGATATCGGAATAATTTTTCAAATTCAATAAGTTTATATAAATTGAACTGATTATTGTTTCCCGGGTTTTCATTGGGAAGGTGAATGCGAATACAAGGTCATAATTTAGAAATTCAAAATGGCGGATTCAATATGGGGAAGATTTTTTTTTTGAAATTGCTAAAATCAGCTAAATATTGTTACGTGGGGCTTTTAAGGTAGCTGAATACGAATCCAAGGTAATAATTTAAAAAATTAAAATGCTAGATTCAATATAGCGGAAAAATATTAATTAAAAATTAATAAAATCATCTGAATATTGTTACTCAGGGGTTTTTTGGGTCGCCGAATGAATAATAAGTCCTAAAAAGGACTTATTGAAAATTATTAATTACAATTACAATTACAGTTTATTAATTACATTATTTAATTTTTTTTAAATAAAAACTTACTTGGAATAATATGGTTATATTAAATGAGAAATCAATAAAATTTTGATGCTAAAACACTTCTCTCGTAGATTTGTTTTAACTTGCACAACTTTTGACTGTCATAGCACAACTGCGTTGAGAGAAATTAGGAACAACTAATATTTATCATTTTTATCTTTTCAAGTTCACTTTATTTCGAAAAAAACTTTACAAAACAAAATACTGCTCAGCTACACTGAAAAAAATTATAGGCAGAATGTGCTTTTTACTAAGGTAATTTTTGCCTGAGTACAAAAGCAATACACGCAAAGCAATTGTTTCTTTTATAGAAAAGCAATTTTTCCCTTAGTTAATAAAGTAACAAATTCTTGTCATTTATCAAATAAATTGTTTACATATGTCAAATCGAATTTTATAATTAATTAAAATAATGGGTACTAAAGGAAGAAATTTACTACTGAAATGGAATCGAGGAAATTTTCTTGAAATACTTAAGGATACTAATTTCATTTGTTTAAAAAAATTAATAAATTAGTTCTATTATTTCCTTTATTTAATTAAAGTAAAATATTATTAATATAGTATTAAAAATAAAAATTCCTTTTCTCTCGAATTGTAAATATATGTAATAAAAAGGTGAAACAAAATTATTTAATATCGTATTTTCTAAATATTTAAATAAAAATTTTCCTTGCGAATTTAACCTTATTAAGTAAGGCAAAAATTGCCTTTTTTTAAAGAAACAATTGCTTTTCGTGAATTGCTTTTGTACTTAGGCAAAAATTGCCTTAGTAAAAGCACATTCTGCCTATTATTTTTTTCAGTGTACTTACTCATTAGTTCGACATTCAAAGATTTTAATATAATGGATACTACAATGTTTTTATACTTTGCAGAAATAAAATAATAAAATAAAAATTTACTATAAATAAAAAAATTATAATTAAAAAATAAGTTAAAAAAAAATTTATAATTACTATTATTTATTTATAAGTACTATTTGGGTATTATATATTATTAAAATAAATAAAAATATTTATTCTTTAAAACAACTATAGAAATTGTTTAATGTCCTAACAGTAACAAAAGGATTATTATTCAAATAAATGTTTCATAATTTAATATGTATTTTAAATTCTTCAAATCTAATCAACTTTGTTTCTAAATTGTACAAAACAATTTCTACTTATAATACTATTTTAAATTATTCTTTTTTAAATTATTAATTATAAAATTGTGTTATCACATTAAAAATTTAAAAATTCTTGATATCAATTTTTTCAATAAGAAATGAAAAACAACATTTTTTAATTTCATTTAATAAATGAACAATTTAATATTTTTTGTAAATGACAATTTGAAAAGACAATAATTACGTATTTATAATATATATCAATTCTATTTTAATGTATTATTATTATTTTTTGTTTTATAAAACTTAAATATATAAATTAATAATTTTAATAAAATTAATAAAAAAAATTCATTAATTAAAATTATATATTAGTAATTAATTAATTAATTAATTATTAATTATATATTAGTAATTAAAAAATTAACAGTACAATAGTATCCGAGCGAGCGTTAGCGAGCGCGGAATTCATCGCTAGTATTTATTAATTTTAATATGTCGATGAAAATTACCAAAAGCAAAAGTAGTTTAAAAATAAAAATAAGAATTTTATCGGAACTTGCATGAACATAATTACTTTTTCAAGGGATTCAATTATAAATGTATGAAAAATAATTGAAACGCTGCGATGAGTTTTATGAGAATTTTCAAATTTATTCTTTTAGAATTCAATTTTACAAAATTTCAATTATTCGAAAATTCTGCAATTAAATATATATTGAAGAATAAAAACATGAAACAATATCATTAAAAATCCTATTAGACTTTTAAAAAGAATTAATTTTACAGAATTTTTTGTTAAAAATATGAAAAATTTAGAATTTCAATGATTTTAGTTTGAAACTTTTTCCAAAATAATTATTTCGAAAATTCTAACAAATAAGTTATAATGCTTTTAATACTTAAGTATAATCTAAAATTTTGACTGAAATTTATTTTTAAAACCATTTTTATTGGTAAATTCTAACAGAATTCAACTATTTAAATACAAAAATAAATATTTTATTAATTTCATGTTTGATGAAATTAAATTTTCATAAAAAATGTTATCAGCAAATGTTTTAAGTAATTAAATTCTTTGGACGAATTTTAGATTTTTAAGAAGATTTTAAGATTTTGAAGAATAATTACATTTTTTGAGGAATTTGATAATTGAAATTGCATTAAAAATAATTGAAATTCTGCAATGAGTGCTATTATTTATGAAAATAATTGAATTCCTAAAAGAATTTTATTATTTATAAAAATAATTGAATTCCTGTAAAAATTTTATTATTTATGAAAATAATTGAATTATTTCGAAGAAATTTATAAAAAAAATTTTTGTACATAATTGAATTTCTGTAAAAATTTGCATTATTTATGAAAATAATTGAATGTTTGCGTAAAATTGTATTCAAATTTTTTTTATAATGGAGTTCTTTTGGAAAATTTTATTGAAATAGTAAATATTGAAAATTATAGAATTTTAGAAAACTTGAAAATAATTGAAATTTTGACAAGAATTTGATTAAAATTTTGTAAAATAATTGAATATCAGAGAAGAATTTTATTATTTATAATGAGAATTTAAATTTTAACGAGAATGTTTTTAAACTTTTTAAACACAATTGAATTTAGTATCTATGTTACTAAATTAGTTAGTAACTAACTTACTATTCTCCCTGGAGAAGCTAAATTCGTTGAATTTTTACAAATCGTTGAATTTGGTGTTTTATTTAAAATAAAATTTCCTTCATACTTAAAAATAACACCAAAATAGATTATTTTAATTCTTTTTGGTGTTAACTCAAAATAATTAGTCACAAACAGCAATTAAATCAATTAATAACCAAAAATATTTAAATATTAAATTTAACTGCTTTTACTATGATTAACAAAAATGATTCACATTAATGTTCATCTAAATTTTTAATAAATGCCGAATAGAACTAGTTTATTAATATTTAATTATTTTAAATGTCGATGAAAATTACCGAAAGCAAAAGCAGTTTAAAAAAATGAATTTTATTAAAACTCGCATGAACATAATTACTTTTTTCAAGGGATTTAATTATAATTGTATGAAAAATAATTGAAATGATTGTTGTTTGGAACTTTTTCAAAAATTAATTATTTCTAAAAATCCACGTTATCCAGTTTTTAATACTTAAGTATACTCTAAAATTTTAACCTAAATTCATTTTTAAAACCATTTGTATTAGTAAATTCTACGAGAATTCAATGTTTTAAAATAATACAAAAATAAATAATTTATTAATTTCATGTTTGTTGAAATTAAATTGTCATAAAAAATGTTATCAACAAATTTTTTAAATTATTAAATTCTTTGGTCGAATTTCAATAAGATTTTTAAGATTAATTACATTTTGCGAGGAATTTGATTAAAATTGCATTAAAAATAATTGAAATTCTGCAATGAGTTTTATTATTTATGAAAATAATTGAATGTTTTCGTAGAATTTTAGCTAAATTCGTTCAACTTTTACAAATCGTTAACTTTAGTGGTTTATTTAAAATAAAATTATGTCCCTGAAATTGCCATCGATGCTCAACATCGAAAAATATTTTTTTGTACAAAACCAAAAAAATCACTTAATGTTTTCCAAAGTTTTAAGTTAAAAAAATAGTATTAAATAGTTTTTTACTTCTCAGGTGAATAAAAAGAGTAAAATTAGTTAAAATTTTTTTACTAAAAATAAGAAAAAATACTTTTCGATGCGGAGCATCGATGCTAACTTCAGGAACCTATAAAATTTCATTCATACTTAAAAATAACACCAAAATAGATTATTTTAGTTCTTTCTGGTGTTAACTCAAAATAATTAGTCTCAAACAGATATTAAATCAATTAATGACCGAAAATATTTAAATATTAAATTTAACTGCGTTTACTATGATTAACTAAATCGATTCACATTAATGTTTATCTAAGTTTTTAATAAATTCCAAATAGAACTAGTCTATTAATGTGACGCTTCACGGTGAAAGGGACCTTAGCTGCTTAAAAATTTAGGTTATGTTTAGAGTAGTTTTAGCTTCATTAAAAATATATTATTGATTATTTAACATCAAAAGCATATTATTCTGAAAATATTGCAGTAGTAATGAACTAAATATTAATAGTTTGTAAAGAAAATTAGTCATTTTTATTTATTTGTACTTCCAACTTTAGTTCTGTCAAAAACAGCTAAGGTCCCTTTCACCGTGGAGCGTCACTAATATTTAATTATTTCAAATGTCGATGAAAATTACCGAAAGTAAAAGTAGTTTAAAAATAAAAAACCTTTGGCAAGAGTTAAAAATTTTTTGTATTAATTTATTATTTAACATGTATTAACCAGAAGTATCCGATTAATAATATCTATTAATTATTACTGGGCGTGTCGAGAGGGTACATTAGGAAAAATTGAATCGCCTTGGATGAAATTAATAAATAAGTGATTGACAGAATTTAATTATGTTAAGAGATGCTTGTTGGTGAAAAGGAAAAAAAATAGAACGAAATAGAGAATGTTGAGGAGTGTGGGGACGTTGTACTGCGTCATAAGGAAACAGTGTTGCGGATGACCCAAAAGAGAGAGAAAGAGAGAGATGAGTGTGAGTGTGTCGAGAAGGCGCAAATGATGCAGAGCAACAGAGGGAAACAGGAGCAGCAAAAAGCTTCAAGGCTGGCGACACACTGGCACCGCGTTTGCAGCAGCCGAAATTTAGTCCGGAATACGGTTACTTGGTAACCCGGTGTCTGTCGACAACTGATATACCATCGGATATTGATCGGCGTTGCAAGCCGGGCCACAGCTGGCCGGGATTTCCCATCTCGATTTACTTTCACACTGTTCGCGTTTACTCTCTATTCTCTAATTTCTGGTTAATTTATTTTTATTATTATACTATATATATGGATACAATGTTTGTTAATCAATTCGATATTTAACGAGTATTTTTAATTGATGGAGAAAGGGAGTGTGAATGTTTCCTATGAAATTTATTATTGCACTATACAGACATTCGTGGGGCGAGAAATTCTATTTTTAGGGTCGAACTTTATGTTGGATTCAATAATCCAACATAAAGTTCGATTAGATTATTGATGAATGTCAACGAATTAGTATAAAAGCATTTGTATGAAATGAAATGCGGAAATATTTTTTATTTCCTAATTGTTATCGTACTGTCTTTGGGTAGGGAGGCTATTCACTTGAGAGGATAAAAGACGACTGTAGACTGGAAAGGGATGACCAATGGTCCTAAATAGTCCGCTGAGATAATTTTCTGAAATCTCGCAAGTGGCCTGATGGCAAGTTGATTAACTTGAATCTTCCATTAGAAAGGTTGGATTTCTGTTATATTCTTGACATTGGATGTTTTAGTTAATCCACCTGCTACCAGAGGATCCTTACCGAATCTGCTTGAGTTATCTTAGATCATCCGAAACCTTGTTTCGCTATTCAGTCAAAAGTTTTATTTAGTCAAATTTTTAGCATCCTTTATAGCACCACACAGAAAAAAATAAGTGTTAAATGTGTTGCGTGTGGTTTTCAGATTATGTTGTTTTTACATAATTTTGGTGTTATTTTAACCCCATTTAAAATGTATATTAATTTAACATCCTCTAGTGTTAATTTAACAGTCTCTATTGTTATTTTAACACCAATGTAGTGTTAAAACCACATAACGTCGATTAAAAATGTTGCGTGTAGTTTTAACACTACTTTTAGTGTTAAAGTAACACTTATTTTTTCCTGTGGCATACTTAAGGATTAAATGAAACACTGAAAAGAATAAAAACTACAGGCTTAATTTATTTTACCCACATTGCTGGAATAGAAACAGTCGAACATTTAGGGTATATCAACCATACCATTAAAATCTAGACGAAAATTTCTAAACCACTAAATTTTTAACCAAATTTCACATTTAATTTCATTCGCTCACAAAAAAGCGGTGCATGAGATTCTAACATACAGATATTTAAATTACGGAAACTTTATTGCAAATATTGTAGGTACGTAACCTACAATTTGTAGGTTCCTCATTTTTAAATTTCTCACTTACAGGCTTTGCACTCCATTATGATTTTAAAAAAAGTAGGAAAAAGTAGCCTCGATGACAAAAAGAAAGTTGGAAATAGTAGCCTCGATGACAAAAAAAAGAATTAAAGAATTTCATTAAAAACTTATTTAAAATCGAATTTTCAAAGTATTTTAATTTAATAATTGATAAATAATTCAATTTTATAAGGAGTCATATTCTAATGTACTCACGTTTCTTAGTGCGAAGATTAATCATTAAAAATTTTATTAGTTAATTTAAAAAATACACACTTCAAATTTTTTAATAAAATTCAATTTTCGCAATTTTTTTCTTTGAAAATTTTAAAAAATAAGAATTTTTAATTCTGTTATTTCAAGATAATTAAATTTTTATAAACAAATAATTGAAAATTTTGAATGTCATTGAAATTTCTTTACATTCTATTAAAAATAATTTACTTCTTTTAAAGAATTTTATTTAAATTTTTCTAAATAATCAATGGAAGTTAGTCATCGTATAATTATAATTTTATTTTTTAAAATTTATTCGCAACACTTTCAATTATTCTCTTAAATAGTAAAATTTTGAGAAAATTAAATTACTTTTAGGAATTTTATTAAAATTCATTGTAAATGTTCAATTATTTCTATAAATAACAAAAATTCATTTATGTTCATCACAAAAATTCAATCATTTTCAAAAATTTTTCTTAATTCAATAATTTGTATGTCTACTATTTTAATAAAATTTCCAAAAAGTATTCAATTATTTAAAAACAATTTTGACAAAATTATACAGAAATATTCGATTTCTTTCTGAAAAATAATCATTCATTTTATTCTTAAGAATGAAAGTTTCATAAGAATTGAATTATTAAAAATAGTTTATTTAAATTTTTTTTTAAATCAATTATTTGAATCTTTTTTTATAAAATCCTCGCAATAATTCAATTACTTTCATAAATAATAAAATTATTTCCTATTATCTTATTGGCAGTCGTTTTTTATTAACGATTTTAGTTTTTAACACTGTTTTAGTAGCATTAGGCTCAAAAAAGTAGCCAAAAAGTAGCCTTGTCTCAAAAAAGTAGCAAATAGTAGCTTTTTAGTAGAAGAGTGCGAAGCCTTCACTTAACCCAACGATTGAGGTAAAATCAACATGTTTGGTTTCTCCAAACTTGACAGAAATTCATCAACATAACCAAAATTCTAACATACAAAAATCATTTCTTTGAGTGAAGAATTAAATTAAGAAGAAATGGCGTAATAGGAAAAAAAGTGCACGATAACAATGTTGGATCTGCCTAAGATAATTTATCTAGACCTGACAATTTTTCTTATAGGTTACTTTTGCATGACGTTTAGGGCCACTTTCACCAACAAAGTTCAAGCTCTGCGAACTAAGTTTAAGATAATAGTCCGCACTAATTTGATCGGTAATTTATTATCTTAAACTTGCTTCAACTCATGAAGTTCGTTGGTGAAATTGGTCCCTTAACGTTATAAATGCTTTTATGTTAGGGCAGAGAAATTGATAGTTGATTTAATATACGGAAAATTAATGCATCAATTAAACTTTCCATTTGTTTTTTGCAGATTAATTCGGGTATTTTTTCGGAAAAAAAATTTAACATAATAGTCATTTGACATAAAACCATTTAACATACATATTCGACATAAAATCCATTTGACATTTGATATAAATTTTAATATAAAATTTATTTGTTTTTGACATAATTTGATACAATTTGATATAAATTTTGCTTTGCCTACAATTCACTTGTCATAAATTTTATTTGACATAAATTTCACTAGACATAAATTTCATTTAGCATAAATGTCATTTAATATAATTCTCATTTAATATAAAATTCATTTTACACATAATTACATTTTACATAAAAATTTCAGCGCCAATTTTAAAAGAAACCAATTAGATATTGTAATCAACATTGTAATTCGCCAATTTTGAGATTCGCGTCTATGTTTTCATTTGAAATAATCTTTATGCAAAATGTAATCTATGTCAAATGAAAATTATGTGTAATGACTTCTCCGTTAAATTAAATACATGTCACGTGAATTGTATGTCAAATGAGAATTACGTTAAGTGGAATTTATACCAAATTAAATTTATGTGAAGTAAATGTTATGTCAAGTGAAAATTATGTTAAACGGAATTTATGCTAAATAAAATTTATATCAAGTGTATTTGATGTTACAAGTGTATTTGATGTTAAATGATATTTGCGTCAAATGAAATTAATGTCAAGTGAATTTTATGTAAAATGATATTTATGTCAAATGGATTGTGTGTGAAATGAGAATTACGTTAAATGACTTTTATGCCTAATGAAATTATTGGCAAATGAATTTTATGTGAAATAAATTTTGTAACAATTAAAATTTACGTTAAATGAATTTTTCGTCAAAGGAATATTATGTTAAAAGATTTTTATGTCAAAAGAAATTCATGTTACATGATTTTCATGTCAAATAGCAATTATGTTATATGAGTCTTATGTAACAGAAAATTTGTGGAAAATTAATTTTAATAATTAATTAATTTTATTATTAAAATGGTTCTTTGTGTGCAATAATATTTGTGACAAATAATGTTTATTTTATGTTAATTTTAAGTTAAGTGGTTTTATGTCAGGGAATTATATAAAAATTGAAAAAACATTGAAAAGTCAAGAAATTTTAATCGAAATCCTGGGAAATTGTTTTTTTAATTGTATTTATTCTGGAAATCTAATTTTGCTTAAGTATTCAATTACTTTTAAAGGTAATATATCTATTCTTCTCAAAAATTCAATTATGCTTGAAAATTTACAAAATTGTTGTCAAAATATAAAATTTTTATTTAAATCTAAAATTGTCTTTAGATATAATAATATTTTTCTCCGAAATTCAAGTATTTTCAAAAATTTTAATAAAATTCTTGACAGAATTTCAATTATTTTTAATATACAAAATTTTCATCAAATTTCTTGAAAAGTGAAATTGTTGTTGAACTTTTTTTTTTAATTTATCTCTTGAAAATAAATAATAATAATAAAATAAGTTATGTTTAATAGTAAAAAAAAATCATTCAATTTTGATAAAATTCTTTATGAAAATTCAATTTTTAGAAACATTCAGTTATTATTTAATAAATCGTTTATCTTTATAGTTAAATAATTAATTTCTTGCAGAATTTTCGAAGAAATATTAATTAAAAAATAAATTTCAGTTAAAATCTTGGATTATAATTGAATAGCATATTCAAAAATATTTATTTATTAGAATATTCTATGAGAATTCATATATTTAACTCTAAAAATAAACATTTTATTAAATAATAATTCAACTTTGTCAATAAATGTTTAAATAATAATTTAATGTTTTTAATAAAATTTTGAAAATAATTGCATTTTTAAAAAAATTTGATGAAAATTTCGTATATTCAAAATAATTGAATTTTTGATAAGTATTTTATTAAAGTTTTTGGAAAAAATTGAATTTCTAAGAAAAATTTTATTATTTATAAAGATAATTTAAATTTTGACGAGAATGTTTTGTAATTTTGGAACATAATTGGATTTTTGCGAAGAATTACGTTACCTTTGAAAATACTTGAATTTTTTAAAGTAATTTTATTAAAATGTCTTTTCAAACAATTGTGAAATTGTGAAATTTTACTGAAATAGTAGACAGTGGAAATAATTGAAGTTTTTAAATTTTTTTGAAATTAACTAAATTTAGACTACACTGAGAAAAATGGATTACAGATGGTATAATCTAGATTATACTTTGAATAATATTTTTACATTGTATATAGGACAGTTGACCAGGATTATAAAATTACTATTTCAAGTATTATAACTATTAAATTATTTATCATATTAATTTGGATTATAAAACTGGTATCAATATAATTGGTCTTCTTTAGGTTATTTTAAGTAAATAAAATTTTGACAAATCATTACTAACCAATTAATGTAATAAAATTATTATTTTTATTGAACACAAAATTAATATTTTACAAATAATAAAAAAAAGTTTTAAAAAAGTTAAAAATAATAATACCTAGCAATAAATAAAATATTTTTTTAAATTAGGAATGAAAAAAGGGTTACAGTGAATAATAAGCAAAATATAATCATATATACATAATAATATTTTTAATATTTTTGTTAATAAAAATGACTTTTTCACAAATTTACTAACCTGGAGAATTAAAATACAGCAGCAGATATAAAATTTTTTTCTATTTGTGTTTGTGTATACAAATATTTTATTTTATTTAATTATTATTTTATATTTATTTATTTAAAGTTCCTAGGGCTAAAAAGCCCTTCAAGGGACAGATTATATTTAATAAATATTATTTATACAAAACTAAAAAAAGCAACAGATGTATAAAAATTCTTTTATACAAATAATTTTCAAAACAACTTTAACCTCTTAAATGACAGTAAAAAAACATGTTACTATAGTAATAATCTCAGATTATAATTGAATTCGATTTTGTAATATTAAATCCATTGTGAATACCAAAAATAATTCTAACACATTGAAAGGATGGTAATGGATTATAAATGGTATTAATCAGATTATATACATTATGATTTTATTTTCTATAATCCTAATTGTATAATCCATTTTTCTCCGTGATAAGAATGTATTGAAATTATTTAAAAAAAAAATAAATTGTCACATATGGAAAATTAATTAATATTGTTTTTTCTTTTTCAGACAGTAGTCGTCGTGAAGGACAAAAATCAGTGTTTAATGATAACTGACTAGTGTGTAATTAGTGTTTATTAAGATCAAATAGATAAAAAAAATTAGTGATTAGTGAAAATGTCATCGGATCTATTTTCAACAATTGAAAGTCATCAGATAATCTTCGGAAGGAGACAATCTTCTAGAAAGAAGGCGTTCGATGGATGTCGAACAACGTGGGACTTACTGGTGAGTCGATTTTATTAACAAAAAAATTAATTCCTTTACATTTCTTCTCAACTTTTATTCGCTTTTGCTGACTCAAATATTAAAAAAGAAAAAACTTTCTTGCAGTAAAAAAATATTCGGTTTCCTTTTTTTATTTTGCAACAAAAATCGTATGAAGTTGTAAATTTTCCCTTAACGGTTAAAATTCAAAGTCAATTCTTTCCACATACATATTGAATTGTAAATTGAATATTTCTCTTCGCACATTCTCGTTTTGAGATAACTCGACACTTTTACACTGAAAAAAAAATTTATTTGATTCAAATAACCGATTATTTGTCTATAATAAAATAAATATTTACTTGAATCAAATAATTTTTATTTGAATCAATTAATTAGTATTTGCTTCAAATACTGAAATATTTGATTCAAGTAAATATTTATTTGATTATAGACAAATAATCGGTTATTTGAATCAAATAAATTTTTTTCAGTGTACATATATTTTATATACATACATATATATGTATATAAAAATATATAGTTTTGTGTAAGGAGGTCAGTCGCGTCTGAATGTCTAGAGAGTTCGCGCTCTATTGCATGCGAATAATACACACAGACATGTCAACTTTAAGACTTTTTTTTGGATTAGTGTGCATAAGCAAAAGCTTTATGTAAAGCTTCTGATCGATACCAATTGGCCGCCCTTACTGGCTTCAGTATAGCAGTTCAGTTTTTCCAGGCCGTGTACTTTCGCCGTCGCAATAAAGCTTCGCCATATCGAGAATGCAATTTGTTTCCTTTAAAACTGCAATTATTATTTTTTTTTACTATTGCCTTCTCTCTGTTATTTATCGTAAATGCAGTGTCGTAAATATTTTTATTTACGCATTTACTTTTTTCGAATTTCCCTTCGACTCTCTAAAAAAAAGCGAAATTTCACTTATATGTATATAGTCGCGCAGATTTAGAGAGAAAAGTTCGCTTCGACTTTTAGGAAGATTGTAAAGGAGAAAAAAGCATGTAGTTTAATTTTATGTTCCCTGTAATTATTGTATTTGGTCTTTTATTTTCAATTGTTTTTAGAGTTTTAACATAGTTTTCTCTTGAAAGCATCAAATTGATACTAATGTGTATCAAATTAATATCATAAATTTAGATCATTTTTTTATTTTATCCACATGCTTGGTATCAAAAATGTGGTTGATGATAATGTAATTTTTCGAAGTAATATTTATTCTGAAATGGATTTAATTACTTTTTTTGTTATTTGTGTACTTACACTGAAAAAAATGTATATATTAAATTTGGTGAAAGTATTTAACAATAAATTTGGGAAAAAGTGCAACAAACCGAAATTTTTGTATAAAAAATAATAAACTTGAAAAAAACTTATGAAGAATTTAGTAAAATTATGTAAAAATTGAATTAAAATTATTTATTATTATTATTATTATTATTATTATTATTATTAATTTTATTAACTATAATAATCGTCGTATTTATTCTGTCCAATCTGTCCACACCTGAAGTTAGTCATGATTATGCTTTTTTATATGTTTTGATAGATAATATTATTTTTCTTTATTTTTTACTCTCACTTTTTAAATTTAATAATTATTTATTTATTTTATTTAAAAATATTATTTTTATTTTTCAAATAATACAAAACTATTTTTATTAATCTACAAAAATTATTAATCTTGTTTTTCATTATTTCTCTTCATTACAGAAAAATTAGCACTTTGTAACAAACATTTTAGGACTAGGTAATTAATCTTTTCATTAAAAAAAAAAATAACAAACAGTTGGAAAATTAAAATTAGAAAATATTTTACACATTTTCTGCTTCTCCATGACAATTTATAAACAAAGTACAAGTTTGGCAGAAATATTTTTATTTTATTATTTGTTTTGCTTGAGAAATTTATTAAAGACTTGATCAGGGTTGTCACGCATTTGTTCATTTGAAAGTTCCTGATTTTTTCAGATTAAAAAATGGAAATTTTCTATCTTTTTATAATAACATTATTTTTTACTACATTAATAATACGAAATAATTGATTTAGTTTGACGATTTTTAATAACATTTTTAAGAAGAAAGAAATTTATAAATAATTTGTAAATAATAGAATTTATATGAAATTGAGAAAAATTTTTGAAAATACTTCAATTTTTGGCAAGAATTTTATTAAAAATTTTTTAAATAATTGAATTTTGCCAAAAATGTTGTTAACAATTTTTAAAATAATTTAAATTTCGACGAGAATATTAAAAAAACTTGAGAACATAATTGAGTTTTTGCAATTTATAATTTTTCGAAAATTCAATTTTTTTAGCGTTTTAAGTAAAATTCATCCATAAATCCATTATTATTTTTAATAATGAATGAAATTTATATTAAAAATATAACGAATTTTATAAGGATTTTAATGATTAATTACAGTTTTTTATAAACCTAAATTATCTTTAAAATCTGTAAAGTTTAATTGTTGTTAAAAATAGAAAAAGTTTGAAATAAATAAAATATTTTTAATGATGAGGAATCTAATATTCAAAATTTTTTTATGAATTTTCGAAATTTAATATTGTTTCAGTACTTCTGACTTTTTCACGACTTTCCTGAATATATTTTGAAAAATAGTGATTTAGAGTAGAATTCTTCTGAATAATTAAATTTTTTAATGTTAACGAAACAAGAAAAATTATTATATTTTACCAAGTATTATAATAATCGACATAATCTGTCCTTACCTGAAGATAGTGTTGTTTTATTCCAATGTTTTGTTAACTTTCTGAAAAATTAAATTTTAAATAATGTTATTTAAAAATTATAAAAAATTAATTGAATTTTGGAAGACTTGCAGTTTAAATTTTTAAGTATTTCAAAATTTTAAGCAAATAAAGAACAATAATTAGTTAAATACTAATTTTACAAAAGTTATAAAAACCTGAAAAATTTAATTTGTAAATTTTTAAAAAAATTAGGTTTTTGAAAAATAGGAAATAAATTTTTTTTAAAGAAAAAGGTATTTGAATTCTCGATAATAATTTTAACAAATCGAAACAATTGAAAAATCTGTAAAATTTTATATTTTAAAGAATTTTATTGTTTCCTCTTTAAAAATTGTCTATAAAAATAATTATATTTTTGAAATTATATCATTTTATGAATTTACAAAAAGTATTCAATTCAAATAATTCAATTCTCGTAGTTGAATTCTGATAGGAATTAATTTAATAAAAATTTCAGTTAACATTTTAAAAAATAATTAAATATTTAAACCGTCATAGCAGGAATTTTAGGAATGAATTAAATTTTAAATGGTTTTAAATTAAATTTTTTGAAAATTTAAGGGAAGCAAAAGTTTAAAAATCCTTAAATTTTTGTTTTAAAAAATTATTAATAACATTGTTTTTTTTTAAAAAGTATGAAAGTTTTTCAATAATTTTATTTAAAAATTCTACAAAAAATAATTTAATTTTGGGTGAATTACAGTTGGAAATTTCAGAAATAATTATATTTCATGAGGTTTATTTTCATTGAAATTATTTGAAATTTTAATTCCTCGGGAAAAATGAATATGAATAAGTTTTTAAATACTTGTTTAACAAAAAGTATTAAAGGTTTGAAAACTTTTATTTCGTAAAATTGTTTCTTGAAAAAATGAAACTAAAAATTTTTTAAAAATACTTCTATTTCCGAAAATAGTTTTAAAAAATTGAAAATTTAGAAAAACAAATTTCGAAAGTAACAATAGAAAAGAAAATTGTGCGTGTTTACACTGAGAAAACATTATACTTAATTTAAATAGAAAAATAATTTTAAATGATTTTGTTTAATTGTAATTAGTTTTTAAGCTTAATCCCAATATATAAAAAATATCTACTGCTTTGATTCATAAATATTATTTGATTTAATAATTATATTTAATTTAAACATATTTTTTGTTTTAATTTAAACAAAAAATGTTTTAATCCAAATATTTAATAAATATCTACTGCTTTGATTCATAAATATTATTTGATTCAATAATTATATTTAATTTAAACATATTTTTTGTTTTAATTTAAACAAAAAATATTTTTAAAAATTTTATGTTTGATTCAAACTTAAAAGCTGGTTATAAATAATTTAAAATTAACCACAACTTAAGTTTGAATTAAATACCTTATTTCTATAAATGAACAAAAAAATATGTTTCAATTAAACTTAAATATGTTTAACTGTATAGCAAAAATATATTAAGTTTGATTTAAACAAAATATGTTTGAATAAAATATATCTTTTTCTCCGTGTAGTTTTGCTAGTTCTTAATATTTAATATAATTAATTATTATATAATTCTACTAAATTCCACACAATTCTATTTAAAGTTTGTTATTTTTTATATCAAAATTTTGTTTCGTTGCACTTTTTCCCAGAATTGTAAAATACTTTTACAAAATTTAATATTTATTTTCATTCAGTTTAATTATCAGTGCATTTGATAGTTTTTTTTCTTCCAACTATTAACGAAGTCTAAACGGAAGGAGCGTGATATCAATAGATTGCCTCATTAGAAACTGATCAGTTCTGTAATAATAATTGAAATAAGAATAATTCGTTGCAAAATTCTCAAAGAGGAAAGTAATAACAAGTAATCATCTCTTCGACATTTAAGTGCTCTCTATCGCAATTGTAATAGTAATACAGGGGAAACTTGTTTTAAAAACACGATAAAAATACATATATGCGTTGGAAGTATAATTATTATTACCAGATTCTCGTTAATACTTATATACAAGTTTGTAATAAATTCCAATATTTCTTCCCTCCCTTCCTTTCCTTCTTTCTTTCTTTTTGCTTTCTTTTTCAGTTCATTATAATGAGTTTCGGGACAAATTTCTACCAATTTATATTCTTTCCAATTTGTACTTCTAGGAAAGAAATAATGATTTCCAGTCATTATGGGATCATTACAACTCATCTCATCATCTTGTTTTGTATCTCCGCGGCTTTGGTGATGATGTAGAATATTGATCGTGTATATAGGCTTTCGCATCATCAATAAATTTCATGTTTATTAAAGTCGCATTAGATATTTCAGAAAAAAAGAAGAGGTTTTTTTTGTAACTCTAGAAGCGGAAGGCATTTGTTTGTGGTAAATGAACAAGGGAGGAAGTTGTTTAGAAAAAAAGTGGTAATTGGTGGTGATTAATTATTATGTTTGTAAAGTTGTGTTTGTTATAGTTCTGCATTGAAAAGGAAAAGTTTGATCAGTTATAGAAACACACTTGGAGAGATTTTTCATTTTTATTGCGTATATTTAAAGTTCTTTGCGGTAATAAAAAGTTATAGAACGTTATACTATTGGTTATGAACACAGTCGGAATTAGTGTGAAATGTGACTATTTAGATTTTCTAAACATACTCTTTATAAGTATTAAATGATGAATAATAATCTATGTAATTCGTAAAATCAGAAGCGAACGTAATTGTAATTATAATATATTAATGTCATCTTTTATGGGCCAGCTGTCCGAGAAGCGATAAAGGACATGGACTAACAATATATTTCACCCTTATAACCCTTTCAACCGTTATTATTCATTCCTTTTAAATTTTAAAAAGTTCTAGACCATTCCTTCTTAGCCAGCTGACCGAGATAAGATGAACGTATCCCTTCTTAGCCAGCTGACCGAGATAAGATGACAGTATCGCTTCTTAGCCAGCTGACCGAGAACACTGCAAAAAGAAGTATCTTAATTAAGATGGTTTGGTAGTCATTTCTAAGATGTTATTGTAGTCACTTTTTAGTCATTAAAAATATCTTAATTTAAGATGTTAAAAGTATCTTCGTACACATTTTCTAACATATTTTTTGGGGAAAAAGTTTTGAGGTTAACTATGGGCTTATATGTAAGATATTTTATGCATCTTAGGTTTTAGTAACTTAAATTTTTTCGCATCTTACAATTCACAAGTAACTTATCGCTAAACATCTTATTGAGGCAGAAACATCTTAATTTAAGATACTTTAAAAAACTTACAGAAGTATCTTACTTTTTTAAGATAGATAAAATATCTAAGACGTATAAAGCATCTTAAAAATCTGTAAGATACTTTCGAAAACATCTTATTTTAAGATGTAAGATATCATTTTTCCATCTTACATCTTATGTTAAGATATCAAATAAGATACTTATTTTTGCAGTGAAGAGATGAAACTATCCTTTCTAAGCCAGCTGACCGAGAAGAGATGAAACTATCCTTTCTTAGCCAGCTGACCGAGATGAGATGAAAGAAATGATTTATTTGAATTAAATAAAATTTATTTGAAGCATAAAACAGGATATTTGTCACAGAACCAACTAGAATTTTGTTTAGCTCAAATAATATTTTTTACTTTAATTAATATATTTCGTTTAAATATCCATTTTTATTTGAATGAAAAAATTGTTATATTTTCCTTAAATATATTTTATATTTAGAGCAAGTAAAAACATTTTTCATTTTAATAAATCCTGTAAGCATTCTGAAATATTAAAATTCACTTAGAACCTTCAAATAAATTTAATAATCACAATCACTAATGAAACATTTAATATTCATTAAAATAAATGTTTATTTTTATAAGAATATTTGTTAAATAAACTCAGATCTTCTTAGTCATTTTACTTTCACTTCATATGTATAAGTCCACTATCACATTTTTCTCACAAATTCTCAAATAAGACACTAAAATGTAAATGAAATCACATACAAATCTTTTACTTTGTACTAATTAAAATTTTCACTTAAAAAGAAAAATTCTGTACTTAAATTAATTAAATTTGTTAACTATTCATAATGAATAAATCTCTTATACTTATACGCGTTAAACTGTTAAAAGCAAAACATCTTATTGTTTTACTATAGTAATGCAATATGCGCAGGCGTCTACTTATAAGTCAAACAAACATTTATTTGAATCAAATATAGTTTTTATTTGCTTATATTTTTTGTAAAGCAATAATATTGATTAAAAACAAATTATTATATATAATTTACATAATATTTAACGATAAATATTTTTAAAAAATAATAAAAAGTGGAAAATGAATATATAAATCAACATATAAAATTTAATTATGTTTGTTACAATTGCTATTGTAAGGCAATTTTCAAATAATTATTTCTCCTATGTATTGGATTCAAACTATTAGTATTTTTAAAAGAAAAATTTCTCAACCTTACGATAGCATAAATTCTTTTTTGAAAAAAATATTCTTTATGAAAAAAATTAAGTTTGAAAGATAACCTTTTAAGTCTCTCAAAACACGTTATATCCGATTTTCTTGAAAATTATGTCAAAATAAAGCTTAAATATTCTAGTTTCATATCCTGTCAGCATTATAATGGACAATTCAGGGGATTTTATAAAATTAATTTATTTCTATAAGAATTTCAAAGATTATAATCTATTTACTGAGCGGAATTTGTTTTTTTTTTAAGTTTTGCACAGTTTAACCTTTGATATCTTTGTACAATTTAATTGATTTCTTAAATTCCCCTGAATGGTCCATTATAATGTTGACAGGAAATGAAACTAGAATATTTAAGCTTTATTTTGACATAACTTTCAAGAAAATTGGATATAACGTGTTTTGAGATATTTAAAAGGCTATTTTTCAAACTTAATTTTTTTCATAAAGAATATTATTTTTTAATAAATTTATACTATTGTAAAGGTGAGAATTTTTTCTTTTGAAACTAACTGTCATTGAGGATACAATTATTAAAAAATAACATGATTTAGAATCAAAAATAAAAATACCGTACCATTCTTTTTATTGTTTTCGTTTTTAAAAACGTTGTGGACTTCAGCATCATTAGTAAATAAAGTTTTGAATCCAATACATAGAAGAAATAATTATTTAAAAATTGCCTTACAATGGCAATTGTTTATAAAGGAGGTCGTTTTGAAATGAAATGCCTCATATATATAAAATATGTATACTATATATATACATATTATTTACTTTTACTGAACTCGAATTATTTTATTTTAATTAAAACATTCTTTGGGGTATAATTTTAAAAAAATCCATATTTATATTTCGCGCAAGTAGAAGTGAAAGTATTCTCTCTAAGCGACCTGGTGGTGCCACCTGCTGGTAGAAGTCGCCACTGCCAAGAAGTAAATCAATATCTTTAGGTAAGACAGGAATCGCTGATCGAAAACTTAGAATGCATAACTTATATAACAAATAAAATAATAAATAATTTAAAATAAGAAAATTTTAATTTTAGTATAAAATATTTTTTTAACCTACTTTTATAGCGAGAGATTTTTTTTATATATTATAATAAATTATTTCTTAAGGAACTTTTGATCTGACACTTAATAAACAGATAATAAACGGTAATAAACAACGAAATTTATGTAAAGAAAAGTTAAGTATAATTTAATAAAAAAATTAGTAAAAAATTAATCTTAAAAACCAAAGTATTGAAGTGTTAATATTTTTAAGGACAATGACGCTAGTTTTTATAAATTTCTGATATAAGGTAAACTAGTAATTCCTTATATAATGAACATTAAATACACTCCAAGTATTGAATACCCTTTACACTTCGAATAAAAGTTAAATATTAAATTCACACAAGTTAAATATTAAATTCACTTTTAAGTAATCGAAAAAATGAATAAAATTACTTTTTTTGTAAAATGTCAAAATAGTATATGGATAAATATAATAGTCTCTTGAAGTAGACAGCGGAGAGTATAACAATTGCAGGCTATGCGTCATTTGCGCGCTCGCAGAGCGGTCGACGTGTCTCAACAGGAAGTTAATTCGCTGAAATTCCGTTAGGGTCGCAGGGCAGTGTTTTCTAGCCTTTCTCGCAATTGAGTTTGTTGTTTGAGAGTATATAAGCTGCTGAAAAACCATTCTCAATATCGCTTCTCGGCCCTATGGCTAAGATCAAAGTGTAGTATCTGTTCTTATCAGCTTGATATCTGATACGCTCTTCATTGAAGAGCCAGAATATCGAACTGATTTTTGGAAATCGGCGGAGTGTCTGGGGCTTGCTCCGACTCTGCCATGGGTTGTCTCTGCATTGCAGTACCGCAGTGAACGGCCCGCTTAATAGAATTCAAACAAAATTTTCTCCCTTATTTTTATTACTCCTTGCAAATTAAAAAACAAGAACAATTGTTCTCTTAATTTCATACTCTGTGTACTTGTAATTTTAAGACACTGAAAGTGTCTTAATTTTTTCTAAGTCCCTTGCCCTTGTAAATTAATTATTGAAAGATGAAATTTTTGTTTGTTTAAAATTCTAATATTTAACAATAAGTTAAAGTATAAATTTAAGTTAAATTCTTGTTTTTAATGTTATTTTTTGTTTATTTCAGTGTAATTTTTTGATAAACCAAAAGAAACAAAAATTAGTTTAGTTTTGCTTAATAAATTTTTGAAGAGTTACATTTATAATTTAAATTTACTTACATTTGCAAGTAAGTAAAATGTTCCATGGAATTTCATCTAAATTAAGACATAGAATTCAAATTTATTTTTGAAGAAGTGAAAATCTAATCTGAAAAGAAATTTGAATTAAGTTTGAAGAATTTAGCTTAATTTGAGCAACAAGTTGACTTAACTTTAAGAAATGTTTATCTTAATTTTGAAAAAATTAGTAACAATTCAAAAGTTAAAGTTAAATTATGTTTTACTAAAGAAACAAGTTACGTTAAAAATAAACGATAATTTATCTTAATTTCAACAGTAATTTTGCTTACTTTTAGTATTCTTAAGTAATGAATTTACTTAATTTTAGCAATAATTTTGTTTAAATTAAGCAATAATTTGGCTAAATTATGAAAATGAATTTGTTTAGCAATAATTAATTTTAACTTCGACAATAATTTGTCAGACAATTATTTGAGTAGATTTTATCAATTTAATTGTAGCAATAATTTTATTACTTTACACAATAATGTAGTTTAACTTCTACGTAATATTAGCAATAATTCTTCTTAACTTAAGCAAAAATTCTACCTAATTTTAGTAATAATTTGACTTAATTAGTGAATATTTGATGGTTGAATTTAAGAAATTATTTAGAAAGAAAGATGACTGAACTCAAAAAGGATTTTTGCTATTAAATATTTATTTGGTTAAAAATAAATATTAATTTGCAACAGACAATTATTTTTTGAGTCAAAAAAATCGTATTTCCTGAAAGTATAGAAATTATTTTGTTTAGAATATGATTGGACTGAAATATGAAATTTTATTTGGTACAAGTAAATAATTTTTTGAGTCAATTAAATATTGTATTCGCTTAAAATATTCTTTAAATTTTAAATTTTGAAATTTTGAAATTTTTAAAAATAAAATTTATATATTTAAAAAATGTACATTTAAAAAATTATTTCGTTTCAAATTTCATTTAACGTAAAATAAATATTCTTTGATGATAAGTTTTTATTTAGAGCAAATAAATTTTTTTTATTTACAACAAATAATAATTTTTAATTTACAGCAAATAATTATTTTTAAAGTCAATAAAATGGCACTTGATTCAAATACAGAAATGATCTTTTTTCGAATTCGATTTGACTGAAATAAAAATTACTTGCTGTAGATTAATATTTTATATTTTTCGCTGCTATAATATTTTTTTAATGCAAATATATAATTTTTAGCAACAAAAAATTATTTTGTGAGTCAAATAAAAATTATTTGTTTTCTGCTAAATATTTATTTAGTTTCTGTAATCATTTATTTAGTATTAAAAAACTCTTCTGATTCATTTTATCTCAATAAATTAGTTGTATCAATTTAATATTAATATTTTTTATTGTTATTGATATTTTTTTGGTACAAATAATAATTTTTTTAAGTCAAGAAAATAGTATGTTACTAGCACGTAGCGTTTTGCATTAAATTTTGAATACGATTTTACTTAAAAAATTACTTGGTATTTGAAAAATATTTTTCTATTTATAAATTAGCACAAAATAAAGCTAATAACTTTTGACTTCTTTATTGCAATACTTAAAACAATAATTTTTTTAAATGTATAGAATAATTTTTCTTAATTTAATTAATAATTGTACTGAAAGTAACTACATAATAATTTAAATATGAAAGAATCTATAAATAATAATTTAGCTTAATTATCGCAGTACGTAAACAATAATTGATCTTAATTTAAGCAACAATTTAGCCTAACTTAATCAATTTTGTAGTTTAACTTGAAATCAATGAAAATTAGGATAACATTAAAAATTAATTCCCCTTAAATAAAGAAATATTTACAGATTAAATTAAGCAACAATATTGGGCTCAAGTTTACTTGTAAATTTACTTAGCACAGGAACTTTAAATACCGAATACCTTTTTCTTTTGCAAATAAAATCTAATTTCGTCTACAATATTTTATTCATTATTAATAATACTTTTTATAGTCTGAAAATAATTTAATCTTCAACCTATGTGTATATTTTCCGCGAAATCTTGTCTGGTGGATGAAAATATTTACGTCACAAAGAAAGGTTATTTGCATGATAATGGTTAGTCTGCGTCAACACCAAAGTTATTAATTTTCCCTTATACTAATTATAGCATCGTACGATTTCTAGTTAAATAAAGTGCATACCTGTTGAGATTGAGTAAAGGGTAATTTGAACGTCATTCATTTAGTCGTCTCATGAAAGGTGAAGCACTGCTTAATCAGTGTGAATTCATATAAAATGAGCTATTAATCGTTATTTATATGAAAAGGCTCTTTTATTAATAGTTCTTTTTATTCATAGTTTTTTTTTATTAATAGCCTCTTTTACAAATTTATTTTTTATTAAAAGTCGCCTTTATTAATTGTTTCTTTCATAAATATGTCTCTTTTATTAATTGTTTTTTCATTCTCGTCACGTGAGAAGGTATTATTTATTACGTTTCTTATTAATTGTTTTTTTGTTAAAAGTTTTTTATTATTTTTTGTTAAAAGTTTATTATTAATTGTTTTTCATTAAAAGTTTCTTATTAATTGTTTTTTATAAAAAGTTTCTTATTAATTGTTTTTTACTAATAGTTTCTCATTAAAAGTTTCTTATTAATTGTTTTTTATTTATAGTTTTTTTTATTAATAAAGTATTTTGTATTTAAATAATTTAATATTGTTTTATACAATATTAATAATATTTTCCCTTTCAGTTAGCATTGAATTTGAGAAAGTTGACCTAAAGGGTCGACTTTCGGGTATTTTGGCATTTTCGTGTAGTTGAATTCGAGAATTGTTCTTTTTATGAAATTACTCATATACACTATTCTTGTTAATGCGTTTTTGCATTAAATGCCAATATCGTTGGCGCACCTATTTTAATTTTCGAATATATGCAATAATAGGTTCAAGGTATTGAATCCCTATGTCGCACTTTGTAGGTATAACGTCCACCTTTAAAGACCTGTTGGTCTTGAAACATCACATCGAATCGATTAAATTATATGTTACCTACTGTTATAAAAAATTGCTTCCATTTATTCTGATTGGAAATAAGTTTCCACTTTTTTCGTAATTCTTATTATATCATTAATTATTATTACTTACTATTGTTATGATTAATATTAATGAATTTTCTTTTGCTCTGTTACTTTCAAAATTTGCTTCTCCAAATTTAATGAAAATTTTTAATTTCTTAAAAAAAATATAGTTTTTCTTACGGTTTTTCATTGCATTTAATTATTTCAACTCGTGTAGTAAATGCCAAAATATTATTAACAGCAGTTTGAATTAAACTACAAAATTTATTTCAATAAAAGTTGGAAAAATTTTCATGATCCTAAAGTTTTGAACGTTCAAATGAACGAAATATTTTTTGTTGAAGGTATTTAAAGAAATTACTAATCATAAAAAAATTTAAAAACTAAAATTTTACATTTACAAACTCAATAATTAATTTTTTTGTTAGTGACACAAAATAATTGCAATAAAAATTTATTCTTTTAGAAGAAATATATAAATTTCCTTCATTTGAACGTTCAGAACTTTAGGATCTTAAATTTTCAATAATTGTTTCAATTTTTTAAAATTATTTTCCAAAATAGAAATATTTTTAAAAAATTTTAGTTTCATTTTTTCAAGAAACAATTTTACGAAATTAAATTTTTCAAAACTTTAATACTTTTTGTTAAACAAAAATTTAAAAACTTATTCGTATTTATTTTTCCCTAGGAATTAAAATTTCAAATAATTTCAATGAAAAACCTCATGAAATATAATCATTGCATTTAATTATTTAAAAAATTGATTTCAATAAAAGTTGGCAAAATTTTCAATAAGTTTCAATTTTTTAAAATTATTTTCCGAAATAGAAGTAGTTTTAAAAAAGTTTAGTTTTTATTCTTTCAAGAAACAATTTTTCGAAATTTCCGAATTAAAATTTTCATAATTTTCTTACTTTTTGTTTAACAAACATTTTAAAACTTATCCATATTTATTTTTCCCGAGGAATTAAAATTTCAAATAATTTCAATGAAAATAAACCTCGTGAAATATAATTATTTCTAAAATTTGCAACTGTAATTCATCCAAAATTCAATTATTTGTTTAGTAATTTTAAATAAAATTATTGAAAAACTTTATTACTTTTTTAAAAAAAACAATGTTATTAATAATTTTTTAAAACAAAAATCTAAGGATTTTTAAACATTTGCTTCCCTTAAATTTTCAAGGAATTTAATTTAAAAACCTTTTAAAATTTATTTCGTTCCTAAAATTTCTGCTATGACGGTTTAAATATTTAATTATTTTTTAAAATGTTAACTGAAATTTTTATTAAATCAATTCCTATCAGAATTCAACTACGAGAATTGAATTATTTAAATAGAATAATTTTGGTTAATTCATAAAATAATGTAATTTCAAATACATAATTATATTTATAGACAATTTTTAGAGAGGAAAAAATCGAATTCTTTAAAATATTAAATTTTACAGAATTTCCCATTGTTTCGATTTGTTAAATTTATTATCAAGAATTCAAGTACCTTTTTCTGTAAAAAAAATTTATTGACTACTTTTCAAAAACCTAATTTTTTAAAAATTTCCAAATTAAATTTTTCAGGTTTTTATAACTTTTGTAAAATTAGTATTTAACTAATTATTGTTCTTTATTTGCTTAAAATTTCGAAATACTTAAAAATTTAAACTGCAAGTCTTCCAAAATTCAATTAATTTTTTATATGTTTTAAATAATATTATTTAAAATTTAATTTTTAAGGAAGCTAACAAACTCTCAACATTCTCTCCAAACCCACTCAATATACAACCGAATGCATGCTATTGTAGAAATGTTTCATCTTCTTTATACAGAGTAATTATTATTTTAATTGTTTTCTCATTTGACGTTGGTACGTTTCAATTTGGAAACATCAATTCATCTCGTATACAAAAGCCTTGTAGAAAAGTATCGGGCTACAAATCCGCTTGCTCGTTCGATTCGGTGCATCGAGTTTTAATCCATCATTTGTGGTTCTCGTCAGCCCAGATATCTCGTGTTTCAGAAAACCGCAAATCCCTCTGTATAAGCTTTGTATTTTTTTTCTCGTTTATTGCTCATCTTGACTATATATACATTTAATAATCTTTTCTTTATTATAAGCTTCTTCATCTGTATTCTTTCACTTTTATTCAAATTAGCCCAAATACCTATATTGACATTGAGAAGCAAACTTTAAAATTGTATAAGGTTTCAAATTAAACAGTAATCATTCATTAAATTTAGTTTTCAATTGAAAATTTAGTCTCTCAAATTAAAAATTTAGACTGAATTTTAGATTTAGTGTCGAGTTAGTGACTTTGTTTTGAATTAGAAATGTAGTTTAAAAATTCAATTTGATCTCAAGATAAAAATTTATAGTTTTGAATTAAAAAATTATAGTCTTAAAATAAAAAATTAATCTTAAATAGAAAATTAATCTTAAATTGAAAATTTAGTCTCAAATTATAAATTTAGACTGAATTTTAAATTTAGTCTCAAGTTAGTAATTTTGTTTTGAATTAGAAATGTAGTTTACAATTTAAGTTTGATATCAAGTTAAAAATTTATAGTCTTAAATTAAAAATTTAGTCTTAATTAAAAAATTTATAGTCTTAGATTAAAAATTAATCTTAAATTGAATATAAATCTTCATTTTAAAAATGTATCTTAAAATAAAATTTTTTTGTTTTGTCTGTATTTCTTTATTGTTTTTATATTGTGATTTGTTAGTTAAAGAGCAAAAAAAAACTAAAGAAACATTTTATTACTTTCTGGTAGTAGAAAACTACTAATTTAATATTCAAAAATACTATTAATTTCTTGGTAAACTACCTATTAAACTTTATTAACTTTTTAATTTTTAATTTATATGTTACACTGAAATTAGTAATTTTTATTATTAAACTAGTAGTTTTGTTACTTTTGGATTAGTAGTTTTTACTATTGAATTCGTTTTTTTTCTATTATATAAAAATAAGGAAAATCCCTACTTGTAAATGATAATTATTCTCTAATTATTAGCTCGGTGAAGTTTGCAACGTTTATGGTCAACGATTGAAGAAAAAAATATTTGTTTATACCCAAAAAAACAGAAAATAAATGAAAATTTTTTGTTGAAAATAGTAATTCAAAAAAACTATTTTACAAATTTTTTCAAGTACATATTTGGTTAAAAAAATATATTTTTATCTAAATCGTTAATTATAAACATTGTGAACTTCACTAAAGTTAATTATTAATAGGGAGAAAAATACTACTTTAGATTTAAATTTAGGAAAATTTTAGGAAATATTTAATTTATAAAGTAGTAACATAACAAATATTTGTTTACATAAATTTTTTTTTGCTCATTTAATTATTTTCTGAAACTAACTTTTCAAATCCGAAAAGTGGCTCACTCTACTGGGAAGAAAAAAAATATTCTTGACAATCTGTTTGACCGACAAACGTCAGTTTTCTTTGTTATCCAAAATCTTTTAGAAAAAATATTTTTATTAATTATATTTATTTATTTAAATTTTAAAGTTTAAATATTCTAAAAATAGACCCCTATTCAATTCGATTTTTTAATTATTAATAATATTTTTGAAGAATTTTAGAAAATCAACTTTACTAGATCATAAAATACCGCAAACGTTTAAATAAACATTTTTGTTTCTTTTAATTCGTATTTTTTTTAATAAAAAATTATTTTGGATATTAAAAAATTGATTATAATAAAGTCTTGAAAATTTATTCTGAACTAAGTAAATGTTTAATTTTAAGTACCTGGTTCTCCTGGTTTTAAATTTTGAAAACCATTGAAACAGAAAAAAGGACTTTCAAAATTTTAGAAAATTGTTAATAATGAAAATATTTAATAAATCGTTTTTTATTTTTTGTTATCAAATAATAATTTTTGTAACACATTTGCACTATTCTGTTTTTTTCTCCCGGAAATAGTTTCAAAGGAAGCAACAATAATTTTCTTTAGAATAGCGAAAGTTTTAACCCTCCGTCACACACCTTGGAAAAAATTACGACTTTACACACGTTTAGAGGGAATCCCTCACCACATTGTAAAATAAGCGACATAACAACATAAACAAAGGAATCAATATAAATTTAATTTTAACACAAACTTATAAATATGTAGTAAATTATTCTAAATTATAAAATTAATAAAATTAATTTTTAGTCTCAAAAATAAAATTTAATTACACGATTGCACATCTTCGAAGGAATTACACTATACATGTAAAAATAATGTTACATTAACGAATAAGCAAAAAAATCATTAAATAATTTATTTTAATTACATTTATAATATAATTTTGCCATTAGCCAATAGTGGAACAAAAAATATGTTGAAAACTTGATTTTTTTATTTAACATAACCTCACTTTTTCGAGTTTTTTCTGGCTTTGAAGCTTCATAATTAAATATTAATTATGTTTAAACTAAATGTTTTTTTTAGAAATATGTTGAGGAGTAAATTGTCGAAAGGTATAGAGACTGATTTTATTTTGCAATGAGGAAAACAAAAGTTATTTAAAAAATACTGAAACCGAAGAGGGAATCCCTCCCTAGGTGTGTGACGGAGGGTTAATTGAAATAAATAACAATTTTTGCTAATATGGTGAAATTTAAAGCAGTTCCAGGCGAAAATTTTTTTCCACAAATAATCTTTTTAGCAGAGTAATTTAATATTTAATAAATTTAATGGTTGTCTTTCACTTTTTATTGAAATCTTTTAATTATTTTATAATAAAAAAACTAAATACCGTTTTTAGACCGTGTTACAAAATAATAATTAATATTAATAATTATACAATTTAATTTTAATTAGCAAAAAATGATTTTTTAGAACTCTAATTTGTAATTGTTTAATTTAAATAAATTTTTTAAGTCATATCGACTATTAATCTTGTCATCCAATTCAATCATAATACTAAAAATAGAAATAGATGAATGAAATTGTAATTGTAAATTCTAAATTTGAATTCTAATTAATGTTCTAAAATATTTTATTTTTCTACATTAAAATTTACATTCGAAGTTTATGTTAAATTAAATATTTTGCATGTAAAAGAAATTAAAAAAGAAAGTTACATACATTTAACATGAAAATCGTGACAAAAATGAATACAAATGTGTTTTTTTTTCTAAACCAGAAGGAAAGTTGTTTTGGGGAATTTTTTTTCAAAATAATGAAGAAACAATGTATAAAATTATTGAACACTATATTTCATACACATGATAAACATAATTATTCTTTCTCTCATTCTCAAAAGCAAGCTTCTGTCTAACTTTCTCATTCATAAATATACAAATATTTTTAAACAATTATTAATTTTCTTTTTTCTTGTTTAAAAATTTTTCAACGTACACTTTTAATAATTCTAAATGCTTAGTATTAAAATTTACCTAATAATAATAATTACGTAGAAAATATATATATGTATATAATATATTTTTACAGACCATTGAAAACAGAGATTTGTAATTATATCTTTCTTTTTTTGTTGTTTTGCTTTACAATCGTTCGCAAAATATTTTCGCATTACTATTATTATCTCTCTGTCTCTCTAAAAATTCATGAATTTTTCATCATGAAAATTGATCATTTAGTAACACACTTAGAAAGTAATATTTATTAACAAACCTGAGGTGATATAACTAATTTGATGCATGGCATATGTTGCAACCTTATACATATTGAAAGTTTATTTTTTTCTTTAAATTTTTCACCATTTATTTTGTCAGTTTCGCCACACATTTTTGTCTATTTTAAGAAAAGAAAGAAAACATTCTCTCCTTTAACTTTAATAACACACGCGCACTTAATAATTAAATCTTTATACTTTTAGAATGGCCAAAATGAATTAATTTTAGTAGAATTAATTTCAGGTACCCTAGTATAAAAACTAAATATTTGACGATTCAATTATTTTGAGAAAAAAAAAATTTATTCAATCGCTAATATACAGTGAAACTTTATTTATTCGCGGTAATTTTTTTCTTCATCGTCGTAAATATAGAAAATTAATCAATAAAGTGCCTTGCAGTTTTTTTTTAAATATTTCTTTTCAAACTTAAAAAGTTACTTAACAATCTGTACACACTAAATATTCATCAGTTCTTTTTTTTATTATGGAATTATTATCGATTTGCGGAATCGACTAAACAATTTCATGCAATTACGGTTTGTTGTTTTATAAACTATTTGTTTCGTTGGGGTAGGGAAAAAAATATATTTATAAATGTTCGCTGTCGTACATTTTCTTTCTTTTAGTGAATTAACAGTTTTTTCTATTAAAATATATTTATGCAAAATATAATTTCTCTTTTGATTTATTTATATATATTTATATATAGAGATTGAGCATAAAATGTGTATAAATATTTAAACGATTTTTCTTTTAAATTGAAGGGAAATGTTCTGAAACTTTTGGTGTATGAAAAGTTTGTTTCGTTTCGAGTAAAAAAGAATTTTTGTATTTAAACATATTTTCCCTTAAAAATTCTTTGTTCTGTTTAAAAATTGGGAAATTTTTCAAAATTGTCACATAAATGTTTATTTGTATAAAATAAATTTTATTTAAGTTAAGAAATTTTTTTTTCTTCAAAAGCAGAAATTCTTTTAATTTAAATACAATTTGACTCAAAAAAAAATTATTTGGTACTGGCAAATTTACATTCAGTACTAATAATTTTTTATTTTTTTTAAATATATATTTGTTATAGCTAAATATTTATTTGGTTATTGAGATTATTTTTTTGTTGCTGAAAAATATTTAATAGGTACCAAAAATATTTACTTGTTGCTGATAGATTTTTATTTAGAACAAAAAGAGATTTACTTTGCGTTGCCAAATATTTATTTGATAATAAATTATTTATTAATATTTATTTTGTGTCCAAAACTATTTATTAATATTTATTTTTTGTAGAAAACTATTTATTTTTTGCAAATAATATATTTATTTGCAATAAATAATTATTTAAGTCAATAAAATATTGTGCTTGTTACAAATAAGAAAATCGTTTCAGATAAAAATACAATTTGAGTCAAATGCAAAAAATTATTTGGTTCTAAAAACATTATTTTATGTTGATAAATATTTATTTGGTGCAATATTTATTTATTTCTTTGCAAGAAATAATTATTTTTTTACTCGATGAAAGTGTATTTGCATTAAAAGTGAGAAAATTTTCTGTTTGACTCAAAAATGATTTTGCATATTCATTTCGTAGAAATTAATATTTCTTTGTTACAAATAATTTGTTTTTATATTCAACAAAATTGAATTTTTTCAAATCAAAAAGTAATTTCGTTTAAAGTGGAATTTTACTGAAAAAAATATTTTGTGATAATTTTTTTAGGCGCATATAATTTTTTATTTACTAGAAAATTTTGTTTTAATTTCATAAAATTTTATTTTGCTTCAAAATAAAAAATTTATATTGTTTCGAATAAGATTTGACTAAATTAAAAATTATTTGGTGCTGATATAAATATTCATTTGGACTTGATAAATATTTTTTTCATGCAAACAAACATTTATTTTGTGGAAATAAATATTTCTGTTCAAGACACGATTATTTTTTGAGTCCATCAAATACGACACAGCACCGAGAATTTACTGAAAATTTATTAAAGATTTGAGTTCAAACTTTGAAATATTGAGTTGCAAAGCTGAGTTAAGATTATGTAACTATTAAATATAAAAATTTTCGCTTGTAAAAAAGTACTTAATGTGAAAATTTACTGAATATTTTATTGAATGTTTGTTAAATGTCCGGTAAAAAATTGTAATTTATATAAAAATGAAATTTTCTGTCTTTGGATTAACTGAAAATTTATTGTAAATGCTTGTTAAACGTTTGGGAAAAATATTTTACTAAAAAAATATGTTTATTTTTAATATTTCCAATGGGAGCTTATTGATTTAATTGCTTGAATTGCATGTTAAATATTTTCTCACAAATGGATATTTTTAATTTCTATGCAGCTTTGCAACTCAATATTTCAAAGTTTGAACTTAAATTTTTAATAAATTTTCAGTAAATTCTCGGTGCTGTGTAGGATTTGATGGACTCGAAACAAAATTGTTTCTTGTAAAGAAATATTTATTTACACCAAATAAATATTTATCAGCACGTAAAGAAATATTTATTAACACCAAAGAAACATTTAACAGCAACAAATTCAAAGTAAAAAATGAATTTTGTGATTATAAAAGTTATAATTTATTTTGTAAATTAATTTAAAATAGAGTAATAAAAATATTGCTCATCAGAACGTTCGAAAATTTAGGGACATAAAATTCTTTGTTGCAAATTTCGGTTTGAATAGAATTTCACTTAATAAAAAGTCAATTAGAGCCATTAAATATTTGTCCGCATAAAATAAATATTTGTTTGATAATAGCCAACTCATTTTTTGAGTACATTTTTCTCCACCATTATACAATTATTACAATCATTTCCCATAATTTTCAAGTTTCGTTACAAAAAAGTAGGTGAAAAATCAAAAAATAATTCTTTTGGCATGTTCTTTACGCGTAAAAAAAAGAAAAATATCTATATTGATTCCTTATAAAGAAAGTGATCAGGAAAAATTGGCCTGAAAATTTTATAACATCTGAACTTGATTATCACAGCAATTAAGTATTATCATGTTCAGAATGTGGACAATTACCTCTAATCCAGTCATTGTTATATAACTTTATCGTCAACATTATAAAGTATACACATACAATATAAATTGTCATTTATACAAAACATTTCTACAGATTGGAAATTAATTCGTCATTATATCAAAAAACATGACGCACGAATTTAATTAACTTCATAATATAGTCTTTTAGCTTCATTTTCTGAAAATTTGTTCTTCACATCACACTGGTTCGCACTCGATATACACCTTAATATCTACTAGATAAAAATTCAGAAAGTAAGTTCGTCAACAGTTTACAGGTACATCGCCGCCTGTTCCTTTTTCTTAAAAAGCAGAGATCACTGAGCGTTCTCTATATCACTCTTGGGGACCACTGAAAATATCAGTCACAATGATTACCATCGCTGCACAACAGTAAAAATAAAACCTATTTGGAAAAACCTAATTATGACTAATAATAATTAATTCAATCAATTTCGAAAAGTTGATTGTTTAGTTAGTTTTTCGAAATTTGTTTACAAAAAAAAATTTGAATAACGTTTTCCTAATATCGAGGTTCGGTGAAGTACCTTGGGGGTTGGTGGAGATTGTGTTGAGATCTACTGCGAGCATACTCCCTTGTTGCGGAATTAAAGGAATTTTGGTTTTCTGAATTTAGGGAACTTTTTGCTTCTGGATTACCAGGTGCTCCGGGATAATCTGGAGGTGGTGCTATGTTAGCTTGAAACTGGGACAAACCCTGAAGGGTGCCAACCGATCTTCTCCACTCGTGGGCCTTCTTCTGCTCATTCTTCTCCTGCTGTCTTCTTCTGCTCTGCGACGATCCACTTTCAGTCGAATTACTGTCCTCACTGGTGCCTAAACCCGGATCTCTTTCTTCGAAATTCGTCAAACTTATCGCAGGACTCTCCTTATTGCTCGTGTAATAGAGTTGTGGATGAGGGATGACGTAGGGTTTCGCTAACTTGCTGATGTCCTCTTTCGATTTTTTACCATCGTCCTCGTCCTCTTCGATCTTACTGGAGCCTGTGCCGAAAATCGACAACAGCACCGGAAGTAGAAGCAGACCGTGCAATGCTCCGAGGAAAATGACGAGGAACACCATTTTGAAGAAGACCAAAAAGATGTAGGTGCCAGCGAATAGAAGAGCAAGTAGTCCGAGAATTGTCGACACCGCACCCTGAACAACGGGAAGACCCAAACTGTACAAACAAGCCTTGACACGCTCCTCGGCTGTTTTGAATTTCGAACTCATGTACGCGTAACAAATGTGCGCTGTAAAATCGATACTAAAACCAATGCACATGATGAGATTAATCATTGATATACTGTCGAGATTAACATCCCATAGAGCCATGTAGCCGGCCACTCCTACTTCGATCGAGATAATGCACAAGGCAACAAGGAAGCAGCACATGATGTCGGGAATAAAGATATAAGTGATTACCATCATGGCAACGGCGCCGATTATCATTGATTGTACGCTGATTGGAATAACGAGATCGAATTGATCGAAGAACACGAAATATGGATGAAAAACGCTGGCATTTAGCGGTGAGTCGTGACAAATTTTTCGTAAATCTTTCACCATTTCCTTCTCCTGATTTGTACCGCTAACATTCACTGCCTGAATGAGAAATCGACTGCCAATTATGTGCTTGCCGGTGTCGTCGAATTTGACATCGAGGGAGAATGGACTCGATGGAAAGAGCCAATAGTCTTTTAGTGTTTTGATGAAGTTCTCCTCGGTGTTTATTGTCACGTTTAGATAATCTTGATTCTCCGTGATGTAGCTCAGAAAACTACGTAGCCAACTTTCTGAATAGAGAGAGTTGCTTATCCATTTTGTCTCTTCCAGGGTTCGAGTTAGATTTTCAATTTGTGATTGGATTTCGGGATCGCTGTAGTCGTAGTCTCCACTTACTATCACCTGTAATTGGAAACAATTTTTGTTAATTAGAGGGAAAAATTGAGGTGTGGCAATAAGTATATGTCGCTGAAGGTCGTCAATGTCGTGAATAGTTTTAGCGTCGAAAAGGTTTTTTGTGATGAAAATGTCACTAATTTTTCACCTCTTTTATTCGACTAGGAAGTTAAAATGTTTCTCAAAGTATTTTTTAGCCTGAACTCATAAAAAAAAATTTTTTCATTCTTTTCGGTTTCGTGAAAATAATATTTTTTTGACGATCAGCGTCGACGATTTTTTCATGAACTTGAAAAAATCTCAATTGGTTTTTTTGGTCAAATTTTTCGGTTCTAGAATTTTGACACAATTTTCTTCTTGCAGAATTCTTATTTGGCAATATTTTCTTTTGGTAGAATTTTCTTTTTACAGAATCCATCAATAAAAATTTCAATAAGACTTCCGTTCAATAAAAATTCTTCAAAAAGAAAATTGTTAATTTAAATTTACAAAAGTTTTACTTTTGTTAATTTTTTGCAACTGAATTTTTATTTGATAAAGCATTTTCTTTAAGCAGAATTCATGTTAGGAAGAATTTTATTTTTGCAGAGTATTCATTAGGCAGAAATTTTCTTTTAAAAAAGTTTTACTTGGAGCAATTAATTGGCGGAATTTTCTTCATGCAAAATTTTTTATTAGGAAGGATTTTCGTTTACAAAACTTTTATTTAGCAATAAATTGAGAAAATTTAAATTAGGCAGTTTTCTTCTTACAAAAATTTTATTTTTTTCTAATTGTCTTTTTTCAATATTGTTATTTGAGAGCATTTTTTTTTTAATTTTAATTTTACAATATGTATTGTTTAAATGAAATGAAAGTTTATTTAAATTAAAAATTCAACGGAATTTGGAAATAATCGAATTTTTGTTTGACTGAATTTTCAATTAATAAAATTTCTATTTAAGAATATTAAGAAATTTTTTTATTTAGAAAAACGTTTATTTAGAAGCATTTTTATTTAAAAGAATTTTTATTTCGAGAAATCGGCAATAAGAAATTTCTATTTCCCAACTTTATAATTTCAATTTTAACGAATTCAATCAAAAAGATCATTTCTGAAAAAAAAATTTACTACAATATAGAAATTCTGCAATTCTTTGAAAATTCTTCAAATTTAACATTTCGATAAATAATATTTTTTTTTCGATTTGATTTCTTTAAATATATATACAAGATATTTTTCTTTTTAAATAACTGAAAATTTGTTTAAATCAAAATTCTTTTATAAACTTCTTTCTGCTAAATAAAAATTTATTTTGCTAAAAATTCCTAATAATAGTTCTTGTAAACTGAGATTTCTTTCCGTAAAAAATCGTTAAATAATATTTTATTTTCCCTAAATACAAATTATTTTGTTTAAAAATCCCATTAAATAAAAAATCTTTTATCAAAATATTTCTCTTCGCTGAATAAAAATTTGTTTAAATGAAACTTTGCTTCAACCTGAAATTCTTTAAATTTGTTAAAATAAAATTTTTTCTGTAATTCGTTAAAATAAAAATTATTTTGTTATTCGTTAAAATAAAAATTATTGTGTATAAAAAATTGTTTAAATAAAAATTCTTTAATAAATTTCTTTCTGCTAAATAAAAATTCATTCACCTAAAAAATTAATTTAATAAAAATTATTATGCTTAAAAATCCCATTGATTGAAAATTCTTTTATCAAAAAATTTCTTTCTGCGAAATAAAAATTTTATTAACTGAAAATTTTGTTTAAACTGTAAATTCTTTGAATTTGTTTAAATAAAAAACATTTTCAATAGAAATTCTTTCATCTAAAAATTTCTCTACTTAAAAATTCTTTTGCCTAGTTTTCTAAAAGATTATTGTATATAAAAATTCCATTAAATAAAAATTCTTTTATTAACTCCTTTCTGCTAAATAAAATTTCATTTACCTAAATATTTCTTAAAATAAAAATTTTTTAAACACAAATTGTTTTATATACCTTTATATAAAAATGCCTTGTCTTAAATTTTTTTCCCTGAATAAAAATTCTTTTTTCTAAAAAATTAAATTAATAAAAATTATTTTGTTAAAAAATCCCATTAAATTCAAATTCTTTTATTAAAAAATTTCTTTCTGCGAAATAAAAATTTGATTAACTGAAAATTTTGTTTAAGCTTTAAATTCTTTTAATTTGTTTAAATAAAAACTATTTTCAATAAAAATTCTTTCATCTAAAAATTTCTCTACTTAAAACTTCTTTTGCCTAAAAATTAGTTTTCAAAACAATTTTTTTGTATAAAAATTCCATTGAATAAAAATTCTTTTATAAAAAATCCTTTTCGCCTAATAAATATTTATTTATCTAAAAAATTCAAAGGTAGTAATAAAACTTACTTTATCTAATAATTTTATTAAATGAAAATTATTTTCGATTTAAATTCTTTCATCCAAAAATTTAAATAACAATTATTTTAATTTGAAAATCGTTAAATTGGAAAATTTCAAAAGAAAAAAGTCTTTCATTCAAAAAGCAGTTTAATAATTAATATCTAAATATCGTTTTGTTTAAAAATACCATAAAATAAAAATTCGTTTATACCTAAAATTTCTTTAATTAAATATCCTTTTTGTGTAAAAATTTCTTTAAATGAAAATTCTTTTATCTATAAAAATCAGATTCAGTAAAATTTCTTTTTTCCAAAAAGGAGGATTAAATAGAAATACTTTTATTGAAAGTTGAGTGAAAAAAAATTCCGCTACATTCAAATTTCGTTTGGCGAAAATTTTTGTTAATTTCATATGAAAATTAAAGAAAAATTCTGCAAAAGTAAATTCTGTCAAATCAAAATTCTAACACTGGAAAATTCTAGTAAATTCCTTCTAGGGAAAATAAATTTTTCCAGCGAGGAATAAAAATTGCCAATAAAGATATTTCACTGCCAGGACATTACTATTTTTTTTTATTCTTCTAATTGTTGCTACGCTTACAGAGTAAAGAATTTTAATAGAGAACTTATCTTCAACGATAATAATGTCCATTGAATATATATGATGTGAATCAATAAAAGAAAATTTTACATTCAAGACGATCTAAAAATAAAAGGTTTGTGCATTGTTTTCGATGGGTTTCTCGGAATTTCCTTGGCACTTTCTCGTCGATTGCACGAGTCATGACAAGTTAAGAGAGAAAATTATTGTGAAGGTGAGAGGGAACTATTTTCCTTTTTTTTTTCTTTATATTTCATGTTTGAAATTATTTGCGTCACTTCCGCTTGTTATTGTCTCATTATTAAATAAAAGAAGAATCGAGAGAAAAATTACAATTCAATATTAATATCTATATATATAAAATAAATTTAGCCACATTTATTATATACGTATACTTATTTTTATTTTATCGTAGGACGCACTTTATTAAACTTTCAAATAATAACGACTTTATGTATGTTAACCTTCGCGCTACCAAAGATTTTTGTATACGCGGGCTACCGGCTGGCCACACGGTGTGGCCAAACGCTATTTTACTTTTATGTTCCCAAAACGATTAAAATTCATCAAACTTTTTGTATATAATTATGTGCTAATACAAATACTGTATTTTAATAATGTTTTATGAATATTGCAATATTTACTGAAACGAGTCATAAGTATTATTAAAAAATTATTTAAACAAATTATTGTTGTTATTTACCAACTTTTTCCAGAATGCACCTAGAAAGTTCGGGGTTTTTCCTAATTTTGCAATTTATTAAATCTTATATGATTGTAGATAAAGAATAAAAGTTAAATAAAAATTGAACTATTGTTTAAACAATTTTTAAACAAATTATTGTTGTTACTTAGCAACTTTTTCCAGAATGCACCTAGAAAGTTCGGGTTTTTTCCTAATTTTGCAATTTACTAAATCTTATATGACTACAAATAAGGAATAAAAATTTTATTATTATTTAAACAATTTTTAAACAAATTATTGTTGTTATTTACCAACTTTTCGCAGAATGCACCTAGAAAGTTCGGGGTTTTTCCTAATTTTGCAATTTACTAAATCTTATATGACTACAAATAAAGAATAAAAATTTGATTATTATTTAAACAATTTTTAAACAAATTATTGTTGTTATTTACCAACTTTTTCCAGTATGCACCTAGAAAGTTGCAGTTTTTTTCTATTTTTGCAATTTACTAAATCTTATATGATTGCAGATAAAGAATAAAAATTTGATTATTATTTAAACAATTTTTAAACAAATTATTGTTGTTATTTACCAACTTTTTCCAGAAAGCACATAGAAAGTTGCAGTTTTTTTCTAATTTTGCAATTTACTAAATCATATATGACTACAAATAAAGAATAAAAATTTGATTATTATTTAAACAATTTTTAAACAAATTATTGTTGTTATTTACCAACTTTTTCCAGAATGCACATAGAAAGTTGCAGTTTTTTTCTAATTTTGCAATTTACTAAATCATATATGATTACAGATAAAGAATAAAAATTGAACTATTGTTTAAACAATTTTTAAACAAATTATTGTTGTTACTTAGCAACTTTTTCCAGAATGCACCTAGAAAGCTGCAGTTTTTTTCTAATTTAGACATTTTTGTAGTTTGTTAAAAAAGTATCTTTTATTTTTTATTCTTACATTAATGAGTATTTAAATAATTTTGTTTTTTATAAGAAATAAATATTTTTCATTTTTTACTTAAGTTACGTTCAGCAATTTTCACACGTAGTTGGTAAATAACAACAATAATTTGTTTAAAAATTGTTTAAATAATAATCAAATTTTTATTCTTTATTTGTAGTCATATAAGATTTAGTAAATTGCAAAATTAGGAAAAACCCCGAACTTTCTAGGTGCATTCTGCGAAAAGTTGGTAAATAACAACAATAATTTGTTTAAAAATTGTTTAAATAATAATAAAATTTTTATTCCTTATTTGTAGTCATATAAGATTTAGTAAATTGCAAAATTAGGAAAAAACCCGAACTTTCTAGGTGCATTCTGGAAAAAGTTGCTAAGTAACAACAATAATTTGTTTAAAAATTGTTTAAACAATAGTTCAATTTTTATTTAACTTTTATTCTTTATCTACAATCATATAAGATTTAATAAATTGCAAAATTAGGAAAAACCCCGAACTTTCTAGGTGCATTCTGGAAAAAGTTGGAAAATAACAACAATAATTTGTTTAAACAAATAAAAAATGTATTGTAATATCAAAATATATTGTATTTATTGATATAAAACAATTTTACTGTTCAAGTTTAATGGATTTATTTTTATTTTTTTGCAGTATACGAAAAAAAACACCCGGTCAATTTTCAGTATTCTTGTACATACTTTTTGAATTGTTATAAATAAACAAGAAGAAATGTAAGAAAAAAATTTATTTTTGTTTTTTTCGAAAGTAGATAAAATTTGGTTCAGTGAGTTAAAATGGCGATTCGATTGATACAAAATTCGAGCAGATATAAAACATTATGTATCACTTGGCCACACCGTGTGGCCAGCCGGTAGCGCGAAGGTTAATGGACGGAATGAAATTATCATTTTTTTGAATCGGTTACATTTACGGAAGTATATCTATGTATTTATATATGTATATTCATTGAGTAATGAAGAATTAATAATACTTAAATTCACCTCTTCATTTCATAATAATTTTCTAAGTTTCCATAGAAAACGTCTAGTTCCTGATTGGGTGAACTCAATATTCTTTTATGGTCTTTTAGAAGAGTTTTTTTTTTCTTTCTTTTTTCGCAATACGCATATCTTCCACTTTGGGAATTCCATCCTCTTCCATAAAACTGACGCAACTGATACGTTTGCTTTTCTTAAAATCTCAACGTTGGAGAAAGTTGTTTGTACGATCAGGTGGAAAAGAAAGAGAGAGAGAAAAAAAAGAAAGATAGAGAGAGCACGTGACATAATTACATACACAGGATTACGTTCTTCCAACATAACTATTAAGTATTTTTTGCTCTGTTGTACAATATTCTTTTGACCATTGGGAAAGTGTGCTTTAAAGAGACAAACTCAACAAGCGAAGATAGATTTTAATTCATCTAAGGAATTTTAGAATAGAGAAATGTAATTGAAAAATTTTACATAGATCGAAATTCAATTGGCCTTTGTTACAATTTTTCCACCAGCGGAAATTTTCCTTTTTCGAAAATTTAATTTTCGTTTTTTTTCGAAATGAGGCATTGCCCGAAGTTGAACAACGGAAAATATTTGTTTCACGAAACGGAAAATATTTGTTTTACGAAACGGAAAAGAATAAACAATTTTTTATGAAGTCTTTACGTTAAAAAAGTATTCTGGTAAATTTTTCAGCTCCCTTAGCTAATAAGAGATGAAATTAGTTACATTTTTATCTTCAGGAAAGCATAAATTTTTTCTCGCTGAGCATTGACGCCTAAAATTCAGTGTCATTAGGGGAAAATTTGTTTTTTACAATGTAATGGAAATGGAAATGGAGTAAATATATTTTTTTTTGTGATATGATTAGATAAGCACTTACCTGAACTCGATAGGGAAACTCTCGAAAGTACTGATCCTGGAGATCGTAGAAGGTGACTGAGTAGGAATCTTCTTTTGATAATTTTCGCCTCTCGAGGCCTTCTTTAATTTTCGTTAATCCGTAACAAGCTCCGGCCAAATATGCAGCGAAGATAATTATAACGAGAGCCTTCACGGATTTCATGTTTAGAGCTGCGCCCAAGTAATCTCTGAACCAACTCATGCATCCGTGCTCAGGATTGTCAACTAAATTGCAAGGATTGTCGGGATCAATTCCTCCTGAGCATAGGACACGATAAAACCATGAACGATGGCCTAAAATAAAAAGATAACCATTATTTTTAAATTTTTGTTCGTTAATAGGTGAATAATTAAATGGGTAATTGTAATTAGCGTCAGAAATCAAAATCAGAAGTCAAAAGAAATAATAAATTTAGTCAAAGCGTCAAAGTGATACCAGGCTTCGCATTCATTTACTAAAATCTACTATTTACTACTTTTTTTTACGTTTTGCTACTGTTTGGAACTATTTTTAAATTTTAGCTACTAAATTCTACTATTTCTGTTTTTTTTTAATTTTTTTTTGCTTTAACTTCGCTAATAATAGATATCAAAAAAGTATTCTCAAAAATTATGATCAAATTCTTTCAAAAGATTCAATTATTTTCAAAAAAATATTCGAAATTCAATTAATTTCAATATCTAGTATTTTCATAAAATTTTGCGAAAGAATTCAATTATTTAACAAATAAAGTGACAATAATAATAATAATAATAATAATAATAATAATAATAATAATAGTAATAATAATAACAATAATAATAATAATAATAATAATAATAATAATAATATTAATATTAATGACAATGATTCTATCACTTCGTTTCCACATTAAGTAAGTGTTGAAATGAACGATCACTCTGAGTCGAGTCACGAAAAATTGATAAAATGTATCAAAAATTTAATTATATTTTCATAAATATTACAATTTTCACAGGAATTCAATTAATTTAGAATAGCATTTTCAAAAAAATTTCGAAAATTCAATTATTTAACAAAATTTACATACAATTTTACAAAATAAATAATTTATTCAATTACTTTCACTATCACTGAAAAAAAAATTTATTTGATTCAAATAACCGATTATTTGACTATTATCAAATAAATATTTACTTGAATCAAATAATTTTTATTTGAATCAAATAAATTGTATTTGAATTAAATATTTCAGTATTTGAAGCAAATATTATTTAATTGGTTCAAAAAAAATTATTTGATTCAAGTAAATATTTAATTGATAATAGTCAAATAATCGGTTATTTGGATCAAATAAATTTTTTTTTCAGTGTAATAATAACATGTTTCATGGAAATTGAATTATTAAAAAAAAATTTTCAAAAAATTCGAAGCAAGAATTCAATTATTTTCATAAATAATAAAACTTATCAAAGAATTTAAATTATTTTTACTACTATTTTAAATTAATTAATAAAAAGAATCAAATTATTTCCACAAATAAAATTTCCCATCAGAATTCAATTATTTAAAATAAAAAAAATTTTTTGTTTGGTAAAAATTAATTATTTAAAACAATGTTTATAAAATTCTCATGAAGAATTAGATTAGTTTCATACATATTGCAAAATTTTACACAGAAATTCAATATTCTATTTAAACATTTTATAGAAAATTTTTTCGCATTAATTGAATTATTTTCATAACCAATAAAATTCTTCTCAGAAATTTAATTTTTGAAAATTTTAATAAAAATTTTTAGCAATTATTCAATTGTTTTCAGATATAATCAAACTTATCGCTGGGTTTCAATTATGTTTAATATAATTTTACAGGCATTGCTTGAGAAATGTTGTTATTCTTAAAAATTTAATTTCCAATAAATCAAAAAAATTCCTCGATGAAATCAATTATTTAAAAAAGGGTTCTTTAAAATTGTTTAGAAGAATTTAATTATTTCCAAATATTTTAATAAAATTTTATTTTTAATACAATTTTACAGGAATCGCTTGCGAAATGTTATTGTTCTTAAAAATTTAATTTTAACTCCTCGAAGAAATCAAGTATTAAAAAAAGTTTTTTCTAAATTGTTTGGATGAAGTCAATTTATTATTTTCAAATATTTTCATAAAATTTTTTGAAAGAAATTAATTATTAAAAATACAATTTTAATTTTATTTTTATGAAATAATTCAATTATTCTTTGAGATTTTCAAGTATTTCTTCTCGAGAATTCAATATATTATTTCAAAAAGTAACAAAATTGTTCTCGAAAATTCAATTACTTTGAGACATTTTAATAAACTTCTTTGTAAATCTCAATTATTTTCATAAATAACAATATTCATTACAAGAATTAAATTATTTATTTGTAAAAGTAATAAATTTCTTCTTGAAAATTCAATAACTTTAAAAAATTCTAATAAAATCTTCCGCAAGAATTCGATTATTTTCATAAATAATAAAATGCTTCTTAGAAATTGAATTATTTTCAATAAAATTTAATAAAATACCACATAGATATATTCAATTATAGTCAAAAATTTTCATTAAAATTCTTTGTAAAATTTAATTATTTTTAAGAACTTTTCTCAATTCAATGATTTTCAATTGTCTACTATTTTCAAAACATTCCGAAACAGAATTCTATTATTTGAATTCGAATTTGCATAAAATTAGTCGAAAGAAATCAATTATTTAACAACTTTTCACAAATATTGAATTATTTTTATAAATATTTAAATTCTTTCATAAACAATAATAATTCGTTACAGGAAATCAATTTATTAGTTGGACAGGAAAGAAGTAAATATTTTTTTTAATCTTAGGAATAAGTCAGGAAAATAAAATTTAGAATGGAATTTTTGTCAGTTTTGTAAAGTTTCTAAAACGACTTTTTGGATCGTCAATTTCAATTTTTCGATAGATACTTTCTTTAGTTTGAAAGCTACTTTTTGGTTTCTTTTTTTAAAGTAATTATCAAGTGTAAAGTCTGTGATGTGGAAATTTGTTAAGATCCTAAAGTTCTAAACGTTCAAATGAACCAAATTGATTTATTTCTTCTAAAAATTAAATTTTTATTGCAATTATTTTGCTTCACTATCCAAAAAAATTATTACTGTGTTTGTAAACGTAAAATTTAACTTTGAAAATTTTTTTATGATTAAGAATTTATTAAAACAACTTCATGAAAAAATATTTCGTTCATTTGAACGTTCAAAACTTGGGGATCATAATTTTTCGCTAATATTGTTGGTACTTTGGTAGCAAATTGTTTTTTGCAATATTCGTTACAAATTTATATAGTAAAATTTGTTCCTAAACATTGGTTGAAAATATATTCAAATATATCAATTAAGATAAGATTGTTGTAGAAATGCTGTTGAAATTTTTGTTTCTATAAATGCGATTTCTGGCATTTTGTCATTTTCGGTCTGAACTTGTGATGCTGGAAAATTTTAATATTAGTCAACTATCATTTGAAACAATAGTAAATGCGATTTTTATATCTTCTTTAATGAGATATTGTACATTAATAACAAAGAAACAGAAGCATAAACAGTTTTGATAAGAGGAATGCAATTATATATTGTTTCCTGCCTGACGCATTTTAATGCCCGTCACTGACCTTATAGGAAAGGCGTTTTGAACGTGATTAAAATATCTTAAAAAGCAAGTTTTCTTATTATTCTGCTTTTTTGAAAACTATAATTTTTTCTAAATTTCCACTTATGTATTTATTCGTTATTTTTTACTTTTAGTTTTAAATTATTAGGTCCGAATTTTTAAAAATTCTAATTTTTATAATACAACAAAATTTACTAATACTAGAGAAAATTTTATCATTTTATTGAGTAGATTTCTTAAAAACTTTAACAAAAGAATATAATTATTTAAAAAGAAGTTTTAATAAAATTCGTCTCAAGAATTTCATTATTTTCGAAAGTAAAATAATTCTTTGCAAAAATCCAATGATATTAAAAAATTTACAAAAATTCTCGTCAATTTTCAATTACTTTTATAAATAATAAAATTTGTTTCTGATATTAAAACCTTGCTGGAAAACTTTAATAAAATTATTGTTAAAATTTAAATTATTTTTAATATATGTATCATTTTTAGCAAATTTCTTGGAAAAATTAAATAATTCCTAAAAATTTTATTAAAATTTATCAAGAGAATTCAATTATTTACAAAATTTGCTAATAAAATTCTTTATGAAAATTCAATTTTAAGAAAAATTCAATTATTTAATAAAATATTTATTTTTACAGTAAAAAAATTCAATTATTAAACAAAAATTTTTATGATATTCTACAAGAATATTCAATTATTTTTCCAAAAAATAAAAATTTCAAAAACTTATTGCAAAATTTAAATTATTTTTAATACAATTTTAACCGAATTTCTTAAAAACTGTAATTATTCTTTAGACATTCATTAAAATTCGTCGAAAGAATTATATTATTTAAAAAATTTGCCGATAAAATTCTTCATAGGAATTAAATTTTAAGAAAAATTAAATTATTCAATGAATTATCTTTATTTGGATTTAAATAATTAAATTCTCGTAGAATTTTCTGATAATTAGTTTTTAAAATGAATTTTAATTAAAATTGTAGATAAAATGAGAAGTATTTATTTTCTTACATGTATTTCATTTGTAGAAATTTACGAATAATTGACATTTCGTAAAATTAAATATTCTAAACAAATGGATTTGAAAATTGTCAAAGAACTTTTTCAAAAATTATTAAAATTAATTGATTGAAAGACGAATTTTAGTTAAAAATTCTAAAAATAATAATCGTATTGATGAAAATAATTTTTGTTGAAGTTTCAGTAAAAATGTAGCAAGTAAACTTAATAATTTTATATAAATTTAAAAAAAAAATTAATTATACAGAATTGTTCGTAAAAAGTATCAAAAATTAAAGATTTCAAAGAATTTAATGTGAAACATTTTGTAAATTTAATTATTTCTATTTTCTAAAAATTGAAATATAAATTGAATCCTCCCAACAAATTTTAATTAAATTTTTATGAATAGTTTCACTTTTTAAGAGATTTATTAGTTAGTTAGTTTTTTATACTTTAATGAATGAAATGCTTTTTTATTGAAAACATTTTAATGAATTACAAATAATAAAAAAATTTTTAAACTAAATAATAATAATGAATAATAATAATTATTATTATAATAATTGAAATTCTGCCAAGAATTTTATGAACATTTTTCTAAATAATTGAATTTCGGAGAAAAATTGTATTATTTATAAGGATAATTGAAATTTTAATTAAAATGTTTCTAAATTACTTTTTAAAATAATTGAATTCTTGAGACTAATTTTGTTTCAAAATCTAGGTTTTCCAAAATTTCTAGTCAAATTCATATTACACAAGTTGTGAACGTTCAAATGAATGAAATGCTTTTTTTTTGAAAATATTTTAATGAATTACAAATAATAAAAAAATTTAAAAACTAAAATTGTACTTTTATAAATTCAGTACACTGGAAAAAAATTTATTTGATTCAAATAACCGATTATTTGACTATTATCAAATAAATATTTACTTGAATCAAATAATTTTTATTTGAATCGAATAAATAATATTTGCTTCAAATATTGAAATGTTTGATTCAAATACAATTTATTTGATTCAAATAAAAATTATTTGTTTCAAGTAAATATTTATTTGATAATAGTCAAATAATCGGTTATTTGAATCAAATAAATTTTATTTTTCAGTGTAATTAATTTTTTGAATGGTGAAGCAAAATAATTACAACAAAAATTTAATTTTTGGAAGAAATAAATAAATTTCGTTCATTTGAACGTTCAGAACTTTAGGATCCTTGAAATTTAAATTTTACAAAATTTCACATGAAAATCTTTTCAAGTTCATTTAAATGTGAAAATTGTAAAATCAACTTTTTTAAAATTGAATTAATTTTGAAATGTTTAAGTAAAATTAGATTTCAAGAATGAATACAATTAGAAAACAACAAATTTCCAGGATTTCAATCAAAATTCCCTGACGTTTCCAGGTTTTTTAGGTTTCCAGGTTCACGGTAAATCGTTGCGTGGTTTATCGAAATTGTATCGCTAATTTGATAGGGAATTTCCCCTCTTTTCAATAGTTGAATAATTTACTCGTAAATGCAATTATTCGATTCAATAATATTTAATAGGGAAAAAAATTATTCTCTTTTAGATTTCAATATTATTGTTATTCAGAGTTTAAATAATGAAAAAAAAATTAGCATTCATTAGTACTAAGTTCTACTAATTTAAATTAGTAAAAATTTCTATTAATTCCTAGTCACAGGATTGCCATACGCAACACGGTAAATCAATAGGTATTAAAATAACACCAAAATGGATTAAAATAGCAGTAAATTGGATTATTTTAATCCTTTTTGGTGTTATTTTAATACCTATTGATTTACCGTGTTGCGTATGGCAATCCTGTGACTAGGAATTAATAGAAATTTTTACTAATTTAAATTAGTAGAACTTAGTACTAATGAATGCTAATTTTTTTTTCATTATTTAAACTCTGAATAACAATAATATTGAAATCTAAAAGAGAATAATTTTTTTCCCTATTAAATATTATTGAATCGAATAATTGCATTTACGAGTAAATTATTCAACTATTGAAAAGAGGGGAAATTCCCTATCAAATTAGCGATACAGTTTCGATAAACCAGTGAAGCGATGACGTTTAATAACATTAGCCACGCGGAGGGAAAGCAACTCGCCGATTACACAAGTCTATCCACGTTAAAATCATCTAATCCTATATAACAAATTAACTGTTCTTTATAAGCGCAAAGCAAAAAAAAAAAAAAAATACCTCTAACGACTTATTGCAATTTTATATATCGAATATTTCACTTATTTCCTACTTACAACAATTGAAAGTATACTGTAAGGGACAATAATTGAGTTATTCATTTGTCATAATAATAATAAGAATATTCATAATAAATATTGATGCATATATGCGAATAACGTAACTTGATTTCCAAACTTTGTATTGGAAAAAAAATTATAGACAGAATTCAATCACATGTAAGGTATATTGTGACGCAAAATCCAAATTATACGATGTTCATTTTGTTTTCCTAATATCAAAAGTGAACAATATGTATTTATATTTACTATCTCTGTATAGAATGTATCTATTGAAAGCGTAATACACAACTGTCGATTTTTTTAGTCCGCGGAATAGTCTCGGTTGACATGATCGCTTGGAGAAAGCATTTTCGCGGAAATATATTGGCATAAAACGTATTCATAACGTGTATATACATATATATCAATATATATACATATATAGTGATATAAATACAATATAATATAATCTTGTCAGCATCTTATTGTTTGCATTTAGAAAACAAGTGAAAAATGCTCAAAAGAATTTTTTTTTTCTTTTGTATATTAAATAAAAATTTAAATAAGTGAAATTTTGTTGTTTGTTTTCAAAATTCGTTCAGTAGGAGAGAAATGATTTTTTATTTATGGAAATACACTTCTTGGTTGTTTGTAACTGTCTATTTATATAAAAGTTAAAAATAGATTTGGTTCAGCTATAGCGATAGTGATTTTTTTTATTTATGATATTTAGTAAGCACCTTCATAATAAGCGATAGTTATTTTTTTATAGGGAATTCCAATCCTTTTTTTTATAAATGCCAGACGAGCATTCATTCACAATAGGGAAAAAAATGCAGGCTATTTGTATAAAGAAACAGGTTGAGAACTAAGTTTAGAATAAAAATACTTTGCACAGTAAAATTATTAATTTAACAAACTCAAAAGTTTAATATTTTGCATTATCCCCAAGTTTTGAACGTTCAAATGAACGAAATATTTTTTATTGAAGTTGTTTTAATAAATTCCTAATCATAAAAAACTTTTAAAACAAAAATTGTACGTTTACAAATTTAGTAAATAATTTTTTGGATATTGGAGCAAAATAATTGCAATAAAAATTTAATTTTTAGAAGAGATAAATAAATTTCGTTTATTTGAACGTTCAGAACTTTAGGATCTTTATTTTTCAGCATTTGCTTTTTGCTTATTAACTATTTTTTCTTATTAAATAGTAATGATTGAAACAATCACTCGGCAAAATTTTGATAATAATAAATTAATTATTAATTATTTATTATAATAAAATTATTAATAAAATTATTAATAAATTATTAAATTATTTATTATAATATTATTTAATAACAAAGTTAAAATTATCGATCACACAGAGTAAGGCTTAAATATCTACTTTGTATTAAGTTTGAAAAATTCATTATAATTTCGCCTAACGTTTTTCTTTTTCCAGTGTAAAATAATTTTTTTCTTTCCCAATTGACTAATTGTTTTCTTGCCTTAAATAAATACTTTTTTTTAATAACTTTTACCCAAAAATAAATTTTCCATGCGTATTTATTTGGAAAAATTAATACTAAATCTAAAATTTAGTTAAAGAATTTTTTATTCTATACTTAGTTTAAAAATATATCGGCTACAGTTGCATATTGTAATATAATGGAAATGAGGGATTTATTTTTTAATTAGAATATGCATTATGAGGTGCGTGATTAATTAATAAAATTCTAATTATACTGACTTGATTTTGAAAGAGGTTGAACTTTACAACAGAAGACACTGTGGAGATTTTTTTGCTCGCAGTATCCACTTATGGCGAGGCATCCGGTGAAAAAGGTCAAATGAAACAGGAATGTAAACACCACCGCAAAACCTATAAACATTAATGTTTTGACAAATTTGATTAATTAACAAATTGCAATGTTAATGATGTCTCACAAACATTATTGACGATTATGTGCATAATTCATTGATAATTGCAGACACTGAAAAAAAAAATTTATTTGGTTCAAATAATCGATTTCCTGTATAGTTGCATATAAATATTTACTTTAATCGAATAAATAATTAATTGAATCAAATTAATTTTTTACTTGAATCTAATGAATATTTATTTGAGTTAAATGTTAACTTGAATCAGATGAATTTTTACTTGAATCAAATATTTAATAGAATCAAAACAAATATTTACTTGAGCCACATTTTTACATAAATCAAATGAATATTGAGAAAAATTAGCTGCCTCAAGTAAACATTTGTTTTGATTCTATTAAATATTTATTTACCTCAATAGTAAGTATTAGTTAGATTCGAGTAAATATTTATTTGATAATAGAAAAGTAATCGGTTATTTGAATCAAATAAATTTTTTTCAGTGTAGTTACTTTGAATCAATAATTTTAATTTTTGAAGCAAACAACAATTGGATGAATTCAATTTATTATTTTCAAGTATTTTAATAAAATTTTTTGAAAAAAATTAAATATTAAAAGTACAAATTTAATTTAACTTTTATGAAATGATTCAATTATTCTTTTAGACTTTAATAAATTTCTTCTTGAGAATTCAATATTATGTCGAAAAATAACAAAATTGTTCCCAAAAATTCAATTACTTTGAGATGTTTTAATAAAATTCTTTGTAATATTCAATTATTTTTGCAAATAACAATTCATCACAAGGATTAAGTTATTTATTTGTAAAAGTAATAAATTTCTTTTTGAAAATTCAATTCTTTTGAAAAATTCTTATTAAATCTTTCGCATGAATTCAATTGTTTTTTGTTTTCATAAATAATAAAATGCTTTTTAGAAATTGAATTCTTTTTAATAAAATTTAATAAAATACCACATAGATACATACAATCATAGTAAAAAATTTTCATTAGAATTCTTTGTAAAATTTAATTATTTTTTAAGAACCTTTCGCAATTCAATGATTTTCATTATCTACTATTTTCAAAAAATTTCCAAACAGAATTCAATTATTTAAATTATAATTTGCATAAAATTGGTCGAAAGAAATCAAGTATTTAAAAATTTTTCACAAACATTGAATTATTTTTATAAATATTTAAATTTTTTCATAAAGAATAATAATTCGTTACTGAAAATCAAAGTATTAGTTAAATAGGAAAGAAGTAAATATTTTTTATTAAACTTAGGAAAAAGTCAGGATAATAAAATTTAGAATGAAATTTTTGTCAATTTTGTAGTTTCTAAAACGACTTTTTGGATCGTCAAGTTTAATTTTTTGATAGCTACTTTTTTGAAGCAAATAACAATTAACTGTCTTTAATAAAAAAATTATTTGCTACAAATAATGAATATTTTTTTTGAAACGATAAATAATTTATTTGTTATAAATAAGTAGTTTAATTGTTAATAAAAAATAAATGTTTTATTTGAGCCAAATAGCAAAATTATTAAATTGAAAATTAAAGAGAAGTGTAAAATGAATGTTTACCTGAGTAAATGCAGAATATTTGAATCGAAGGGAACTGTGTGAATATTCCTATGAAAAAGGAAACCATGTTAGTTAAAGATGTAATTGTGACGGAAACTGCAGCTTCACTTAAGGTCTCTGCCATTCTCAATGGCACTGGACTTGTGAAATCTGTTCGTCTCCAAGCTGCCAGCATCACAAATGTATCGTCGATCCCGATTCCTATAAAAAGCATTACAAATATTTTTGTTAAATTATAAAAATTTTTGATAAAATATTCTCTATTTTATAAAAATTTTTTTTTTGTTGGTAAAAAATTTTTTTTTATATTCCTTTAAAGCAAATTAAAAATATTACACGAAAGGAGAAATTTATTTGATAAAAAAATTTAAATAAACGATTCTTTGAATGGAATTTTTTCTAATATGAAAAAATATTTATTTGAATCAAATAATTTTTTGTTTAAGTGAAGTAAATGGTATTTGCTTGAAATACTAAAATTATTGGTTTGAAAAAAATGTATTTAATCTAAATAAAAATCATTTGATTCAAGTAAACATTTATTTACCACAAGTAAATATTTGTTTGGTTCAAGTAAATATTTTATTAGCCTTAAGTAAATATTTGTTTGATTCAAGTAAATATTTGTTAGCCACAAGTAAATATTTATTTATTATTAATTATTTATTATTTATTTATTTAATATTTATTTATTTCAATTATATATTTATTTGTCTCAAGTAAATATTTGTTTCGATTCTATTAAATATTTATTTACCTCAAATAAGTATTTGTTGGATCCAAGTAAATATTTATTTAATAATAGAAAATTAATCCGTTTTTTGAATCAAATAAATTTTTTTCAGTCTAGTTGCTTTTTAAAATAAAATCCATTTTATATATTCTACAAATAAAAAATACCAAAAAAAAGGTATATTGGATTTAGAAACAATCTGACTTATTATTTGTTTTAAATTAATTTTATTTGGTACAAATAAATTTTTATCGTTGACGCATAAAATTGAAATTTAAAACAAATAAATAGTTCATTAGATTCTGAGACAAATATTCTTATGTTTAACTCAAAATAAATTATAATTGCTTTATAATATTAGTAATAAAATCATTTAATTCTTTTAAATAATTATATTTAAATTTTTCGAAAATAATAAAGGAAAGTTACATTGAAAAAAAATTTATGTAAATCAAATAATCGGTTATTTGAATCAAATAAATTTTTTTTTCAGTGAGTGACCGTAATTACAATTTTATTTTTAAAATATAAAGACTCTTATAATATTTTTAATCAGTTTTTTGCTTCTAAAAATTATATTATTCTATTATTATTCAATAATTATAACTATTGAACTTCTCTTAAATTTTTATAAATTCAAATTTCTGAATGTTCAAATAAACTATATTTATTTATTTCTTGAGCAAATTTAATGTTTATTACTTATTAAGTAAATAATTAATTATTACTGTTTATTATTTTCAAAAATTCTAATAAAATTGTTCAGAAGAATTAAATTATTTTCATAAATAATAGCATTCTTTGGAAGGATTCAATTATTTTTATAAATATAATAAAATTCTTTGCAGAAATTTAATTATTATCAATATAATTTCAATGAACTTGAAAAATTAAATTTTCAATTAACAATTATAAAGAGATAAGATTATTTTTAAAATATTGAAAAAATTAATTATTAACAAACGTGTATTAATTATTAAATTTTATTAAAAATATTATTGTCATTAATTATAGTAGAAATTATATTTTTATTAACTATCATTATAATTTTATTTATTTTCTTAAAAAAATAAATGGTGAAAAAGGCTTTTGTAATGTTAAGCTCTTTTTTAGTTGTAAAAAAAATAAAATTTAACTTTTATTTTTTCAAATTAAATTTACTGTTTTGTGATAATTTTAATTAAATGATAAACAAATGCCGCGTAAATGTCAGTTAATGCCTAATTGAAATTCGCTTAATTTGGTTCTCATTTGAAATAATTAATTTTCAATTTTCTTTATCTTTTGTTTTTATGTGTAAAGTGCGACAAAATCCTTTGTTCGAATTAAAAAACTCATTATATATGTAGTTATATATTGTATATATATTTTTTTTCAAAGCATGCGCATATTTTCTTAACAGTTTTGAATTGTAATATACTAGGCAATGAAATAATCTTTAAATTACAGGGATTAGTCAGTCTATATCAAACACATCTTTTATATCTGCGGCTTAATAAACCACAAAAAATAACGCGCAATGAATCATCTCACTTATAACAAAAGGGAAAATTAATAAATCATATCTCATTATACCGCACTTTTAGTGTGACTGGACTTAACTCGATAAATTACGGTTTGCTGTTTTTTTCTGCTTCTCTTTTTTTTAATATATATAGAATTTAATAGTAATTATTATCAATAACTGACGCATTAAACATAGTGAGAATACTTCTTTTTTATTTTACGCTGCATTTTATGAACGCATTGTATATATATAAAAAGAAATCAGTTTTCATCACATGAGGAAAAATTTTTATGTGAATAATTTTGTGGCAGAGAAAAAATTTTTATGACCCACTTTGTGAAATTAATATCTTTTAAATTTGCATTCTCTCTTTTAGTCTTTATTTTTAAATACATTTTTTTTATCGTTTAGTAAAAATATTTTCTTTTTATAATTTCGTTCAGATTATTTCATTTAATTTTTTTTAAATATTTTATTTTATATTTTATTATTTAGAATTTTATTTTTTTGGAGTAATTTTGTGAAATATTTTTTTTACCTTTTTTTTAATTGAGTTTCGAAATATTCTGTTAAGAATATTATTTTTATATTTTGTTTAGAATATTCTTTTTACATTTTGTTTAGAAAATTTTTTAGAATAATTTTTTCATAAATTTTGTTGAGAATATTCTTTTCGAATGTTTTATTTTATAATTTATTAAGAATATTTTTTTAAGAATATTGTATTTTATATTTTATTTACAATATTTTTTTAGAATATTGTATTTTATATTTTATTTAGAATATTTTTTTTAGAATTTCCCATTTTATTTCTTGTTGAGAATATTATTTTTACATTTTGCATGGAATATTTTGTTTTAGAATAGTTTTTCTTCAAAAATTGTGTTTAGAATATTTCTTTAGAATAGTTTTTTTTTATTTTTTCACTTTTTATTTATTTAAAAAATCAGTTTTCGAAATAGTTTTTTAGGATAATTTTTTTGAAATATTTTTTTTACCTTTTTTTAGAATTGTTTTTCGAAATATTCTCTGTTTAGAATATGCTTTTTACATTTTGTTGAGAAAATTTTTTAGAATAATTTTTTCATAAATTTTGTTTAGAATATTTCTTCAAAATAGTTTTGTTTGTTTGTTCGCTTTTTTATTTATTTAAAAAATCAGTTTTTGAAATATTTTTTAGCATAATTTTTTTGAAATATTTTTTAAACCTTTTTTTAGAATTGTGTTTCCAAATATTCTGTTTAAAATATTCTTTTTGCATTTTGTTTAGAATATTTTTTAGAATAATTTTTTCATAAATTTTGTTAAGAATATTTTTTTAGAATATTTTATTTTATAATTTATAAGGAATTTTTTTTAGAATATTGTATTTTATATTTTATTTAGAATATTTTTCTATAATTTTCCAGTTTATTTTTTGTTAAGAATATTATTTTTACATTTCGCATGAAATATTTTGTTTTAAAATAGTTTTTCTTCGCAAATGTCTAGAATATATCTTTAAAATAGTTTTGTTTATTTGTTCGCTTTTTTATTTATTTAAAAAATCTGTTTTTGAAACAGTTTTTTAGGATAATTTTTTTGAAATATTTTTTAAACCTTTTTTTAGAATTGTGTTTCAAAATATTCTGTTTAAAATATTCTTTTTGCATTTTGTTTAGAATATTTTTTAGAATAATTTTTTCATAAATTTTGTTAAGGATATTTTTTTAGAATATTTTTCTAAAATTTTCCATTTCATTTTTTGTTAAGAATATTATTTTTACATTTCGCATGGAATATTTTGATTTAAAATAGTTTTTCTTCATAAATTTTGTTGAGAATATTTCTTCAAAATAGTTTTTTTTTATTTTTTCACTTTTTATTTATTTAAAAAGTCAGTTTTTGAAACAGTTTTTTAAAATAATTTTTTTGAAATATTTTGTTTAGAAAATTTTTTAAAATATTTTTATCTCTCTGACTGAATTTATGAATTGTCGTAAACTAATTCAACTTAATAACAATTTCTATTAATTCTTGGAGTGGAATTTCTAGTACTAAAAATTTTATAGTTAAAATATTTTGACTGAATTTTAGTAAAAGTGACTAACTGCTTCTAGAAATTTTAACTGTGTAATTTTAATTATTCGCCTTGTTTCGAATTCAGATTTAGAGAGTTGAAATATTCTTCTAAGTCTTTTAAAATAATTAAGTACGTAGAAATAAATAATAAAAAAAAATAAAAACGAGTATAAATAATTTTTCAAATATTAAAATCGCAAGAGTGATTCTTCAATTAATTTCTCTAATTTTACAAAATTTTTCTCGTAGAGAAAGTGGAATAAAAATGTATAAAAGAGAATTATTGAAATAGGGGAGTTTAATGTGAGCGGGTCAAATAAAAAAGAAGAAAAAAAAATGAAATAATAGTCTTTCGGTATATATATATATATATATATATATATATATATATATATATATATATATATATATTTCATATCGCGGGCGTTTATTGTGTATCGAACTCGCGAATGAAAGTTTATAAAAGATGAAATTAAATTCATAAAGCATTTATATTTATATGCATACATATATATGTGTGTATTTATTGTAAGGAAGCTTTCGTTTTCCTATACTTTGAATGCTTATAAAGATAAAGCGAACTAACAACTTTAGTTCACTATACACATAAAGTACGTCAGATCAGATCAAACGACTTCCTGCAATGCACAACTGGGGATCAAGCTCTCAGTACAAAAAGAATTAAGTAATATACGTTGAACGATAGGAAAATGAGCCAATATGATTTATTATTCTATTTGTGCTCAATGAACCACGTGCATTAAAAAATTCACGCTCAAAATTGACCAATCAAATGCGAAAAATTTTATATTTTATTTCGGCACATAAATTCCCTATAGAAAGATTTTGTTGCAAAAGAATTATATTCTCCGAAGGAATTTCAAATAAGGCCATTATTTTTTCTTTTATTGTTACAAGAGAATCGGGACATTATACTTGTGTGTGAAATTGAGTAATTCAATTAGGAAAAGCACAATTGAAGTTGTAGAAAATATTTAACTTTTTAGAAGTAATAAATTTTGGTAATAAAGTACAATGAATATGTGTTTCAAATAAAAAACATATTTTTATCGAACTACTGTAATTTTTTATTACAATAACTAAAATTTATTACAACTATTACAACTTAATAGTACACTGTAAAAAAAAATTTATTTGATTCAAATAACCGATTATTTGACTATTATCAAATAAATATTTACTTGAATTAAATAATTTTTATTTGAATCAAATAAATAGTATTTGCTTCAAATACTGAAATATTTTATTCAAATACAATTTATTTGATTTAGGTAAATATTTATTTGATAATAGTCAAATAATCGGTTATTTGAATCAAATAAATTTTTTTTCAGTGTAAATTTAACTAATCATCAGTCATTACTATTTAATTAATTTCACCAATTTTTTTTTTCTCTTTTTTTTTAATATAATTATATTATACTGTTCGGTTTTATAAATTGAAGTAAAAAATAAAAAAGAAAGTAAAACATTACTATTATTAAATCAGTGACTGACTGAATATTTAATAATTTTCCATTTTCGTGATAATTTCGCAAAAGCGAAAGTTTTTTGTAATAAATTTGACCCAATGATTTTATAGATTGATTAAAGATGTTGCCAAATTTTATTTCAAGAATATTATATCTAACGTTAAAGTTGAAAGAAGAAATTCGTTTTTTTTTCGGTAACTGATTATGTATCGAAGAAATATTAAATTTATAATCATAATATATGCACGAATCCTTGAAAATAAATGATACCCAATGGGCATATTAGATAACACGTATTTATTAATTTATGATCTCAGTTGATACTTTCATTCATTAGTTCGCATTTTAAGAAGAGGTACATTTTTTTTATCCGAAATGAACACGTGTTTATGTCCAAGAAATCATATTTTGCATATTTATAAATTTATTAGAACACTTTTTTTGAGAGTTAGAGATTTATATGTATAGTCGTGTATATATGTTGAAATTTATTTTGAAATTACAGAATTTCTTCCATATTTAGCTTACTGCGTATGTATAACTATTATTTTGTTTATATATCAACTCGTGCAGTAGTTGCGACTTGTTATAATGTTATTTGCAATTTTACCAACGACATTGGCATGATGATGAGTGTTCATTAAAAACGACAAGGCGTTCGTTCGCACATGACTGTTTGCGTTGGTCACAAATCTCGCGGTGTTATTGCAACATTGATAGTTCTTTTTTATTTTCTTTTTTCAATTTTAATCTTATTTTGTAATGATTATTAATCATACTTTTTCAGATTTGTTTTGTATGTGTATATTCAAGGTTTAATTAATTCGCATTTAGAAATTTGTTTCTATTATTTGGAAGATGGTAGAAAATTCATTTTTTTTATATTAGTCAAATGGTTTAATAAATCATTTAATTAACTAATTAGTCGTACTTCATCATAGTCAAGAGTGTATATATTTCATACTCCGAAAAGAAATTTATTTGACTGAAATAAACCGATTATTTTACAATAGCAAATATAATTATTTAATTCAGGTAAATATTTGTTTACCACAAGTAAATATTTGTTTACCACAAGTAAATATTTGTTTACCACAAGTAAATATTTGTTTACCACAAGTAAATATTTGTTTACCACAAGTAAATATTTGTTTATCATAAGTAAATATTTGTTTATCAGAAGTAAATATTCATTAGCCTGAAGTAAGTATTTGTTTGATTAAATTAAATATTTATTTGATACACACGAAAAATCTTCACCTGAAACAACTACAAATTTCATTATATTATTATTTATTAGTTATCATTGTTAGTTATTGCAACGAGTACTTTTGCTATTTTAGCGAAATTTTTTTTCCGTGTATTAGACAAATAATCGGTTATATGAATTAAATAATTTTTTTTCATTGTATTTAAAGAGTATATGCACTTAATAAAATTAGAGAACGCGTTACCTAATAAATAAATAAAATAAGATTAAATAAATAAAAAAATGAAGTAGTTATATGAACTTTACAAAAGAAAATTAAAAAATAAATTGAGGGAAAAAATTTATAAATATTAAAAATGTGACGCTCTTCTAAGACAAGTATCTAAGCAGCAAAATATTTGAGGTTATGTTTATAATTTTTCCAGTAAAAATACAGAACTAGAATAAATTTTTGTTACAAATTTTTTACCTTCGAGTCTTCATTGAATTTAAAATATTCAATAAAAACTGGTTAAAAATTTTATAGTATTAAACACAACTTTCAATTAAAACAAATCTAAAATAAACATAACCTACAATTCATTTGCATGACTAAAACGAATAGAAAAAATAATAGAATGTTGTAGTAAAAAAGCAAAATAAATAATAGAAAAAATATAGATCATAAAATAATTTTAAAAAATAGAAAAAACAGTGTGTCTATTAACTGGAAAACCAGGAATTTTTCCCAAAAATTAAAAAATATTTTATTGTTTTAATTTGTTTTTAAAAAATTACTTTTTATTTCAATTTTTATAGATTTTTATACTGTTGTCTAACTTTAAATTAGTTAAAAATAATTAATTTGATGGTAAAAAGTCAGGCCCCAATTCAAAACATGTTATGTAAATAAATTTAAAAAATTATGGAATTAATAGAAATATTGTGAAATTCGACTAAAAATATGTAATTAAATTTGTTAAAGAATTTTATTAGAAACTTTTTAACAAATAGAATTTTCAAAGTGTTGTCATTTAATAATTAATTAATAATTGGATTTTATAGGGTCACGTTCTAATGTATTCATGTTTCTTAATTAATAATTAAAATTTTTATTAGTTAATTTAAAAACACGATATACACAAAATGTTATGTTTTTGTGTTATAAATTTTTTCAAATTTTTTTAATAAAATTGAATTTTTGCAAAGTTTTTTAATAAAATTGAATTTTTGCAAAGTTTTTTGTTGAAATACATATTGTTATTTTTTTTTAATTAGTTTTGAATTTTTTAAAAAATAAGATTTTTAAAAATTTTCAAATCTATTATTTAAAGATAATTGAATTTTTCTAAACAAATAAATGAAAATTTTTGAAATAATTGAAATTTCTTAACATTTTTTTGAAAAATAATTTTAATTCTTTTAAAGAAGTTTATTTAAAGTTTTCGAAAATAATCAAGGGAAGCTAGTGACTGTAATTATAATTTTTTTTTTAATATAAAGTCCTTCTTAAAGTTTTAAATAAATTTTTTCCTTCTAACAATTATATTATTCTATTAATATTCAAGAATTATAATTATTGAACTTCTCTTAAATTTTTATAAATTCAAATTTCTGAATGTTCAAATAAACTATATTTATTTATTTCTTGAGCAAATTTAATGTTTATTAGTTATTAAGTAAATAATTAATTATTACTGCTTATTATTTGCAACAATTTTAATAAAGTTCTTCAGGAGAATTAAATTATTTTCGTAAAAATTATAACATTCTTTGAAAGGATTCAATGATTTTTATAAATAGTAAAATTCTTTGCAGAAATTTAATTATTATCAATATAATTTCAATGAAGATGAAAAATTGAATTTTTAATTACAATTATAAAGAGGCAAGATTATTTTAAAAAAATTAAAAGAATTATTTTCCATAATTTCAATTAAAATTATTAAAAGAAACATTATTTAAAATAAATTTAAAGATTTATTTATGCTCGATATCAAATTTAAATTTTATGAGAAAAGAAAACCGGGAAAAAATTGTGACATATTCGGAAAATAACCGAGAATTTTGTTGAACGAAAATAGTAGACACCCGGAAAAAATAATGCAAAAAATAAATAATAAATAAAATTAAAGAAAATAAAGTAAAAGTAAATAAAATAAAGATAAAGTATGTAAAGTGAAGTAAGTACAGTGAAGAATAAAAATAAATTAAAAAGTCTAAAAATAGAATAAAAATAAACAAAAATAAAAATAAATAAATATATCTAAAAATAAAAATAAGTGGAAATAATAGAGAAATAAGCATTAGAAAAAAAGAAGTTTATAAATAGTAAACAGAATTGGCTGCAAATTTGCAAAGATAGACAATCTTAAATTTTACTTATTATTTTTTTTCCTTTTTTTCTTTGCTATACTGGACATTCGCGACAGGATATAAAGATCGCAATCCATACTATTTTGTCAAAGCAAATGAAATTATACACATATTTCTATAATGATAACTCTAGTAATTTTGTAATTTCCTTTTCGCTGTATTAGAGAGTTTCAAAATCCTTTCCTTATTTATATTGCGTTTATCGATCTTTATGCACTTACAATTAGGACATACAGAGAAATGACAATATGATAATTTATTTTTCCAAGAATAAGATAATTTCATAATTTACGCAATTAAATTTTTTTCAGTTGATTTTAAATTTCGTGCAAGAACCATTACTTATTGATTTATTTGTGCATTTATTATTCTTTCAATGGAAAAATTTTAATTTTATTTCGATCATTATTTATTTAATTATCAGTTGATTGGTTTATAAATTTATTATTTACTTATTTATAAATTTATTTACTTATTTATTTATTTATATTTACTTATTTATTTATTTATGAATTTCATTACTTATTTATTTACTTATTTATTTATGAATTTATTTACTTATTTATTTATTTGTTTATTTATAAAATTATTTACTTGTTTATTTACAATTTTATCTACTTATTTAAATTTATTTTCAAAGTGAGCGGGCTTTTGAAGAGAAAAGAATTCAAAACATTTTTTTCATCAAGCTCTCACGGGTAATTTTGATATATTCGAATTATAGGTTTTCATTAAAATTTTTTCATTAATCGCAATGCCCACCCACTTAACAAATGTGCGCTCTATGTACACAAATTACAGTGTTAAAAGAGGAAGACAAAACTTTTCTCTTTTAATCGACGAATTACGTGGGATGGTGCACGGATCTAAATAGAAATTTTCATTTCCTCGCTGTTACATATTATTTCCTTTTGTACTTTTTCTATTTGAAGAAGTGTAATTAGAAAATGAATTTTGATTGTCAGCAAAAGGTCACAAACGATTTTTTTTAAGTTTTTCACGTTGAAATGATAGACTTTTTTTATTTATACTTTGTTCAAATTTTGAATTTTTTTGCAAATCATATTTTTCTAAATTAAAACAGAAATTAATTTCATTAATTATTTAATAGTTTAATAAGTTAGTTTCATTTTTTGAATAATAATTTTTCTTTTCTTTTTGTTTCAGGTGAGTTTCATACGATTTTTTTCCTGACTTGTTTAGTTCGTAAGTAAATATATACTGAATAAAATATAAAGATTTCTTTATATATATTGTTGTGAAGTATAAGAAAAATTTTATACTCAAATTCAGAAGTCCGTTTTTTGAAATGAATTTTATTTTTAGAAATGAAAATCCTCTTTTTCACCTAATTAAAAAAAATCCGTTATCCTTCATATTTAAACCATTTTTTAATATTAAATATTTAAACTTAGATTAATTATTATTTAAATATTGAATATTTCAATATTGAATATTTCAATATTGAATATTTCAATATTAAATATTTCAATATTAAGTATTTCAATATTAAATATTTAATTTAAAAAAGTTTCAAACTTTAGGAAAAAATTTTCACTATTTCATAAATTAACAGTGTTTTATATGAATCATCAAATTCGTTCAGCTCACCAAATGAGATGATTTTTCTAGTGTTTACAAATTATTAAAATGTTTACATAAAATATTTGTGTAAAAAAAACTAAAAGTCGAAACTTAGAAAAGGAATAAATTAGAAAGCATCTTGGAATAAAATTGGCACCTTTTTTTACAAACGTGGACACACGTGTTCCTTAATATTTATTTGAACCACGAGATCGTTTCCACTTGTAAACAAATTAAAATTTCAATGTTTTGAAAAAGTATTTTGCTTTCAGAATTTAATTTAATGTATTTGAAATTATTATTAATTTATTTTTAATTACTTTGAATTTTCTTTAATTCTCCATTCTTCGATTAAATAAATAGTTTTTCTATGGTTTTTTTAGTTTTCATTTAAAATTAATTTCAATTAATTGAAGAAATTTTTACTCCTGAATCAATAAATTTGATTTGATTTAAATAAGCAAAACGTCAGGTACTAACTGAAATTAATTAAAATTTGAACTGATTTAAGTTTAGAATTTTTCGCGGAGATAATTTAAAATAGGTCACAGAAATTAATTTCGGTGCTGTAATTTTTTTTTTTACTTTGTATTGATCCATTTTTTTTTTTTTAAGAATAGCATTACACTAGCGAAATGACCTTGATTTGTGTTAGCAAGAGTAACATTTGTTGAGGCCCATTATAAAACATCGCACCTTTTGTTATTCAAAAAGCATATAAATTCATCGTCACGAATACGTTTAACCCGTATTGGACTCATCGCCATTCAAGAAACAAAAGCCATGAGTGAGAGAGACGTTCTTCACTTTTATGATACATAAACTTTCCTTCCAATCAATTTGAGATCACTCATTGAGGTCTTATCCTTGATGATAACTTTTGCAGGTTTTTCCTCAAGGAAAATCATTTAATTCTTTATAAATACAAGTTTTTGCAAAAGGAAGGACAAAACTATCAATAGAGAGAATGTAGTAAAAAAAAAAGAATTTCTATTCTAGGAAGTATGACAAAATTTCTTCATCTTAGATTTAATTTTTATCTTGAGCGTGGAGAAAAATTTGTTTGATTTAAATAACCGCGATTACTTGACTATTATCAATGTGAATTCTTACAATTAATTTTTAAAAAGTATTTTAAAACAATTTTTGAATAATAGTTTTTTGATAATAGTTTTATAATTTTGAACAATTTCCAAACAATTAAAATTTAATGAAATCTTTTAAAAATAATTAAATTTCTGAACACTACATAAATGAAAATGATGAAATTTTGGAAGAATTTTGGAAGAACAGGACCAGAATTTCTCAAAAATTTTATAAGCCTAGACAGTAAATTCTGAATCTTAAATAATTATTACAGAACAATTCTTAAAATTAGGTTTTAAAAAAATTCGAATGTATTTTTTTCGAAAAAAATCGTTTTACTTAAAAGAATTTTTGTATAATTTAATAAATCTAATGTGTTTTTTGATGACTTTTAATTAAAAATTTTGAACATGTTTTCTTTTTCTCCAAAATGTTAAAAATAATTCTAAAATGTCATTACATTTGGAAATGTGCAATTAAAAATATTAAAAATATTTAAACTTTTGAAAATTAGAAGCTAATTTTAATTTTTAAATTTCCGTTTAAAAATTTTTCATTAAAATTTTTGATAATTCAATTATTTTCAAAATCTACAATTAAAAATTTTTCTAGAGTTCATTTTCAAAAATTGTAACAAAATACTTGAAATAAATAAATTATTTTTAATAAAAATCAAATCAAATTACACTTTTTTTAGAAAGTAAAAATTGTTGTATTTTGTTACAATGTTTGGAAACATAAAAATAAAATCGAAAAAGTGTCAATTTTCGAAAATAATTGAATTTCTTAAAAGAATTTTTGTATAATTTAAAAAATCTAATGAATCTTTTGATAAATTTTAATAAAAATTTTTGAACATGATTTCTTTTTGTCAAAATGTTGAAAATCATTCGAAAATGTTATTTTTAAAAGTATGTAATTAAAAATATTGAAAATATTTCAATTTAATAAAATTAGAAGCTAATTTTCATTTTAAAATTTACCTTTAAAGATTCTTAATTAAAATTTTTGATAATCCAATTATATTCAAAATTTTCAATTCATATTCTTGAAAAGTTGTTTTTCAAAAATTATAACAAAATACTTGAAATAAATAAATTGCTTTTAATTAAATTTTACAAAATTGTAACTATTGGAAAACAATTTTTAGAAGATTTGTTTATATTTATTTTTCGCATTTCAAAAATCAAATCAATTTGCACTTTTTTTACTAAAAATTGTGGAATTTTGTTGCAACGTTCGGAAATAAAATCGTAAAAGTGACAATTTTCGATAATAATTGTATTTCTTAAAAAAATTTTGTATAATTTAAAAAATCTAATAAATTTTAAAAAAATTTTTAATTAAAAATTTTTAAAATGATTTCTTTTTCTCAAAAATTATTGAATTAATAATAATTGACTTCATGGTGAAAATAATTATAAAATGTTATTATTTTTGGAAGTATGTAATTAAGAATATTAAAAAATATTGAATTTAAAAAAAATGAGAAGATAATTTTCATTTTTAAATGTTACCTTTAAAGATTTTTCATTAAAATTTTTGATAATCACACAAAAAAATATGTGTTAAATTTGTTGCGTGTAGTTTTCAAGATGGTGTTATTTTAACAGCCATTAAAAATATGCATTAATTTTAACACACTCATGGCGTTATTTTAACACAAAATGTAGGTTAAAATCACATCGTATGGGTTAAAAATGTTGCGTGTTGTTTTAACACTACTTTTAGTGTTAAAACAACACTTCTTTTTTTCTGTGATCTTATTATTTTCAAAATTTGCAATTAAAATTATTGAAAAAATGATTTTCAAAAATTGTAAAAAACTGAAATAATATGTTTCAAGTATTTTGTTACAATTTTGGAAAATCATAACTTTAATTATTATTTAATTATTTTTAATTAAATTTTACAGAATTTTAACTATTGAAAAACAATATTTTTGAAATATTTGTTTATAGTTATTTTTCACCATTTAAAAATCAAATCAAATTGTACTTTTTTTACTAAAAATTGTGGTCTTTTGTTGCAGTGTTTGGAAGTAAAGTCGAAAAAGTAGCAATTTTTGAAAATTAGTCGAAAAAATCTCAATTATTCTTAATTTCCCTGATAAAAAATTTCTTCTTTCATGACATTTACTTGCCTTAACTGACAAAAATTTTCTTTTAATGTATCATGAAAATTTTATCATTTATCACCTGGAAATTCAGGATTTTCATAAAGAGAAATTTGTAGAAACCCTGATTAACTATTATCAATATTTATACTTGATTCAGACAATTTTTATTTGAATAAATTAAATTGTTCCCATATTTTTTTTAAATACCGAAAACAAAATAATTGAAAATTATTTTTGTATTTCATTTAAGTATAATTTTTTCTCAGTCAATATTTTTTTAATATTATTTACAATATAGTGTATTAAGAAGGGAAATATTTTTTACGAAAAATTATCTTCACCTTCTTTCTTCATTTATATGGGAAATTTGTATCGTGCGTCAGATATTTTCGTTTTTGTTTGATTATATTTGATGTGTCAACTTCATTTGCATAGGTATTTTTCAATTATATAACTTCTTATATTAAATTTACTTTCTATAGTTGCTTTTTTGCAACGAATAGAAAGAGGGGCCCGGGTAAATATTATGTAAAATCTTCGGTCCTCCCAAACTCCTCGAAATATTATTTCGACAATAGTGAGAAAACTGGGAAAAATTGAATAATGTAGAGAGAGAGAAAAAAAGTTTTGTTTGGAGAATAAACAAAAAGAGATAGAAAAAATAGTTGGAAACATTTTTTTAAATAAATAAATTTGTAAAAAAAATGATTTTAATTAATAATTATTTTTTATTTTATTTTTAATTATTATTATTTATTAACAATTAATATAGTTTCGATTAATTTGTAGAAGCTAGTTACAAAAAATAATTATTAATTAAATTCATTTTTTTACAACTCTAAGTAGAATTTAAATTTGCAATGCAATTGAAGTTTGATTTATTACTATTAATTTGGTAATTATTAAATTACCAACTGGTAATTCTTAAATCTTCTTTTTATTAAAAAAAATTTTAACTATTTTATTTTTAAAATTTTTACTGATTCAATTCTTTATTTATTATATAATTACCAACTGGTAATTCTTAAATTGCCAAATTAATAGTAATAAATCAAAATAATTACCAATTGGTAATTATTAAATTACCAAATTAAAAGTAGGGGAGACCGGGGCGTAATGGCTAAGGGGCGTAATGGATAATTGTAATTTATTAAAAATTGGTAAATCGAAATAATTTAGTTCTATAGACAAGTTATTGTACTTGGTATACTGCAACTTTGTACGAAGTTTCAATAATAATTGTTCACTATTGTAAGAAATATAGTAGAAAAACTTTTTTTGACATACGAAAGTAACTTTTCAAAATTTTCATTTTTTCGTTCTCATTTTTTCAAAAATAGCTTTAAAAATAAAAATCAAATTGGGTTTTGAGCTTGATACATTTGTTTTTAAGGGCCAATTGGAGATTTTTAATTTACACTTTCTGTATTGATAGAAAATTACAAAATATTGGCCAAGTACCCCTGGGGCGTAATGGCTAGTTTTTCCCGGGGCGCGATGGATAATGCAGCGTAGGTTCGTTTTCGCGGTTACTTGTTACTTAGTTGCAGTATGTTCGTGTGTTTATCAACTTATTTATTTGTTTTGATCTAAAATCGATAAATAGTAGATTTTAAACGATTGAAATGAGAAATTACAAACCAAAAAAACAGCGTTTCAGGAGAAGAGTGGGTTCAGTGCACATCGTGTCAGCTTTGGGCCCACGACGCTTGTGCTGACGATAACCGATTTTTTATCTGTGATTATTGTAAAAGCAAATAATTTTGCTAGTTTACTAGACAAGAAAAGTATTTCGAAAATTCTTATTTAATTGTTATCATTTTATAAATTAAAATAAATTTACCATACAGTTACTTACTTTTTTAAAGATTACTAAAAAAGTTAAACTTCAGATTTGTAATTTTGTAATATTAATTTTAATAAAAAAACCGAAGAATATGTCTTTACACTGAAAGAAATTTTCCGACATTACTGCCATAATTATGGCTGATTCTGCCAGAATGAATCACTGTATTATAATGAAATACAACTGCCAAAACAGTTTGGTTAATCCAGCCATACGAATGACAGAAACAGAGGACAGTAAGTGTGAATCATCCTTCACATGTCTAACATAACCTCACTTATGTGCTAATCTGACAGATTGTATGACTACTTCAACCAAAATCCTTAACCAGAAGTTTATGGATGAATTCTCGAAAGTATTTCTTTCAGTGTAGAAAATAATTGTAGTTATATTTTTTGATCTTATCTTCTATACAATAATTATATTTACAATATTTTTTACATAAAATTTAATTCACAAACCTTAATTTACAATATATAATAAAATTTGAGGCCGTAAATATTAATTTTCACTCATTATTCATTACGCCCCGGGAGTTATCCATTACGCCCCGGCCTGGGGCGTTTTGGATAGCTTTGCATTGCTCCAGAAAAATTATTGTAGAAAAAAAAGTAAGAGTCATATCGGGATGTTTTTTTTTTAAAAGAAAGCTGAGATACCAGAGTAACTTTTCCAGAAGAAAAACATTTAATTAAAACAAAAATGGCCGAGAAAAAGCACAAAGAGTGAAAAGTTAGCCATTACGCCCCGGTCTCCCCTAATAAATCAAACTTCAATTGCATTGCAAATTTAAATTCTACTAGTCGAATAGTAATTCCTAATTATTAATTAATTCAGATTTATTCGTTTCAATGCGCAGTCAAATAAATATAGGAAAAATAAAAACTTGAACAACAAAAAAATGTACTTTTCTATACCAAAAGAAAATTTTCGAAAGTAGTTGCAAGAAAGTAAATATTGAATGAAAATTATTGAAGCTTTATCAATATAGGTCTAGTAACTAAATTTATTGTCTGTTAAGTGAACGTTAATTAAAAGAGAGAAAAATGTATTCCATACTGTAAATTAGTAAAGTGTCTATAAAAAGAAATAAATTTTGTATGTTTGTTCACCATTTGACTGTATAGACTTGTGTACTAAATAAAAGAAAATCTTCTTTTATGTCAAAGATCAATTCTAGCACACAACATATGTTGTATCTTAAGGACATGCAGAGAAAGCCCATAAAATCGATTGACTATCTCAGATAGACAGCAACTTTCATTGTATATCATGCTGTGACCGTGGAATAATTAGAAACTGCATTTCACATTGTTTACATATATACAATGCCCAAAAATTAATCCTCTTATTGTTTTCGCCAGTACATTATCATAATTGCCTTCCATTATCTTCATTTCTTTTTTATTTACTTCTTTTCAAAATCTTTTTAAAAAAAAAAATTTATTACTTCTGTTTCCACTACAGTACAAAATATTATTAAAATTATGATTAACAATTAAATTTTATTTTTTTATTACGAATCTCGTTTGCCTGATCTACTCCCTGAATTTGAATCAGTTAAAAATCGTGGTTTTAACTAACAATCAGTGCCTGTCTTTTTCCTTCTGAATAACAGTAAAAAATAACTGATTCTCAGTAAAAAACTAAAAAATAACTGACAAGTTTTGAAATTCTCTTTAATGTTTAGGTAAATTTCCTAATGAAAATATACGAAAAGTTCTGAGAAATGGGAAAAATTTTCATGTAAGTTCAAATTATTTAAACAAAAATTAAATTAAACTTTTTCATCAAAATTAATTCCCTTAAATTACTGTCAGTTAAAAGTATAGAAAATTCTTGAACAAGTAATAAGTTAATAATAATAATCTAGTAATAAATAATAAATGATAAATAATAAATAAGTAATAATAACTTAATAAACTTCTTTAAATTTTTTCAATAATAAATTTCTTAATATTTTGATTAGAAACCTTTTCAAAATTCTTTAATTATTTAAATTCAAAAGAACATAATTTATTGAAAAATAATATGTATTTTAAAATTTAATTCTTATGAAGAATATTGTCAACAAATTTTTAAATAATTTGATTCTTTTGAGGAATTTAAATAAATTTTTTAAGAACAATTACTTTTTTGAGGAATTCGACTAAAATTGTCCTAAAAATAATTAAAATTCTCCGATGAACTTTATTATTTATGAAAGTAATTGAATTTCTAAAAAATTATTACTCATAAAAATAATTTAATTAGTAAAAAAATTTATTTTTTATGAAATTAATTGAATTATTGAACAAGATTGTACAAAAAATTGATTAGGGTACAGTTTTTCTAAAACGTATTTTCCAATTTTTTATTTTCTATAAAAATATTTTTTCTAATAAAGGTGAATTTCTAAAAAACTTTTTTTTCTAATGATGGTGATTTTCTAATTTTCTTTCTTTTAATAAAAATTATTTTCTAAAAATTTCTTTTTAAAAAAGGAAAATTAAATAAGGGAAATTTTAAAAAATTCATTCAATAACAATATTTAATTTCTAAAATAACAATTAATAGGTATGTGATTAAAAAATGAAGTTTATAAAAATTTTTTAATTTAAAAAAAAATACTTGGAATTTTGTTGAAACAATTGTTGAAGAACAGAAAATATGAGAAATGGTTTATATTTTTTTAATTTTAGTTTTCTTCGACAGTTTTTTAACTTTTATCAAAAATTTTAGGAATATAAATATTTGAAATCATAACTTTTTAGAAAAAAATTTCTTTAGAAATCAAAACCCATTAGAAAAAACTTTTTATAGAAATTAAAACTCATTAGAAAAACTTTTTTTTAGAAATTAGATTTCATTAGAAATCACTTTTTTATGCCAAAAGGATTAGAAAATATTTTTTAGAAAAAGTGACAACCTACCAAGAAAATTTGTTATTAATTGAATTTCTATGCAATTTTGTACTATTTATGACAATAATTTGTCAATTTTTTAGTATAATTTTTATAAAAAAAATTGAATTCTTTTAGGAAATTCATTAAAAAAGTAGAAATTGAAAATCATTAAAATAAGAAAATTTGTTTTAAATAATTGTATTTTGGAGAAGAATTTTGTTATTTATAAAGATAATTGTGATTTTGACGAGAATTTTTCTTCAATTTTAACATAATTGAACTCTTTTAAGAAGAATTTTATTACTTTTGAACAAAATTGAATTTCTGCAATCGTTTGTAACTTCTCTAAAATTCAGTTCGTTAAAATTTTATAAACAAAATTATTCTTTTGATCCATTGTTTTTAATAATTACTTAAATATGTATCGACACATTTGACTAATTTCGAGAAGAATTTCAATTATTAACAAAAGTGTTCGTAAAAATTTAATTACTATTTAAAAATTTTATTTTAGAAAAATTAATAAAATTTTTATCATGAATTCAATTATTGTTAACACAATATTAATAGTTTTTTGAAAATAATTTAATTATTTAAAACAATTTTTAATAAAATTTTTTGCAGAATTTCAATACAATTTTCAATACAATTTAATATTTTTCGAAAGAATTCAATTGTTTTTAAAGATTTTAATTAAATTCTTCGAAGGAGTTCCATTATTCTCAAAACTCTTGATAACGTTTTTTATGAAAGTTCAATTATATTTGAAATCATTGAGATTCAAATTTCTCGAAAGAACATAATTATTTTCAAAAATTTTAGTTGAAATTCTTCGAAATAATTGAGCTATTTTCATAAATATAGTAAAATTCTTCTTTTGAATTAAATTGTTATTTTTATAAATAATAAAATTTAAGAAGTAAATTAGTTCAAATTGAAAATTATAAGAGTACATAAATTATAGCTTTTGTTTATACAAAAATATTATCTTTTAAAGACAAAACCATACGGAGAAAAGTATTTTTTGTATTAAAAGTATAAAAAAAAAATTACTGGAAAAAAGTATTGTTACGTTGAAAAAAAGATTGTTAAGACAGAACTAACAAATTTTTGTTGTTGTCCTAATAATTTAAATTTTTTCTAATGACGATAAATCTGTTCAGGTAACAAAAAATTTATCTTTAAAATTATTTTTATTATTTATTATTTTATTATTAATTTAAATAAATTTATTTTTTTATTTTGTAGGAAAAAAAATTGTTAGTTCTATATTAGCAATTCTTTTTTCTCCGTGAACGTAAAATAAAATATCTTTTTAATTTTTCTTGCTGAATAGCATCTCAAGTCCAAATTATTAAAAATTCTAACTAGAACCAAAGGGACAGAAAATTTTTAAAAATCCATTTTTAAATTCTGTTTTGATTAATAGAACAATATTGAACGGACAAAAATCATTATTAGAGTTAAATTGCAAGAATCATTCGAAAAAATTATAGTCATGGTATAATTATTAAAGAAAAGTCTCTCGCTTGAAATGATTGGTGATGAGGGAGAGAAAATTGATGAAAAAAGGGTCTTCTCTTAATTTAAAAAAAAAAATTGTGCCCTCAAATATCAGAGAGCAGGTATAAAAAAAAATCTTTGAATTATATAAGACTTTGTCTGTCATCACTCACCTATCATTAGGAAGGGTGCGGCTAAATTGAGACCTATGAAATCCACCCCCAAGTAAATGCAGAATCCAAAGGCACCGGCGGTCGCTGCAATTGCCGAAAGATTTCCCAGGAAACCCAACCAAGGTTTGCTTCGAACCCAATCGGTCATCATGCAGGTGATTACGGAAAAAATGGCCATAAATAGAAAGGCACTGGTAAAATAAGGCACCACTGTTTTTGTATTCGCCTCCAATTCCAATTCCAATGATCTCGAGGCAAATCTCGCAACGCTGATGTGCTTGAAGATGTTTCCATTTTCCGCATTGCCAACAACCTCGAGGAATTTTTCTTCCCACGTTGAACCACTAAATGGATGTAAATGAGAGAACAAAAAGTATTTTTATTTTATTTTCGAATTTATTTCACGAAAGAAAATTGCTGAAGTAAATTTTAGTAATTTTTTTTAGTAAAACCTGAGAAACTTGGGAACCTAAAGTTCTGAACGTTCAAATGAACGAAATTTATTTCTTTCTTCTAAAAATTAAATTTTTATTGTAGTTATTTTACTTCACTATCAAAAAAAAAATTAATTACTGAGTTTGTAAACGTAAAATTTCAGTTTATAAATTTTTTTTAATTATAATTTATTTAAATATCTGCAATAAAAAATATTTTGTTCATTTGAACGTTCAAAACTTGGGAATCATAGAAATTTTCAGGTATTTTTATGTACTATAAATTAGGCTAAATTTTAAATAAGGTTTTTTTTCATTATTTAGGAAGAAAAATTTACTATTTCTGCTTAAGTGAAATAATATTTTTTTATGAACTTGAAGTCCACAACGTTTTTAAAAACGAAAAATCGAAAAAGAATTTTTAAAAAATTAAATTCATCTCTAATTTTCATGAGTCTTAATTTTTACGAAATTAATTGTCACTGAGGATACGATTATTAAAAAAAGAACATGATTTAGAATCAAAAATAAAAATACCCTACCATTATTTTTTGTTTTCGTTTTTAAAAACGTTGTGGACTTCAGCCTCATATTATTTTGGGGGAAATTTTCACAGGGTGAAGTAAGTTTTACTATTTTTTAAGTAAATTTTAGTAAAACGTTAGGAAATTTAATTATTTAAACATTAGTGAGAATTAACAGATTAGGGAAAATTTTTACTTCACTGAGAAAAAAAATTATTTGATTCAAACAAATTTTGCTTAAATTAAACTAAAAATATTTTTGCTATACAGTCAAACATATTTTAAGTTTAATTCAAATATATTTTCTTTTTCAGTTTAAGAGATTATATTTTGAAATCAAACATAAATTGTGATTGATTTTAAATTATCTATAGTTAACTTTTAAGTTTGATTGAAACATAAAATTTTTAAACATAATTTTTGTTTAAACCGTAACAGAAAATATGTTTAAATTAAATATAATTTTTCAAACAAATAATACTTTTGAATCAATGTTGTAGATATATTCTATATATTGACATTAAACTTACAAACTAATTTCAATTAAACAAAATCCCTTAAAATTATTTTTTTATTTAAATTAAGTATATAATGTTTTCTCAGTGAATTTCTTTACGCTCTTACATTTTCTTGCCACAGGTCAGGGAAAAATCAGGGAAAGTAAAAATGGTTAGAAAAAATTAACCCTTTGCCGTACATAAGCTTTCCCCACCTCAGAAAAAATCAGTTTGACAGTGGAATCACGTGGATAATATCAGGGCTGGAAATTAGTTTGATTTTGAGGTTATGTTTACATTGGTTATGTAGATTTGATAAAAGTCTTTAATAATCAAATATAGCTATGTTTAAAAAGTAATAAATTGCAAATACACTTCCACTTTATACAAAAAAACAGATTTTTAGGTGTTAAATATTATATTGAAATATAATTTATTTTAAAATATAAATGGATTCATTTTTTAATTAGGTACGTTCCTGCAAATTCAGAACACTTACATTCTCACACATAACTAATTTATCAACACAAGCATACCGCCTTTTCTCATTGGTTGTTCCCCCAGAAAAGACTCTAAACGACATTTCGTAACACAAGAACGGCAAAGGGTTAAGGGGATTTTTATTACGTTGGTAAAGTTCGCAACGTTTATGATCAAGGATTAAAAACAATAATTATTTTCCTACCGAAAAGAATAGCAATTTTTGTTCACAAATATTTTTTTTGTGAATCATTATTCAAGAAAATTTTTACTAGGGTAAACCAGACAGTAGTCGGCCACTTAAGAAAATCTTTTTAATGAATATTGTTTAAAAATTACAATTAAAATTTTTGGAAAATTTCTTTCATAAGTAATTGTTCCTAATGCTCCTACAAAACTAGAATACCAATAATGTTTACAAAAAAAAATTTCATATTCGTCAAAAAAATTCACAAAAAAATAGTTAGAATCCGACAGTAGTCGGCCACCTAAAAGCAATCTTTTTAATTAACGCTGTTTTAAAAGAGCAAATCATATTTTTTCGAATTCTTCTAATGTGATGTTGTTCCTTACGATCACACAAAACTATTAAACCAATCATGTTCATGAAAAAAAATTTTTTATTTGTAAAAAAAATTAGTAAATAAACAAGTAAGAATCCGACAGTAATCGGCCATCTAAACCGACAGTAATCGGCCACTTTTAAAAGCTTTCAAAAACCGTCAAAAAATTTTTTTTGTTCTATTAAAAAAGTTTACATTTGTTTACGATCATCTTAGAAATGATTAGTAACTTTGAACATATTTTTATCTCGTACAGTTTTATAGCTATTCAAACTTGAAAAGTGGCCGACTACTGTAGGGTGGCCGACTACTGTCTGGTTTACCCTATATCTCTTTACGAAAATTTGCTTAAAAATATTTTTTTTATTCAGAAATAGTTGTCTACAAAAACGTGAACTTTAACCAACATTTTTTTATTGAAGTACTGCAAATAATTATTCTTGAATTTCGAAAATGTTATAAATTGCATAAAATGTTATAAATGATTGCAGAAATTCAATTATTATCAAAAATAATAAAATTCTACGCAGAAATTCAATTATGTTAAAAAATTTTATAAAAATTCTCGTCAAAGTTTCAATTATTTCGTTATTTCAATTATTTGTAATAATAATTTAAAGCCATTTTACTTCTTTCAATTTTATTCTTTTCATTTTCAAAAATTTTAATAAAATTCTTTTCAAAATTTCAATTATCTTTTTAGATAATAAAATTCTTTCTGAAAATGCAATTTTTAATCAAATTTTATAATAAAATTTTTATCAAAATTCCAAATATATTCAAAAAGAAATTAAAAATTGTTAATTTTAATTTCTAGTATTTTAATAAAATTTTCTAAGGACAATTCAATTATTATTTTTAAAAAATTCTTTAAAACTCTGCGAAAACGTTTAATTACAATTTCCATAAATAATAAAAATTTCAAAAATTTACAGATTTTTTATAAACTTCTTGTCAATAATTCAATTATTTTCATAAATAATGAAAAAAAATGCAATTCTTTTGGTAGAATTCTTTATAAAAATTCAATTTTTTGAGAAACTATAATCTATTAATTCAATTATTTATTTTTGTATATTTAAATAAATAATTGAATTTTCGTTAAATTTTCTAATAAAACTTGATTTCAAAAAGAATTTTTTTTTTCGAAGAATTTTAATAAATTTTTTAAAAGTAATTACATGTTTCGAAGAATTTACTTGAAATTGTAAGAAACATAATTGTATTTCTGTGCAGAATTTTATTGTTTTTCATTGTAATTATTTTCTTGTAACGAATTTTATTAAATTTGTTTTAAATAATTAAAATCTTGTAACGAATTTTATTAAATTTCTTTTAAATAATTGAAATCCCATAACGAATTTTATAAAAATTTGTTTTAAATAATTAAAATCCCGTAAAGAATTTTATTATTCATGAAAATAATTGAATTTCTGCAACGATTTGTTAACATCTTTTTAAAATAATTGAATTCTTTTAAGAACCTTTATTAAAAATTGTAGATTTTAAAAATGATTAAATTTTAACAAAAAATTTTAAAAAATAATTCAATTTTTTGAGAAATTTATTCAAAATTGTATTAAAAAGAATTGAAATTCTATGAAGAATTTTATTTTTATGAAATTAATTCAATTCTTGCAACGCTGTTTATTAAAATTTTTTTAATAATTGAATTTTAAATATAATTTGAAATCCTCTGGAAAATTTGATAATTTATGAAGATAATGGAATTCTTACAACGAATTTAAGTAGTTGAATTAATGTAAAAAATGTTAGTACTTGTAAAAATAATTGATTTCCTGCAAAGAATTTTTCCACTTCATTTTATTAAAATAATTGAATTCTTTAAAAACTTTTATTAAAATATAGAAGATTTTGAAAATTTTTGAATTCCATCAAAGAAATTCGTTATTTTTTAACTGAACTCTCGTAAAAAAATCTTTTGAACATAATTTTATTTTTCGAGAAATTGATTTAAAATAGTATTAAAAATAACTGAAATCCTATGAAGAATTTTATTTTTATGAAATTAATTCAATTCTTGCGTCGCTTTTTATTAAAGTTTTTTTTTAAATAATTGAATTTTAAATATAATTGAAATACTCTGGAAAATTTGATAATTTATGAAGATAATGGATAATGAAGATAATAATCAATTCTTACAACGAATTGAAGTAATTGAATTGATTTGCAAATTTTTATTACTTGTACAAATAATTAATTTCCCGCAAAAAATTTTTCTACTACATTTTATTAAAATAATTGAATTCTTCAAAAACTTTTATTTTTAGAAATTCGTTATTTTGTAATTGAGTTCATGTAAAAAAAAATTTGAAAATAATTCTATTTTTCGAGATATTTGTTTAAAATAGTATTAAAAATAACTGAAATCCTATGAAGAATTTCTGACTTTTATTATAATTTTTGTAAATAATTAAATTTTTTAAAAACTTGATTTTTAAATTATAAGTTGTTGAATTTCATAAAGATTTGAATTTGAAATTTTTGAAAGTCTTACTTCTTATGGCATAATAATTATTAATTATTTATTTAAAGTTTACATTATTGAAGTTTTTTTGAATAATTTTACAATAAAAAAAAATTTTAAATAAGTGTAACAGAACATTTTTTTAGTATTTCATAATTTTTAGTGTGAATCAGAATATTCTTTAGAGTCAGGGGAAAAAATCGAAATTTTGTCTGTAAATCAGGGAAAAACGAAATTAAATTTTTGTGACAACCCAACTAAACTTTACTTTATCTAATGAAAATTGAAAATCCATAAACTTATTCATGAAAAATAATAATAATCCAGTAAAAGAAATTTTCATTTCGAAAATTTTATAAGAAAAAATAGAAATCTTAATATTAGATACATCATTTTGCATTTAAATAAATTTTATGCTGAATTTACTTTACGCAATGGATTTTACAAAAGAGCGCAGACTTTGAATGTACATAATAATAGATTAGCAAACGCTAAATTTCAGACTCATCTTAAAGTGAAAATCTCATTTTTTTTTTCTCTCTTATATTTTCTTCTCGGTGATTATTTTATTTGGAGAAAAAGAAATAATAATAATACTCACATTGCGTCCTGTCGTTTACTACCGGCAATGAGGAAGTACGCCAATTGCAACGACGGTACTGACGTAATTGTCAAATCTTTCGTTAGAACACTTCCTCCAAAATAAATTGGAAAAAGATGCGCGTCCCATGTAACCGGATTAAACATCAACGGAAATGTTAAATTCAATTCATGGTTCTCTACTTGTCTGGAAAAAAATAAAATTTCCACACTTATTTCCGCAATTCGCCGGAAGCTTTTATTTATATAATTATGTCGAATTTAATTTTTCAATATTAAATGAATGAATTAATTACTCTTAGTAATTAATATTTTTCTTAAATATTTAGTTGATAATGGTCAAGTAATCGTTTTCTTGAATCAAATAATAACTATCAAATAATAACTAAATAATAATAATAATAATAATAATAATAATAATAATAATTATAATTATAATTATAACTAAAAAAGTGAATACTAAAAAAGGTAAATTTAAATAATTCATTTTCTAATGTGTGAACTATCAATTTGGAAAAAAGTAACAAAAAAAAATTAATTAAACATTCAAAAACTTTATGACATAATTGAATGAAATAAAAAATTAAAATGTATAATTTCGTAACTTAAAATCGTAATTTAATTCAATAATTGAAAGACAACTCACGGGATAATGTGACGGAGATTTAAAATATCATTTTCGACGCATTTATTTTGCCATCGAGCACAAACTTTATCGAAGGTGTAATTTTCATCCTCAAATGTGATAGTTGCATTTCGAATAATTTGGTCAAGTAACTGTAATTCATCCCAAACTGCAGTTCGCAATAAATTTGGATCCCCATCTTTCGGCGTCACTATCACGTGACCAAATCGGCCTAAATTCAAAGTGAGAAAAGAAACATTCAACTTCAAGTTGTTTTTCATATAAAATTCGGTTGACAAAAATAATTTTGTCACTGCTCCAAAACAAAAAGAAAACAAAAACTTTACACTCAATTAGTAAATAAATTTTCCCTAAACTTTGTTTCTTTGGCAATTTTTCAACTATACAATATTTCTCGTTCCATTGTAATTATTTTTGTTTACATTTTTTTTTAAAACTAAACTCAATTATTTTTTTTTATTATCGAAATAAACATTGCAACGACAGTCAGTAGATGAATATGGCATTTAATGAAAAAAAGATAATAAATAAGAAACATTTTAAACCTATTTAATAAGTAAGTAATTGAAAAATCTGACGCGTTCGCAAAAAGGTGCCGAGAAGAAATTTTAGGTTATGTTAATAACCTTTGGATTGAAAATACAAAAAAAGAAACAATTATTACCAAAAATTATTCATTTTCAATTTTTTCTTATATCGGAAATATTCCTTAAAAACTGATTTTAAGTTTGTAAGATTAAAACGGAATTTTAAATCAAGAAAAATGTACGACAAACTTAATCTATAATTCGTTTGACTTTTCACATGCCACTCTTGGAAGCGTTTTGCAAGAATAAAAATAAAAACAAAGAATAAGGAATAAAAAATCAATTTTAATTTTATGACAGAAAGGAATTTAAATTTTTACCTGCTCGCGTAATGCGACCGAGATTGAAATTATGAGTATAATTGACATTGAAATATTGTTCAACAACAGCGCGTTCAATTTTTCCGGGACCATTTATTGGCGTAAAAAGATATTCGGGATCGATTTCGTATTCAATTCTTTGGTATCCTGTGAAACAAATGCAGGCGAGGAGAATGGGAACTATTATAAAATATCCTGGATGTTCACCAACAATATAGCCAAGTTTGTAGAAAGATCGATTTAAAAAGTTGTCCATAAAAGTTTTCGAGCACCCCATCTGAAACAAAAGAATTAAATAATGTTTACTTGCGAGTAAATAATTATTGGTTAAGCTATTAATTATTAATTATTAAATAATTTTTAATTATCATTATATTCCTGTAATCTGACTCCAGTTTAAAGTTAGTTGTTCTTGTTTGCTTTTTTTATTCCTATTTTTTTTATAAATCTTTTTTAAATAGAAATAATTTTCGTTAGAAATATTTTATATAATTCAATTTTTTCGAACAATTTTATTACAATTAAAAATTAATTTTTTTGTTCTTGTTTGCTTTTTTGTTTCCTATTTTTATTTTTATTTTTTTTTGATAAATTTTCTTTTTAAATAGAAATAATTTTCATCAGAAATGTTTTATATTGACTTCTTTTGAACAAATTTATTAAAATTTAAATTGGATTAAAAACAATTGAATTTCAGCAAAGAATTTTATTAGTTTTTAAAAGTAAGGAAACCCTTTTAAAGAATTAAAAATATATTTTTTTAAATATTGTATTTTTTTTAATCATGTTAAACGAAAATTTAGTAAAATAATTGGATTTTTCCGAAAAATGTTTTTAAAGATTTTAAAATAATCGTGTTTGTTATAATGATTGTAATTAAAAATTTGTTTATTAAATCTTTTTTTAATTTTTAGAAAATAATTGAATTCTTTACCATGATTTTATTAAAAATGTTTGAAACTATTTGAATTCTTTAGCGACATTTTACAAAAATTGTAATAAAAATAAATTAAATTCTTTTCAACAATTTTATTATAATTAAAAATTAATTTTTTTGTTCTTGTTTGCTTTTTTGTTTCCTATTTTTATTTATTTATTTTTTTTGATAAATTTTCTTTTTAAATAGAAATAATTTTCATCAGAAGTGTTTTATATTCAATTCTTTTGAACAACTGTATTAAAATTAAAAATTGGATTAAAAACAATTGAATTCCAGCAAAGAATTTTATTAGTTTTTAAAAATATGGAAACCCTTTTAAAGAATTAAAGACATTTTTTTAAATATATATTTTTTAATCATATTAAACGAAAATTTGGTAAATTAATTGGATTTTTCCGAAAAATGTCTTTGAAGATTTTTAAATCATCGTATTTCTTAATGATTGTAATTAAAAATTTGTTTATTAAATCTTATTACAATTTTTAGAAAATAATTGAATTCTTTATCAGCATTTCATTAAAAATGTTTGAAACTATTTGAATTCTTTAGAGAAATTGTACAAAAATATTGTAATAAAAATAAATTAAATTCTTGCGTAGAATTTTATTTCATTCTCAAAAAAAATAATTAGTTAATAACAGAATTTTTTAAAATTTCGAATCTGTTATTCAAAAATTGTAGTTTTTATTTAGAAAATAGCGCCTAATATTTACTAGTAAATAAATAAATGAAAATGTCACCTAATTATTTAATTTAAAAAAAATATTAGTTTATTAATTTTTAAAAAACATTAGTTTATTAATCTTTAAAAAAATATTAGTTTATTAATCTTTAAAAAAATATTAGTTTATTAATCTTTAAAAAAAATATTAATTTCTTAATTATTAATTAAACTAATAATTTTTGAATTATTTATTAAACTACTTTATTTTTTTATTTATTCTCCCTTGTACTAATTTTTGTCAATTTTTCCCATTTTCTTGTGTAAAATAATTTAAATTTTTCCACATAATTTTGTTATTTGTTGCTAAAAATATTTAACTTGTGTCATTGAAGTATTGATAAATTTATATCTCTGCGGGTCATTAAGTTCATTAAATGAAAATGAAAAATTGCATCTGTAGTGAACTAAAAATCTAAAAGTGCAATTATATATGAGAACAAAAGTTTTATATTATCAATTGGCGATAATTATACGCGTTTTTACACAATTTCAAGTATAATTAGAATATCATTTATTTATTTAACAATGATTTTATGTTTTTAATTGATGTTTTCATTATTCGATATTGTAAACTAAATTACATTTTAGTCAACTGATAGTGCATATAAATTTATTATCAACCTATTTAATATTTTTTATTTTTCATCACTATTTCCATTTCTTGTTTTTGGCTTTACTCTCATTTATTTATTGCCTTGAATGAAATTTTTGTTATTATTAAATATTATATTTATTATTATTATTATTATTATTATTATTATTATTATTATTATTATTAGAATATATATTATTTTCGATATTATTATTTTCTCCCTCGAAATCATTAGTTTATTAAATTATTTTATTTGTTTTTTTAAATATTTTATACACTTATTTTATTTTTATTATTTTTATTTTTGTTAATTCACTAGATTCAATAAATTAGTTTTTGTAGATTGTAATGTTTTTTGTGATTATAAATTTTTTTTATTTAATATTTTTTCTTGTTTTTTTATTTTAATGAATAAGGGGGTGAAAAATGCTTTTATGGATATTTTATTTAAAAATATTTATGTTTAAATCTAATATCCGTAAATGCTGAAATAAATTTCGAGAGGCATTGAAATTTAAAAATAAATTTATTTTATAATGTGAACTATTAAAAGTCCTTAATTATTAATCAGTTTGCTGATTCAACTTTTCCTTGGACGCTGAATTACTTTGTCCATATAAACAAATAAATAATATATTAACCTCGAGATGTTTAGGTTTACAATTAGTTCAACTAATTATCATAAATAATAGTGACACTAAAATATACTAGAATAAACGAAATAATAATTTACTGACTCTTTAATTATTATTATTATTTTATTAATATGTATTGCTAATTAATATCTAATAATTAATTAATAATCTAATTAGTTACTAATTAGGATGAGTAAAAAATAATATTATTAATATAATTATTAATTATTAGTAAAAAATAATATTATTAATATAATTATTAATTATTAGTAAAAAATAACATTATTAATGTAATTATTAATTATTAATTATTAATAAATATTAATATTAATATTCATAAATTAAAATGTTAAAAACCTACAGTTCATTCCGAAATGAAATTTCATTACTCTACCAATGTCACAATTATAATAAATAATACGAACACAATAAAAGTATTGTTCATTTTTTTATTGTTACTTTGTACCTTTCGCAGAATTAAAATTTTATTAATCAATAAAATGCTCAATGCTAAATATTGATAATAATTATTGTATTAAAAAGAAGAATAAAATATCTAGAAAGAATTTTTTGACAAAAACAGTTTCACTATATAATCGTGCACTAATTTTGCGATTATTCTCCTTTCGCAGTCTAACTGTACTTGAAAATATTGAATGTTTATGTTATCCAATTATAGGATAATTAAATGAAGTTTACAGTGTATACGATGATAATTGATTCAGTTTAATTTAGCTCGAGAAGATGTTTACCGCAGGTCTCACTTCGTAAAATGCATAAAATATTTCTTTTGAGAAAGAAAGGAATTTTCTGAACATTTTAATGCCGCGCGCGCGCAAAACTAAGCAATTAGCCTCAATCAGTTGAAATAAAGTTGCAATTAAAAGTGTTTTTAAGTCGAGAAAACAGAAGGTTCAGAAAATTCTTATCAGTCATCATCTCGTGAATTTCATTATTTGTTAATTCAATTTTTACAATGATTGTAATGTACAAGACACGTGCCTGTGGAAAAATTTCTTTTTTCTCCTCCAGTTTTCTTCTAATTTTCTTGGGTGGGAAACTTGTGGACATTCTTTTTCTTTTTCTTTTTCTTTTTCTTTTTCTTTTTCTTTTTCTTTTTCTTTTTCTTTTTCTTTTTCTTTTTCTTTTTCTTTTTCTTTTTCTTTTTCTTTTTCTTTTTCTTTTTCTTTTTCTTTTTCTTTTTCTTCTATTTCTTCTTCTTACTTTCTTTTCTTCCTTATTTACTTCTTTTCGTTCTTTTCCGTATTTACTTTTTCTTTCTCTGTAACTTCTGTTATTTTCCTTTTTCCTCTATTTTAATTTTTTTTTATTGTAATTTTCCTTTTCTTTTTTCTAACTTTTATTTATACTTTACTTTTTTCCATTTTCCTCCCTGTGGTTTTAATATATTTTTCTTCCATTTTTTTCTTTATCTTGTTTTTAATTTCTTTTCTATTTTTATTTTTCTTCACTATTTTTTTCCTCTTCTTCTTTAATTTATTCTTTATTTTCCTCGTTGCTTATTTTAACACCTAATTATTATTTTCTTTTTTCTTTCGCTTTTTTACTCTCTTTCTATATCTAATTTTCTTCTGTTTTATTTTAATTTTCTTTCTCTATTTCCTCCTCTTTTCTCTATTTTCTTTAATTATGTTTTTGTTTTTCCCACTCTTATATATTCTTTAATATTTATTTTAAATTTTCTTCCTTTTTCCCCGTTTTTTTTCATTTTTCTTCGTACATTACTGTAAATTGTCTTAATTTTTCCTTCTCTTGTATAATTTAAACAACTTCTAAAAGTTTAAGAACGTAAACTTCTCTAATTTTCAATTTTTCTTCTTATTCTTCTTCTTTTAATTCTAATTTTAATTCCTTTTTGTTTTTTCCTTTTTTTCTTCTTCTTTTCGACTTCTTTCTTCTTTTCTTCTTGAATTCCTTTTTGCTTTTTCCTTTTTTTCTTCTTCTTTTCGACTTCTTTCTTCTCTTCTTCTTGAATTCCTTTTTGCTTTTTCCTTTTTTTCTTCTTCTTTTTAACTTCTTTCTTCTCTTCTTCTTGAATTCCTTTTTGCTTTTTCCTCTTTTTCTTTGACATTTATTAATTTTTCTCTATTTCTTTTATTTTTAACTTTTTTTCTTTCTCCTTTTACTTTGGTTTTTCGTAAAGTTATTCTAATTTTCCTTCTTTTAAGTTATTTTTTATTTTAATTTTCTTTATTCTTTAACTGTTTTTACTATTATTTTCTTTCTTTTTCATCTTTTTGCTTTACATAAATTGTCGATAATTTTCCTCCTCTTATTCTTTCACATCTTTTTATTTTTCTTTTTTTCTTCTTTTTATATTTTTTTCATGCATCTATATTTCTTTTTTCTTTCAATTTCATTTTTATTTCCCTCTTTTTTCGATTTTTTTTAACTTCTTTTCTTTTGATTAAATTTTCTTTTTATTTTTTACCCCCTCTTTTCAAACTTTTTTTAGTTTCTTTTTTCTGAATTCTCTTTTTTCAAGTTTTTTCTTTTGTTTCTCCATTTTTTATCTTTTTTTTTATTTTTCTTTTTATTCTATTAAATTTTCTTTATCTTTCGCTCCATTATTAAATTTAATTTTACTGTTTCTTAATTTTTTCTTTTCTGTTATTTTTATTTCACTTTTTTCTTCTTCTTCCTCTTTTGCTTAAAATTTTTATTTCTATTTTACTTCCCCTCATTTTCTATTTTTTCTTCTTTATTTGTTGCTTTTATTTCCTTTTCTTCGCACTTTTTGCTTTTTTGTTCCGAAATATTACGAAACATTTTTTTTTTGTACAATCAAAATTCGATAATAGAACATTTTTATTGGTTCTAACATTAAAAAATGTTCTTTGTTTCTCCATTCATGAGTGATTTATCACATTAATTTTGCTCTTATCACCACGTAATAATTACCAATAGTCGATAAAAAATTATTCATTCGAATTTTACCTTTTAAAAAATTTTGTAAACTTGGAAATTAATTTTTTTAACTTCACTTTATTGAAGTCATCTATTTTTTCTTATATCACTTATTTAATTTATTATTATTATTTATTTAAAGGTTTACGGACAAAATTCGTATGTCTCTATGAATTATTTATGATCCCGTTTATTTTTGCAGATAAATAAATTCTACTTCACTTTTTCTTTTCGTTTATAAAAGTGATTTATATCATTTTCTCCAATTTTTCCATCACCAATGAAAATAAAATTGTTAATTTGTAAACATTATATAATTTCCATTCTTCCTTTTTTTTATTCTTCACATTTCATAGGGATTCCACAGAAAAAATATGACATAGACTTTGCCATATATTTTTCATTGTAATAAAAATTTACGTAACCATTATTATGATTATCTTATTACATCATTTGAATATGGCAAACTAAAATGGTTTATGATAAAGTTGTTTTAAAAAAGAAAAATAGTGTCTTTTAGTGTACGAGTTTCGTGCGTGCTTTTATAAAGTGAATTGACGCTGCGTGGAATAATAATTTTTTTTTCCTTTTTTTTATTTATTGTATAGACACCTTATATTTGGAATATATATAGAGAGAGAAAGAAATGGCGATAACAAAAAAATTGTATTTCTTTTCAATGCATGACAATGATGATAATAATTGAGAATTCAATCTCGCAAGTGGGATACTTTCGCAGATACAATAAAGAAACGGAATGAGGATGTTAATGTTGCGATGCGGCTAGTTTTTAAGTTCAAAGGCCGCTGTCGGGTTTGACGCCGCTCTACTATATTATAGTTGTATATATTCCTGAACGGTGAAAGTTATTCAACTTCATTGGGTAACAAGCCTACGGCCTTATTAAGGCCTAACCTATTGAATAACATCTGTAACCATATAGTCTCACTTCCACCAGATTACGGAAGTAAAATGCAAATGACTATATGTCTATTACTCATTTCTTCACGTCAAATTATTATTTTCGACGAATATTTCCCATATTTTTTCCTCACTTTTTCTTTTATTTTCCTTATTTCATTTTTTCTTCATTCCTTTCCTTCTTTTTTCTTTTTATCTTTCTTTCTGTTATTATTTATATTTTTATTTCTTCCCTGCTTCTTCTTTTTTTCTTTTCTTTAATTCCTTTTTCCGTTTATCTTTCTTCCTTTTCTTTCCCTTTTTTTGGATTTTTTACTCTTTTTCTTCTTTCTCTTTATGCTTTTTCTTTTTTTACTTTTTCTTCCTATTTTCCCCCTTTTTTAATTTTTCCTTCTTTCTCATTCTTTATTCCTTTCCCTTATTCTTTTCTTAATTTTCCTTTTCCCTTTAGTTTTTTTTCTTCATTTTCCTATTTCCTTCTTTCTATCATCTTTTTTTTCTTTTCTTTTCTTTTTTTACTTTTTCTTCCTATTTTTCCCCTTTTTTATATTTTCCTTCTTTCTTATTCTTTCTTCCTTCCCCTTATTCTTTTCTTAATTTTCCTTTTTCCTTTAGTTTTATTCTTCATTTTCCTATTTCCTTTTTTCTATCTTCTTTTTTCTTTCTTTTTTCTGCTTTCTTTCTTCTATTCGTCATCTTCTTATTTCTTTTTGCTTTAATTTTTATTTATTTACTTTTTTCTCTTATCAATTTTTTTCAATTTTGTATTCCTCTTTTTTGCTTTAACTTCTTTCTATTTTTTTAACTTCTCTTTCTATTTTATTTTCTTGTTCTTCTAATATTTCTTTTTTTTTGTTTCTTTCTGCTTTTAATTTTTCTTTTTCTGTAACTCTTTTCTATAACGATAAGAAAAATTGTAATGTTTAGGTGAAAATGAAATACTAAACGTAACATTTAATTAACATTGACTTCTACTACTGACTTGAAAAAGTAGAAAAGAAAAAAAAGAAAATTAATGAAAAGAAAAATGTAAAAAAAAGAAAAGCGAAGAAGAATTAATGGAAGAAAGAATTAAAGAATATTGAAATTAAACGTAAAATAAGATTGTATATAATTTTTTATTAATTTTTCCTCCTTTTTATCTTTTTTTTCTATTTTTAATCGGGTTTTCCCTTATTTTTTTCATCTTCTTCCATAATGTTTTTATATGTTTTTTCCAATTTTCTTGGAATATTCTTCTCAATTTCTTTAAATTATTTTAATTTCAATTTTTTTCCTTCCCTTTAACTTTTTTTCTTTTATTTTTTAATTCTTTATATAATTTCTATTTTGATTTTCAGACTCAAAAAATCACGAAATATTCTCTTATTTTCCTTCTCGTTCATTTTTCTATTTTCTTTAAATTCTATTAATTTCTATTTTTCTTCTTTTCTTCAACTTTCTTTTGTTTTTTATATTTTTTTTGTTTTTAGACTCAAAATAACAGAAAAAAATTATTTGGAAAACCAAAAAGTTGATTTCCTTCTTTTCTCCATTTGTTTCTTTTTTCTTCCTTTTTCCTTGTTTTCCTTTATTTTTTTATTTTTTCTCCATTTTATTTTTCTTTCTTTTACTTTTTCTTTAATCTTTTCTTTCTTTCTTTCTTTGAAAAAAATCGAAAAAAGAAAAGGAGAAGCGTCCCTTTCAATTTTTCTTTCCTTTTCTCTGCATTTTTCTTTTCTTCCTCTTTTCTTATTTTTCTTAATTTCTCTTTTTCACTTCTTTAATTTCTTTTGTTAATTTTTTTCTTAATTTTCCTTATTTCTTCTTTCATTTTCTTTTTGTTCTTTCATTTTTTGCATACTTTTCTCCTCGTTCTTGTGTCATCTTTTACTCTTTCTTTTCGTATTTTTCTTTCCTTCTTTTTTTTCAAAATCGAAAAAATGTTCTCCTTTCCTTTCTTAAAATACTTTCTTCAACTTCTCAGCAATTTTTTTTTTTTTTTTGATGAATTTTAAATCAACAAAAATTGGAAATTACAAAATTTCGCAATGAAAAAGTAATGAAACGATTTTCATTGAGGCGTGAAAATTTCTTTGGCTGTTACGTATTGCATTGAAATTCTTGATACCGCGTCGGCAGCATCTCTTCAAAGTTGCAAAATTTCACAGTTTTTATGTACCCGCGATTTATAAGTTTTCTTCTTTTTTGAACACATAAATATCTTGCCTCTTCAAATAATGTTCTTCTAATTCTATAGAGAAAATAATTTTGTTGTACTCATTTTTTTTTCCTTTTAAAATTATTATTCATTTCGTGCAGTGACTCGAGTTGTTTATTATGAGCTTCCATAATTCTCGATCTGCGTCGAAATGTCCTTGCAACTCTTCTTTTATTGCATCAATAAATTTTTATACAGCAATAAGAGAAATGAGACCGCAGTTGCAATAAAATCTTATTTTCTTTTCAATGAAAATGAAACTTATTTTCCGAGAGAATTCTTTCTTTTCTTAGAGCCTTTTTGTATACGTAGTTATATATTAACAGTTTTCAATTCAATTTTTTACGATTTTTAATTTTTGATATTTAGAGAGTAAAAATTTTTGCTACAGGGAAAAATGAAGAGTAAAAACTTCTTTGTTTAGTTAAAGAAAATAATGAATCGTGTAGAAATACTTTTTAATTAGATATCAATTTTTCTTCCATTTATCTTAATTGATTGGGCACGTGGTTTTATTGAACATGTTTGACCTACAAAAACTCTTCTCAATAATAATGAATAAAGATGAAAAAAAAGAAAAAAAAGAAAAAAAAAGAAAAAAGAAGAAAAAAAAGAAAAATCATTGAAAAACTTTTATAAGTCAAAGATACAAATCGATAAGAAACAGTGTTGACTTGCACTTATGACCTAGTGTAGTGATAAGCAATAGTTAAGCGACTTTAATGAAAGAAACGACCAACTGATCTTTTTAAAGGTCAAAGTTATTGATATGGTGGTGTTTTTTTCTAATTTTATATGCGCGCGAACCTGTCCGGAAAATTCTTAAGGGAAATCCATTAACATGTATATAGACAATCTAATCTCACGATCGTGAGTTCTTAGATCCTGACCCTGTCCTCCAGACTCGTGACTTAACAATCAAGAAAGAATGAGAAAGAGAGAAAGGTCGCGTAAAAAGATCATTGATCCTTCGAGAGTTGTACACCTTTTTGCAATCTCACTTTTCAGAAATGAAATTTTTAATTTATTTTTTTGAATTTTTACTTTCTGATTTCGAATTAGAGACAAGTTCTTGAATGATTAAATAATTAGTACAAGAAAAATTAGATTGCTTTTTAGGATTTTTTTCCTTTGCAGAAATATAGCAGAAGAAAATAAGAAGTTACTGATGATTCACAAATTATTTTAGTGATCAAGTGACCGAAATATTTTTTATTACAAATATTTTCCTTAATTACTGATTGTAATGAACATTTGCAATTTTTAATTTAACATTTAGAAGAAATTTAGTTAAATTGTTTTGCAATTTGTATTAAAATAAATGTACACTTAGAAAAAATTTGTTTCAATCAAAATAATTGGTTTGATTCGCAACTACAAAATTTGATTCAACTACAAAAATTGTTTCAGATGAACAAATTATTTCTTCGAACACAAAAGTTCTTAAACTCAACCAAATATTTGTTTCATTTAACTAAAAATTTGCTTCAGACGAACAATTTCTTTTTTCTAACGCAAAATTTTTTAAACTCTACTAAATGTTTATTTAATTGAAACAAATATTTTTTCGGTTCAAACAAATTTTATTTTACAAAACGTAAAAATAAGTTCTTTGAAAAAATTGAGTATTTGATTCAAACATAATTTTTTCTGATTGTGCAATTTTTTTAAGATCCTAAAGTTTCCAACGTTCAAATGAACAAAATTTATTTATTTCCTCTAAAAATTAAATTTTTATTGTGCTTCACTATAAAAAAAAATTAATTGCTGAGTTTGTAAACATAAAATTTTAGTTTTTTTTATGATTAGTAATTTATTAAAATATTTTTATTAAAAAATATTTCGTTCATTTGAACGTTCAAAACATGGGAATCATATTCTTCGTCGAAGAAATTTAAGATAATAAATTTACAATATTTATTTTATTTTTTTATCATTTGAAGTAGGTATGTAACAATAGAAATTAGAATAGAATTTATTTCTTGATAATCCAGATTTTGTTTTACAAAATAATTAATAAATGAATTTAAGAAAATATAAATAAAATTAATTTGTTGCCTACTATTTTATAAAAATAAAATTTTTATTTTGTTAATTTAGTAAATAATTGTTGTGTTATTTATTGCATTACATAATTAACAATAAATATGAAAATAAATAAATAACAATATACAATAAAACAATAAATAATGGAAGAAAAAGAAATTTTTTAAATAAAAAATAATTTTACTTAAAATTTTACTTAAAAAAGTAATTTTACTTATTTTTAATTTACTGTAAATAAATATTGTTATTTCTTACTTTAAATACGTTTAAATATTGATATTTATTAAAAAAATTTATATCGAAAGTCTTCATCCTCTTTCTTTCTTTCTTTCTTTCTTTTTTTGATGAAGCAATGTAGATTCATTATTTGGATGCTGTATTTAAATCTGATTTAGAAATTTCACTTTTTTATATGTATATGAGATCGTGAAATCTTCCTCCCAAATAGTTCCATTATACTTTCTAAATTTGAATGAGAGAATACAGGTTGAATAAAAAAAAAAAAAAGAAAAGAAGAAAAAAATGGTCGATAAAAATCCACGAGAAAACAAATACCATTATAATTATTATATGATTTTTTACATTCTTTTGAAAAATTATTATTATTTAATAATTGTTTTGTTAAATAATAAACAATTATCTCGGCGAAGAAAAACCATTTCTAGAAACTCATTAAAAGACGCAAAGAGTATGCAAACAAAACTGAAAAAAAGTCTATACAAATTATTCATTCTGTAATTGCATTTCTTCTCTAAATTTTAAAGACAAGACTTTTTTTAGAATTTAAATTGTTTAGAATTGTAAAAAAAATTGTTGCTTAAATTAGTGAATCATTTTTTTTTTTTGAAAAAAACATATTATTATTAATATATTATGGAAATAATAATTAATTACTAATAAATTCAGGAAATCATAACTAATTTATTCAAATAAATAAATACTAAATAAATACTAAATAAATACTAAGTAAATACTAAATAAATACTAAATAAATATTAAATAAATCCTAAATAAATACTAAATAAATACTAAATAAATAAAATACTAATTAATTCAAAACGTAATAAATAGTAATTCGTTATAAATTAATAGTTTTGAGGAATTATTAATCGTTGCAAATTAACAATTAACAAAGTATAATTTTTTACTAATTAATTATAAAGTAGTTATTGATTATTATTTAGCTGTAAATTAATAATTATTAATTAGCTGTAAATTGATAACTATGAATTAGTTCTGAATTGATAAATATTAATTAGTTACAAATGGAAAATTAATAATAATTGTAAATTAATTAGCTACTTATTATTTACAAAGAAATAAATTAATAATCAATTCATTATTAAATTATTTATGATTTTTTATTAATTTATCTATTTGCTTCTTTATTTAATTTTACACTTATTGATTTGTTTATTGATTTGTTTATTTATATGTTTATTTATATATTTGTTTATTTATTTGTATATTTATATATTTATTTATTTATATATTTATTTGTTTATTTATTTATTTATATATTTATTTGTTTATTTATATATTTATTTATTTATTTATTTGTTTATTTATTTATATATTTGTTTATTTATTTGTTTATTTATTTGTTTATTTATTTATTAGAGAATAAATTTAAAGGCCCAATTTATTAAAAAAAAACAATTCTTTCTCCAAATATTTGACGCTTGAATTTCGAAGCCAAAAATTTGCATCTTTCTCTCATAACAGCAACAGGGCTAATTAAAAATTCTGGACTTGTAGATATATTAAAAATGGGTAAAAAAATTAGATTAAGGCTAACAGCAAAAGTAGAGCATTAGTGCGAAAAAAAACGATTAGTAACTTGCGCCATGAAGCATAAATGCACTAATTCAGTTTCTCGTAAACATAACTATCACGAGCAAACGTTATACATTCATTTTCTTGCATACATGAACGCACATTTTATAAAGTTATAGAGGAATCAGCACGCGATTCTTATTAATGAGGAACAAGCACTATCTTTCTATATACATATATGAAAATGTATACAATTTGTATTTTAATGAGAAAGCAAATAATACAACGAAAGGAGTATTTTTCAATTTTATAAGTAGTGTAAGATTGAAAAACTCATTTCCTCTCCAATTAATTTTTCCTCTTTAGCTTTTTTGCATTTTACTTTTAACTTTTTGTATTTTTTTTGTCTAAATTTTTTGTTTTCTTCTTTTTTTTGAAGAGGGAAAATTTTTATTTTTTTACAGTTTCACTTTTCTGAAAAGTGTCTTCGCTTTTTTTTTAAGTTTCACTTTTAAATGTGAAAGAGAAAAGAGTGCCTGCTGTAGAATATTCTACGCGATTCGATAACCTTCCAGATTCTTCTAAATTCCCTTTCTTTAATTTTTTAGTTTTTTTTCCTGTTTTTAGATTTTTTCCAATCAATTTTTATTTATTTACCTATTTACACAAAAAAATGTTATTTATCATTTATTGTTAGTATATTTTTTACACTTAGTTTATTATTTTTTTTTAAACGGCCTGAGAAAAAATTGAAAAAATATTATTTACTGTTTATTTATTAAAAAATATGTAGCTAAAGTTTCGAACGTTCAAATGAACGACATTTTTTCACCTTTTTTTTAGAAAATTACTCTCTAAAAAAGAAAAATAATAATAGTTCAACAATATTTAGTTCAAAATTAATTTGTTTTGATCTAAAAAATATTTTTTTGTAAAAAAATACAAATTACAAGATGTAAAAACCTTTTTTTAGAAAATTACTCTCTAAAAAAGAAAAATAATAATAGTTCAACAATATATAGTTCAAAATTAATTTGTTTTGATCTAAAAAATAGTTTTTTGTAAAAAAATACAAATTACAAGATGTAAAAAAATATTGTCGTTCATTTGAACGTTCGAAACTTTAGGAACATTAAAAAATGTGTATTAAAAATTAAAATTATTGTTTATCACTCAATGTTCGTTTATTGTTTATTAAAAACTTTTTCGTTTTCTATAAAGAAAAAAACTTGAGTGAAATTTATTTTTCATTAGTGAAATATTTATCGCGTCTAATAATAAAAAATTATCCATTGTCATAAATTCTTGATTCTGTCGATTTTATTTGTTGGCATTTAATAATAAATTAATAATGAATTCTCTTCTCGTATTTGTCACTGCATATTGGCTTCTGTAATGCGAAACTCAACTATCGCAATATTGAATAAATGATTCATTCCTCAAGACTAATGACAATTAAGAAAGAATAACAAAAATTTATTGATTAAAGTCCTCTTTATTTTTTACGAGACTATTGACACCGAGCAAGTTTTACATTACATACATGCGTTTACAATTATTTTCTTCTTTTTTCTATATTATCACACAATACAGAAAAACTGTCATAAGTAATCAATAATCATGACTTAACGATTTTAGAAAATTAATTTTTATCATTTATTTATTATAATTTTATTTTTATTGCAAACGTAATAATTTTGATGATTTCGAGCAAGATTTCTCTTCAATTATATTTGCAAATTTTTAGTTTTATGTTGAAGGAAAAATAATGATTTACAAAATTTATTAATAAATAAATAAATCATTAAGTAATAAATCAATCAATAAATATTAAATCAATAAATAAATAAGTAAATAAATAAAAAATACCTACATAAAAATAGAAAATAGAATATAAATAAATTCTGCTTCAAATATATTTATTGAAAAAATCGTCTTTTTATAGACTTTAGTGACGAATGCAAAAAAAAAATTGATGAAAAAATAAAAAAATCATGGGGAGTTTCTCAATTTTTCTTAATGTCACGTTTGAAGACGTGATGTTTGTTGAAAATTTGGGTGAATTCATTGACGATGAAAAGCAGGTCAAAAAAGGTGTTTCATTGGATACTAGATCTGGGCAACGGAAAAAAATTGATGATCATGATGAACACCTGACACTGCTTTAAAATGGGCACAAAAGGAAAGGCGCACAAAGGAAAAAGTTTTACTCTCGTTTTCTAAATCTTATTGACAAGATTATTTTTGAATGTGGCAAAAAAAAATTTAAGGAGTTTCATTAATCGTTACAATTTTTCAGTTCGGAAAAAAATCACTGACATCCGATCATTTATAATGTTTATTATTATTTTTAATTATGTTCTTAAAATATTTATTATATTTAAAATAAAATTTCTAAGAAAATACAACTTTAATAATTTATTTAGTTATAGTTGTATTTATTTTTACTATAATAATGATTTTATTCATTATAATTCAATTAATTGTAACTATAATCAATGATTTTCTTTCTTTCATTCTTTTTTTAACTCTAAGCAGTTTTTAGCCGAATTTTATTATTTTCTACAAAAATTTTTTTTCTTATATACTTTTTTTAATTTTTATGCAGTCGAATATTTTATTTGACCGAATTTCATTGTTTTTAATTGGTAAAATTTATTCAAATTATTTATTTTAATTTCTAACTTTGGTTAACTGGCGAAATGATTTTAGCGATTTTTTGCGGTATTCGTTAAATAAAAATTAGTCGTTCTTGCAAATTTATTAGCTCTGTTTGCTAACAATATTTATCTAATTTTTATAAAGAAGAAATTTTTCCTCTCCTTTCAATTTTGAAAAAAAATTTTATTTCGCTGGTAAAATTTGCTAAATTATCAAAGTGATAAACATAATAGTTGCCTAAATTACTCAGTTAATTATTTTTCCTAAATTCAAAGTTGTATTTTACCTTTTCGTTGTTTTAGATTTTATTAGCAGTTTTTTTTGTATTTTTTTTTTACTATTTCTTTTATTGTAATTGCGAATGTCTTATCGAAATAGTGTGTATTATGTCATAAATTACACCGCATTTGTTTCAGTGATATTTACACAATATGACAAAAGAGTGCATAAAACATTTAAGCAATTTATTCCCAAAGATCGTAAAAATTCTCTCTTAACTTTACCGTATTATTCTCCTATACATTTTTATTTCAAAAATAATAAAATTTGACGGTCCAGAATATTGTAAAATAAACGCAAAAGGAAAATATTCTATACGTGAAAACGGAAATTTAAATGAATTACGCGTGTAAACATAAAAATTGTAAAAGTAGATTATATGAAGTAATTTTCTAAAGGGAAAGAGACAGACAGTGTTGGTTACTTTTAAAAGAAAATGCAAATTTAATGTTTAGATATAGTTATATTTCAACAAGTGAGCAATTACCTTTTACTATTTTATTATTGTCTTTTCAACTTATATATAGGTTTTCATTTATAAATTTTTCAATAGCTTATTATTTTAAAATTGAGCGCGCGCGCGCGTATATTTATTATAAAAATATTATGTAACTCAAAAAAGAATATGTATACATATATTGTTTAAGAAAACGTCTTTTCAAAAGAGGGGCAAAAGTTACAAAATTTTTTTTTAATTATTTAATGTATCTACCTACTTTTCTTTTCACTTGTATATGTACTATACTCATTAATATTTTTATATTCAGGTCGCATTTCACGATACAAATTACATAAGGAACCTTAACCCAAACAAAAATTTATTACGCGAAATTAAAACCGGTTTATTACTTATTTAACCGAATTTACAACAAAGAAAAAATTATTTTACCAAAACAATTAATCTACTTTTTTATTATTTATTATATTATTCATTATAATAATGATCCTTCTCGAAGAATTCTTCTTGCAAAAAAAGAATTCTTGTTGCAAAGCAAAGAAAATAATTATTTACTATTATTAATTTCGTATTATTTACATAATTGTTCATATTTCTTAATTATAATCAAATAATTAACAATTTTTAGTAATAAAAGTAATAATTAATTAATAATAGTTACATTCTTGGTAAGAATTCAATAATTGTTATTAAAATTAACAAAAATAAGTAAAAATTGACGTGTAATTATTAATTAGGAATAAATTATTAATCAGTGAGTTCATATTATTAATTTCCAAGAAAAAGTGAGACTGAAAAAATATTTACTAGAGATTTTTCTTTAACTGAATTTTGAAAATTGCACCAAAGAGGAAAAGTAGTTGTAACCTAGATCTAGACATTGTGTGTAATATTAATTACCACAGAGGTGAACAATAATTTTTTTTTTTTTTTGACTGCCTTGACTGTCACTGATCTATTGCAATCCAATTTGAATGTATGCAGGTATTTATATTTTATGCAGCTACACAAAGATTGCAAAATAACTGCACGACTCTATCATATGCAATAAGCAATGACGTACAAGGTTCGCGACCTCTCTTTTATAGCGACAAGATATAGAAATTTTATCCAGGACATATTCTAATATTTCTCTTAAAATAAGAACACAATTTTTCTCTATATCTATATTATCAACAAAAATAAAAATTTTATTGTTAGCCAACTGGCAAAAAGTACAGTCTCCTCTTATTTCTTTTCAAAGTTTAAAATTTTGTCACTGTTTTGAAAACCATTTTTTTGTTCCAGAAAAGACATTTTTTACTGTTGCGACAAAATATTTGTCTTTTTTTCAAAACTTGATATTTTTTTTACCGTTTCGAAAAGTTTTGAAATATTGTCATTTGCTTTCTTAATTTTTTACTCTTCTTTTTAATTCAATTTTCTTTTTAATTTCAATTCTATTTAATGTTTAAATATAATTTTCAAGTGAAAAAAAAATTTGTTAAATACCATTTTTTCTATGAATTATAGAAATAAATAATTATTTTAAATATTAAATTTTGAATAATTATTAAATAAAAAATTCCTCTAATTTTCATGCAGATTTGTTTATTTTTTCTTTTTTATTGACACAAAAATAAACAAAATACTCTTTTTCAAACATAGATATTTTTTTACTGTTTCGAAAAGTTTTGAAATATTGTCATTTGTTTTCTTAATTTTTTACTCTTCTTTTTAATTCAATTTAGACATAATTTAATTTATTTAATGTTTAAATATAATTTTCCAGCGAAAAAAATTTGTTAAATAAAATTTTTTCTACGAATTATAGAAGTAAATAATTATTTTAAATATTAAATTTTCAATAATTATTAAATAAACAATTCCTCTAATTTTCATGCAGATTTGTTTATTTTTTCATTTTTTTTTGACACAAAAATAAACAAAATTCTCTTTTTTAAACATAAATTTAAAAAAAAATTATTTTTTTACTTGGTTGAAAATAATATTCTTTTACTATTTCAAAAAGGACAGTTTTTGTCTCTTCATTCTTTTCTTTAATTTGATTGCAGTCATTAACTTCAATTTTCTGCGAAGTATAAAAAAATTATTATTTGTAATATTAAATTTTTTAAATGTTAAATAAATAAATTCTTTTATAAAATAAAAAATATAATAAATAAATTCTTTTAATGAATTCTTTTATAAAAATAAAGTTATCAAAAGATTCTATTACTTTTTGCAATTGGATGACAATGATATTTTTTTTACTCTTTCAAAAAAGATATTTTTTACTGTTTCAAAAATAAAAAAATTTATTTTATGATTCAAAATTGATATATTTTTTACTGTTTAAAAAATTAACCTACGTTTCAAACACTGTTTTTTTTATTTTTATACAATAAAATCATCAAAACACAACTTTTCTGAAAGAGTAGAAAATTTTTGATACAGTAAAAATTGTCGATTTTGAAAGAATAAAAGATTACATTATTTTTGAAAAATATTCTCCTGTTAAAAAAACAAAAACATCTTTTCTTCAAACAGTAAAAATATCGTTTTTGAAACTTTGACAAAATATATTTTTTTAGACAGCAAAAAATATTATTGCCATCGAATTGTAGGAAATAGTTTCATTTCTTAAAATTCATGTGGAAAAAAAATTCGTTTATTTTTGGGTCAAGAAAAAAAATTATAATATAAAAAATTATAATTATAATTATAATAAATTTACGATGCAAAGAAAAGAATTCTTATTTTGATACAAAAAATTTGGTATTTAAAATAAGTGAAATAAAATTAAAAAATAATTATTTATTTTCATATATGTAGAAAAGTTTACTTAAAAAAATCTTTCTGTACTCGGTGATGGTAATGATTGACATTTTCTATTTTGACATTTAAAATACAAGTTTTAATTTAATTTAGAGGGAGAATAAAAAAATGCGTAAAATAGCGAAAATTTTTGAGAAAAAAAAATGAAAGGGTGTAATTTTCTCTGCAAACAACTAATTCTGTTAGTAGAGTAACTATTACATAACATATATTTATATCTAAAAATTACCTACACTTGGGGAAAGTTTTAGAATCGACTTCCACTTTTTCCAAATATAATGAATAATATAGTGACTTAAATTCAGTTCATTATATCAAAAATAAAGAAAAAAAGTTCATACCTTATTAATTATGGAATAAAGAAAAACTAGGTGTATTCATAATTAAATTATTTGACTATTTATCGAGCCATCTCTTTTATATTATATACGTACACGTCACGCATAGTTTCTTCATTTTAATAACGCAGAATAAATAATAGAATTTAATGCTCGCCATTGTTATATAGTTTTGCACTTCGACTAACTTTTTTTATACAGTAGGAAATAAATAAATAAATAAAAAAAAAGTCAGAAAAAAGTGGTAATAAATTTTTTTTCTCCTTCCAACTCCCGACTTTGGAATTAAAAATATTTTTCCTCGCTTCCTGAAACAGTTAAGTAAATAAATACAAGATGTAACAATGCCTACATTCGAAAACTATTATATTTTTAGCATTTAAAAGTTACAAGGAACAGAAAGTGTATTTATATATCTATATATTCCATGATGGAATAACATTAATACAGGAAGAACTCTGGAAGTGCTTTTTAGATAATAGAAAAGTGCAAAAAACAATTCATTTCATTGGAAAATAAGTCAATAAACGAAAAAAGAAAAGAATGTGATGATGATAATTTCAATTACAATAATTGAAATTTTATCCTTCCTTTTTTTACTTTTACTCACGCAGTGAATGGATTCGAAGTTTACGCATTTTACGATAAAATGAGAGGAATTTCGAAAATAAATTAATGCGGTTTCAATTTTATTTTCTCAACGAAAGTAGAAAAAGAGAAATTGATAAGAATTTTTTTCTGTGATTTGAATTAAAACACATCAGGAATTTTTTTATTTTTGTTATTATTATTATTATTATTATTTTTATTATTAGTATTATTATTATTGCTATTATTATTATTTTTATTATTATCTATTACGCTATTTTTACCTTTTTGTTTAAAATATTAAAATCTTATGGAATTCTTTTATACATTGTTGGCAAAATGTAATGTCATACACGAATCATTTTGATTGTTTGAAAAATGAAGTGAAAGTAAAATGACATTGTCAGTTCATTATCAAGGTATTAGCTATAACATCGGAAACATTGAAATGAATCTAATAAATCGGAATCTAAAGTGTTTATTTGCGTAGAAATAGAAATTATCGAAGGAAAAATAAGCAATTCTTTATTTCAATACTTTAGTGAAAAATTAATAAAATTAAAATATTTTATTAATTTTAAATAGTGGAGGCCTCTTGACTAATTTATATTCTGAGAAATAAATTATTATTATTATTATTATTATTATTATTATTATTTTAAATAATAATTTAATTTAAATAATATTTCAATAATATTTCAATAATATTTAAATAATAATTAAATAATAATTAATAATATAGAAATAAATCAAAAAAGTAATTTTTGGTCAATTTAATAAATAAAAAATATAGTTAATAGTAAATTTAATAAATAAACAATATAATAAATAGTAAATTTAATAAATAAACAACATAATTAATAGTAAATTTAATTAATAAAAAAAATTAATAGTTAGTTTACTAAACAATAAGAGTAATGAATACTAAATGTAATTGATGGCAAATTTAATAAATGACAAATATCATTAATAATAGTTTTCGAAAATATTAAATGTAATTGATGGTATATTCAATAAATAACAAATATCATTAATAGTAAAGTTTGTAAATAATAATAACTAAATAAATAATTAATAACTAATAAGTAATAAGTATAAAATTATAGTAATATAAATTTGACAGCAGTGTAAACTATAAAATTTATAATTAACTAATAATAAAAAATAAATTTAATAAATATTGTTAAAAAAATCAATATATTGCCATGTAAATAATCTTTATATTATTGAATATCGTTAAAGAGTGCGGACACTTTCAGAACGATGAAATGACGCACATTCAACCAGTCATGAGAAACGAAGTTTCTAAACGTAAAATTTACTTTTTTTTTGCAAATAATAAAAGAAGTTACTAAAAACCAGTTACATAAAACTCACCAAATTAATTCTCTTAATTTTTGTAGTAAATTTAATGAAAAATCAAGAATTATTGAGAATAATAATCATTAAGAAAAAACGTCGAGAGAAATTACTTTTTTCTATTCAATTTTCAATCTCTAAATGAAGATAAAAGTTAACAAATTTTTATTGGGGTACAATTTTTCTAAAACGTATTTTCTAATTTTTTATTTTCTATTAATATTTTTTTTCTAATAAAGGTGAATTTCTGAAAAACTTTTTTCTGTAATGAAGGTAATTTTCTAATTTTCTTTCTTCTAGTAAAGATTATTTTCTAAAAATTTCTTTTTAAAAAAGGAAAATTAAATGAAGGGAAATTTCAAAAAATTCTTTTAATAACAATATTCAATTTCTGTAATAACAATTAATAGGTATGTGATTAAGAAATAAAGTTTACAAAAATTTTTTAATTCTTCAAAAAATACTTGTAATTTTCTTGGAAAATTGTAATAAAAAATTATTAGAAATTATACAAATTATAATTATAAAAGTGATGGAAATTATTATTTTTTTAAAGAACTGAATTTTTGTTAACAAATAGTTATTTTATTAAAATTTCTCTTCTTTTTCAAAAGGTAACTAATTACGTAAACAGAACTATGATTAAAAAACAGAAAATATGAGAAATAGTTTATATTTTTTAGTTTTAGTTTTCTTTCACCAATTTTCAAACTTTTATCAATAATTTTAGGAAAATAAATATTCGAAATCATAACTTTTGAGAAAACCTTTTTTTAGAAATCAAAACGCATTAGAAAAACTTTTTTTAGAAACTAAAACTGATTGAAAAAATCTTTTTTTAGAAATTAGATTTCATTACAAATCACTTTTTTTGTGCAAAAAAGGTTAGAAAATATTTTTTAGAAAAAGTTACCACCTACCAAAATTTTTGATCTTATTCTAAGCAGTAGCTTAAATTAATATGTCTTTGAAATAAAAAAACAAAAAAACAACTTTGTTAAAAAATAAAAAAAAAATTAATTTTTTACTATTTTTTTTAATATACTAATTTGTCCTTATCCTAATTTATAAAATTGTTTCTGTGTCGAACTAAAATTTTAAACTATACAAATCAAAATTAAAATTGTTTACTTTTTACTCTTGAATTAGTAAATTTTATTATTAAGTTAGTAGAAATTAGTATTTATTAGTGACTAATTTAGTTAGTAATTTAATTACTATTATCAATGAGACTAAAGTTTCGAACGTTCAAATAAACGGAATTTTTTTTCACCTTCAGTATTTTTGAAAATTACTATCGAAAAAAGAAAAATAATTGAAATTGAAAAATATTTATTTAAGAATTAATTTGTTTTAACATAAAAAATAATTTTTTTGTAAATAAAATACAATTTAGTAGAAGTAAAAAAATATTGTCGTTCATTTGAACGTTCAAAACTTTAGGAACATTATTATTACTACTACTAATAAAAACTAATTTAATTTTGTGATTGACTTTTGAGTTAGTAAGTAATATAATTTTTAGCAGAGAATTAGTAAAAAGTCGTCTACTAAATTAAGTTAGTAAAACCTTTGACTGATTTTCAGTAAAAATTTATTCCCTATAATTTTTAATTAGTTATTTCCAACATACTTTTTTATTAAATCAATTAGTAACTGAATCGATTAATTTTTTTTAGTCAAAAGTGACTGATTTATTCGTTAATCTAATTTTTAACTTATCTTAAACGGCTGAAAAAATTAATAAAATCAAGTTTGACAAAATATTTTAGTAAATTTTTCTTAGAAATAATAATTAGTCAAATTTAGCTGCGCAGAATTAGTTGTTTTTTGCTAATTGGAATGGGGTCGATTCACGGTTTTACTGTCCTTTTTATTTTTTTAGTAACAAAAATAGATTGGAATTAGAAATAAAAAATTTACCAATTTGAATTAATTTAAGACTTTTTACTATAATTCAGATTTAGAGAGTAAGAAACTATTAATTGAAACAGAAAAATTTTACTTTTTGAATAAAAATAAATTTTTTGTCATGAAATTAGTATTCTTTTACTATTTGTATTCTATTGGTATTTTTTAGTTGATTGTTTTTCATTATCAGCTTTTTGTGTAAGTAATTTTCTATTAAAAGAATTGTCATTTTTTACTTTTAGCAAGAATAGTAAATTTTTTTTAATTAGGAAAATATTTACTAAATTATAATTAATTATTATTATTATTAATTATTATTTACTAAATATTTACTAAACAAATTCTTACTCTCTAATTAGTAGAAAACTACTAATTCTTTTATCATTTAACTAAACGGTAAATAATTAATTAACTAATTTTTAGTTGAAAAGTAGAAAAATATACTAATTTAATGGTAAAAATCTATTAATTTAAAAAGAAAATTTTTACTCTTAAGTATGTAAATTTAAGTTGGAAATTAAGTATTTAAGTAGCAAATTCTTAATTTTTTACTAATAATAATTTTCTGCTAATTCGTAATTTTCCACTAATATTAGTAACTTTTTGCTAATTAGTAGTTTTTTACTTATATTTTTTCTAATGTACTGGAAAAACTAGATCATTACTAAATTTTCTATAGTAGTAGTTTTCTTTTTAATGTTAGTAAAATCTTTGCTAATCAAATGTTAAAACAAATTTGCAATCTTTAATTGGTAGAATACAACTAATTCAAATTTAGAAATTAAATAATAATAATGAAAATAATAATAATAATAATAATAATAATAATAATAATAGCAATAATAATAATAATAATAATAAAAATAATAGTAATAGCAATAAAAATATAGTTTTTTAAAATATTTTTTAAAAATTATCAGATTTTTTAGATGAAAAGTTATTTGCTTGTTAGCTAAAATTATTATTTTCGAAAAATATTCGTAATTTTTACAAAAATTACGTTTAAATTTTTTTTTATCTTTTTTCTTTTGTCAAAATTAAAAGCAGAAGAAAAAGAAACCCAAAAAAAAGGAAAAAAGAACTGTAAAAATTTAAAAAACGCATGGAAACTGTGTCAAAATAGTAAATTAAATGTGAAAAAAAATTTTCGAAAAAAATTTATATTTATCAGAGTTTCTCGTTAAGTTTAAAAACAATGTTTTCTCTTTTCTCTTTTTATAAAGAATATAAATCTAAGTTGACAGTCTATATTTTGCCCTACTCTTTTGCAGTAACAGCATATCGCGCAGACAACGTTTTAAGATGCAGCATCTGTTTTATATAGTAGCAGTTTTACAGGTGGAATTTCTCATCAACTCGCTGACACTGTCTTACATCGAAAAACACGTAACTCGTGCGTATAACTGTATCAGTTATGCGGTTTTAAAAATGGCCGTGATCAGTTATGCTGAACTTCTTTCAGTTCACAGTGAAAGTCTTTTCAAGAAATTTTGCCCCTGCGCCTTTTTTAATTAATTCAATAAAATAATTAATTAGTTACACACGATTTTTCCATCAATTAGAATTTTTAGGTAGAAAGAAATTTTTTTCTCCTTCTTCTGCGAAAAAAAAAATTACTTCTCATTTCCTTATTTTTCCACAATTTTTAATTCATAAATTTTATTTTCCTCGAAGAAAATGCAAAAATAACAATTTTTTTGGTAAATTAAAACTTATAGGAAACAAATAATTTCTTCGAGGAAAACTAATTCTAATTTTTTTATTTGGCAGAAAAATAATTCACAAACTTTGCTTGCATCCAAAAAATCTGACAATTTTCAAATTATTAGTTTTTATTTTAGTAATTAGTAGTATTGGTATTTATAGTGATAGTTGAAATATTTATAGTAGTATGGAACTGAATAATAATTACGACGAAAAATTAAATTATTTTATATAATTTTTTCTTGTTATATAATTTTCAAATTCAAATTCGTTATTTTGATTAAAAGGAAACGCCTTTTTTTGTCAATTGAAAAGTAGATCAGAAAGTAAAAATCAAAGAACAAGGTTAAAAATTTTAATGAAATGCGCGCATTATATAGAGTAAACGGTGATTTGTTTATATATAGTTTAATATTCCAGGACATAACGGAACATTGACAAATAAAACTAGAGTAATTTCATACAATTATATCAAAGTTAAAATTGCACTTGAGACAATATGAATACTAATGTGGAGACATGAAAAAAATAAAATTCTTTCGTCAAAATATCACGTGTCGATTATTACTTATATTACGCAAGAACCATAAATGTATAAATAATTCGAACCAAGTTGTATTAAAGCCGAATTAATTAAAAAAAAAATTATGCTTTTTCATGTATAGTAATTAATAGCAGTTAAAAAATTACTCTCTAAGTAATTTTCACATTTTTAAAGATTTTTCTGCACAAAAAAGAAGAGAAAATTTTGTTCTTTTCTGCACAAAAAAAGAAGAGAAAATGTGTTCTTTTCTGCACAAAAAAGAAGAGAAAATTTTGTTCTTTTCTGCACAAAAAAGAAGAGAAAATGTGTTCTTTTCTGCACAAAAGACAAAAGAAATTTTTTTCTTTTCTGCACAAAAAAAGAGAAAATTTGTTCTTTTCTGCACAAAAATGAAGAGAAAATTTTTTCTTTTCTGCACAAAAGAGAAAAGAAAATGTTTTCTTATTTGACAAAAAAGAAATACAGAATTATAACAAAAATAAAATATTACAATAAATTCTATGTTGAATATTTGTTATACATAATGGTTGTTTTATTTTGTAACTGTGATTTAAATCGATGACAGTTTTAATCAAATGGTATAGTTTGTTTTAATTAGAATTATTTTTCAACCAATAAAATATAAAAAATAATAAAAAAAAGATGGTAATTAATTACTTAATAAATTAATTAATAATACATAATAATTATAGTGATTTTATTTGGATACATTTTTAAATGGTAGTCGAATTTATTGGTAACGTTTTTAAATAAACGAAATATTTTTTTATGATATAGTTTCAATTGGTGATAGTTTAAAACTTTAGTAATTTTTTATTTGGAAGTAATACGAGTTGATAATAATTTTTATTGCTGGTAATTTTAATTTCTTGTTGTTTCCATAACTAGTAATTTTTATTCCTTTTAATTTTTTATTACTGGTAGAAGTTTAATAATTGTAATTTTAATACTGGGTGATTAATATTTTTAATTGAGGAAAAGTTTTATTATTATTTTAATTAAATACAATTATAATTATAATTGCTAGTAATTTGAATTGTTTGTAATTTCAATTATTGTTAACTTCATTTGCTGGTAATTATAATTACTAGGCATACTCATTGCTGGCAATTTTAACGGATGGAATTTGTAATTATTAGTATTTTTAATTACTAGTAATTATAATTACTGCTAATTTTAGTTGCCGGTAATTTCAACTGTAATAAGTTGAAATCCAGATAGTTTTAATTGCTGCTAATTTTAATTGTTAGCATTTTTATTTATTGTAATTAAAATCACTAGTAATTATAATAGCTAATAATTAAAATTACTAGTAATTATAATAGCTAATAATTAAAATTACTAGTAATTATAATAGCTAATAATTATAATTACTAGTAAAAATAATAGCTGATAATTATAATTACTAATAATTATAGTCGCTGATAATTATGATTACTGGTAATAATCATTACTAATAACATTAAATGCTAGCAATTTTAATTGTTAGAATTTTTGGTAATTATTGTAATTATAATTACTGCTAATTTTAATTGCTGGTTATTTTAACTACAATACATTTAAGTCCTAGTAGTTTTAATTTCTAGTGATTTTAATTACTGGTAATACTCATTGCTGTAATTTTTAATTGCTGTAAATTTTAACAAAACTTCTGGTTGATTTAGTTGCTAGTAATTTTATTTTTTTTATAATTGATCACAGTAATTTGAATTATTGTCTTAATTTTTCTGATTAGTATTTTTAATTAATATAATTATTATTATTATTATTATTATTATTATTATTATTATTTATTATTAAATTTAATTTTAACTGCTGGTAATTTAAATTGTTAGTTATTTTCTAATTGTTTTTTTCTGTAGCGAAAATTTTAATTAGTATTTTTAAATTTTCACTGATAGTAATTATAATATTCTTAGTTAATATTATCGCTGGGAATTTGTATTGTCGGCAGATAAAATCACCAGTAATTTTATGAATTGGTAATTTTAATTACTGAGAACATTAATTCATGGTAATTTTAATTGTTGTTAATTTTAATTGCCAGTAATTTTACTTGAAGCTAATTTTCATTAATGCTGATAATTTTATTTTCTGGAAACATTAATGAATAGTATTTTTAATTGATAATAGTATTGATTGCCTTTAATTTTAATTCCTAGTAATTTTAATTGCTGCTATAATTTTTCTAATTACTCCACTGTCTTTAATTTTAAATATTTTAAAATGCTTGTAATTTTAATTAATACCTTTAATATTACTGCATGATTTAAAATTTTTTTTGTATTTGAAATTGCTTGTAACTGCAATTGCTATTAAATGTAATTACTCATATTGTACCATAACAAAAAATTGTTTTATTCTATATTTCAAAAATAAAACTTGAACTTTCAAACATAATATTAGTAGAAATAATTCACAAATTTGATAAGGACATAATTTTTTTTCGCACCGGAAGCAAATCGAAAAAAAGATTCTTCTCCAAAAGACCAAAATATGATTATTTTAAAAACAGTAATTATTTTTACAATGAGGAAAAAGTTTTTGCCTCTTGAAAAAAAAATCCGGAAATATTTTTTTTCCTTTGATTATTCATTTCAAAATGAAATTTCAATGTCATTTGGTATTTCTCATTATTTTTATTATTCACATATATATTATATTAAAATATATTAATATTAATATATATGCATATGTACATTTATTTTAACTTCAAATTAAATTACATTTCCGGATTATTTTGTAAGGGGAAAAAAAAATTTGTTGTTTTGTTTATTATATCGAAGTGAAAAGGAGAATATAGTTACAGAGTGAGTATTATAGAGCCAAAAATAAACTCATGAAGAATGAAATATAAGGTTAAATTAAAATTTTTTGCTGACTATTCACATTCATTAAATTATATATGAGCAATCAAAATTAGAAATAATTATCGCCTATAGAGTTATAGGTGGTATAATATTTTTAATTCTGTGGACTATACGTGGTTATATATATATGTTTATGTAAGATATTAGAAAAAGTGCGGATATCTCTATAATTATTATTGAGGGTTCACAAGTAGTGTATGAATAATGTAGAAAGAAATTATCTTCTTGAATTGATTATAGCTTATTTTGGTTTATTGACCGCGAAATGATTTTTGTATTTCGAAATTTTATCAGAATAAAACTGGAAATGACGCGTGAAGAGGAATCGGCGAATTTTTGTTTGAGTGATTAATGAAATTGTTTTTCCTGTTAACTTGAGTAATTAATTATAGTTTTTTTTAATTAATTTTTTACTGCCAAACTTATTTTTCGAGTTATTGTTTAATCTCAATTTTTATTTTTAATTCAGTTTTAAATATGCTATAAGAATTGAAGGATAATAAATATTTTAGAAGATGTAGTGAAAATTGGAGTAATAAACATTAAAAATTATAACAGAAATTATAGTAGTAAATGTAACATTTATAGTAATAAATATAGTAAAAATTTTAATACTAGTTATAATAAAATTATTATTATTATTATTATTATTATTATTGGTATAATAAAAAGTATAGTAAAATTTACTTGAAAAATAATAAAAAAAATAATTGTCACAGAAATTTCGAAAACTGAAATACTTGTTGAATGTTGAGATTTTATTTTAATAAATAAAATACATAGGAGTTAATTAACAAATTTTTTCTCCTGTAAACGTTGTTATTTTGATTTTATGAGACTATTTTGATAAATAGAATACATTGGAGTTAATTAATAAACTTTTTCTCATCTAAACGTTATTATTAATACTTTTTGCTATAATTTTATATTTAAAGCATGCGTTATTGATACTATTTAAAAAATGTAAAATTTATTCAAAGAATAACAAATTGTGCAATAACAAAAGGGGAATACAAGATTAATCCGTGTATATTCTTAAACTAATAAAAGAGGGGAAAAAAATAAATAAAGAGTGTAAACTATTTTTAATATGACATAGATTCATGGTATGTAATCAACTAATGTAGTACTATATGTGTGTGTGTGTGTATACAGTAATCAAAGTATATTATCAACTAAAACGAGAATTATTATCATAATTACACGTTTTGGCTGTACGATACATATTATACTCTAAAGTTGAGAAGTAAGAAAAAAAAGGAAAGACGTTTGTTACAAGAAATTATGTAGAAAAAGAGAAGAAACACTTTAGCAATTTTCTGTGCATTCGCCCACGATGTGTATACGTATGTTCTTTAAAATCTTCATCGTAACGGACAGATTAGCGCTGATTCCTCTTCCGGTATAAAATCAGGGCCGTGACAAGTGAAGGTTGAATGTAATTTTTCTCTTTTCTCATAATTATCAATTTTTCCTTTTCCCAAAGTTTAATTGATCATTATTATGGAGCTGTGTATTATTCAATCTTTGCGTGTGACAAATCTTTTAGGTCAATGGGTTTTTTATTTGTTTGTTTTTTTTTTAAATTCACCAATAGATTTTAATATTCTTTTAACACTTCGAAAAGATATTCTGTGGGAATATTCAGAATATTCCATCTTTGTAGCCATTCCTTACTTTTTATCTTTAGAACTATTACGACAACTTTTTTATTTTCTCAAAAAATTTTTATTCTTTATTCTTCACTCTCCTCCTTGTACCGTAGGAAAATTGAAATTCTTTTTTGTAGAAAAATTTTTAGTTCTTTGAAACTTAAAAATACATTTCTATTAAATATATTATTTCCAGAGTAAATTTTACTATTACTGAAGTTAATTTTTTTCAGAAATAGTAAAATTTAGTCTGCATTCAAAAATCTTCTAATTATTGGAGGAAATTTCATACCGAATCCGAAATAAATATTATTTTCAGAGTAAATTTTACTTTTTATAAAGTTAATGTTTTTTAAATAGTAAATTTGAATTCTTTTTTGTAGAAAATTTTTAAGTTCTTTAAAACTTAAAAATATAATCCTATTAAATATATTATTTCTTGAGTAAATTTTACTATTTTAAAAATTATTTTTTTTAAATAGTAAATTTGAATTCTTTTTTGTAGAAAAATTTTTATTTCTTTAAAACTTAAAAATACATTTCTATTAAATATATTATTTCCGCAGAGTAAATTTTACTATTACTGAAGTTAATTTTTTTCAGAAATAGTAAAATTTAGTCTGCATTCAAAAATCTTTTAATTATTGGAAGAAATTTTATACCGAATATGAAGTAAATATTATTTCCAGAGTAAATTTTACTATTTCTAAAGTTAATTTTTTTAAATAGTAAATTTAAATTTTTTTATAGAAAAATGTTTAGTTATTTAAAACTTAAAAATGTATTTCTATTAAATATATTATTTCCAGAGTAAATTTTACTATTTCAGTAGTTAATTTTTTTCAGAAATAGTAAAATTTAGTCTGGATTCAAAAATCTTCTAATTTATAGAAGAAATTTTATTTTTAGAGTAAATTTTACTATTTCTGAAGTTAATTTTTTTTCGAAATAGTAAAATTTATTTTTGATTTAAAATTTTATAATTTTTGGAAGAAATTTTATACCGAATCGGAAATAAATGTTATTTCCAGAGTAAATTTTACTATTTCTAAAGTTAATTTTTTTAAATAGTAAATTTGAATTTTTTTTTAGAAAAATTTTTAGTTTTTTAAAACTTAAAAATATATTTCTATTAAATATATTATTTCCAGAGTAAATTTTACTATTTCAGTAGTTAATTTTTTTCAGAAATAGTAAAATTTAGTCTGGATTCAAAAATCTTCTAATGTTTGGAAGAAATATTATGCCGAATCCAAAGTAAATATTATTTTTAGAGTAAATTTTACTATTTCTGAAGTTAATTTTTTCGGAAATAGTAAAATTTAGTCTGGATTTAAGATTTTCTAAGTTTTGAAGGAAATCTCATATCGTATCCGAAGTAAATGTTATTTACAGACTAAATTTTACTATTTCCAAAGTTAATTTTCTTCGGAAATAGTAAAACTTATTTAGTGGATATAAAAGTTTCTAATTTTTGAAGGAAATTTCATACCAAACCAGAAAAAAATGTAACAAACTTTTCTTGAAATTGAATTCAAATATATGGATAAATTTATGGAATTTTAAAACACAATTAGAGTTTTAGAAAAAATGTTTGAACTAAAAAATAAAATAAAAAATGATGCAATCATAAGAGAGAAAGTAGAAAATCTTTAAAATGAAATGAATTGATAAATTAGAACTTATAAATACATAGTTATACAAATTATTATTTAATACTGATTAATAGAAGCAATTTAATGGAATTATTTAATAGAAGTTATTATTTATTTTCATTTTTTATTTTTTTGATTATAATTCTTATAATTACTAAGTATTTTCTTTCCTTTTTCTTTCAAGAGTTAATTGTAAATTTATTTGTTTTTGTTTCATGTGAGTTGAACAATATATTCTTGTCAAGTTTATTTTGTTAAAATTATAAAATTATTATATAATAAATATTTTCTTAAAATATATATAATTATACATTATTGGTAAATTATAATTATCAGAAGAAGAATATTAAGAAAGTCTGATTCGTTTATGAAAAATATCAGCTCCGCATATAGTTTTTTTAAGAATTGATAAAAATTAATTGAAAGAAAATATCAAAAACTATATATTCGCTTTGTATTTTTTTTAAATATTTATAATTTGTTGTAGTTTAATTTAAATTGTCACTATTTTTTTCCAAATTCATGACTACATGTAATGTATGCTCGAAAATTTGACAATTGACGTAGAATTCGTAGAAATTTTTGCGGTAGTAAAAAATATGCGGTAAATTATTTTTTCCGGTTTGCTCGAGTAGATAATTTATATAATAAAATAATTCTAATTTCGCTTTATTTATGCGTTTTTCATTTTATTACGACCACCGGTTTTGCAAATTTTTAATGAACCCAGGGGTCATAGAGCTACTGCGAACGCAGTCATTGAATACTTAAAAAGGCTATTTACTGTGCTAAACGCAGACTTCTAGGATTTATATTTTAAATGAGAGGACGAAAGGCAAAAGATAATCTCCGATGACGTAATCTTCATATTTGCCTGTCAAAAAACTGTCATTTCACTCCACATCATTTGTAATAATAATAATAACAAAAATTTTCTTCACGCCTCTTGATTTAAAGGAAGGCGACAATTCTCGATTTAAATAGCAATTTCTCAAGCTCAATTATTAGAATTAGAATATATTAAAACAACTCGCTTCTTAATAATGCGTTCCTAAAGTTTTCATAATAATTAACAAATAGAAAAAAAATAAATAACAATAAATATATAAATAACAAGACAATTTTATTAGATAAAAATAAATAAGAAATAACAATAAAAAAGATAAATGAATTGTTGTAAAATTAATTATTAAAATAATTTTAATCAGTTTGTTAAATTTACCATTTTATTGATTTTTTATTTCTCTAGTTAGATATTTATATATTTAAATATTAAATCTGACCTAATTTCCCTAAACACGGTCTTCTAATTAATAGACAATTGAAATTGTTATCGTAAAATTAATTAAAATTTATTGTTTATATTAATTTACCTACATTTTTTTAAATTTATTAATACTCTTAAAAGTTATTATTTATATAGTAATTAATAATTATTTATTGTTTATATTAATTTACCTATACATTTTTTAATTTATTAATATTAACAATTATTAATTATTTAACAAGTAATAATCATTTATTGGTTAATATTGTTAATAATCATGAATTATTTAATAATTAATAATCATTTATTGGTTAATAGTGTTAATAATCATGAATTAGTTAATAGTTAATATTTTTTAATTCTTAATTACTAATAATTATTAAATTCTTAATATTTAATAATTAATTTGTTATCTAATATGTTATCATTAATTTATTAAGTACTGATTAAAGTATTTATTTCACTGCAGTTAATTACACATAATTAAAGACGTTATTTTATCAAATTTATTTATTTATTTATTTATTTATTATAATTTGACTAAATTACTTCATTACAATTAATATAAGTAAATTAAATTTTTCCTGCAGTGAAATTAATGGTATTTCATTAATTATTAATAATAATGCAATTAAAATACAGTTCGCGTTCAATTTACTATTTATTTATTTTAATCTCTTATTTATTGAACAAAATAATTTTTAGAAAATTTCGATAAATTAATCACGCGATGGTTTTTTTTTTAAAATAGATTTTCTAAAACAAGAAACAATTGTGCAATTTTCTTTTCGTTTCTTAAAATATAATTATTGAACCAATAAAAAAAAATGACTGTTTGGAAATAAAATAAACTCTAACAAGTTGTTTCTGTTAAGACAGTGGGAGAGATCTGATGGGGTTCCATTAATAAACCGAATCAGGTCCCCCTCTGTCAACTAATAATTTCTGTTACTATATTAAGCCAAGGGGACTTCTAGAGAAGAAAATATATAGTTGATTGACCCAACATAATCATTCTTTTGTCTACTTGCGTGTGTATTTTTCAATTAATCTCATCAATTGTTTATAAAAACGCGAGAAGTGTCCCTTTTCTCCTTGCCTTTTTAATTGACAACAAATTTTTTTAATAATTAATTACTGCAATTAGCAATTACCTCGAATAATGCGATAAAGGAACTGATAATATAGGGAAAAAACAGTAGTAATAGAAAAATAATAATCGAAAATAAATGATGAAAATATCAAGAATTAAATAATAATAATAATAATAATTATTATTATTATTATTATTATTATTATTATTATTATTATTATTATTATATTGATAATAAATGCTAACTTGAACCACGGGAATTTGGTATAATAAATAAATAATAATAATAAATGAATAAAAATTGTGAAAATAAAATAATTTGAATAACAATAGTATAATAAAATAATAATAGTATAATTATTTACTAGCAATAATTAACTTTATGTAATTATTATAATAAAAAAAAATTACGATTTAAAAAAACAAATTCTTTCACTTTTTTTTTCTATAAATTTTGGCGAAAGAAAAGGAAAATTCGCTATATGTAAGATTCGGAGAGATTGTTATGTAAAAGTATATATATTGAAGAGAGTAATTAAATATATTATTGAATCATTGATGCCATGAAGGCGTTGAATATTCACACATGTTATTTGCCGCATTACCCAAGAGCACTCACCCGTATCTCCATAAAAAAAATCTAGGAGCAAAAATAGTGCAAAATATATTCTTCGAAAATAAAACTAATAACATGTTTCAAGGCACTTTCCTCCGTTTCTTATCGTCTATAATTCTACTTTGCCCTCGAAGATTAGTTTTATTGATATTAGAAAGAAAAGACCAATCAAGAAAACGGGGAATTCCTGGTTCAAAGTAACGTTACTAAATTTCTTCAGCTTCTTTGGAAAAATGCTTATTTAAAGAAAAACATTGCATTAACATGCAAATAAAGAAAAAAAAATTAAGAGAGAATATTTTTGATCGATTACTAATATATTGACCTTTCTTATTTTTTCCTGTGTTGAGAAACTCAATTTGAAAAAGTTAATTTCAAAAACTACGAATGCCCCAATAATGATTCGAACGTTGGAATGAAAAATGAGTTTTTTTTCCTAATATCATCGTTAAAATCAGAATTTTGTTGGGAAATATTTTTTTGACAAATTGGAAAATTAATTCCTGTATGACTATAAATATTTACTTTTTATTTCTAATTTTATTCTGGGAATTTTCGTAAAATATGCAAATAGAAAAAAAATATTAGTTCATTTGAACTATGCTCGAAAATTTTCTGTTTAGATTTATAATTTTTTGTCTACTTTTTGAAAATTTTATTTTTATCCCTCTTTTTAGAGAGAATTTTTTTTTTAAACAAAATTTGGAAAAGTGTCAAAATTTTTTTTAGACACTTTTGGATAAATTGGGATGAGAAATTAAAACAAGATTTTTCGGAGATGCATATATGTGTAAAAATAGTATTCTCACTTTCAAATTAGAAAATAGCTTATGCTCGATGGATGGAATTTTTTCTTTTTGAAGTCACATATATAGGGAAATCGTGTGGGAATTATTATATATATTTTCTTTTTGTTTTTTTCACAAATATAGAAAACGTATTTTTTTCAGAACAAGTTTACTCAATTTATATACATTTTCTTAAATAATCGCATAAAATCAAAGTGTATTTGAAATAATTCATTTTTATATTATTTCCTTTCCTTCTTTACATATTATATACAACTGGATCAGTCACTATATTTGATAACCTAGAACCGGTTGCGATATAATTTTTTTCTAAACTTTGATACCACAAATAATCGCAATTTACTTTATATTCAATATCGCGCTCTAAACTTCTCATTAAATTCGATTATAAGCATTATGAATTCGTTTCTAAGCACATCTTGTGAAAATTTATATTCTGACATTATTATTAGTGATCAAAATAATTATTATTGTCATTTATTATAATAATTATTAATATTATTATTGTCATGCGTTAGAATAATAATAATAATAATAAAAATAATAATTCTTACTGTCACATTGTTCACTTGCTTTTCTATTACTCTCTAAATCTAAATCAGTTAAAATTTTATTAAATCTGCGACTTATTTTTTATTTTTAAATTAGTTGAAAAAATTATGTTAAAAAACTGCAAATCAGTTAAAATATTTTTACTCACGAAGCAGTGAATTTTAACGGATTTAAAAACAAAATATCACTCACCGATTTAAATGAGTTAAAATTTTAATTGATTTCAATTTAGAGAGGAAGAGAAAAATGCTTTTGATGACAATAAACAAAATTTTCTTCAAGTCTAGAATATTTGAAGCAAAAATTTATTTACATTTTAGAAGAATTATTTTATGCGACGTATTTTATACAAAAAAAAACTGTATTCTAAATTTTACAATAGTTCTTAACGGATATTTTAGAAATATTTCTTAAACAAATTAATTTTCAATTGTAGAATTATAATAATTTTCTCAAAGTGAGAAACAATTTTTGATAAATTAAAAATTGAATCAGAAAATTTTTCATGGACCAAAGAAAATAGTTTTAATTTAAAAAACTAAATTATTTTAAAAAATTTATTTAAAGCTATTAATAAAATACTTTATTAATTACATTATGGATACTCTTTAATTTAGTAAATTTTTCATTTCAGTAAAGTTCACAACATTTAGAATGAACGATTCAGAAATCAAATATTTTTTTACCAAATATGTTTACTTGAAAAATTTGTAAAATACTTTTTTTGAATAACTATTTTAAACAGAAAAATTTGGAAAGAGAATAATTTTATTATTTTCTGTATTTTTGGTATAAACAAATTTTTTTTCTTCAATCGTTGATTGATTTTAATAAATTAAATAAATAATAAATAAATTTTAATAATATTATTAAGAATAATATTCAATTTGGCAATTTTTACCAATTTCCAATTAATTCAAAGTTTAAGCTTACTAAATTTATATTAGTAAATTTTACTAATGTTTTGAGTAAGAATTATTATTTAATTTAATTAAATCTATTAATTATTAACTTTTTTGTAAAAATACTATTTTATTTACCGCAAACTTTACTAAATAAATCAGTAAAAATTTTTTTTTCTAACAATTATCATAATCATTGTTGACTAATCGAAACCATTACTAATTAGCTACAAATTCTTTCAATAATACTAAACTAAAATTAATTATACAATTAATCGCGTTTGGTGTCTCAATTTCCATCACTTAGATAATTAACAATCGCGTGTTGAAACAAATGCTACAAATTTCACTATAAGAATCCACTTTGCCACAGAAAAATCAAGAATTCCGTCATTTCTTGTGAAAAATAAATATTTAAATTGAGCTATACGAGTATTTTAAGATTTTAAAGTGTGTGTACTTTTTTTGGTTTCCAGAAAAAATTTTTTGTTTCTCTTGAAGCAAAAAGACGTGGGAAATGTTTTTTTTCAAAATGTAAATTAACTTCTTTTTTTAAAAAGTAAATTAAATTCTCTTTTTAAATGTAAAGTAAATTTCGATTTTGGACAAATTTTTCCTTTCACACATTCAACTTAGTAATACTTGATTAATTAGTTAATTAATTAGGTCAGATATCAAATTTTTCGAAATAGAAAATTAGCCAAAAATGTCAAATGGCAGGAAATTTATTTGTAATTTCATTTTTATTGTAAGTATTTAGGAAATATTAAATTTGTTATTCGACGTTAAACAAATTAATTATTTGATTGGTGAACTAATTAGTTAATTGATAATTAAACTTAATTGTAAACAATGACAAAGGTAAACAATAATTAATTTCTCATTTGTAAAATGAAGAAGCTAATCACATTGATTTTTTAATTAATTTAAAATTCAAATTCGGGATTATTTAATTTTTAATATTTTATTCAAAAAATTTAATTACTTCTTAAACATTTTTATTTAAAATTTTTTAAATTTAATTAATTCTTAAACATTTTTATTTAAAATTTCTTAATTTCGAAACTGATAAAATTGACAGTTTATGTCCCTAAAGTCATAAATTTATTTATGTCCCTAAAGTTATGAACAAGAATTTACGTTACTAATTTTAGTTTGCATTTTATGATTAAAAATGTCTTCTATTTTACGAAAAAATTTTATTTTTTATGCTTAAAAACAATTAAGTTTTAACTTAATTTTTAAAATATTCTTTTTTTGTTATGCTTTAATTCAATAAAGAATTTTTTTTTGAAGTTTAGAAAATATCTAAACGGAAAAATATCATTTCGATTATTAAACGTTTGAAATATTTTAATGAAGTATTTATTTCTATAAATATTATGCACTCGAGAAAATGTTATTTCGATTTAAGTAATCGATTACTTGTCTATCAAATAAATATTTACTTGAATCAAATAATTTTCAACCAATTCAATCAATTTTTCATTCAATTGAAATAAATTTTTATTGAACCAATAATATCAGCAGTTGAAGAAAAATCAATTTTATTTGAACGAGTAGTTTTAGTACTTCAAGCAAATGCAATTTAGCTGACTTATATAAAAATTACTTGATACTAATAAATATTTATTTGATCATAGAAAGTTATTTATTTGAATCAAATAATTTTTTTTATTCTAAAACTTTTTTAAATTCTCAATAACTTTCGTGAAAAAGATTTTAAATTGAAATCTTTCAAATGAAATTTAAAAATGTAATTGAAGAGTAGTAAATTAATTCATTATATTAATATTAATTGAAGCACTAAGATTAATTTTATTACTAAAAATTGATTTAATAAAAAAAATGTGAATTATCAAAAATTAAGATAAATTAAGAATTAAATATTTTTTTATCAATAAAATTCTCTTTCTTTAAATTTATTTTCTTTCTCTTCTTCTAAAAATTCTTTTCATTAAGAAATTTTGATTCTATTTTTGAAAAGAAGAATTTTCTCCAAAAATACATTTTCTCATTACCACACACACACACACACACACGCAAAGAGATGAAGTCTTTTTTTTAATATAAAGTGAAAAATAAAATAAAACTTGCCTTGAAATTACAAGTTGAACGAAATAATATTCAGATCCAAATTGCGAAAAATTTTTGCATCCACGCCAAAAAATTTGAAACCACGTGCTTCAGAGAATTCTCTCTCACTGCTCCAATATATATATGTATAAATTTAATTATGAAAAAAGAGAAACAAGAAGCCACTAAAATTCGATGACGATGTTTTAAACAGTAAAAATAAATCTCATCCTCGTCTTTAATTGACGAATCATCTTGTCTCAGTTGCACTCACTTTTCTTTTAATTCTCCAAATCGTCTTCAATGAATTTTTATACGCGCGAATTCAATGCACTTATCATTTGTGAAATTGCGATCGTTTGCGCGTATTTTTCGTTAAAAAAATTTTTTTTTTTTGTCAACCACCGAAAAAAATTTTTTTGATGCAAAAAAAAAGTAAAATGGAAAAATCAAAATAGGTATAAAATTTTAGAATGTGACCGATTTCGGTGGATCGTTGATGGACACTGAGAGAGCTCTCTCGGTGCTTTCAGCTCGACTCTCGAGAACACTATAGAAAGAGAGAGACTGTTTCTGACTTTCAAAAGTGCGGTGTTCCCGCCACATGAACTATCATACGCACTGCATGCAGCTTCCACTCTGACCCCCCCGTAAAAAGAAGTGGTGCGGTGGGGGTGAATTAAAAAGTTTTTGCCTCGCCAATAAGGGTTTTTTATTAATTAAAATGATGTGTAAACCTGCAATAGTGTGATATTTATTTTTATGACGATGACAGATCGACAGTTGTTATTTGACACTTGTTTCTTTTATTCTTTTAATACATTTTATTTGCGCACCCAGAAAAATAATTTCTTTGAAACAAGGAAAACGTTTTTTCAAACTCTCTCTCTCTCTTTGAATCAAAGATAAAATTTGTTTGAGTTAAAAAAAGTTTTCTTTACTTTTACGAAAAACAATTTTCAAGGTTAAAAAAAGTTTTCTTTACTTTTACGAAAAACAATTTTCCAGGTTTTTTGAATCAAAGAAATTATTTCTTTAAATGATATTTTTGATGAAAAGAAAAATTTCCTTAAGACAAATAAAAAGCTGGGAACATTCAAAGAAATTATTTCTTTGAATTATTTATTTCTTTGACTTAAAAAAAGATTTGGGTCAGAATTCGTGAAATTTTCACAGAAAGCAAAAAGTATTTTTTTTTTAAATCAAAATGATGAAAAAACATTTCCATTTGGTCTTAGGAATATGTCCACCAAAGAGCAGAAAAAATATTATTTTTTATAAAAGTTATTGCAAAATTAATTTTTTTGCAACTTTTTAAACAAAATCTTATTTCCCCTAAAAGTGAATGAACCGATTTAAAACATGAATGAACCAAGCGGGAATATAAAGGGAATAAAAATACTTTCGTTCAGAATTAGAAAATTTTTGAAAAGTTTATATTTTAATAATTATTTAATAAATTTTTTATAAACAATTAACTGTTTTTAATATTCTGCGCCTTTTAAAATTTTTTTAAAAATATCTTCATCAGGGTTGCCACAAATATTTAATTTTATTTTTCCCTGACTTTTCCCTGATTTCCAGACGAAATTCTCAATTTTTCCCTGACCATAAAAAAATATTCTAATTCACTCTAAAAATTATTAGATACTCAAAAAAATGTTCTGTGAAATTTATTTACAAATTTCATTAATTGTAAAATTATTTAAAAACATAAGTAACTAAATTTTTAAATAAGTATTTAATTATTACTTTTCCACAGGAATTAAAATTCTTCAGAACATTCAAATTCAAACCTTTTTCAAACTCAACAATTTATAAGAATATTATTACAAAACACAAAGAATTTTTAATGTTTTGTTATAATTTATATAACCGTGAAATTTTTCAACAAAAATTTAATTATTTACAAAAATCCTAATAAAATCCTTCGCAATAATTCAATTATTTTTAAAAGTAGTAAGTTTTCTCAAAAAAATTCAATTATTTGAAAAAATTGTAATAAAATTCGTTGCAATAATTCAATTATTTTCATAAACAATAAATCAATTATTCAGAAATTTCATTTTTTAATCAATTTTTATTAGAAAATTCTCAAAAAATTCAATTATTTAAATTGAAAAATAAATAATTTATTGAATAATTGAATGTTTGTTAAAATTGAATTCTCATAAAGAATTTTATCAACAAATTTTTAAATAATTGAATTCTTTTGACAAATTTTAATAAAATTTTTAAGAATAATTACATTTTTCAAGGAGTTTGATTAAAATATTGTATCCAAAATTAATTAAAATCCTGCGATGAGTTTTATTATTCTTGAAAATAATTTTTAAAAATTTCAAAAAATATTAAAATTTTTCTAAAATAATTGAATTTTAGTAAAGAATTTTATTATTTATAAGAATAATTCAATTTTTGTAATTTTTCAATTTTTTTTAAATAATTAATTCATGCGGCGAATTTTATAAAAATCTTTTTAAATAATTGACATTTTTCAAAAAATTTTATAAAATTTTGTATATTAAACAATTGAACTCACGTGAAAATTTTATTATTTATAAAAATAATTGAATTATTGCAAAGAAATTTATTAAAAATTTCATAAATTATTGAATTTCTGTGGAATTTTAACAAGAATTTTCCAATGAATTTTATTCAAGTTTATAAAAATAATTGAATTTCGATGAAAAATTGTATTATTTATAAAGATAATTGAAATTTTGACGAGAATTTTAAAAGAAATTTTGAACATAATTGAATTTTGGAGAATTTTTTTATTTCTAAAGATATAATTGAAATGACCAGAATTTTTTTAAGTTTTTGAATATAATTGAATTTCTGCGAAAAATATTATTACTTTTGAAAATAATTGAATTTTTGTAATTATTTGTAACTTTTCCAAAATGAAATTTTTTTAGTATTTTTAATTAAAATTCTTTTATCAATCTAGTATTTATGAAAATTGTAAAAATTATTTATTACATAATTTATAAGTCATAATTTTATGATAGTTCTTTGAAAAATTAAATTATTTAAAAAGAAATTATTGTCTGAAATAGAAAAAATTCAAGGTTTTTTATTAAAATTCGTGGTTATTTTTATAGTTTACAAGGCAAACAAAAAAAACATCAAAATTTAGAGTTTTTTCATCAATTTTTGATTTTCAGAATTAAAAAAAAATCAAAGAAACTTTTTTTTGACCCTAAATAAATGCACAAATTTCTTTGATTTAAAGAAATATTCTTTGAAAGAAAGAAGCTGTTTTCTCGGTGCGCAAATTGTTATTACATATATTTTAATTCTCGGCGTAACTGAAATAATTTTCCCTGTCTTTTTTATAGTGCCATGAACTTTCAATGTTTATAAGAGGTTATTGATGATAAGCTTTCATGAAATTCATCGTCAGCACTTTTCTGAACTATTGCTCGAATTTATTTACTACATTTTTTTGAGGAACTTTCTTCAATTTATTTCACTTGTTACTTGTTAGATATTATATTCGTTTAATTTGTTTCAATTCATTTATTAAATTAGTGAATTGATTTAATAATTATTTAGACATTGGAAAAGAAAATTATTTGTTAATTGCATTAAAATTCAATAAAATAGTTTAATCAATTTAACTATTTTATTGAATTTTAATGAAATTATAACTATTTGTTTGTTATCAGAAAAATTTACACTTGAATCAATTTTTATTTAGACAAAATAAATGTTATTTGAACTAATGATTTCTGCATTTCGGGAAAATATAATTTAATTGACTTCAAGAAAAATTATTTTCCTTAAGTGAATATTTATTTAATAATAGACACACTGGGAAAAAATTTATTTGATTCTAATCAAATCATCTGTTATCAAATAAATATTTACTTGGATCAAATAATTTTTAATTGAATTAATTAAATTAAGCAATCAATCAAGTTTCAAATACAATAAATTTTTATTTGATTCAAATAAAAATTACTTGGTTCAAGTAAATATATATTTGATAATAAAAAGGTAATCGGTTATTTCAATCAAATAACTTTTTTTCCATTATAATTTAGTAAGTTTTTTAGCGAAAGAATAATTCTTCCAAAAGTAATTTTTAAAAATTGGAAATTTCTATCTTCTAGATCCTCTCTAAATTTTAATTAGTAAAAATGTTTAGTAATTCTAATTAGTGACTGACTTTTTGCTTTTGAATTGGCAAATTTTACTAACAAATAGTAACTTCAACTAATTTTTTAATAAAATTTACTAATTCAAAAGCAAAAAGTCAGTTATGGATAAATAGTAATTTCTATTTTTTCAGTAAAATTTACTAATTCAAAAACAAAAAGTCAGTCACTAATGAAAATTAATATTAAACATTTTTACTAATTCAAGTTTATAAAAATAAAACACTTTTTTTTGTTATTTTGTATTTTCAATTTCTTTACTGCGAAAAAAGATAATTAACTGATTTAATTAAAAATAATTGGACTCAAAACTAAATATATTTATGATAGAGACGAGTTATCGGTTATTTGATTTAAATAAATTTTTTTCAGTGTTTATTTAAATTTCAATTAATTATTCAGTTGTCTATTTTTAATTTTTTTCTTTAATTTTATTTTTACGGAGACAATGGAAACAAAAAACATTTATTGAGCAACTCTTCAACCATTTAGAATTCGGAGATAAAATAAATTGAAAAAAAATATTTATATAATGTGAAAATTTACAAAAAGTATTATTTATATTGTATTATTTTAATTATTACAATTAGTAAATTAATTATTAATTATTTATTTGTTCAAAGCAATCACGATTCTAATAAAACAGTTTTTAGTTTATTTGATTTTACTAAAAGAATATTTGATTTAAATACAAATATATTTTGTATCGAGTAATTTTAAATTCAATTAATTCAATAGTATTTGCTTCAAAAGTTGCATAAATTATTTATTTAGAAAAATTAATTTTAAAAAATCAGTTTGAATTACAATAATTAGTTCACTGTTTATTTATTTCAAATAAAATATTGTTTCCTCCAAGTACAGATATATTTATTTGTATCAAATAATTGATTGATTGTCTAATTATTATAATAAATTATATTGCTTCAAGAAAAATCGCAGTTTCAATTAAACGATAAATTCACAATTTATTTGATTCGAATAAAACTAGTACCAAGTTTATATATTTTGAATAATTTTCAAATCAGTTAATTTAATATTATTTTTTCTAAATGTTGTAAAAATGTATATATATATTTTTTTATTGGATTAAAATATTTACAGTATTTAAACTTATTAAATAATAATATAACTATTTTCAAATAATTAATTCACAATTTATTTGTTTCGAATAAAAAATTATTTGCTCCAAGTATAAATGTGTATTTACTTCTATCGAATAATTTTTAATTTTTGATTAGTTTTATTTTTAGAATAATAGTAGAATTTAAATAATTATATAGTAATTAAATTGATTAAGTAGTAGAATGGAATAGATTAATCAGTATAAGACGTTTTATGTAATGATTTTTCGAAATTTAATTAATATTTTAAAAATAAAAATGATTCTCTAAAAGAGGAATTTTCACTACATTTGTATTCATTTTGCTTTTAGCATTATTTATTATTTTGTTTCTTTTACAGCATATCAGTGTCCCAATTAATGTCAAAAAAATTTTTTTCTTCTTTTTAAAGCAAAAATAATTAAATTATTACTTTCTCATCGAAATGATTGTTTAATTCCATTTTTCACATATATCAAGAAACTCACGTTTCTTCGTGATTATTAAATAAATTGATTTTTCCATGAAGCAATTCAGGAAATGTGAATAATTTTTATTGTAAATAATCTGATTCAAAAAATTATATTCTATTAACAAAATGAGTTTTTTTAAAGATTAATTTTACTGTTAAATTTAAGACCTATTTTCCTACTCTCTAAATTTGAATTTGTAAAAATGTTTACTAATTTGAATTAGTGACTGACTTTTTGCTTTTGAATTTAGTAAACTTTACTAATAGATTAGTAGAAATTACTATTTATATGAAAAATTTACTAATTCAAAAGCAAAAAGTCAGTTACTAATTCCAATTAGTAAACACTTTTACTAATTCAAATTTAGAGCGAGTAAAGTCGAGCTAAAGTTTCTAATTTTCGCATTTATTTATTTTTCCAAGGAAAGAAATAAAAAATAAAATTTATTCTCTTTTTCTTCTTTATTATTTATATTTAGATTTATTTTTAATCTTGTATTCTCTTGTGTTTTGATAATTATGCATTCTTTTTCTCATTATATCGTTTTGTCAAAATAGAAATTCATTTTTTATCATTATTTTATGAATGCATTAAAATGCAAATGTTTAATATAACGCTTAGTTTACATGCATGCGTCTCTTGATAACAAAACGAACAACATATATTTTCTTATATTGTTTTATCATCAAGTCGGACTTTCAACTGAGCATATTTTCTTCGTGAAACTGCGTCGAATCATTCATTGTTGTATACACACAATTCTCAAAGAAAATTTTACCATTTATGGAAAAAGAATTTTTTTTTAATTTCATTTCGTCTTTGCTTTTAAAGAAGTCTAATTTTTATTTTCGAAAATTTGAAGTTTGCAATACAGAAATGAAACATTTTTTCTTTAGGAACAAAATATATTCTATATATAAACGCCAGCTATTAATAGTTTAGATAATTTTTTTATTGTAAGAAATAATTGAAAAATAATAATAAAAATTGTCAAATAAAATATTTTTTATTTTGGTCCGGTTCAATTTAATAAAAATATTCGAACCAAACAATTTTTTACTACGAAAATTATTTACTTCGAGGATTATTAAAAACAAACAATTTTTTACTACGAAAATTATTTAAACCAAATAAATTTTTCTATAAATTATTTAAACCACACAATTTTTTACTACGAAAATTATTTAAACCAAATAAATTTTTCTATAAATTATTTAAACCATACAATTTTTTAATACGAAAATTATTTAAACCAAATAAATTTTTCTATAAATTATTTGCGTCTAATAATTTTTTGTGCAAAATTATTTGAACCAAATAAATTTCTTTCTTTTTGTACAAAACCAAATAAATTTTTTTTTTTTATAAAATTATTTTAACTAAATAAAATTTTTTTGTCCAAAATTATTTGAACCAAATAAATTTCTTTCTTTTTGTACAAAACCAAATAAATTTTTTTTTTTTACAAAATTATTTAAACTAAATAAAATTTTTTTGTCCAAAATTATTTGAACCAAATAAATTTCTTTTTTTTGTACAAAATTATTTGAACCAAATAAATTTTTTTTTTTTACAAAATTATTTAAACTAAATAAAATTTTTTTGTCCAAAATTATTTGAACCAAATAAATTTCTTTTTTTTGTACAAAATTATTTGAACCAAATAAATTTCTTTTTTGTTTGTACAAAATTATTTGAACCAAATAAATTTTTTTTTGTACAAAATTATTTTAACTAAATAAAATTTTTTGTCCAAAATTATTTGAACCAAATAAATTTCTTTTTTTTGTACAAAATTATTTGATCCAAATATTTTTTTATATTTTGTACAAAATTATTTGAACCAAATTAAGTTTTTGCACAAAATAATTTGAACCAAATAAATTTTTCTTGTACAAAATTATTTGAACTAAATTAATTTTTTATACAAAATAATTTGAACCAAATAAATTTTTTCCAATGTACAGACTAAAATAACTGATAATTAATTAAAAACGAAATAAACCGCTATTGTGAGAAATAACAATTATCATAATATAATTATAGAAGGAACAAAGTAGCGAGCGAAATAATAAGTTCTGTATAAAATTAACCCTTCATGAATCTAAACAAGTTTGGAGTATATTATTTTACATAGTTTGCGGTGCAGTGTGCAAACAATTTGTATTTTAATAATTACACTTTAATAGTTAGGAACATATTTGGCATACCATTGATGTGCAAAACAATGTATTGCATACAAATGGACTTTTTGAATTTCTTCGCTGTCAACCTTGAGCCTCTCACTGCATCACGATATAATTTTTTTTTTTCTTCTTTAATCCTTTTGTATTATTACAACTCGATCTATAACAATTTTTATTTCCCTTATTCAAAATTTGAAATTTTTTTCCACCCTCACGTCTTTTATATTTTAATAATCGAACTTAGAAATTAAAAACCGAAAATTAAAAATTAAAAATTAAAAATATTTCTGTACAATTTTATGAGAAATTTTTATACTTGAAAAAAGCGAACAAGGAAATTTTTATCAATAAATTTAGTGTGGGTTTTTTTATAATTATTGACGAATTGCAATAATATTTCCAAGCCTAATAAATTTGTAATTTATTATTCATTATTAATTTGTGGCAAATTAAAATAAATAAATAATTTTGTTTTCGTGAAAAAAAGGTACAATTTTTACTTTAATTAATTGTTTTTCGCAATTTACGAATATTTGTTGTATATTCAGAAATAGTGTATAAATATAAAAATAGGAAATGAGGTCAGGACTGATCTGACATTGACCTTCCAATTGAAAACGCAACACGAATAGCAATAAAGTGTCCTTTTATAATTGCACTAAAGAATTATATCTATACTGAAATTTTTGATTTAGACAATTTTAAATGACGATGGGAAATAATTTTTTATTCTCACTTTTACCGTAATTTTAAGAAAAAATAAAATTCAATAAATTAATGAATAATTGAGGAAATTAATGAATAATTTTAATCTCGATCTTAATGCCATATTCGTGTGAAGTTAATTGACTTGACCTATCACAATGCATTTGGCCTTTACCATAAAAAAAGATCATCATTAACAGTGGTACAACTTCCGACTTTGTTCATATACTTGATAGACTTGAAAGAATTATTTAAATTAATTTCAATTTAACTGCTCAATTTTCATAACATTTCAATTAGAATTTTTACTCTTTCGAGTGTCGTGATAAAATGTTTATATTTTAATAAATTAATTTTTTAATTATTTAAAATTAATTATTAATAAATAAAATTTATTGTTAATAAATAAAATTTATTGTTAATAAATAAAATTTATTGTTAATAACAAAAACAAATAATAGACACAAATTGTAATGACAAAATTAATTAACTAATCAACTTATTAACAACAATATTATTAAATTAAAATATAGTAAATAATTTGTTTATGATTATTTATTTATTTAAATTTAATTAATTTATTTAAAATTTAATTGAAACTAAAAATAAAATAATATCAACAACATTAATAACAGCAATAAATAAAAGTATAACAAAAAGTAAGAAATAATATAAATAAAAATATTATTACTAATTAATAATAAAATAATGATAATAATAATAATAATAATTAATAAATTACAATATTAATGAATTAAAATACTGTGAATAATTTATTTATTTATTAATTAAAAAGAGTGAATTTATCATTCGGAATTTAAATAAACAAATTAAATTTGAATATTTTATTAATTTTGTCTTATTATTTTATTTTTATATTATTATTATTATTATTATTATTATTATTATTATTATTATTATTATTATTATTATTATTATTATTATAAATTCTTTGAACTGTTGCTGAAAGTTGAGAACTAAGGAAAATACTCGAAACAATTCAGCGAGAAAAATTGGCTTTTATTTTATATTATTTTTTAAATCATTGTTATTTGTAATAAAAAATTATTAATTGCATATATTGATAGGTCTCAATCCAAAGTCACTTTTATACCATCATTAGAGAATATTAATATTTAGAAATCGTGAAGGTTAAATTTATACTGATGAATGGAACAAGATGGAATATATTATTATCGAGAAACAAAAAATTATTAACCGTTTATTGCCTTTCTTTTTATTACATATGAATGAACTGCGAGCGAATAACAAAAAAAATTAATGTTTCTTCATCGTGCATTAATTAAAATGCAAATTTTTATAATTTTAACATTCACTTTTAAAAAAAATTTTATTCGCGCAATAACTCAGTGATAAATATATATATATATATATACTCGAACACTGAATTTAAAATCGTTTAAACTTCAAAAACTTGTATATCCTGGATTATTAAATTATAATTTTTTTTAATATTATTTTTAAGGAAATAAAAAATATTTTATTATTCATTTCTAGTTGTTTACCTAGAGAATAGAAGCTGATTTTTGTGATTGTTTATGGTGTATTTTTATTTAAGAATAATAAATTTTTCCATAATTAATTACATTCGTTAAGTGTGAAAGTGATGAACTATTTATTATTGGGTAATAAATTATTATTATTTATTATTAACAATAAATTATTTATTATAATTTCAAAATGTTAAATTATCTATTTGATAATTTAAAGAGGGTTAATTATTTATTCTTGATTAAAAACAATTAATTACTAAATTAATTAATTAATTTGTTTATTATTTATTTTTATATTAATTAATTTATAATTTAATAATAGACGGGAAAAAATAATCTACAGAATAGCGATAAGTTTCTCTAGAGTAGCGAAAGTTTTAACTAAAACAACTAAAAGTTTCTCTAATATTGTAAAAATTTTTCACCAAGTGAAATATTTTTTTTTCTTTTAGGTAATTAATTATTTTATCTACTAATAATTAAATTATTATTATTATTAATTTAATTATTATTAAATAGCACAGTATAAAATTATTACTGAATAATATTTATAGTGGAAAAAATTATTTTTTTATTCAATTTCAACAAATTGATATAGATAAAAATAGTTAAAAATTATAAATATAAATTTATAAAAAATATTATTTTATTATTAAGATAATTTCTTTAGAGCCTCCACTCGATATAAAGAAAACAATTTATTATACTATTTTTTAAAATTGTAATCCAAAAAAATACAATCGATTTGTAAAGAAAATAACGAATGTATCGAAAAAAAATGAGAACATTTCCGGAAAAAAATTTTAACAAAGAGTCTACCTGAATTCTAGCCGAGTTGAGATCACATTAATGTGGATGCTGTGTGCATTCAGGTATTTCAGTGTGTGAAAAACATTCATCTACCTGCTTATGAAAACATACCCACGTGATTTTTGTAAAATCATTGAAAACCCCGCAGTGGAAGCAGTTTTGCGGAAAAAAAATTCGGCTTTCTGAACAAAAATACCTTTGATGAAATATGTTTTTTTAGAATTTAGTAAAAAACGATATTTTCTTTTCTGACTAAAGCAAGTTATTTATTTTTTATTTAAATTCATTTCATAATTTTTGCATTTTAGTTGTTTTGGTAGATTTTTATTTTATTTCTTATTCATACTGTTTATTATTTATTAATTTATTTTTCTATTTTATTTATTCAATTATTCTAACAACTTTTCAAAGAAATTGTATATTATTATTATTTGTTATAGTAATTTTTACTTATTATTTATAAACAATTATTTTTGTTACTATTTATATTATTTATTATTTTATTATATTTCAATCGTTTTGATAATTTTGTATTGAAATTTTCTTATTATTTATTAACATTGTTTCACTATACTTATTAATATTTTATTGAAATTATTTTAATAAATTATAAATAATTTTTTAATAATTTTTAAATAATTTTTAAATAATTTTTTTATTAACATCATTTTAATAAAAATGTTCATTAAAATTGTCTCAATGACTAATTTTTTACTGAAATTATTGTCATAACTTTTTATTGACATTATTTTAATAATAATGTTTATTAAAATTACTTAATTGCTAGTTAGTTATTTAAATTCTTGTTCTAATTTTGTATTAAATTTATTGTAATAATATTTTATTTATAATAAACTATTTCAATCTTTTTGTATTAAAATTATTTTAATATTTTACTGAAAATGTTTAAATACTCATTATTTATTCAACTATTGTAATTAATAATTCTCGATTATAAATTATGCATTAACACCCATGATTAGAGAATTTTGTACAAAATTAATATTTAATTAATATTTATTTAACTAAAATTTCAAATAATTAAAAAAATAAATTTTGAAAAATTATTTTCGAGAGAAAAATTATTATTGCGTATATCATTTGATTTTCCTGAACTTTATAACACATTTGATATACTTTTTTTTGTCTGGCAATGTACGAAATATAATTTTCGCAATCCCTTCTTTTAACAAACCAGCCACTTCTCTTTTTTTTTAATACACTAATTAGAAAGCAGATGTGGAAATTTATGACGTGCAAATCGAGATTGACGACAACCTTAACCAGCTATTTCATTGTCTACTGCAATATAATTGTTACGTGTTCTATAATTATATACATTTTTATTCTGAAATCCTATTTTAAATGATATTTACATTCGAATAGAAAAAAATCCCAAATTCACTTTATTTCCGAATCACTCAATTTTTTTTTCTTTAATTTTAATTACTCACATGTCAGGAAAAAAAATGTCTTCATTTTGAATTACGTGAGAGGAAAGTAAAATTTTTCGAATGAAACGAAGGACATTACATTTTTTAATGAAAACAATTTTTCAGTTTATAATCATTTTTATGTTTAATAATTTTTTTTCTTCAAAAATATATATCAACGTAGAGTAAATGTTTTTTTTCTGCTGATAAGAAATTCTCATTTGAAATGTCTTGATATTTTTTTGATTTTCTTAAAAATACTTTTCCGAAACAAAAAAAAGTGAAACGTGATTAATTATTAATTTGTCTTTGGTCGAAAATGTTAAACAAACGAAAAAGAAGGTTACTGGTAGTATTTAAAAAATGTTCCGGATACGCAATTACCAATATTGATAAAATTTTTCCCTCTTGAAAAGCGAATGTGCAGATTGGTCACGTAATTTGTTTAAATATTAAATGGAAAAAAAAACAATCGTTGATATTAATTAATTGGTACAAAGTGAGGTAATTACTTCCTTTTGCTATCAATTATAAATTGTTTGAATTAAAAAAAAATGTGTCACATTTTGTGATATTTTCGTTTTTAACAGACACGTTCTTTTTAATTGTACATTAAAAATTGCTACACGTGGAGAATTTATGGTAATATTTGTTGACTACTTTTTTAAATTAAAATTTATTAAATGAACGATTACTAAATTAATAAATTATTAAATGAATAATTAATAAATTATTAAATGAATAATTAATAAATTATTAAATGAATGATTACTAAATTATTAAATGAATAATTATGTTTTAAATTGATAATGAATTTGTAAAATATTTTCCAAAAATAATAAAAATATTTGGTAGGGTAAATTACACTAGAAAGCAATTTTATTTATTTTTTTTGACAAAATTGATTTTCTGTACTTGCAGTTTATTTTTTATTTTCAAAATGATAACATCTTCATTATTTTCTTGTTTTTGTATAAAAATAAAGTTGCGTTGTAAGTTCAAAGATAAAATAATGTGTTATGTAGAATTAAAGTTTCAGCATTCAATGTATAACAAACACAATTGACTTGGCTTATTTGAAAATTACAAATTTACATCATTTTTTTTTCTCATTACATCGTAGCATGTTGCACATGTACAAATAAAATTGTATAATAAAAATCGAATAATTTTCTTTTTCAACTTTTTTTTTCTTTGCAAAGTACAAATATCACATCTAGAGGAGACTAAATTCAGTAACTAACATTAAGTAAAATCATCAATTCACACCTTAAATTTACACGCAAATACCATTTAATCCACGGATTAATTATTTCACATTTTGGTAGACCTTTCTCGCATAATTGCAATATTTGTTATTTTTTTTTTTAAATATTTCGGCTGTTAATTCAACCCTTGGCGTTTAATTTATTTCAATTTACATGAGACAAAATCTTTTTACCATTTTTTTTTTGTTAAAATATTTTACTAATATAATTATTAATTACTTATGTACTTAAAAATAGTAAAAGATTTCCGTGCCAGAGAAACTATTTTTCATTAGAAAAATAAATTACAGTATTTACTTATTTCAAGATTGGAACAAATGAAAATATTAGTAACGAATAAAAAAAATTGTTTCGTAAATAAGATTTAAAGTATAAGAAGAAAAATGGAATATTTCTTTTTTTGAAAAATGCAACAAAAACAAAGAATTGCGGGAATGAAATAAACGTAAAAATAAAACAAAATTTTAAGAAAAACTGGTAAATTTCATTTTATTGAAAGATAAAAATATATTTTATAGACAATAATTTATAGACTAATCTGAGCGAGAAAGAAAAATAATAATAATAATAATAATAAATGGAAAAAAATAAGGAACAAAAATAAAAGAAAAATGTGCTAATAAAAAAAAATACACTCTCTCCCGAAAAATTTGATGAGCTTTGAATTTATCAAAGTGATAATCATAAATTATATTATAGTGTAATTCAATTACGCACTTTTTCTTTTTATCGTATTAAAATTATATATTTTTTTATGTTTTTCTCTTCTTTAATGGACTGCTGGCGTAGACATTACTTGTGTATTTATATTATATATATATATATTTTTTAAATGTGTATTATACTGTTGTCCTAAGTATGGATAGGATAAAATGAAGACCTCTAGATTATGGATTTATTTGAATGCGTCGACATGGCAGTCCATAGTTTTAAAACTTAGTCTTTGCGCTTACGATTCTGTTGTTCCTAAAAGAAAGCATACTTTGTTAAGAATAATTTAATAAAGCTTAGGAACTAAAATTAAACTGGGTTAATCCAATATATGACAATTTCTATGAATAAAAACTTTTTTTCCCCCTCTTGAAAGAAATTGTCACTTTGAAAAGACGAGAATTTTGCAAAAAAAAATTATAGTTTACTACCGCGGGTCGTTTATCAAATTGACCAAAATACTCTATCCTTTTTTTAAGAAAAATAACAGTAAATCACTAAATAAAATAAAAAATTCTATTTTAGACCCGACAATATTTGTCGAGTTTAAATTACTATTAATAACATTGTTAATTTTTGTTTGCTAATGTGAAAATTAACATCATGATAATAAGGTACAAAAAGAGATAATTTAATTGACAAATTAATTGCAGTAGTTTTTAAAAATCAATTTTTTCTGTTGTTTTAATCTTTTTTTTTACTTTTTACTTTTCTTTTAATTGCATTTAATAAATTATAACAATGGCTAATTAGTTTTTGATCGGTAAATGAATATTTAATGGAACTAATTATTGTGTATATAAAATAATTAGTTTTATGATAAAAGCGATTAATTTTATGGGTCAGTTCAATTTAATATTTAATCCATAGTCGTTGTATACTGCTTTTATTCATTAAATATTTGTTCTAAATATTTTCAACTATTTTTATCTATTTTTGACAATTTTTATTTATTTTCGACTATTTTTAAATATCATTTTTAACTATTTTTAATCCTTTTTAAATAGCTTTTTAGAATTTATTTAAACAAAAATAAATTTATTATTAAATTTCAAATTTGAAAGGAAAAATCAGTATTAAAAAGTTTTCCTTAAGAAAATCTGTGTAGGGAAAATATTTACCGGAACATTTGAATGAGTAAAAAGTAAAATAAAAATAATGCAACAAAACTATAAATCTCTTTCCAATTTTTAATTTTCAAAAATAAAATTCTGTTATTAATTTTATTAGCTATTATATCATAAAAATTATCTTACTTCTAAAATTCTGACCGTTCAAATGAACCAAATTTATTTATTTTTTTTTCAAATCTAAAATCTTGTTACAATAATTTTGCGTTACGTAGAAAAGAAAATTATTTACAAAACCCCTGAAAGTTAAACATAGGTTTTTAATTTTTCCTACAATCATTAACTTAAGAAAATATTTACAATGAAAAATATTTCGTTCATTTGAATCTTCAGAACTTGATTCAGATCATTATTTTCTTCAATAATTTATTTCATTTTAGCAGCCGATTCGTTTTATTTTGTACCTATTTTATTGAGTACCTAATATTCTTGTTATTCGGCGCAAAATTTATTTTATTTAGTGATTTTTTTTTCATTAATTAGTTTATTTAGTGCAAAAGTCGTTGTTTTTTGCCAAAATACTTACTTTTTGCGTAAGAATAATGAGAAGATGACGGAAAACATTGATGAAGTCAATGAAAAGATCGAGAGAGTGCATGATAAAGTCTTTGCTGCCCATTCTGTGCTTCTCGACAATCAATTGCGTGTCGTAGAGAATAAATCCACACATTATGAACAGACCCAAGTACAAGCGAATTTGATAGAGAATTGCCACTCTCAAGAATAGATTGACAAACGAGAAGAGAACAGTCAAATTTAGCAAACTAATTAGAGGTCCTCCAAGATATAGCCAGCTTCCTCTAACCGCCAATAATGATGAGATGCTGAATGACACGAAGATAAGTGACGTTGCTGAAATAAACAAAATCAAAAATTAGTTACTACTCAAACTATTCATTAATTAATTATATTTATTAATTAATTATATTCATTAATTAATTATATTCATTAATTTATTTTATTCATTAATTAGTAATATAAAGTGTTAAAAAGTGTCAGTATATCAATTTCCCTGACAATTTACTAATATTAAAATTATTTTCCCTGACAAAATTCTTTTTACAGGAAAAAATGAATCTTTACGGAAAATAAATAAAATTTGTGAAATTGTTGAATAATTTCTAAAAATTGCAATTATTATTCTTTCTGAATTCAATTATTTTCCACAATTTTCAACTAAACTTCATTTCTAAATAAATTATTTTAAATAATTTTCCGAAAGTTCTTCCAAAATTCAATTTTTTTAATAAAAAAAACTTAATTGTTTATAATAATTATAACTGTCTGTGTTTTTTCTTAAGTTATTCAGGAATGATAGTTTCGAAAAATTATAATAAAAAAATTCTTACAATTAATTTTTGAAAAACATTTTTTAATACCTTTTGAAAGATAATAATTCTTTAATTAAAGATAAAAAATTCCCAAATAATTGAAATTTGGTAAAATCTTTTAAAAACAATTGAATTTTTAAAAGATTTATAAATAAAAATTATAAATTTTTTTAATAATTTTAATCATAAAATAAACATGATTTTTCCGAAATTTTAATAAGTCTAAAAAATAAAATTTTTATCATTTTTATTTACTTTGTTCAAAAGATAATTAAATCTTATAAAAAATTTAGAACCTAATTTTAATTTTCAAATTTGCATTTAAATATGTTTCATTCAAATTTTCGATAATTCAATTGTTTTTTAAAATTTGCAATTAAAATTATTCAAAAGTTGATTTTTAATAATTTTAACTAAATACTTTTTAAAAAAATTATCTCCAATTAAATTTTACAAAATTTCAATTATTCGAAAAGATTTTTTATTAGATATATTTGAAAAATCTATTTGTACTAAAAATGTTATTTTGTTGCAATATTTACAGAAAAAAATTCGTGAAAGTCACAATTTTTGAAAAGAAGTCGAAAAATATCAGAATTTAATAAATTTTCCAAACAAACCATTTTTTTCTTTTATTTTTCTGCCATTAATGACAATAATTATTAAATTTTGCCAAAAACGTTATTAAAAGTTTTGCAAATAATTGAATTTCGGAGAAGAATGTCATTACTTATAAAGATAATTGACATTTTCAGGAGAATTTTTTTTTAAATTGTTAAAAAATAATTGAATTTCTACGAAGAATTTTATTATACTTTTGAAACTAATTGAATTTCTGCAAATCATTTGAAACTTCTACAAAATTCAATTGTTTTTACTGTTTTTAACTAAAGTTCTTCAGAAAATCCATTATTTTCAATAATTAATTAGATTTTTAATAATTAATTAAATATATAATACAAAATTTAACTAATTTCAGAAGAAATGTGATTTATTAAATTTTTTTAAAAAATCTAAAACTTCTATTTAAATTAATTCAAAATAGAACTTTTATAAAACTTTATTCAATTTGTCGAAGTTCATAAATTTATGAAAATTGTAAAGACAACTCTTAAAATTCAGTTAATTTTAAAACATTCAAGTAAACTTATTCATTAAATAATTTATAAATATATAAAATTTTACGATAGTTTTCCAAGATTTAAGTTATTAAAAAAGAAATTATTGTGAGAAATAGAAAAAATTGAAGGTTTTGTATTAGAATTTGTGGTAATTTTATAGTTTACGAAACAAACAAAAAAGGCAGCCTTGAAAATAAATTATTTATTAATATTTAAAGCAAAAATGTAAAAAAAAACAAATCACTAAACATTTTACAAATGAGAATTAAAGAAGTTTTCGATTTTTATTTTGGGAAAAGTGATTTAGAAAAAAAAATACAAATTGTAGTATTGAAATGAAAAATAATGCAAATATCTGTAAAAATTGGAACAAAAAAAAACAAGCACGAGTGAAATTTAAAATAAAAAATAATATTAACATATTCGTGCAATATTAGGACAATTGATAATAATACTGATAAAATATTAAAATGTTTAGAATATTTTTTAATTATTGCATGAAAAACATTTTCCTTTAATTCTAGAGGAAGTTTAAATACTTTTGGACAATTTTTTCTATTTCTTTTTTTTCTTGTAAATACGTTATCGGTACTTTTTAATATTAATTTTCCAACTAATAAGTTCTTTAACCTTGGAAATTATTTCCGAAACGTAAACATAAATCAATAAATAATAAAATATAATAGAAATTTCTCTTTATTGGACATTTTTATTCCGGTAAAGTTTATTTTCAGGGAAAAAATAATTTTGTTCTTTATTTTATTTTTAAGTCAAAGCTTTTTCTTTTTTTAAAAAAATATACATCGACAGTTTGTAAAGTTCTTTTTTTTTATCAAATTGTGGATAAAAAGCTAAACGATTTAGTTTATTGCTTAAGTGTTTATGCAGAAAGTCAAATAACAATTTACTGCATATGCATAATTTTACCGAGAATTTTATTTAAAAAATATTATTTATTTATTCAAATATTTGTTTAAATTCAATCTTTCTTTTTTTGAAAATAATTTGATGGTATTTTTGAATTTTCGTTTCTTTGATTAATTATTATTTTTCGACATTAAATTAATACATTATGATTTAATTATAAAACCATAACTTGAAATCTTTTTTTTATGTTCTTTTTAAAATTCGAAATTGAAAAAAAAGTATTAAATGTTTTTGTTCTTAATTAATGGAAAAAAAAGTATCGAAATTTGTACGAAAAAAGATCTCATTTTAATTTGCTGATTTCCTACTTTCAAATATATATGAATAATAAAGGATATGCTTTCTCTTTTCAAAACAAGTTGGCGAAACTTTTATGAAATATTTGAATAATTAAAATAAGCTTTTGTCAAGTTTTATCGTCTTTACATACTGTTAATCGGTAATTTCTGCGTAGTTCTTAAAAACCAGTGTCTACCATTTATTTCATTATTCGATATTTAAAATTTTTAATTTATTAATATATTTATAAGAAGTCAATTCATTCGTAGTTTTTAAATTCACATTCTCTACAAAAAAAAAAGAAAAAATACGAAAATAATTTCCAAGAAGTTTGTAGTATCTTGAATACACCACTATGTCATCACACAAAATATAAATAAAGCAAATTAATTAAATTGTTCCAAAGCCAAAGATCAAATAAAAAAAAATGTTATTCTAATTCATTGTTGTGAAAATAGATAATAAATAACACATGTAATTTTTTCACGATTAATTTACACTCTTAATGAGAGTAAAATATCGTGATTAACATAAATATAATGGCTGTCATTGTAATTGGAAGGAGAGCAAACAAAAAAAACGTGAATAACTAACCCAAAAGAGACGTGACGACTATACTTGGGTCCACACTAATAACAGCTTCCAAAAGGGGTCCCATTCCCAATCCTGACAAGAATGTAAAACCCAATAGATAACCGAGACGTATTTTTTGATTTTTTCCATTGTCCGGTGTGCAAAGAAGAGCAAAAAGAAGACCTAACGCTCCCAATGTGGACATTAATCCTGCTTGGAGAATTTCTGTGTACATATGAACGTATGCTCCAACGCCTGCTGAAACCGTCGACATTGATAGGCATCCGTAGACATTTTTTAAATGTTGTTTCAACGGTGCTTCTCTGGAAAAAAAGGAAAATTTCCCCTGCAGTCACTCTTGAAAAATCCGCTACCTTTCCATTATATAAACACGTATTTGTAAAATAAATCAATTTGACATTGAATATATATCGAACTTTATAGATATATTGTTCTATTGATAATAAAATTACAGCTAAAGAAAGAAAAATTGTTATATTATAAATTGCTGCGCAGAAAATGATGGATTATCTATTAAAACAAAAATGAGAAATCAAAAAAATATACTGTCATTGTAGTATATTAGTACACTGGAAAGTTACATCATTTTGATAACTACCTACGTGTTCAACACTCGTCTGATTATATTAAAATCTATTTTTGTAGCTACATGTTAAAGTACAAATATATAATAAAAAAACGAATGTTTATCGCTTATACTCGTGAGAGAATGAGCGGATACAAAATAAGTAAACAAAAGATATTTTTGGAACACAAGATGAACATTGAGAGTGAACTTACAGTCTGGTGTTGAAGGAATTAACAAAGCTCGTTAATGTTGGTGCCATGATTTTACTTTTCTTCTTTCGTTTTCAATTAAAACACTAGTTACACTTATGTTGCAAACACTTCTGTTTTTAATTTTATACTGATCTAGAATGATCATGAATCGCCAAAGTGATACTTTTTGTGGACACGTCAGTGATATTTCTATGGTATATATTTTCTCTTGATTTCTCATTGGCTGAAAGTTAATGAAGCTCTGACGAAATGACAGTTTAATGAGAGAATAAGGACAGAACAATGAAATTCTTCAAGTTGGAGAGAGAAAAATTGAAGTATACGAGCGAAACGTCTGCCCTCTACTGTCAAACTTTTTTAGGTTATGTGACTCAGTATTTTGTTACACTCGCTTAAATAAATATATGTAGAAAATTATTGATTTTCCCAGAATTGTTAATATTATAAAGCAGCTATTTGCTTTCAATCAGACAATTCCAAATGAGAATTATTCTATTAATTAGAGAAAATTTTTTTAAAAATATTCATAAATTATTCCTACAAATTTTGAATCTTCCTCATCTCCCGCCATAATTGTATGTTCTGAAAATGTCATCTGTCAAAATGTGTCAAATTACAAAGATTACAAACAACTTTGTCTTTAGTGATTAATTATAAATATCGTGCAAGAATAATTTATTTATCTAGAAATAATGTTGACGATAGTGCAACAGAATAAGAAATAATATGTAAATATAGATACAATTCATTTTCTCCAAAAGTAAACATGTGCCAAACGTGATAAAAGTTAACCTCTCAGGGAAACCGTGACTTTTATTCATAATTTTTCAATTATTACTCTATTGTTTAGAAAAAAGAAGGAAACAAGAAGAAAACAAAGAGATTAAATATAGGGAAAAAATGCTTTACAGTGAATTTTAAAACATTTTTTTTTTATTTTAGATTTGCAAATATAAATATAGGTTAAGTTTGAAATCTTCATATTATAAATATCTATCAATATGAAAGAGGTTTTGAATTCTCAATCTTCCTCGGGTTTTAATAATCATTTTGCGAATAATAATGGTGACACGAGTAATGCAAGTTCAAATAGTGTTGTGAATGGAGAAAATACAAGGAGATATGCGGTATTGAGTACAGAATGGGTTTCGGCAATTGGCGAAGAATTGGGAATGCATCCACTGCCAGATCCTCTTCTACGGAGACTTGCAGAAGATGCTTCTTATCGTTTACGAGATGTTTTGCACGTGAGTGAAAAAAAATTGTATTCTTTATTTTTTAACCCGTTGAAATATTGTAATTTAATAATTGATATCATAAGTTTTTCTTCGTTTGCAAAGAAAAAAAAATTGTATTTATTTATTGTAAATTACAGAAATGTGTAACTAGACTTAGGCATAGTAAACGAAGACGTTTAACATCGAATGATGTGAATGCTGTGTTTACAAATTTATGTGATATTGATCCAATATTTGGAGCTCCCGAGCAAATGCCGGAATATCACACGGAAGCTGCGGTATTTGTTCCTCATGAGCACATTATAGAATTACCGCAACAAGTTAATAACCCACAGAGAATTGAACAAATACTTCCTCCTTTACTACAGGGTAGAATTTTGAATTTGAGAAAAATATTTGTTTTTGTTTTTTTTTTGTTTTGATTGAATAGTAAAGAAAATTTTGTTTTTCATACAGAAACGGAGATTGCTGACGCTCGTCTTCGGGAAGCTCGTGATAATTATGCAAAACGAGCAATAAAAACGATTTTTAATGGATCTCAGAAGACGTTTCAGGTAAATGATGGTTTTGATTTTTTTGTCTTGAATTTTTTGTCTTGTTCATTAAATTTTGATACTAAGTGGAAATATTTTTTTACAGGTCCTCTTGAATGATTGTGCAACTAATGCTAATTTAGGTGGTTATGGCGTTGTGGATAAATTAATGTCTATTGCAAGAGCAATGGTGATTGCAAACAGTACTCATTACACTCGTATTTCGATGCGTACTTGTCAGCTTATTATTGCAGTCGCCAGTAATAGTGAAGCTGTTTATCCCTATCACTTAGTTTCTGTAATTAGAATTTTTTGAATAATTTAATTCTATTTAAAACGAAATCTATTTCTAATAGTTTTTTTTATTTACTTGTTTGCTTTCTGTTTAGGAAAGCAATTTTCTATTGTTTCTGAAAATATTTCTCCATTTCAGGTGGATAAATTAACAGAATTGTTGATCGAACTTCCCGATGGTTATATACATACAAATATGGAAGTTTTATTCAAAGAATGCGCTTTCAAATTAATGCTTCGTTGGCCTTCTGCAGCCGATCGGTTAGTATTATAATATTTTTAAAACTTCTTATTTTATTATTTCAATTTCTTTATCTTATTTTATTATTTCAATTTCTTTATCTTGTTTTATTATTTTATGGTTTTCTTGAAGTATTTTTCAAATTTAATTTTAAAAAACGATCCATTTTTTAGATTTATTCCAGTTTTGGAAGGAATGCTTCGTCAGGAGGTGAAAGATAGTTTTGAGTCAAGGAGAAAAAAATTAATGGCTATGGAATTGATCGCAGGCGTTCAACCTCTATTGTTCTTCCAACAAGAAAATAATTCACCGCTTTCTTTAGAAAATGTTCTGTCATTCGCGACACCCGCTTCTGTTTTGTGGCTTCGCTTAGCCGTAAGTAGATATGCAAAGAAAAAGTTCAAGTATTGATAATTTGAATTTTCTTTCATATATCATATTATATTATATATTATACTTCATTTATTTAATTATGAATATTTGAAAAATTAGAGAAAATTAGAGTTCAGGAAAATTAGAAAAAAGCCAGAATATAAAAAATTGGTTATGGAAAAGAATGGAAATTTAATTTTAAAAAATACTGAAGAAGAATCAAATTTTTAGAACTCAATTTTGAATTAAATTTAAGTGAATTAATTATTTATTTCAATTATTTATTTAATAATTCAATTCTTCTTGAATTTCTTTTGGTTTTCTTATAAATTTTGAAATCATCACGAATATCAAAATGGAATCTAAAATTTTGCTGTCTTCGGATAATACTTTACAGAATATGAAATTCAATTTATTTAAAACAATTTAATTTTTCAGTTCTTTTTTATTTGCCATAAAATTATTATTTGTAAATTACTAAAAGAATAATTTTAGCGAAAAATTCGAGAAATAATAGAATTTTATAAGAGATTTTTCTACAACATTTATAAATAATTGAAATTCAAAAGGTTTCAAATAAAAATTGTAGAAGATTTGGATTTTAAATAATTTTTACTGAAAATGTCTTTTAATTTACAATATTTATAAATTACTATTTAACAAATAATTTTACTTAAAAATTTCAAGAATATTTATACTTTCTAAACATTATTTCTTTAAAAAAATTTTATAAATAATTGAATTTTAAAAGATTTCAAATTAAAACGGTAGAAGAATTGAATTTTAAATAATTTTTATTGAAAATTTATTTTAAGTTTCAATGTTTAAAAATTATGTAATGTATGATTTTACTTAAAAATTCCTAAAAATTTGATTTTATTAGAGTTTCTTTTACAACTTTTATAAATAATTGAAACACATTACTTTTCCAATTAAAATTGTAAAAGATTTGAATTTTAAATAATTTTTATTGAAAATTTTTTTAATTTTCAATATTTATAAATTACTATTTAACGAATAATTTTGATTTAAAATTCCAAAAATTGAATTTTATTAACATTGGTTCTTTTAAAATTTTTTATAAATAATTGAATTTCAAGAGCTTTCAAATTTAGATTCTAAAAGATTTAAATGTTTAATAACTAGAATTTAAAATCTATTTTAGTTTGTAATACTTTTAAACTATTTAAAGAATAACTTTACTTAAAAATTACAAAAGCTCTTTTTTTTATAAATTATAAAATTTCAAATAGTCTAAAATAGGAAAGTTTTGAAAATCTTAATTTGTTTCTGAATAATTTTAAAATTAAAAATTTTTTTAAAATAAATTCGAAATTTTTTCCAAGTTTATTAAATACATTTCAATTTTGCTTAGAAAATGACGATTTTCCCATTGAAATTTGTAAATATTGCCAACAGAATTTGGAATTTATTTTCTAACTTCTCTTTTGAAATTCATTTTATTAGACAAGTTTTCCAATTCGATGGAAAACATTCCAATTTTGTTTGGATAAAATGTTTTTTTTTTAAATTGTTTTAAATTGTAAATATTTTTTTCAGTATAAGAAAAAAATTACCTTTTCCATCGTTTTAGAAGCTTTCTTTTCCTTTTTTTTGAAAAAAAATTATTTCAAAATTTTTACAGTTTCGATCTAATAATTTTTAAACTGAATTTGAATATTCTTTAGAGTGAAAGTTCTGCGTGAAAATTGGGGGAAGTTAGGGAAAAACAAAATCAACTTTTTGTGGCGTCCTATTTTTCTTAAATACGTATTATTTAAAAAATAATTCTCGTAAATTTAATTTACAGATTGCAGTCAGTGCTTTCGTGAAAACAGGTAATCAGCCTTTTAATTATTCTGTGATTTATGATCATTATGGCGACTCGATATTGTCGTATATGGTGACGAGAAACGAGAAACAAGGGGAACGTAAGGAACCAGTTAATCTCCCAATGATTGTAAGAAGTAAAATTAATACAGTTAATGTCAGGCCGATTCGATTTAATAAAATCTGCCCGGACAGACATTCCGTATTTCCCGATTCAATGCTGCAAGGCAGACATGAAATTAGGTAAAATTCAACACTTTTTCTTAATTGTAAATTATCAATTACTTTCACTTTCTTCTCTAGATAATTAATTTAATTACTATTTTAGTAATTATTTTAGTCTACTTTATAGACTTTTGAATAAGAAAATCCTTTTTTTAGATTTGCATTCGCTGGCGGACGTCCTGTACCTCCAGATAATTTGAAACGAGCAAGTTTACGCGCTGATTATGAATTCTTAAGAAGTGAAGTGCCTGCCACAGTCGCTCTTGTTGCGTCTAGAAGACTGCTTATATTTAAAAACAAAAGGAAAAATTTTTCAGACGCTTACAATTTAGGAAATATTCATCTTTAAATAATATTTTAAAACATCTGACAATAGGTTCCTAACAGAAAATTAACAATCATTAAGGTACATAGTTTTTTTTTTCTCTCATCAATTTAATTTTCCGACTGAAACTGTATATTGTAAGTGGATAAATATTTAACGAGTGTAAAATATCCAAATATTTCTTTATTATATTAATTACTTGATTATAAAAACATTAATTATAGAAACTGAACTATCCAAAAATACAAAACTCAACTAATTACTAAAATTCAAACTATCATTTCAAAACAAACTAAATTTTCCAATTAAAACTAAATCATATTTTTAGACACTTATTGGAAATCAAAGACAGTCCTCGAGGCCATTTGGCAATTCTGATTTTGGCAAACAATGAGAATTCGACAGGCATGTGAGTCGAGTGTGGAATCGAATAGGTACCTATTGCAAAAAAAAAGATAGAACATTTTTTTAATTGATTTAAAAAAAAAGATAATTCTAAACTGCCGCATTAAGATAAAATTGTATAAAAAAAGAATAGTTGATAAAAAATTTTTGTTTTTTTTTCTTACTTCAGCAAGTCGTTGACGACTGATTATTCGGTTATTGTAAAAAAATATGTTACGTTCCAATGAAATAGTACTTTGACTCTGTCCATATTGATTGGATTTAATATGCAAAGAATTTGTGAAATCTATTAATTCAAGCCTCGAGCTATCATTTAATTTTTGTGTATCTGTTGAAATAATTTATGTATAATATAGAAAATATTTCCCCGCATAATTAAAAAATGTTTATTTTTATCAAAAATTAATTTTTTTCGATTAATATTGTTTTTGCCTTACTTTTCGATTTTTCTCCAATTGTGCAATTTTTATTGTTCGACAATAATTTGTGCAAAATTGATTTTTCTTTTTCATCGACAATTGGAATTGATTCTTTCTTTAGAATGGCATATTTTTTTAATCCTGCTTAAAGAATATTTTATTGCATTTTTAAATATTTTTGCTTAGACTTATTATTTGAATTTATTTTTCAATAAGAGAATTTACTTTTTTCCGGAGACTTACGATAATTTTTCCAAAAAATTTGTATCTTGAGCGCACAATCATTGAGATATTTAGTTCTCTGTTTTTCTAATTTGAAGAAAAATGATTCGTTGAGAAAAATTAGACGTTTTCCGAAAAAAATCATTGACGATTCATTTTCCATGTTTGATGATTCTTTGAGAATTTCCTTACATCGTTGAATGTGAAAAGTGGAGTCAATTATTGGAGAGGAAATATATTTGTAATCACAATTTATTTTGGAATAACGTTTAATAAATTCTTCATAAAGGAGACGAATGGAAAATTTACATCTAGCCAGTGGTAAAGCGTCTAAAATTCCCGTATAAACTAATTGTCTCTTCAATTCTATTTTGTCCCAAGAATTTTCGATAAATCTGTGGAAAAATGAGAACTAATTAATTTAATTTTTTTGAAACGAAATATTAATTTCTATTGTTTATTAATTTAAAAAATATTTTTATTAATTAACTATTTAATTAGTTAATAAAAAAATATTAATTCTAAAAACCTTGGCTTAACACATTTAACGTAATTAGTGTCACACTTTTTGAGTTCATTTAAAAGAACATCTAAACTACATTTGACTTTTGCCAAAGTCGTTCCTTTCCTTGTATAAATTTTACTGTCCTTATTTTGGAAATTATTTTCATTCCTAGCTGATAGGAATTTCAAAAGACTGTTTGACGACTCAGAAAAAATATTTTCCAGTTCATTCGGAACCTGAAATATTTAATTATTCCATCAAAAATATCATTGAAATTTTATGATTCCCAAGTTTCGAACGTTCAAATGAACGAAAAATTTTTATTCAAGACATTTTTTTAAATTACTAATCAAAAATAAATTAAACTGAAATATTTACGTTTAGAAACTAAGTAATTAATTTTTTTAAATAGTAACGTAAAATAATTGCAATAAAAATTTAATTTGTAGAAGAAATAAATAAATTTCGTTCATTTGAACGTTCAGAATTTTGGGGTCTTGAAATTTATTGTTTCTGCTCAATGAGAATATTAATTTTCTCTGTTAATATAAACCTTGTCACTGTTTTTCGAGAGCAAATCTTGTAAAGAATATTCGACTGGTTGCGAATAGTGATTAATGATAAATGTCTCGTTATTTTGGGAAAGTTTTAAAAAAATATTCTCTGTATTTCGAAATTGATTTTTTAGATGAAAATTGCTATTTTGTGCTGAATGTTGACTTGCCTGGAAAATAATTTTCTTGAAAATTAATTTAATTTTATTCATAAAAAATAATTCTACTAAATCTCTGACACTCGAATTAAATTGTTTACTTTAATTTTGCAATTTTTTTTCTTTTAAAAAATAAAATTAAAGAAACGCACATCATTCAAGACTGTAAATAAATTAACTTCAATGGCAGTTAATCGATCTCGATAGACGTCTATAATTCTTGGTGTTGGTAAATCACTTAAACCTTCCTCCAATAATTCCTGATGTCCTGATTCTAAATAATCTCGCATAAAATATAATTGTAGCCGTTCGTTCGCGTAATTTATTGAAAGTTCCTCGAGACCGTTTACGGCGAATGATTCGAATCCAAAAATGTCTAATATTCCTAATCAAGAATTATTACGAGTCGAATAAATATTGAATTGATTTTAATTTGATTAATTGTATTGAATTGGATTTTATTAAAATTCACTTTAATATTATTCAATAAATTCAATTTAATATTATTCAATAGAAAAATGTATTTAATTAACCATTTTTATTTTGTTTTAGAATTAAATGAAATTGAAATAAATTACCCAACCAATTGTGACACTCATCTCCGGATGATAAAATTTGATTTATACGATCTATTAACCAGTGAAATAAATTATCATACAAGTGACGAATAATGCTGAATAATCGATTTCGGCAAATTTCAATTAAGCCGAGATTTCGACGATACGTCGAATGTCTTCGCCATTGACTTTGAGTGCTTATCAAAGTTGTTGTTAATAATTCGTTCAATTCATTTTCTGACACTGCAGACAGTATGCTCGCTTTTTCCAGAGCTTTTCTAGAAGCTGATGAAAAATAATTTCAAATTAAATTTCTCTTATTTTTCTAGGAAATTTAATTTTTCTTGTGTAGGAGAAAAAAATTTGACTTTCCTTATTTTAAGTCTTAAAATTAATTATTTATAACCTTTATTTTCAATATCAATTGCTGTTGAACCGTCACCAGTCTCGATAAATTTTACATTTCCCAAATGTATCAGCAAAGCGATGATATTGAAAATTTCTTCTCTTTCTTTCTCGGAAAAACCAAAATCTCGCATGGCTGTGAGAGTTTTCTGTAAACTTTGATCCAATCTTTCATTTTGGTCGTAGGGATTTATTCCCAGTAAATTGTACGTTTCGTCTTTAGATAAACCGAAATTCTCGAGTTCAGAGTCTGATAATCCGAAGAGAAGCTGTGAATTTTAGAAAAATGGGAAATTTTGTCATTTTATTCGGATTCATTTTTTATTCACTTGAATTTAATTTATTTTAATTTAATTTAATTCGTTTGATTTAATTTATTTTGTTTCAGTTTCTTTAGGTACTTAATTGTTTTCTTTTTTTTTACTTTATTTATTTTTCATTTGATCGATTTTTATTAATTCTTTTTTATCGTCACCTGATAAAAAATGATAAAATTATTATTTCCTCTCGTGACCCGCGTTCGCTCGAGGAGAAACGATTGAATCGAAGCACCGGAAATAATTCCATTCTCATATTGAAAACGTATTAATTGCCCGTGTCTTGAACTTTGAGAATTTTTCTCCGTACTCGCTGTACTGAATGCAGTAATTAAAGGACAAGAGTTGACAATTTTTTTCAGAAATTTTTCTCCTTTTTTTCCATTCAATAAACAAGTCGATGAACTTTTATTAATTGCTGCGAGAAAGTTTATTGCCTGATTTGCATTGAAAGTTTTTCCAGTGCCACTGTCACCGCTTATCAGAATTACCTGCGTTTCAATCGTTAATTATTTCTCTCTTTTTTTACAGCTTTGAGGAAAAATTGTCAATCTTTTAATTAGGCAATTAATTTTCTGATTTTTTTCTTTGTTTAATATATTCGAAAAATATCACCTGAGAAGGTCGACCGAGATTGTTTAGAAGTTTAAAATGCGCATTTGCGACAACTGCAAATATGTGAGGTTTAATGTTCTTTTTGAAAAATTGCGATGAATCGAGGAAATTAATATTTGTGGAAGCATTTTTCGAGGAATATTCTAATTCGAGATAATGATTTTCTTGGGGATTAAGTGATAAGAGAATTTTACCGACCCAAGTGTAAGTTTTTCCCGCTTCTAGACGATTTATTAAATACTGAATAACTGGAAAAAGAATAAAAAAATTGAAGTTATTGAAAAAAATTTAGAGAAAGAAATACTTACTGCAATCTTCATTATCAGGAATTGCGTTAAGATTATTTATCGAATCGAATTCAATAGAATTCATCTTTTGAATTTGATAACAAAAATAGCAAAGAAAAAAATTAATAGTTAAATAAGTTTATAATTGTCTTTGAATTTATTTTTATATCATTTGCTAATTATTGTTACTTTATTCGTTAATTAAGTGAAGGAAACATTTTTTATCTGGTTTGACAGATTGACAACAAATAATTTAGCTGAGAATTTTGAAAATTCATTTGTTTTCTCATCTTGCGGGAAGAAAAAGACTTTTATCCCCAAAAGCTACGTAAACTTTTGATTTCGTTATTTCTATAAACTGATATCAAATTTAATTAATAACAAATTTTTGTATACACAAGTTTTCTTTATTGAAATATAAATTGCAATAAATCTGTAAACAGTCTTTAGATTTATATGAAATGCATGTGACGCGCAACAATGCAAAAAGGCAAGCGCAGAATTATTTCAACAATTCAAATCATCGTCATCATCATTACCATCAGTATTTCCAATCATTATTATTGAGAATATTTTTCATTCATATTGTCAAGGAAATTTTTACAATTCAAAATTGTTTTCTCCAAACGCTCCCTCGTGGCAGATGTTTGACGTTGCTCCAATTTTTTCTTTGACGATTCGATTGTTGCTCGATAGCCAGGAATGTTGCGGAAAATCTTCACGTGCTTGTCACCAGCAACGAGTAAATATTCGCCTGCTGCGTCGAATGCAAGACACGTTATTGGTCCTAAAAATAGAAGCAAAATATTCCATTAAATTGAAAGATTAATGATTATTATTAATTAATTAAATCTACATTTAACTAGACAAATTCTAATAATATTCTAATAATTGCAACGTTTGTTTGAATTTTAATTTTAAAATCTGTTAAATTAATATTGAAAGAGTTATAGTAAAAATTTTCAAAAAGAGTTAAATTTCAAAAAGTTTGAAGTTGAAATTTTTCTAAATTTGAATTTTAAGTTTTCTTTAGTTAAAAATTCTTAAATTGTTTTCGAGTAAATATTTTTATGACAAAAATAGAAAAAATAATTCTAAACGTTTTTAGAAATAGAGATAAATTACCATTGAAAATGTCATCGATAGTTGTGTCAAAAGCACCTGTGATTGTGCAATAAAACGATAATGATGATCCATGGGCAATAGCTAAAACTTCTCCATTCGGTGATAAAGCCAAATTTGCAGTCGATGTCGATTCCCAAGATCCATTGACGAGAATTCGTGGATCTTCACCTTTCTCGAATTCGACTAAAATTGAAAAATTTTAATTAAATTTCTCTATTAAGAATTTCAGGTTTTAAAAAGGAATTTACACATTGAAATTTTTTAATACAAATTTTTTTTTACTTTATTATTTAAAATTGTTATTTTTCAGAAGAATTTTTTTTTATTTTCTATTTAATTATAAATTTGCATTAATTTAAACAATTTTTTTCATCTTTTCTGCAATTTGTGTAATAATTAGAAACATTTTCTTTGTATTTTAATTTAGCTATTTTATTTCTGGAAAAAATGTTCCACTAAATTGGATTGATTTTCTTACTGTTAGTGTCATAAAATCTGTAGGTTCCGTCCTTCGACACAGTAGCCATGCAACTTGTATCGGCGCTAAATCCAAAATCATAAACTCCCGACGAATGTCCAGCAAGATTGAAAGCTTTCGCGACTTGCTTAAATTCTCCCGATTTCGTGAAACCAACTTCCCAAACTTTAACATCGGGAGTGAAGCCTGAAATTACAAAAATAATATTTTATATTTTAGAAAATTTAATTTTTTACAATTTATCGATCAATAATTTTAATTTTTTAATTTCCAATTCAATTTTCAGATTTTAATTTATTGGGGTTTTTAAATAAAAAATACCCGATAAAGTAAGGAGTGAATTTGAAAAATTAGTTTACCTTTTGTAATGTCAAAAATTTTAATAAATTCTAATTATCAGAAAGTTTACTATTTTCATTTATCAAAATTTCCGACTTTGACATAATTTTGTCCGGTTTCTTTATCTTCAACATTAAATTTATTTGATTTCGAATATAAATAAATCTACAAATGGCTTCAAACATTTTATCAGTTTTTATAAATAAATAAATTCTTTTGACGAATTTATTTAAATTTTTTTTTGAAAATAATTTTAAAATTTGGAAAATAATTGAATTCTTTTGACGAGTTTCTTTAAATTTATTTGAAAAATAATTTGAAAATTTGGAAAATAATTAAATTAAACAAAGAATTTTTCAAATTTAAAAAAGTAATTTTGTCTGCATATAATTATAATTGCATTTCTGTATAGAGTTTACTATTTATAAAAGTAATTAAATCCTTCCAAATAATAATAATAATAATAATAAGCAGCAATAATAAATTATTTTTTTAAAAAGTAATTAAATTTAAAAAATTATAATTTTTAGAAACCAAAAAAATTGATTCAAAACTTTAAGAGGGACTTTATATTTTTAATATAAAATTATAATTACCGTCACTAACTTCCCTTGATTATTTTCGAAAAATTTAAATAAAATTCTTTAAAAGAACTCAATTATTTTAAAAATAAAATGTAAAGAAATTTTAATTATTTGTATATAAATAAAAATTAGATTATTATCCAATTATCTTGAAATAATAGAATTTAAAAATTTCAAAAATTTTATTTTTCAGAATTAAAAAAAAAACTTTTTACTTCAAGGAACATGAATACATCAGAATGTAACTCTTTATAAAATCCAATTATTTATCAATTATTAATTTTAAATACTTTGAAAATACTATTTGTTAAAAAGTTTCTAATGAAATTGTTTAACAAATTTAATTATTTTCAGTTGAATTTCACAAAATTTCCATTCATTCGATAACTTTTTAAAAATTTATTTTCATACTATATTTGAATCAGTTACTAATTTTTTTTTTATAAATAAATTATTTTTAAATAATTTTTAATTTAGAGAACAGTATAAATATCTATTAAAATAAAAAGCGATTTTTTAAAAACAAATTAAAGTAATAAAACTTTTTTTAATTCGGTAAAAAATTCCTGGTTAGTACACAACTTGATTATCCCATTGATTTGAATTTTTTTAAATTTTTAGATTTTAATTTCTGGAGTTTCTAAATTAAAAATATTTTATCTGATGAAGTAACGCAATTAAAAATAGAAAATTTATCTTTTATATTCTCAAAAAATGTTAATTCTATAATCCAGTGATTTTAATTATTTTTTTCAATTTCAAATTCTGTGGAGTTTTTAAATTTTGCTTAAGTTTCTCCCGAGTCGAAGATAATAATTTACCTGATGCAGCAACAAATCGTCCGCAGGGAGAAACTCTAGCCTTATGAGTTGTTCCAAGATAAGTGTCAACATTTGCCAGAATTTGTCCCTTCAAATCCCAAATTACTAAGTCATTTGCTGTGCTGCAAGTCACGATGTAACGTCCGGTACACGCAATGTCCATGCCCACCACGTCCTCCACATGATGCTGAAAATTTTTCAAAAATTAAGAAATTGCAAAACTTAATGTTTTCTTAGAAAAGAAATTAATCAGAATGGGAAATTTTGAAAAGCGATAATTTAAATACTTTTATCTACCTTCGGGAATTCGAAGGATTTGGTTGCAGAAGCCAAAGTACCATCCGATTTCTTGGAGATTTTATACACTTCAATTGCATTGCCCAGGGCTTTGTGAATTAAGAAAGCTTTGCCATCAGGTGACCAACGAACCAAGGTTGCATGATCATATTCAATATTCACCCTCAATGATCTCTTATCCTTAGCTGATAGATCTTTCGTACACCATAGCAAAACAGTTCGATCTGAAAAAATTTGAATCCTTTATTTCCGTTAAAATACACCTTTTTTTTAATTTTCAAATAAAATACTTCTGTTTCCCATTTACCACCGAATTGAAAAAGTAAATAATTCAAGTTTATTTTTTTTAAAGGAAGAGAATAGGAAAAACAGGTAATAAACTCAAATAAAAATTTAGTATTAACTAAACAAAAGTTCAATTTATTAGTGTAAGATCCACTGGTATACAAATTTCTATAAATATATATACCTTAAAATCAAAGAACAAATCAATTTGTAATTACAATACAGAATTTTTCAATCATAAATCAATAAATTGCCAAGGACGCTTGCTTTTTTTTATTATTATTGTCACCTAGCTCGATTTGGCGGTGGCATTAAATCAGCGTCATCTTGAAATTGATATTTTTGAATGAAGTCTAATAATTTCTCTTTAGTTACTGGATGAATAATCGATTGACAAACTGCCATTGCAGTCTTATATGAATTTGGAAACGATTTATCCGTTCTTTCGCGCATAAAAATCCATTCATTATTCTCAAATTTACACTCAATTATTTTATTGTTCAGTTCTTTCATTTGCTTATTAACTTTCATTCGTGCAAATTCAACACTATGTCCACCGACATAAAGCAGTCCAATTGTTCTTGGCAAAATGCCCAATCCTTCCTCCTTGGTGATTTTCAATTTAAAATCAACTGAATTCAATGAAAGTGGTTTCCATTTTAACACTTCGGGACATGGTCCTGTTATGTAGGGCTCCTTGGCTGGTTGAAATATAAGACCATCGGGCTCATGACTCAATTGTTTTGCGAATTTTTCCCCAAGTATGTTCGCTGTCCAATTTAATTCGTAGAAATTTTTACGACGCACTGAAAATGGCTCGCGATCCTTGTTCATTCGTCCCTCTTTGAAGGCGCGTATACGCCCGGCAACAATGTCTCTTTCGATAATATTGTAGCGTACAGGATCGAATGGCTCTTTGCTCACGTCCTTTCCATCGTACATTATCACGTCGTAGGCTAAATAACGCGGGTATTTTCTGCCATTCGATTTGTCGACATCTATCACCATCTCCTGGAAAAAAATGTAGAAAAAACTTTAATTCGTTATTTAAAGTAGTTGCTTTCAGGCTTCGCACTCCATTATGAGTTTAAAAAAAGTAGGAAAAAGTAGCCTCGGCGACAAAAAAAGTAGGAAATAGTAGCCTCGGTGACAAAAAAAAGAATTAAAGAATTTCATTAAAAACTTTTTTAAAAATCGAATTTTCAAAGTATTTTAATTTAATAATTGATAAATAATTAAATTTTATAAGGAGTCACATTCTAATGTATTCACGTTTCTTAGTTGCGAAGATTAATAATTAAAATTTTTATTAGTTAATTTAAAAAATACACACTTCAAAATTTTTAATAAAATTGAATTTTCGCAGTTTTGTTTTGAAAATTTTGAAAAATAAGATTTTTTAATTCTGTTATTTCAAGATAATTGAATTTTTATAAACAAAGAATTGAAAATTTTTAATGTAATTGAAATTTTTGTAAATTCTATTGAAAATAATTTACTTCTTTTAAAGAATTTTATTTAAATTTTTCTAAATAATCAATGGAAGTTAGTCATCGAATAATTATAATTTTATTTTTAAAAATTTATTCGCAACACATTCAATTATTTTCTTAAATAGTAAAACTTGGCCAAAATTAAATTACTTTTAGAAATTTTATCAAAATTCATTGTAAAAGTTCAATTATTTCTGTAAATAACAAAAATTTATTTATATTCACCACAAGAATTGAATTATTTTCAAAAATTTTTCTTATTTCAATGATTTGTATGTCTACTGTTTTAATAAAATTTCCAAAAAGTATTCAATTATTTAAAAACAATTTTGACAAATTCTACACAATTCTACACAAATATTCAATTATTTTCTAAAAGAATGAAAACTTCATAGAACTTGAATTATTAAAAATAGTTTAACTAAAATTTTTTTTTAAAAATCAATTATTTGAAACCTTTTTTTGTATAAAATCTTCACAATAATTCAATTACTTTCATAAATAATAAAACCCATTGCAGAAATGGAATTATGTTTAATACAATTTTAATCAAAATTCGTCGAAAAATGCATTTATTTTTAAAAATTGGATTAAATTTTGTCTAAAGAAGTCAATTATTTCAATTATTTTTATAAATAGCAAAATTTTTTACGATTTACTAAATTCTTTTGAATATTATGTTTAAAATTTTTTTGAAATTCTCCGTAATTTCAATTACCTTTATAAATAATTAAATTGTTCTCTATAATTCAATTATTTTCAAAAATTTTAATAAAATTCTTCGCAAACATTTAATTATTTTCATAAATATGTAATAACCAGGGACCTTCACGAAAAATATGTGTCGTGCCCGTGCCGTGCCTAGGCACGACACAAAGTTCGCTTGGTAATTCGTGCCGTGCCTAGGCACGACACAAAGTTCGCTTGGTAATTCGTGCCGTGCCAAGGCACGATACAAAGTTCGTTTCGTAATTCGTGTCGTGCCTAAAAAAACACAAATAACGCTTGCAAGATTCTACACAGTATTTCATGCGTGTCTTTAAAACGTGCCTTGACACGACACGAATTACAAATTTGCATTTGTGTCGTGCCTTGGCACGGCACGAATTACCAAGCAAACTTTGTGTCGTGCCAAGGCACGGCACGAATTACCAAGCGAACTTTGTGTCGTGTCAAGGCACGACACGGGCACGACACGAATTTTCGTGTTTTTTCGTGTTCGTGTAAGTCCCTGGTAATAACATTCATTGAAAGGATTCAATTACTTTTATAAATAGTAAAATTCTTTGCTGAAATTCAATTAGTATCAATAAATTTTAATGCAATTGAATTAATCAAATTTTCCATTATAATTATGAACAGACAAGATTTTTTTTGGAAAATTGATAAAATTCTTTGTTTAATTCAATTATTTTCCAAATTGTAGATTTATGTTATAAATAATTTATAAAGATTACAACTCCAAAATTCAATTATTATCTACAATTTGTAACTAAACTCCAACAGTAAAGATATTATATTTGTAAAAAATTCTAAACAATTGAATTTTTGTAAAATCGTTTAAAAATAATTAAATTTTTGTAAAAATATAAAATAAATTATCAAATTGTTAAAGAATTTTAATTTATTATTATTTTTTAAATAAAATCAAAGATAATTTAATCTCAAAAAAATATGATAAAACAATTTTCAGAAATGGTTTTGTTTAAATATTGTAATGTAATTTTTCAAAATATTAAATTAATTAAATAATTGTAAAAATTTCTGAACAAATGAAATTTAATAAAATGGTTTGAAAATAATTAAATCTTTTGTAAAAATATAAAAAAATAAAGAAATTTTTAAAGAATCTTAATTTACTTTCTTTGAAGATAATTAAATCTTTAAAAATTATGATAAAAGAGTTCTTTCAGTATTTTTTAAATATTGTAATGTAATTTTTCGATAATAATTGAATTTCTTAGAAGGATTTTTGTATAATTTATGTAAAAAAACTAATTTCTCGAAGAATTTTAGTTAAAAATGTTAAACATGACTGTTTTCTCTAAAAGGATAAAAATAATTTTAAAAAATGTTATTATCTTACATATGTATTTGAATTTTTAGAAATATTGTAATTGGAAATATAGAATTTTAAGAAATTAGAATAACAAAATTTTAAGAATTACTTTTTTAACAAATATTTTTATATAATTTTCATTTTTAAATTTAAACTCGAAGATTTTCCATTCAAATTTCTGAAAATTAAATTCTTTTCAAACATTGCATTTAAAATTATTCAAAAGTTGTTTTTTGAAAATGTAATGATATACTTGAAAAAAATTAATTATTTTCAATCAAATTTTAAAAAATCTATTAAATTTAAAATTATTTTAAAACAAATCGAAAAACGTCGAAAAAGTAGTTCAGAAAAATCTCGAGAGAGAATTGAAATTTCATTACTTAATTTTAATTTATAATAATTTTATTCCTAGAAGTTATTTCCCTCAAGCTGTGAACTTTTAAACGAAACAAAATATTTTTAAAAGCTGCTGTATTGAAATGAAGAATAATGTAAGTTAAATATTTACTTAGTTGGGAATTAATATTTTAAAAACAAAAATAATTTTTGTGGAAAAATTGAAACAGCGAATAATAAATACTTGTCTTATTTAAACATTGAAAATATTAAATAAAAAAATAGAAATAAGAAATTATTGCTCGAATTAAATTCTAAATATTGAATCAGAAAGTAAAAAATTACCCCATCGAGTAAAGTATCACGAAGCATTCTCTTCGGGTCTCTTGGGTGAGGGAAGCGCAGTCCGGAAACCTCGAAAATACTAAAATTTCTATCAGCGAAATAAACTTGACCATCGCCTTGAATTAACATCAAATACCTGAACAGAAAACAAAAATTGATGATTAAATATACATTTCTTTAGGAACTAATAATAAATTAATTAATATTTTCAATTAAATTCAATAAAATTCACAACGTAGAAAAATTAATTTTCTATTAAAATTTTTAGAATATTTTTTCATTGACAACTTAAATGTGAAAAAATTGCAAATAAAATAGATTTGGTTAAAATTTTTTCTTTTAACCTTTGGGGGCGACAAAGTTGAAAATTTTATTTACATAATAAAAAATTTATTTATTTATTAACTTCAGGATTATTTAATTTATTTATTGTTTTCTTTTATTTAGCTAATAAATATTTTTTTTTATTCAATTTCTTTCTCAAATTATTCAAAGTGAGCAATGAATCGTTAATTTAAAATCATAAAATAAATAGGCAAATTACATAATCATTCAATAATCAGTGAACAATTCACGAAAAAAAGTAATTACAACTAATTAATGGGTCTAAAAGATTTATTATATTTTTTCGTTCAATTTTTATTGCCATTGGACTAGGAAATAAGAAAATAATTATTTATTTGTGCAATGTTTCACCTACTTTCATGATTAAACTCTATGCATTCACAAAGTAACATGCCTTGACTTTCACTTTGAATAATTCGGAGAAAGAAAAAACTGCAGAACTATAAAAAAAAATTAAAAAAAAAAATCTCGAAGATTATCGAACTGGTAAACCAGCTTTCACTACGAAAAAAAGTATATTAAAAATTTTCTACAACTGTAACTGGTTTTGCTTTCAAATTTATTTTCGTTAATGAGACAACAAAAAGTCATTTACTTTTTTTTTTAATTGGATTGCACTTGACATTAATATTCAACTTTCTTTAGTGAAATATTTAGAAGCAAACGAGATCACAAAGATGAATTGTCTGTTATTTTTTAATAAATTTTTAATTTGAAAATCTACTAAGTATATTGTGGTTTTTACCTGGTTCCGTCAGCTTTCCAAGACATTCGATAGGGCTTTCTGTTTAGCATTGAAATATTATCAACGTCCATGGAGACTGGTTGACATCCTGGAAATCCAGAGTCGTTCCAACCGCAAATATCCTGAATGTGCCTCTGTATTCCGCTGACAATTTGAAAATTCAATAGTGGCGTGACACCAGGAACGCCGTCCATGAAAACGGGATTTTTGTGAAAATGTTCCCGTTTTCTTTTTCTATCAGACGACGGGACACTACTCTCCTCATAATTCGATTGACTCGCTTCGCCAATTTCGTCGTCATCATTATCAATATTATTCTCTAAACACCATGAGGGTTTTGGCGGTGCCGCTGGACAGTCTTCAATATCGTCATACTTTCTGTACAATTCTTGTATGTAATCATATTTATAAATACCTGGCGGTCTTGCCGTTGCAAATTCAGCTAAAGCAGCGTCAACACTCATTCCAAATTCTTCAACTAAATAACTTATTATTAGAAAACCAGTGCGATTAAATCCATGAGTACAATGAATGCCAATCATTTCCAATGGATTTGTTTGAATGAATTTTCGGCAAATTTCCACAAATGCCTTTGTCGTTGGCTCATTGGGAGTTTCGCCACGACCCTTACAGGGAATTTTTAAATATCTACAACCAGTTTCTTCGACTTCTGTCCTATCATAAAATCTCTTCGTATTCGTTAAATCAATCCAAAGGCCCATTTTAATTTTTTGACTCTTCATCGAGTCGAAGAGCATTTTCACTGAAAAACGACATTCCTCCGGTACTTGACTGTCAAATCCAGAGCACAATGGTGTTTTGAATGCACAAAATTTGTTCTGTATTATAACAAGTGACTTTCGTGGGCAATGTAACCAACGATCGGGAACAGGACCATAACCAGTTTTTCTCGACATTTTTATTATTAAAGATTTAAATAAAATTCAATCAATGGAATTAAATTTAATGGAAAATTTCACTTAATAACGTGGAAGTGATTTATTATATTTATTATATTACAAATTGTCGAAGCAGAATGAACATAACCTCTTGTTTTCACTCTACTGACTGCTGTTACAATTGAAAAAATAGATGGAAGCCTTTTTTTCTTATGGAAATTCTTGTTTACACCATTGAGTATTAGAACTTTTATATTAGTAACTAATTAAACTTACGAATAATGCCAATAAAATGAAATAACTATGACATTATACATTGAACGTCAAAAACTTACAACTAGATAACTAGTTGATGTTAAGTTTATTCGTGTTAACTCCCGATACACATTTGTATTTCTCTCTTTATTTTTTGCATGAGAAAGAAAAAGATGGATGAACAAGCAGACGATGTGAAAAATTATCACGAATCGACTGTAGTTTGACAGGCGGCCATCTTTGTATTGATGCGCGCGCAACTTGACGCACTGACAGTCGTGCCAACTTTCGATAAATCGAATTTGTTTCGATTTATTTTCAAAATTCAAAAACGAAACGCGCGATGAGAAAAGTTTTCTTAATTCGGAAACTAAGAGTTTTTTTTGTATTAAAAAGAAATATTAAAAATATATGTGGTGTATTAAAAAAATATTTTAAAAATATGAATTAATATGTAAACGAATAAATAAATAAAAAATAAATAATAAATAAATAAAAAATAAATAAAAAATAAATAAAGAATAAATAAAATATAAATAACGAATTAATAGAAAAATAAATTAACAAATTGAAAGTAAATTAGAAAAAAATAAAAATAAGGAATGTTTTTAATTCAAAATAGTTAATCAATTAAAATCATTAATTAATAGTAAAGTTACAAACGATTTCGGAAATTAATTTATTTTTTAAAAGTAATAATATCTTTCGAAGAAACTCAATTTTTTTCAAAAATGTTATTAAAATTCATTGAAAGGATTAAATTATTTCCATAAATAATAAAAATCATAGAATTTCAACAATTTTTAATAGAGAAGTTTAAATAAATTTTTCAAAAAATGCAAATATTCTTAACAATTTTGTTTAAATTATTCAAAAAAAAAAAAATCGATAATTCTACTATTTCAATAAAATTTTACAAAAGATTCCAATTATTTAAAAAAAAATGTTGATAAAATTCTCCTCCTAATTATTTTCATTAATAATAAAAATTCCACTGGAATTCAATTATTTACAAATTTTTTATAAATTCCCTCTTAATAATTTCATTATTTTCATAAATGATAAATTATTTTAAAAATTTTTCATAAAATTCTTCGTAGAACTTTAATTTTTTCGGAAAAATTCAATTATTTTTATAAACTCAAATATAAAATTTTATCTAAAGAAACTTTATAAATTTATAAAACTAATTAATTAAAAATAAGATTAATTAGATTAATTAATTATAATGTTTTTCATGATTTACAGATTTTTTTTATACAGAAGTTCTATTATTTTCGTAAATAATAAAACTTTTCGCAGAACTTCAATTATTTAAAAAAAAAAATTGTAATCCAATTTATCGAAAAATGTAATTAATCTTTTAAAAAATTTTTAAAACTTGTCCAAAGAATTAAATTATTTCAAATTTAAAAATTAAAACTAAAAAGATAAAAATTGAGATTAAAAATTTATTTCATGAATAAAATTTTGGATAATAATTGAATACTAAAAGTAATATAGAGTGAATTTTCAAAAATTGTATTTTAAAAAGGTTCCAAATTAAAATCGTTGGAAATCTGAAATTTTTCCACTTTTTACTGACAATTTTGTAAAATAATTTTTTTTATAATCGTTCAATTATAAATAATTTGCAAATTTGCAAAAAAAAAGGAATTTTAATTTATATGACATTTATTTCATTTGAAATCTATTTGCACAAAGAATTTACCATTTACACAAAAATAAAAAATTAAAATAATAAATAAAAATCCCATTATTAATTTTTTCCATAGAGTCTATTTTCATAAAGAATTTTATTATTTAGAGAAAAATTTAAATAGTAAATAAAAATCGCAGTCGTAAAATATTTTTTATTTTTCTAGAATATATCTTCATTTTTAAAGAGTATATTTCATTTGCTTAATGCCAATGCGCGCGAACTTAAACATTACAAATATATTAAATTAAAAAAAAAAATATTAACGCAGAATTGAAAAAAGGTCAGGAGTAAAAGTAAATCTTCCCATTGTCAATCATTTGGCATTTTATGAGTTTTTCAATCTTTTATGCACGCATGTAGATTTAAGTGCATCTTTACATTTTCTAAAAGGACGACGTTTATAAGTGAAATCTTACGTAAGAGTCAAATCATTTGTAAATGTACAAACAGAAAATATATTGAAAAAAAATTATTAATAAAAAAAATTAAAAGTCCATTTGAATATATCATATATATAATAATATTGTAGAGTCATAAACAAAAATTATTACATTTATCAACTATAAATGTCTGCGCACAATTTAGAATTTTTTTATGTAATTTTTAATTAACTTAATTTTTGTTTATTTTTTTTTAATAAAAAAAATAAACTTATGTATCTAATAAAAAATTAAAATTACGTGATAAATGTAAAAACATTTTTTTTTCATTAACCCAGTTTTTCTTTTAAATAAAACTTTGTCCCACTAAACTGAAATTGTTTTATCAATAAGGAAGTTAAATATCTTCATGTATAAAAAAACACTAATATTTTTTTGTTTGATTTTTTTATTAACACAGTATTTATTTTATGGTTAAAAATAATTTTTCCGTGTGGTCAAAGTATTTTGATTGCAAAATAAAAAATGGTATTTTATTTGTTGTAAATATTGTAAAGTGGCTGTTTTTTATAAATAATACACAGTACGTGAATAGATAATAAAAATAAAATAAATAAATAAAATAATCAACTGGAATAAAAATAATATAAATTGGTAATGTTAGTGATAACTAACTAATTACTAATTATTACTACTAGTTAATTAATTAACTGATATTGTAAATAATAAATACTGTATAGTAAAATATATAATTAATTAATTAATTAGTTCATTCATTTATTTATATAAAATTATTTTTATGACTAATATTACTAAAGGAACAATATTACTAAATAATTTTAGTTTTTAGTTTAATTTAAATTAAAGGAAAAAGGATGTTAAGTAAATTTCGGAGTGAATATTATATTTATATTTTAGAGGCAAGAGAAAGATTTGTTTGTAGAAAAAATTTTATTCTGAATAAATCTGGTTGTTAAACTGAGACAACAGTTTCTTTGACGAAAGTAAATCCTTTTAATTAATTAAATTTTATTGAAAAAAAATCTTTTTCCCAGAGTATTTCGCACATAAAACATTCACTCGCAGAGAACAGTTTCCTATTGAAAATTGAAATCGCTTTTAATTAAATCACATTATAGAAAAAAAAAATTATTCTGAGAATATGTCGCAGAGAGAAAAGATTCTTTGAAAATTAATTTTCTCAAAGTTGGTCTTCAATTATTTATTTATTAAATTGTAATTTAGCTTTAATGGAAATAAATTTCCAATTTCAACTATATAATTGAAAATAGATTTTTTTAATTCCAATCTCAATTTGCTTCTTTTTGGAACAAAATCATAATTTATTATAATAGTATTATTATAATATTAGATATAATAATTATATAATTTATTTGTCATTACGATAATAATTGAATGATGATATTATTAAAATCATTATCATCATTGATTAAATCATAGAAGATTATTGTAATAATTATTGTAAAATAAATGAAAAATATTATAAGTTCTGCATTTTTTCCCTTGTTGTCAAAGAAAATTGTTAATTTAATGGAAATTCAAAGAAAAATGCAAAGATGAAAAAAATAGAATTAAAATTGATTAAATAGGTTACAATAAATATAATCAAAAGCAATCATTTATTACTTTAATTATTTATTGAAATAAAATCTATTTTCAGATTTCAACTGCAATGGGAATAAATTTCCAATTTCAGCTCTGATTGGAATGGAATTTTCTTAATTCAATCTTGCAATTTCAAAGATATTACATCACTTTTTTATGAAAAAAATTAATTCTAATTTATTATAATTATAGTAAAACGTGATTTTGGTGTTATTTTTAACTATAAATGAAATTTTATTTTAAATAAATCACCAAAGTTAACGATTTGTCAAATTTCAACAAATTTAGCTTCTCCAGGGAGAATAGTAAGTTAGTTACTAACTAACTTAGTAACAATAGTTACTAAATTCAATTGTGTTCAAAAATTTAAAAAAATTTCTCGACAAAATTTCAATTCTCTTTATAAATAATAAAATTCTACTCTGATATTCAATTATTTTATAAAATTTTAATCAAATTTTATTTGATCTTTATTTTTTCAAAATTTTAATTATTTCCAAAATTTTTCTAAAATTCCATAATTTTCCATATCTACTATTTCAATAAAATTTTCCAAAAGAATTCCATTATTAAAAAAAATTGGAATATAATTCTACGCAAACGTTTAATTATTTTCATAAATAATAAAACTCATTGCAGAATTTCAATTATTTTTAATGCAATTTTAATCAAATTCCTCGAAAAATGGAATTATTCTTAAGAATCATATTAAAATTTGTCCAAAGAATTTAAGAATTTAAAAAATTTGTTGATAACATTTTTTATGAGAATTTAATTTCAACAAACATGAAATTAATAAATTATTTATTTTTATATTCAAATAATTAAATTCCTGTAGAATTTACTAATAAAAATGGTTTTAAAAAATCAATTTCAGATAAAATTTTAGATTATACTCAAGTATTAAAAGCATTATAACGTGGATTTTTAGTTATAATTAAATTTTGAAAAAGTTTTAAACTAAAATCATTAAAATTCTTAATTTTTTATATTTTTGACAAAAAATTCTGTAGAATTAATTCTTTTCAAAAGTTTAATAGAATTTTTAATGAAATTATTTCAAGTTTATTAAAAAAAATTTGAATACAATTCTATGCAAACATAAAATTATTTTTATAAATAATAAAATTTTTTACAGGAATTCAATTATTTAAACATTTTGTATAAATTTCTTCGCAATAATTTAATTATTTTCATAAATAATAAAACTCATTGCAGAATTTCAATTATTTTTAATGCAATTTTAATCAAATTCCTCGAAAAATGTAATTATTTTTAAAAATCTTATTAAAATTCGTCCAAAGAATTTAATAATTTAAAAAATTTGTTGATAACATTTTTTATGAGAATTTAATTTCAACAAACATGAAATTAATAAATTATTTATTTTTGTATTTAAATAATTAAATTCCTGTAGAATTTACTAATAAAAATGGTTTTAAAAATGAATTTCAGTTAAAATTTTAGATTATACTTAAGTATTAAAAGCATTATAACGTGGATTTTTAGAAATAATTAAATTTTGAAAAAGTTTCAAACTAAAATCATTAAAATTCTTAATTTTTCATATTTTTGACAAAAAATTCTGCAAAATTAATTGTTTTTAAAAGTTTAATAGAATTTTTATTGAAATTATTTCAAGTTTTTTTTTCAATTTATATTTAATTGCAGAATTTCCGAATATTTGAAATTTAGTAAAATTAAATTTGTAAACGAATAAATTTGAAAATTCTCATAAAACTCATCGCAGAGTTTCAATTATTTTTCTAACAATTATAATTAAATTCCTTGAAAAAAGAAATTATGTTCATCCAAGTTTTAATAAAATTCGGCAAAAGAATTCAATTAATAAAAAATTTGTTTCTAAAATTCTTTATGAGAATTGAATTTTGAGAAACATTCAATTATTCAATAAATTATTTACTTTTGCATTTAAATAATTAAATTCTTGTAGAATTTTCTAATAAAAATTGATTTTCATTTCATAAAAATGAATTTCAGTTAAAATTTTAGATTATAATTGAATATTAAAAGAAATTTTTTGAAATTAATATTTTTGAAAAAGTTTAATTGAATTCTTTTAATATTATTTGATGTTTTTATTTTCTAATATGCATTTAATTAAAGAATTTAGAAATAATTGAAATTTCGTAAAATTTTAGTTAAAAATTGTTGAAAGTAATAATTGAATTGAAATAATGAAAATAACTTTGAAGAAGTACATAATATTCTTATAATATAAAATAATGATTTTATTACTTGGTCATCTTTAATTATTATAAAATATGAAGAAATTGATTATTAATTATCGATATCTTAATGTTTTATAGTTATAAAAAAATTTAATAAACTAAAATTTCATTCAGTTTTAAAAAATAACACCAAAATTAATTATTTCAACCTTTTTTGGCGTTAATTTAATCTGCAACACTTTTTAATACCTCACGATTTACTGTGATCGTAATTGAAAATAATAATTCTAATTTTCTAATAATAATTATAATAAATTCGATAATAATTCTATGTTCTTCAGTTTCTCTTCAAGAGAAAGAAGGAAAAAAATTGTCATCAAAGAGGACAATATAAAAAAAATGTAAAAAATAATTATGATAGAAAGAAAATTTAGAAAATTAAAATTAAAATGATTAAAAATTTAAATAAAATAAAATTCCGAGAAGAAATTATCCATTTATTTCTTTTAAATATGTACAATGATAAATAACATGTCCATGAACTCATGTCCCATCAGAGAATTATATACGGTGGTAACAATCACCTCACCGAAATGGAATACACACATTAAATGTGAATACTTGAAGAGCAAAGAAAATCAGAATGAACATACATTGGGAATCTTTCTTATTTTATCGACACGGGAATATTTCGACCTTGGAAATCTCAACGTGTAGGTACCAATGTCTTCATGGTCAAGTGATCATCTCTTATATGTATTGAAAAAAAATTGAATATTTACAAAAAAAAAAATTTGTTTTTTTTTCGTTGTTGAAAATTTAGTATACCACGGGTAATTTTTAAAGCGTACATTATTTACTATCTTTTTAAGATAATTTCATGTGTATATAAAAAGCCCAATGGATATTTAAATTTATTAATGATTTTCTCTACAGTTTCTTGTTCAGAAGACTAGGAAGTTGTAATAAATATATTTATTCACTCGGAATTCTAATTATCGAAATTGATTTAAAATTTAAAAATTTTGTAACTCAGTTGAAGCTTTTCTTCTTTTTTCTCATTGAAGACAGTTTTTTACACTTGTTTTTTTTTGCTTTTCTTTTTTTCTACTCGGAATTTATTTTCTATTTGTTGTTAATTATTATTTACATTTTTTTGATGTAAATAATGACGTTGTTTGAGGCAAACAATTTTTTTGATAATTATTTTTTTCGTTTGTAAAAACACAATTTTTTTTGTAGAATAGTAAATTTCTAGTCGAAAAAGAAAAAAAATTATTGTATTCTTATAAATGGAAAATAATTATTACCTGACGAAAAATAAAAAAATTAATTTCTAGTCGAAAAAGAAGAAAAATTATTGTATTCTTATAAATGGAAAATAATTATTACCTGAGGAAAAATAAAAAAATTAATTTCTAGTCGAAAAAGAACAAAAATTATTGTATTCTTATAAATGGAAAATAATTATTACCTGACGAAAAATAAAAAATTAATTTCTAGTCGAAAAAGAAAAAAATTGTTTTATTTTTATAACAGTAAAATAATTATTACCTGTAACAAATAAAAAAAAATTTCTAGTCAAAAACGAGAATGAACTTTTTTTCTAATTTAAAAATCTCTTATCATATTGTTAATTTTTTTTTTGATTACTAAAAAATATTTTTTAATTTCTTTTTTTTGAAATTCATTTTCTGAGTATGAAAGAGAGGAAGAGAAGGAGTAAGAGAGAGAGAGAGAGAGATAGTATTTGGTACGTATTTGTCAATCGATTGTTCTCGGGTTAATTTCATTTTTAAAATATATAACTTAATTTTCTCCAAGCGGAGCCTTCGATTAACATGTCCTACATTTTTTTTTGCTCCATTGATTGCGAGCCTTGAAATATGTCGTGTGGCCTTTCCGTTTCATTATTTTTCGACGATTATTCTTTTACAGATTATGCTATATACATATATGTATTGTATATCTTACATATATATATCTGTAAATACATTGTATATTTATTTTTACCTTGAATAATATAACAATGCGCAAAGATGTAAAAAAAAGAAGTAATTATCAGGTGATAAACAATGCGTGGCACGTGCCAGTAATGAATATACAAAGTGTTATGCACATAATATATCTATATGCTCACGATTTTCGGTATATAATATTATAATTAAACAAAATGCCAATAAAATTACTCAGAAAATTAATTTTTCTTCCTAATCGTGAAAAAAATTTCCATCTTTATTATTTAATGTTTCAAGTGTGAATTTTCTTTTTAGGTTTCAGAGAATTTATTGTTTATACTCAGCTCTTTATAAATTTCAATATAGTGAACTATTTGGTTGAATTTTTCAGAATTAAATATTCATTTCTCCGCGATTTGTATTTATTTATTTTATTTACTTTTTTATCATTATTATTTTTTTTTTTATTTATTTTCTTTTAATTTAATTTTTTTATTTACCTACTTTTACTCTCTAAATTTGAATTTAATAAAATTTCACTGAAAGTCAGTCGAATCGAGCAGAGGATTTTATTACTTTTTATTTTTCTATTTAATTATTTTCCATTACTCACAATTTCATTAATTATTATATTAATCTGAATTTTTATTTTCTAATCGTTAAATTAAAGATTGCAAAATAAAAAAATTTACTTTAAATTAAATTAAAAATAAAACAATGATAATAAATTTAATTATTATAATTGTTTCAATCAAGTAAAATTTTCGATTTTTTGAAACTAAAAATAAAGAATTCGACGATTTTAACAATAATGCCTAAAACTATTTAAATTTTGTAAAATCAAAAATATGAAAATGCAAATAAATTTCGATAATAATAATTGGAAAAGGAAAACCGTTTTTTAAAATATAAATTAATCAAATACACATCTGGATCTGTATGCAAAATTATAAATTATTAATTTAATTAATTTATGCACTTATTACATGTAAAAAAAATTGTCAAAAGAATATTTTATTCAAATAAATTGGAAATATTTCTTGTTTTTAAAAATTGAATCGATAAAAAATTAAAAATTAAAAAGAACGAATTCAGAAAAAATTGTTTTCAAGTAATAATTGGTTTAAGAATTTTTGGATAGATTTTTTTAATTCTTATATTTTTATTTTTCTCATTTCTGTTTTTTTTTATATTTCGATTTGATTTTTTGCAACAAAAAATTCTTATTTTTCATTATTATTTTCGTCACTTAATTTTTTATCACACTATCGTTTATTATCAATTCAGTTTGAAAATGTAATGAAATAATATTTTTGCCGAAATTGAAAAAAAAAATGATAAAACATTTTTCTCCGCATCTGATGATGATAATTTGAAAAACGTGCTAATCATGAAGAAAAATTTATATATTTCTTTAATCTCGCTTAACGTGTATAAGTGTAGAGAAGAAAAAGAAAAAAGAAAACAACAAACAATCTTAATTATTTTAATTTCTTTTTTTTTCGAACGAACGTGCTTATCAATGTTAATGGTTATCTTTTTTTTTTGTATAATGCAAAAATCAAACAAAATTTAAATAACAAACTAAAATATGTAAAGAGAAGTGTCAAGACTGACCTTATTTTTTCGTTTCATTTTTTTTTAGTTGAATAATTTTTTTTTCTTTTTTACAATATTACATTTCTTTAAGAGTTGAAGGTGAAATTTTTCTGAACATGTCGCGACTGTTGGGGTTATTTTCTAATAAGCGAACAAATCAAGCGAATAAATATATAAGCTTTCATGAAAAGAAGGCCATTTTTAGATTAGGTTTAAAACCTTTAACCTTGTTCACGATGATGGAAAAATTGTGGGAAAAAAAGAGGCACATAAAACGTGTGTGCTATTCTTCCTGTCTATTGTAATGTAAAAAGATAAAAGAGAGACAGAATTTACAAAAAAAAAGAAAAAAAAATTGGTTCAAATTTCTTATATATCTTTTGTGCTCCAATAGAATCAATCTCCATAATATTTGAATTACAAAGTGTATTTTTTCCTAAACATTTTTTTCCTCTTGTGAATTTTTTTTTTCACGGTAGCGGAAATTTTAACCTAATTTAAGAAATTAATTTCAGCCTCTCTTGAAAATTTTACCTTTAATTTATGTGATGAAATTTTATTTTATCACATATTTATTTGTTTATTTATTTTTTCGTTTCTTGATAATAAATGTAGTGAAAATTAAATTTTCCATATATATTATTTTCAATTGGTATAAGTTGTAGTATTATTTCTTAAATTTTAATTTTTTTGATAATAATAACAATTCTTTTTTTTTTGCTATAAATTAGCATCCATTGATCTTTAAATCACGAGGTGCGCCAAATTAGCAACCAATTTGTATGCGACTTTTGCAAGACACCTGTCTACACAAATGTCCAAGCAATTTGCAATTGATTTTTTCTTTTTTACAAAAAGAAGAATCTGTTACATATGAAAATCAATTTTAATAATAAATTTAAAATTCATACATTTAATCTTTCATCATAAGATAAAAGCAGCAATCAGGCTGAAATAACCTCATTTTAATTATGCGTTCAAAAATTATTTGGAACAGAAATGATAAGAAATTTTCTTAAGATTACATCTTTCTTTTTGGTTTTTCATTCATCTTTTTAATTGCAATTGTAATTGTAGTTGTATTTGTAATTTCGGATTCAATTAATTATGTAAGAATTAGAAAAATTAAATTTTGTCTAAAAGATGATAGCGTTGCAATAAATTGTTTTATTAATATATAAAAGATTTAAATGATAAATCAAATTAACATTTTAAAAGAGACGTTTTGTCGGGAATTCTCCATTTCACATGCTTTTTGATGAATATTTTTAGAATATTGCAAGAAAAAAAATGACATTTTAATTTTTGACTACATTTTGTTTCAAGTTTTTTTTCTTCCTTCTTTTTTTGAATTTTATATAATGAACTTGAAAGAAATTTTTTCTGACATTTTTATTGTCAGTGATATATTAATAATAATTGATAATTATGTAAATTCTGTTCTATATAAAATAATTGATAATTATCAAAATATATAAGAGTAAAATTTATTATTTTAGAGAATATAGAATAAATTGTGAATTATAATTGTAACTAAACATTTGGAAAATAATTGAATTTTTACAAAAATTTTTGTATTTAATTAATTTAATTCGGTAGGTGATTACTTTTTCTAGAAAATATTTTTTAATTCTTTTTGCAGTACTCATTTTTTGTCTAAAAAAAGCGATTTTTAAAAAAATATATTTTCTAAAAAAGTTTTTCTAATAAGTTTTGATTTCTAAAAAAAGTTTTTCTAAAAGGCTATGATTCCTCATATTTGTTTTTCTAAAATTTTATAATTTTGATAAAAGTTAGAAAATTGTTAAAAAATTAATTTTAAGAAATAATAAAAATCTATTTTGTATATTTTCTGTTTCTCAATCAGAATTTTCTTTACAAAAATTATAAGTTTCTTTTTAAAAAAGTAGAAACAGTTTTTATAAAACTACCATTTCTTATCACAATTTGCTAACAAAATTCTGCTCTTCTTCGAAAAAAAAATAATTTGCATAATTTTTATACCAAAATTTCCAAAAATTAATTTATTTACAAAACAATTTCTTAGAAAATGTTAAATATCTCTATGAAAAAATCTATTATTTATATCCTATTATTTTTATTTATTAATTACGATTTTTAAGTAGATTGTTTTAAGAATGTTGTTAAAAAAATTTGCCTAATTTTTTTTATTATTGCAATTTTTTAACGAAATATATAGTATTTTTTTTTAATTAAAAAAATTTCGTAAATTATATTTTTTATATGATTGTCATTACTAAAATTGGACTTTGTTAAGAAAAAATTTTTTTTGGAAATTACCTTTATTTGAAAAAAAATTTTAAAAGAATAAAAAATTAGAAAATACGTTTTAGAAAAATTCTATCTCAACCTTCAATTTTTGTAGTTAAATTTTGATAGGAATTGATTGAGAAAAGAAATTTTAGAAAATAATTGAAAATTAAAAACGAGATAATACATAGGAATTCTAATAAATAATTAAATTATAAAATGTTTTTAAATTGAAATCCTTGAAAATTGTTATCGTTGTAAAAGTTTTATAATATTTAAATGTTTATTATAAAAAAAAGTTATGACGTTATGAGTATATATAATTATTTTGGTAAATTTAATTTTTCCATAAAAATTATTTAAATTTTGAAGAATATTATTTGAAAATGTTATAAAATAATTGAGCTTTCAAAGAATATTGCAGTTATAAAAGTTTTAGAAAAAACCAAATTTTTTCAAAAAAATTAAAACAAAATTAATTTGTTAATAATTTTTTAAAAATAAATATCAAAATTTACGAAAAATAAAAATTTTAACTACTCTTGTAATTTTTTTTAAGAATTTTGACTGACAATTTTTTTATATAGATACTTATTTTCGTGATTCTGAGCAATCAATTATTTGCCAAAATTTTTAATTTCTTTCAAAAATCAATTCAGAAAAAATTGTTTTCAAGTAATAATTGTTTTAAAAATTTTCGATTAGTTTTGTTTATTTCTTATATTTTTATTTTTCTTATTTGTGTTTTTATTTTCATAATTTTTTAATAATTATTAATTTATTATCACTGACAGTTTTTTTTATATAAATACTTATTTTCGTGATTCTGAACAATCAATTATTTGCCAAAATTTTTAATTTCTTTCAAAAATAAATTTTTTATTTTTTTGGAAAAATAAAATAAATGATAAATCAGTTAGAACTTAAAACTGATTTTTATTAATTTTCTACAGTGTAATATGATTTTAGGTACTGAAAAAATGTGAAAAAATGGTTAAATTTTTAATTGCCAAGTTCGCGAGTTTTCATCAAATATTAAGTGGCCACTAAAATTCAAGGTTTTTAAAAAAATTCAAGGTTTTTTCGAGTTATGACAAAAATTAACGTTTATTTCAAGGTTTTAATTTAAGGTCGGGTGGCAACCCTGAAATTTTTAGAGAATTCTAAACAAAATTTATCTTTTTATAAATTGTAATTAAAATAATGTTATTTTAGCTTTTTCAATAATTTGTTTGCAAAAAGTTTTTCAAACTGACAATGATTGTTAAAATTTCACACGCTTATTATTATGCTGATTTATCATAATAAATATAAATGAATTATAAATAAATAAATATATAATAATAATAATAATAATAATAATATTGAAAAAAATAAAAAATAATCATCCATAATTTCTAATTTATTTTAATATATTTATATTTTGAATGAAAGGAAAATGATAGTGATTATTTATATTATATTAATGAATTTCATTTTATTATTATTATTTATATTTATTTATATTTATTTATATTTATTTATATTTATTTATATTTAACATTAATTATTAATCACTATGTTATTATTAATTATTAAGATTATTATTTCCAGGAACCGATAACTAAATAATTAAAAATTTACGTTCAATTTAATTTCGTGTCAAGTTAAAACTAAATTAATAAAATTAATAAATTTAATAATAATAATTAAAACGGCCTTTGCCCTCGTGAATTGGAATTAATAAATAAATAAAATTAATAAAAATACAAACAAATACAGATATACTTTAAATACTGTACAGTAATTATTTTTCATTATTTTTAATTGTTCTTGTATTGAATATGTTAACATTAAAATATTAATTTTTAATTTAATGAATTTTTTTTAGTTTTGCCAATTTTTTTTTTATACATACAACATCTGCAATTAATTATAATATTAAAATAATATTTATTTATTTCTTATTGGTATAGTCTAAACATATGTAGATGTAGTTTTCTAGATTAAGGTCATTGCGCTTGATAATGAATTAGAGATCAATAACCGATTAATAAATAGCAAAATGAGAGAAAAATGAAAGGAGAAAAAAATTTGTGATATTGATAAAGTTTTAATCGCAAATATCTTGTTTTAAAGCCGCACTAGGCTAAACTATCGCGTTTACTGTATTTAGACGTATATATACAGAAGATAAAAATTGTACAACTTTCATGACTTTAAACTAACGTTACTATATAACGGCAACATAGCTGTCATAAAACTATAAAAGACGGCAAAACGAGTTCTGTTTTGTGTGTTGGTGTTTGACCAGCGAAGGAGGAGAAAGTTCGTCAACTCTTCCCCGCCCTCTGCAACGGCAGCGGCAGCAGGAAATGTTTGGAGAACATTTTATAAAATATCTATGAGCGAAGAAAGAAAGTTGTTGCATTAATATGCCCACCTACCAACACTGATTTTCTCTCAAGAATATAATATACATATATACATTTGTATACACACAAAGTGTGTATTTTTATTTTTATTATTTTACCAGAGAGATGAATTTTTTCTTCTTTCTTTTTCCATCAAAGACGTTTTTTTCTTCGCTTTACTATCGGAAGTAAATTCAGTGTAAATTATAGATTACTGTGAATTATATATTTTTTCTGAGTAATTTTCATTATTATTTTCATTATTTGCAAGGAAAAAATTTGTCATGTAGCTTGAAAATTGATAAATAGAAGAGTAAAATAAAAAAAAATATTTTTAAAGGGATTAACTTATAATTTTTTTTGTTAAAAATATGAAAAAAGGGATAATTTTAGTAGAAAAAAAGAGAGCTTAAAGTTCTGAACATTCAAATGAATACGAAGTTTTTCTTTATTTTTTCTGAAAATTAAATTTTTATTGCAATTATTTTGCATCCAAAAAATTGTTTTTTATCCAAAAAATTAATTACTGAGTTTCTAAATGTAAAATTTCAGTTTTTAATTTTTTTTATGATTAGTAATTTATTAAAATATCTTTAATAAAAAATATTTCGTTTATTTGAACGTTAAAAACTTGAGGGTCGTGAAAAAAAAATTTGTTTATAAAAAGAATTTATTTTTCTTAATTAAAAATTATTTTTTGTCTGGATAATTCTTCATTGTGAACGTCGGAAAAAATATGAAGTTAATATTTTACAGAAGAAAAAAAGTTACTCTTATAAATGGTCAGACAATTTTTTTCACTTAGTTGGAAAATAAAATTTTTTCTTTCTGCGTATATTCTTTATTCATATTTAAATAATAAATGAAAATATACCTACGATAATTTTAAGTTAATGATAAGGAAAATGGTTTATATTTTAAGTATATAGAAAAAACCTTCTTGTCAGACAAAATTAATTTTTCGAGTAAAAACACAATTATTCAGTTTTCTTAAATTTTTAGGCGAATCAATGTAAAATGAAAGAAAAAAGATTGTAGAAAAAAAAATATTTTTGTTCATGTAGAAATGCTCGTATATTGTCAGACAACTGTTTTTTTCTTATCTGCAAAAATAAAATTTTTTCTACCCAAAGATTTTATTTTTATTATGAAAAAATGATACAAAAGAATTCAATACTTTTCATTTGGGAGAAAAGGAAAAAATGTTTTTATTTTAAGGTAAAATGAAAGCTTCCTAGCCAAAGTTAATTTTTTGGGATCATCCATTTTTTTATTAAAAAAACAATTTTAAGGACGCACATGCTTTGTATAAATTGTGACGTCATAATGATTTAAATGCCCTTAACAAAAAATATTTGAATTTTGAAAAATTTAATTTAGAAATCCTGAAAAAACGAAGTTTTGCAAAAATAATAATATATTTACAATTTTTTATGAAGATATTTGAATTCAGAAAATTATTTACAAAAATTTTAACAAATGATAATTTTGTGGTATTTAATTAAAAATCAATTTTTAATTCCAAAAAATTATAATTTGACTTTTAAAAAAATTTTCAATATATAATTGTATTTTTCATGAATTATAATTGTACACTGTTTTCTTGAAAGTATCAAATTGATACTAAAGTGGATCAAATTGATGACAAAAATCTGGATCAATTTTTTATTTGATCCACATTTTTTGCATCAATTCGTTGCTATTTGATACTTTTAAGTTAACAGTGTAACTAAACATTTGGAAAATAATTGAATTCTTACAAACATTTTTGTATTTAATTAATTTAAATTGTTAAGTAGTTATTTTTTCGAAAAAATATTTTCTAATTTTTTGGGAGTTTTGATAACACTCTTTTTGTCTAAAAAAAGCATTTTTTAATGAAATATGTTTTCTAAAAGAAAATTTTCTAATAAGTTTTGATTTCTAAAAAAACGTTTTTGTAAAAAGCTATATGATTCCTAATATTTGTTTTCGTAAAATTTTCTAATTTGGATACAATTTAGAAAATTGTTAAAACATTAATATTAAGAAATAATAAAAATCTATTTTGTATATTTTCTGTTTCTCAATCAGAATTTTGTTTACAAAATTATAAGTTTCTATTTTTAAAAAAGTAGAAAAAGTTTTATAAAATTACCATTTCTCATCACAATTTGTTAACAAAATTAATTAATTTTAATTATTCTTAATTCCTTCCTTAATCCTTAATTGTCCTTTGAAAAGAAATAATTTGCATAAATATTATACCAAAATTTCAAAAAATTAATTTATTTACAGCAAACAATTTTTTAGAAAATGTTAAATATCTGTAGGAAAAAAATTACTTTTATTTCTATTTATTAATTACGTTTTTTAAGTAGATTATTTTTAAATTTTGTTAAAAAATTTTTGCATAATTTCTTTTATATTATAATTTTTTAATGAAACATATAGTATTTTTTTAGAATTAAAAATATTTCATAAAATTCTTTTTTAATTTAGTCGTCATTAGAAAAATTGGATTTTGCTTAGAAAATTTTTTTTTAAATTACCTTTATTATAAATATAAATTTTAAAAAAATTACCTTTATTAGAAGAAGAAAAATTTGAAAATCACCTTAATTAGAAAAAGATCTTTTAGAAATTCTCCTTTATTTTAAAAAAATGTTAAAAAAATAAAAAATTAGAAAGCGTTTTTTAAAGAAATATGTTTTCTAAAAAAATTTTTTAAATAAGTTTTTGATTTCTTAAAAAAACGTATTTGAAAAAAGCATTTTGAAAAAAAATTATTTTTTTATGATTCCTAATATTTACTTTCCTAAAATTTTATAATTTTTGATAAAAGTTGGAAAATTGTTGAAAAATCAAGATTAAGAAATAAAAAATATTTTGTATATTTTCTGTTTCTTATAATCAGAATTTTGTTTACAAAATTATAAGTTTCTTTTTAAAAAAGTAGAAAAAATTTTATAAAATTACCATTTCTCATCACAATTTGTTAACAAAACTCTGTTCTTTTTTGTAAAAAAAATAATTTCCATAATTTTTATACAAAAATTTCCAAAACACATGCTTTGCACAAATTGTGACATCATAATGGTCTTTGATAAAAATTATTTAAATTTGAAAAATTTTATTTAGAAATTCTGAAAAAACAAATTTTTGTAAAAATTATAATATAATTACAATTTTTTATGAAGATAGTTGAATTCCCGAAAATAATATTAAAAAATTGAAACACATGGAAATTTTGTCAATTTCATTAAAAATTAATTTTTAATTTCAAAGAATTGTATTTTTATTTTTAAACAAAATTTTAAAAAAGATAATTGTATTTTCCAAGAATTATTGCACATAAACCTTTGAAAAATAATAAAATATGAATTTTTACAAAAATTTTTGTCAATTAAGTAATTAAATTTTCGTAGTTAAATTTTGTGAGGAATTGATTAAGAAAAAAAATTTTTAGTTGAAATTTTAGAAAATAATTGAAAATTAGAAGCGCTATTACACGGGGATTCTTAATAAATAATTAAATTTTAAAATGCTTTGACATTAAAGTCTTTGAAAATTTTTATCCTTGTAAAAGTTTTATAATATTTAAATGTTTATGTTAGAAAAATCATGAATATAATTTTTTATAAAAGAAAATCTTAACAATTTTCTTTTAACTGTAAATTTTAATTTTTTCTGTCGAAAGATTCTTTTTTCATACTTTAATGATACAAAAGAATTTAATACTTTTGAATTAAGAATATGGAAAAATTTTATTTCAAGTAAATAAAGCTTCCTAGCCAAACAAAATTTATTTTTTGAGTAAAAGACAATTATTCAGTTTGCTTAAATTCTTTTGTGAATCAAAGTAAAATTTTTCAAAAAAAAAGGAAGGAAAAAGCTTTTTTTATGGTTTTTATGAAGAAAAGCTCTTAAACGTCCAGACAAGATTTTTCTCTTACAAGGGTAAATAAAAATTTTTTTGCCAAGAAAGCTTTGTTTTAGTTCATGAAAAAAAATCTTCACCTGGAACAACTACAAATTTCACTATATTAGCGAAATTTTGTAGTTATTGCATCGAATACTTTCGCTATTTTAGCGAAAGTTATCGCTGTTCCAGTTAAAGGTTTTTTTTTTCGTGTTGAATAATAAAACATAATTTACAATTTTTAGTCACGAATAAAAAAAATTCATTTTAAGCAGAAAAAGACTTCTGGACAAAAAAAATTTGAATAGTTTATTTAAATTTTAATTTACATATAAACGGAATAATTGTGAAAAAATTGAAGTGAGAGTAACGAAAGCTTTCTATTTTTTAAGTAGAAAAGTTGTTTTTTGGTCAGACAGAGGATCTTTTTTACCGGGAAACTTAAATTTTGCTTGACCAACAAACCTTGTCTATACGTAAAGAAAAAATATCTTTAAACAAATTTAGATGTACAATAAAAAAATTTAATTTTAAGTAAAAAAAATTTTCTTTCTCAGACAAAATTTATTTTTCGAAGAAATAAAAGTTTAATGTGAAAATTTAATTTTTATTTAACCACAAAGTTTTTTCTACTTAAATAACGAAACAGAGTTGTAATTATTAATGTTAAAAATAAAAAAAATTTAATTTTAGTAGAAAATTCTTTCATATGGTCAGACAATGATTTTCTTTGAAGATGGAAATTTTCCATTTGGCGAGTAAGTGTATCATTCATACACATACATTTTTTCTACTCAAATTTTTTTTCTTTTGGAAAAAAAAATTTTATCTTAGCCAAAAAGATTTTTCATTTCAACGAAAACAAAAACTGACCATTGATTTTATAAAAAAATTTTTTTAGTAAATTGAGGAGTAAAAATTTATTCCAGAAAAATACGAGGAAAAATATTTATAGGGAAAATTGTCAATCAAAATGATGTGCAAAAATTTAAAAAATGAACAATTTAATTATTCAAATTTATTTTTAAAAAAGTTGTAATTCATTTTTTTTAAATATTAATTTTTCTGCTCTTTTTGTTTCAGGTGAGTTAAACAAATAATTCCTATCGAGTTTATTTCGTAAGTAAATATAATATTAAAATATATTATAATAATTCTATGTATTACAAGTATCGAATTTTTATTATTAAATTTCAATTTATTAAATTGGTTTTCAAAAAATTAGTTGAAATGAAACAATTTCAAGATGGAGGTTTAATTTTTTTATGATCCTCAAGTTTTGAACGTTCAAATGAACGCAATATTTTTTATTGGAGAAATTTTAATAAATTACTAATCATAAAAAACTTTAAAAACTGAAAGTTTTCCTTTAGAAACTCAGTGATTAATTTTTTGGGTAGTATCGCAAAATAATTGGAATGAAAATTCAATTTTTAGAAGAAATAAATAAATTTCGTTCATTCGAATGTTCAGAACTTTAGGCTCTCTTTTCTTTTAAATTGTATTAATTTTTATTATTAAATTTTAATTTATTGAAATATGATTTGACGTTGTTGAGATAAAAAATTAAATTCTATTATATTGTTATTTTCAAATTTCAGTTTATTAAAATATTATTTGGAATTGTTTTGATAAAAAATTAAATTCTATATCACATTTTTATTTTCAAATTTCAATTTTTCTATTGAAATATTATTTGAAATTGTTTGATAAAAAATTAAATTTTATCACATTTTTATTTTCAAATTTCAATTTTTCTATTGAAATATTATTTGAAATTGTTTGATAAAAAATTAAATTTTATCACATTTTTATTTTCAAATTTCAATTTATTAAAATATTATTTGAAATTGTCTGATAAAAATTAGATCATTCTTTTCCGGAGTTCAAAAATTTATTTACTCTCTCTCTGTTTTATTTTCCGTTTGTTACAGTTTGAACAGTATATATACTAATGTTCAAACAAAATTTCCAGTGGAAATAATTTATTTTTCCTGATAATGTTTTCTTTAAAATTTCACCTTCAGAACAAGAAAGATTTTTCGAGGTAATTGGATTTCATTTCCTTCTTCGAGTGTGTTTATCAGTATTCTAGTGTGTAACTAAGCTTTAAAGACGTCTTTTTCTCTCTCGCGCTCACCAAGGACGCAAATGATACACACACCAACTTTTTTGATAGCGCACGGCTCTCAATTATTATTATTATCATCATTATTATTTTAAAATTACAAATAAAAGTAACAATTTTACAAAAGAATTTATTTCTCATTTATTCTTCTTCTTTTCTTGCTATTTTTCGGTTTATTTCTTCTTTAAAATATTTTTGCGTTTCTCAAATATAAAAATTCGAAAAACAAAGAGTAATTTTTATTTATAGATATTAATTTTTAGACCAGGACATTTTTTTCAATAATAAAAGAATGGGAGAAACAATTTTTTTTCTTCAGGACGATCATTGAACTCGTCGTTTCTCATCGTTGTCTGTCGAGAATCAAAAAGGTGTTCTTGATTTGATGATTTTTTTTTGAGTTCAATGACCGTTCGCATTTAATTTAAAAATTCCACTGCGAGAGACGTTGAAGGATAAATTTAATAAAACGTCCATGAGCAATACACAATCAACAATCATTTTATCTATTTTTACGTTCAGAATTTTTTTGGAATTTCAAATTTTTATTACACATTAATTATATTCATAGAAATAATAATAATTTCGCACTTATTTCTCGAGATTAAAAAAAACCAGTTTCTTTTTCAGTCAAATTATGACTTTAAAAATTGAAATTTGGCTTCAAAAGTTTTTTTGAAGTTTTTTTTTTTTCATTGAGTAATAGTGAAAATTATGACTTTTGTCGATAAAAATATCGATGGTTCGAATTTGATCGCTTGAGAGAAATAATAGGATAGTGGGAAAGAAGGAGAAGCGAATTTCAAAATAGAAAAAAGGGAGGTGAATTAAAAAGAATTTTTTCATTTGTGTAGAAATATTTATTATATTAGAAAAAATGTATGCTAACAAGGTTACAAAATAACCTAGGCAAAAATTTCGACACTTATTAATTATTCTAGTCCCGTCACAAAAAAAACAACGGTTTCGAGCTCTTGTTCTCTATTTTCTATACCTTATACACTCTTATGGAGCGCCACCCATTTTTGGCTCATCGCGTTAAAAAACAAAAAAAAAATTGTTACATAAGTATCGGAACAGATATGATTTTTATTTCGCAGTCAACAATTTTATTTTTGAGCTTCTTTATCCTTATTTAGAAAAAATGTCAATTGACGTTCTTGTACAAAAAATGGGCACGTGCGAGGCACTTTTTCTTTTCTTTCACATTCTCAAAATCTCCTTCGAAATTGAAAATTCAATTTTATTATTAGTTTTTTTTCTTTTTTGCAAGTATTGGATTTTACATTTTTCTTTTCGATTTTGCTTTTGTATTCGATTTTTTGCTTTTTGAATTCAATGATTTTTTATGTACGTATTCGATTTTTTGTTTTTGTATCGTATTGTTTGTATTCGATTTTTTAATTTTGTATTCGATAAGTTTTCGCTTCTATCTATTCGAAAAATTTTGTTTCTAGCTTGAAAAATTTCAATTTTGTGCGAGAGAAATTTCCAGTCTTTGTCGATTATCATAACGTTTTGAAAAAAATTGACGAAATTCTCAAATCACATTTTTTTTGAACAAAAGAATTATTACGATTTTACTATTTTTTCATTTTTGATTAAAATTTTTACTATTTTAGGGTATTATTTTTTAGTTGGTGAAAATAATTTTTCTTTTGTGTTTAAATTACTTGAAATTGAAAAATTCTTTTTACTTTTAATTGAAATTTTTTTTTTGATGTTTTACTCATTGCTTTCGAATTTTATGAACATTTGCACGTAAAGCTCTCTCGCGGGCAATGCAATATCGACGACCAAGATGGAAGCTGATGTTGCCAAACACGAGAAATTTCTGTAGCGAGTTTGAATGCTAAATCGAATGTCGCTGGTCTTTGAGAATTTCGCAATTTCTTTCTCCCACTTTTGTAAACACACACACGCACAAACACACACACAATTTGTGTATATCTAATGTCTCTACACACTAAAGTTACGCCTGTATATACGCAATCGTTACATAATTTCTAATACGTGCTAAATAATGAGAAAACGCTATCATCATTTATTAAAAATAAATAAAAAAAAAATTTCACTCTCTTCGATAATCAACAAAATTGACAATTATTACATTTTTCTTTGTGCTTTCACTTTTTTTCTCTCGCATCAGTAATACAAAAACTTTCCTGATTTCAATTTTTCATTTTTTTTTCGCAAAAATTCATAATGAATTCTAATTTTTTTTGTTCGCCGGAATTTTTTTCTCTTTCGCATTTTTATAATTAATTTCAATTTTTTTTCCTATCTTTGGAGAAAAATCGAAAAAATGTTTTCCTTCTCGAATTATTATTAGTTCTTAATTTAGAAATGAAGTACTTTCATTGGAAAAGTAAGTGGGCACATTTTTTTTCAGCAAAAAGAGAGAGAAAAAAAAGGAAAATTGAAAAACCAATGAAAGAATTTTTTTCCCCTTTCCTTTTTTTTACCCCCACAAAGAAAACATGAGATTCGTTTTTATTCGGGTGGCTGCTGCCCTTTTTTTCTTTAATAAAACCTTATATTCTAAACGAGACTTACACCTAAAGAGGTACACCATCGTATAAAAAAATCGTACTTCGAAATAAAATAGTTTTTTTTTGTTTGCTTTCGGTGCGAATTTATACCGATCACAGTTTATCACTCACCGATTTTTCAACAATCGGAATTTAGCGATACGGACAAAAAAAATAATAATAATAATATTAATGCAAAAAGGACTATTACAAAATCCTGATTTTACGCGCACTTATATAATCGATAACGCTTCTTTTTTTTTATAATTAATAATAATTATATGTATATAAATCGTGACAATAAATACAATGTTACAATGAAGAAAAAAACGATGTGTGCAATGATTAGTATTTATGAAACGATAAATGATAAATATTTACAAGTTTATGAAAAAAAATCACACTGACGACAAAAAATCACAAAAAAACTCTTTTCATTAAACGCCTATATACTTGATGTTGACACGGAAATTAATACTGGCAATCTTTATATTTTAAAACAATTATTTGTATAACTATTTGTTTAATTATTTATACAATTAAATATTATTAGATATATAATTATTTATATATTCATTTATATATTCATATATATTTATATATTCATATATATTTATATATTTATATATAATTATAAATATATATTTAATTATATACATATATTGTAAAAGAAGAGTAAATTCTGATTGGAATTTAACATTATTGCTTAATTTTAATTATTTCCTTTAATATTTCATTATACTTCATTAGCCGATTGATGGTTGATTTGAATTTTTATTTTTTCTAGTAAAAAATAAATTCAACATGACTTGCTTCATTAGTAGCTGACTCGCTTCGTTCTTATATTTCTTACTTGTTTTTTTAAGTACCTCAATATTTATAATACGTAATTTACAAAAAGATCTTCTTGTTATTCCCATTACAGTCACGTTTATTTTTATGTAATAATTTTCCACTAAAATATTTTTTTGCTTATTTTTTTTCAAAGTACTTCCATTATTTTGTTAACTGATAAACTAAAGAATTCACGAATTCAAATATAACAATCACAATATGATAAAAAAAATGATTTTTTCCCTCTCCTAATTGTGTTAATTACTTCTAGTAGAATTTAAAAAAATTCTTTACTAATTGGAAAATTTTTCCGAAATTCGGAACGAAATTCCCATTTGGAAATAAAGATTAGATAAGTTAACTGTATCTATGTCAGACTAAAAAAAATCTGATAATTTTTACACCACAATTTTAACAATGTGATAATTTTCTAATTACTGTATAATTATTTCTGAACATTGTAACTTTTTTTCTTTTTTGATAAAATAATGCCTTTTTTTAAATTCTCGGGTGTGAAATTATACAGAATTCGTGAATAATAATAATAATAATAATAAAAAAAAGAAAAATAAAATGATTGCCAACTATTTTCTCCCAAGTCATACATATCCTTATACACGATGACACACGTTGGGAAAGGCAACGATGCGAGACGCGACAAAACTGACTTACTGTTGTTGCTGTTTTTTTTCCTCTTTTCATTTTACGTACCGATTTGTACGTATTAATTTATGCATAATGCAGTATATATGTATATATACAAGTGAAATTAAAAAAAAAATAATCGAGATGATCGATGATGAAAACGCTGATGAAGCAAACGAAGTTAATGAATATATCGCGAGCTACAAAATATTCTATGTTCATGTTCAATGAAACAAGTCAAGTGCACAAAAAAAAATTTTTTTAATTAAAAAAAAGGATAAAATAAAAAAATAAAAACAAAAATGTGACGTCGACTCCTTTGCAGGTGAGTAATATACATATATAAGACACATACTAGTGCGAGTGTACGTGCAATATGTATATAAACTTATCACAGATTTCACTTGGAACTGAATATTTTCTTTAATCGGCGGAAGTGGAGAGACTTGACGAGGATTTTTTTCGATATACAATTTAGTTTTCTTTCTTTTACTTTCAGTCGTTTTTTCCCAAGTTTCATTCTGAAAGAGCAGCTATTTGAATATATTGTTCCACCTCTTGAAATTAAACGGCACGAATCCATTGCATATTGTGGCCACTCACTGCAAAAAAAGAAGCAAAAGGAAAATTTATTTATTATTCTCAATTTTCATATGTAAATAGAGAAATTAAGTAATTATTTTTAGTACATTGAAATTGAAGGGAATTTCTGTTAATTGAAATAACTTTTTTTATTTATGAAAAAGAACAGTAGTAATTTTAATAATAATAATAGTAATAATAGTAATAGTAATAATAATAATAAAAATAATAGTAATAATAATAACAATAATAATAATAGTATAGTAATAGTATAGTAGTAATAATAATAATAATATATATCATTAATAATTTCGCGACAAAAATTTGCTCTTATATTAGAAAATAAAACCTTCAAATAATTTTCAAAAACCTCAATTGAACTTTTTCATAAAAATTAAATCTACTGAATGATTAGTTAAAATTATGAAAAAATTGAAATTTTCAAAGATTTTAATTTGAAACCTTTTCAGAATTTAAATGTATTTTTACAAAATTTACGTTATGTTTTTAATATTTAATTATCTTCTGAAATAAAAATTGAAATTAATTTTTAAATCAATTTCTTACTAGTAAATTCTACTAGAATTCAATTATTTAAATACAAAAATAAATAATTTATGGAATAATAAATTAATTTTTTTTTAAATTGAATTCTCTTAATGAATTTTATCAACAAATTTTTAAATATTTGAATTTTTTCGTAATATTCTCATACATTTTTTTTTTAAATAATCACATTTTTTGAGAAATTCAATTAAAATTGTATTAAAAATAATTTAAACTCTGCGATACAATATTTATGAAAATAATGCCTAGAATTTCTAAACAAAAAATTATTATTTATGAAAATAATTGTATATCTGTGAAAATTATTATTATTTTCATGAAAATAATGGAATTAATGCTAAGAAATTTATATAAAATTTGTAAATAATTGAATTCCTGTGAAAATTTTTTTATTTATGGAAATATTTATTATTAATTAAAATTGTAGATTTTTGGAAATCATGGAATTGAAAAAAAAACCTTGAAAATAATAGAAATTTTGTATTTTCTATAATTTTTGTTTAAAAATGTAGATTGTAGAAATTATTGAATTAAAAAAAACTTTTGAAAATAATAAAAATTTTGCTGAGAATTTTAGTAAAATATTTGAAAATAATTGAATTTCAAAGAAGAATTTTATTACTTATGAAAATAATTTAATCTCTGTAAAAAAAATTATTATTTTTATGAAAATAATGGAATTATTGCTAGGAAATTTATAAAAAAAATTTGTAAATAATTGATTTTCTGTGGGATTTTTTTTTTTTATTTATGAAAATTATTAAATGTTACGGTAAAATTTTTTGAAAATTTCTTCAAATAAATGACTTTTGGAAAATTATTTATTAAAATTCTAGATTTTGAAAATCATTGAGTTGAAAAAAAACTTTGATAATAATAGAAATTTTGTACAAATTTTGTATTTTCTATAATTTTTGTTAAAAATTGTAGATATTGGAAAGCATTGAATTGAGAAAAACATTTGAAAATAATAGAAATTTTGTTGAGAATTTTATTAAAATCTTTGAAAATAATTGAATTTCAGAGAAAAATTTTATGAAAATAATATTGAAATTCTTCATTATTTATAACTTCTTCAAAATTCAATTTTCGAAATGTGTTTTTTCAACTAAAATTCTTTTATGAATCATTATTTTTAATATAATTAATTAAATAAATCTAAAAAAATTTTACTAATTTTAGGTGGATTTGAATTTTTCAATGAAATATGTATTCAAAAATTCAACTAATTAAAAAAAACTTGAATAATAATTATTTGCAAAACTAACTTTATCAGAATTTTAATTATTTTTTTTATTTACTTTCGAAAACATCTATTATGTAAAATGTTTTAAAATTCAATCATTTATAAAAAAAAATGTAAATATGTAACTTTAGTAAAATTAAATTTAAGAAAATTGAAGTAAAATTATCAAAGAATCAAATAATTTAGTAAAAAATTATTTAAAAATTACTAAATTCGAATTCAAATTTTCGACAAATGTAATTGAAAACCCTTTGAAATAAAATTATTCCATAAAACTGGTAAACGCAATTTTAGTAAAATAAAATTGTTTTTGTAATTAACAAAAAATAAACAAATAACTTTACTTCTCTATATTTAAGACGATTATTAAAAAAGATAACGACTTGTTGGAACAATGATTATTATTGATTTGAAACTATCACCGGATTGATTATATCTGTAGCTTTATCTAAAAAAATTCAAAACGATGATTCAGATGTTTCTTTAAATTAAAAGGAAGATTTTGCATACACGCCAGCTCACTGAAAATCACTGAGTCATTTAATGAAAAAATTTTTCCAACTATTTGATCTCGTATATGAATCGCAACTATATTTTTAAATATAAATGAAAAAGACACGAATATAATAAGTTTTTGACCTAAATAAAATTATTTTATAATACATTTACTTTTATAATAAACCTATGATTACAAATCTAATTTATTTCTTTCCTTCAATTATTATTTTTATTATTATTATTATTATTATTTTTTGTTATTTTTTAATAATTAATAATAAATAGCAAAGAAAAACTATATAAATACAAATATAGAGTTATAAAATTTTAATTTTCGCCTTAAAAGAAAAATATCGATTAAATAAAAAATTAAAGAAAACTTATTTAATATGAGTTTTCCCCTTTGAAAAATATTAATATTATATAAAACGTAGAATTTTATATTTATGAAACTAATTTTCTCTAATATGTATAAAACTAAAAATAAGTTTTCTTTTTATTTCATGTTTTATCCTCATTTATTTTTATAAAATATATATGTATATAAATAGTTGTTATTAATAAGAGTTAATTTTCTTATCTTAAGTGTCAGGAAACGATTAAAAGTAATAAGTATATAATAATGAAATATTTTCGATTCTTTTCACAATGTATACATAAATTTACATAGTTTTCAATTTTTTTTTTCATTGTTTCATGTGAGTTCATTAAAAATCATTTAGATATTATTAACAAAAAAAAGAAGCAATCAGAAGGAAATTATTATAAATTTTAATGGCTTTTTTGAAAATATTGAGAAAGCCGTTAGAAAATTTTCTTAAAATATGTAGTAAGAGTAATTTTAATGAAACCATCTTTTTTTTACAATAAAACATAATAAATTAACTTTCTACAAGTATTATACTTTTTTTTATACATCAATTTCTCTCTATAAATATATTCTTTATTTGAATTTTTTATGCTTTTATGTAATTGTATGATTTATACACTAAGGAAAAAAATATAGAAAAGTTGTTTTCAAGAAAACAGTTTTTAATAATTAAACAATTATTTTTCAAAAAAAAGTATTTTTTTTCAATTCTTGAAATTAGATTTTTATTAAAAATTCTTTAAAAATTGTAATAAAATTAAATGAAAAATTTTTTTAATAATAAATAAATTGTTTTTAAGAAAGAATCATGTTTAAGAAAAAAGACAGTAAAAAGAAATTTAATCCAAAGACGAAATTTTATATTTTAAAAGAAAAAGACATATTACAGTTTAAATTCGTTTCGGTAGAAGCTTGAAGAATTTAATTTTAAATTCTGTCAATAGAAAATATTTGTTAAATTGTAGATTTTTTTGTTTCCTATTGACAGGAAATTATAATTTTTATTTAAGTGTAACTTTGAATTAATTAAATTTCTAACGATTTTACCAAAACGAATTTACAATTTAATTTGTTTCTTTTTTCTTAAATAATACAAAATTATGAAATTGGATTAATTTTTAATTCGATTGTTTGTCAGATTTAAAATTGTAAAAATTTTATTCTTTGGATTTAAAAATTTTTTTTAGAATATTGAGTCTGATTTTTAGATAATTTTATCGAAATTCAATTACAAATCTCTTGGAATTTAAAATTACGTTTTAAAATATCTATAATAATTGAAATCTTTTTTTCACTATTATTTACTCCAAAACTGAAAAATTTAAAATCTGAAATTCAACCTTCCCAGAAATATCTAATCAAATAGTAAATTAAATCAATATGTACATTATCTTTTCCACCATGCAATATGCAATATTATTTCATAAAATAAAAAAATTTTTATTTCCTACCCGACAAAAAATTTGTATTAATTTTACCATTTTTTTTTTTTTTTTTTTTAATGTACTAAACAAACCAGTTCTATTTTATAGCAATTTTTTTCAGCAAATCTTTTCGATTCTTTTAGCAATTTTTTTTCCATCAACTCTTTATAGCAATATTGTTATTAAATAATTGAAAATAATCTGAGAAAAAATTCATCAAGAAGAATATTGACAGATTATACAATATATAATTGCAGAAAAATATTACAAAACTATTTACTCAGTTTAATATACGTTATAAAAATGGACTTATATAAGAAGTTAGTTTTTTTTTCCAAATGAGTTTTTAAAAGTCGCATTTCTATTTAAGTTTCTATATAATAGTTATGGCAGTTACTATTATCAGGTTTGATTGTAGTTCAGTTCAGGTGATGCCCTTGAAGTTTTGTCTATATGTATTTAACTGAACAAAAATTTTATTTCATATTTATTGAAAATCAAATTTACTTAAAATTTATTAGTTCTCTTATCAAATTACTGACTTATTTTTCTACTTGATTGTAATAAAAAAAAAAAAGAAAAAAGTTCTACACACATTTACATTTAATTTGCATTATTTCAGTTGCTGATGTAATTTAATATACAATATTTAAACAGAAACACAAAATTTCCATTTAAATTAACGTTTTAGAATATATACCCAAAAAAAACATGCTGCCCTTGAAGTTTTTTTTTGTATTTCTTCATTTGAAATTTTATCTTTTAATTCAAACAATGTTTCAATTCTACTTTTATTAATTTGATAAATTGTGTAAATAAATATTAATTAATTTCCTTTGAGTTTTAAAACTTATCTAAATTTACGTATTTTTCCGTTAAATTTTGAATATTTTTATTAGAATTTGACGTTTTTTTTCTAGTTCGTTTAATATTCCACAACGTAATTTTTACTACTTTATTATTATTATTATTATTATTATTATTATTATTATTATTATTATTATTATTATTATTATTATTATTATTATTATTATTATTATTATTATTATTATCAATATTATTAATCCTATTATTTCTATTAATATTATTTTTTCTTACTATTACTTTTAAAATTATTATTATTATTATTATTATTATTTCATATTTAAAAAATTAAACCAAAAACATCTTTAGAACACAATTTTTTTTTGTTATAAAATAAAATTTGTTAAAAATCATACTTATATTGACAAACAATTTTTTTACCCTTAAATGTTTCAAATTCACGATAAATAAATAATGAGGAAATTAATTAATGATTAGGACTGTTAAAGAGAAAAAATACAGTCGAAACTGATGAAAATAATGTTTTTATTTGACCTAAACTCTATAAGACTTGAGCTTTATTTGAAAATTTTTATCAAAGTAGAGCTTTATTTTGCCCTACTCGTTATTAAAGAAAAAATTTATTTAACCTGATTTTTATTATACGGAAGTAATAAAAATAATAAAACAATTTTATTTGACCTGATTCTTATTAGACCAGAGCTTTATTCATTCTAATTATTTTAACATTTATGTTTTTAACTATTTAACGTGAGCTTTAATTATGTCCTAATTTTTTTTTATAGATTTCAACTTTATTTTTCCCTAGTTTCGGTTCAACCTAAACTTTATTTGACCTAATTTATAGTTGACCGAAGCTTTAATTGTCCTAAGTTTTTTTTAAGCTGAACTATAATGCCTATGATTTTTCTTTGATCTAAGCTTTAACTTGAGTATTTATTTTTTCCAGTTTCTGTAAAACCTAAACTCTCTTTGACCCAATTTTCATTAGACAGAATATTTATTTATCCCCATTTTTATTGGACCTAAGCTTTATTTCTCCTAATTTACTTTACGTTTTCTATAATTATTACACTGGAAAAAATGGATATTAAACTTTGTAAAAGTATTTTACAATTTAGGGAAAAAGTGCAACAAACCGAAATTTTGGTATAAAATTGTAAAATACTTTTAAAAAATTTAATATATTTTTTTTTAGTGTAGTCCTAATTTTTTTTGTATCTAATCTTTAGTATGCTTGGTTTTATTAGATTATGATCGTAATTAGAGCTAATTTTGTAATTGATGTCTCTTTGCTTCTGTTTCCGGTTTGAATTATTATTAGAACCTAATGTTTGTAAATCCTGTGTGATCTAATTTTTAAGAAGCTTGTAGGCCATAACATTTTTAGACCTCCAATATTTATGGAGCACAATTTTTATTTAAATACAAATGCTTTCTAGAATTTAGACTTTTAGAACAATTTAGAACATCAATGAAATGAAAATGGAGCAAATAAGAGCTATAGTATTAATAAAAATTAGGTTAATGAAAAATTATTAGTGTCGATTAGGCGAAATAAAAATTAGATTAAATAAAGATTAGGTCAAGTGAGAATGAGGGCAAATGATGACTGTGCGATAATCAAATTTCAAGCACAAAAGTATTGTTTGTTTATTATTTGAAGAAAACTTATGGGGTCCTTTAAAATTTATGACCCCAAAAACGGATTTTTGAAGACTTAAAAATTGTTTTCGATTTCTATAGTTAAAGAGCCGGTAAAATAAGACAGAAAACAAAAATAATGGTCTGGAAAATGTTCCCCTATTCAGTTTCGACTGTATTTGAAAACAATTGCACAAAAATAAGAATGAATTAAGAAAAATTCTTACCTTCTTCCTCGTAGCTTCCTTCAAATTAAGAAATAATGTCCATCAGCTAATTTTTGCTAGACACCATAGTAGTCGTACTGCACTCTACGTAACATGAGATCCATCGCTACCCTTGCATCCTCAGCTGAATCATGACTATTTGCCTGTATCGATTTATTCAAGAAGTGATGCGCTAAAAACTTGAGACTCTTACGCGAAAGAAAGCTCGCATCATGAAGAAATGCAATACTCGTGTCAACTGCTTTTTTGTGAACAATTCGCAATGCACGTAAATCATTCTCCAAACCATGTCCAACCAAAATCGATTCAGCATAAATGAAATGCAACAAATCACGTTGTACATCCTGCAATGTTTTTGTCACACCATTAAGATGTTGTTCCGTAATACCACTGAATCTTGTATTGTAATCAACGATTTTCTCCGCCGGCTTCACATATTGATCATAAATTAATGTGCCATTTAATGAGACGACCGATACTTTCGTCAATTCCAAACCATTTTTGGTGAAGCACATCTCACAATCAATGGCATAAACGCCATAGCCATTCTCAGGGCCAAATGGCGCCGGTTGAGTTGACACAAAACCATCAAATGGTCCATTCGTTGCCTCGGCAATGATGCCCGACCAAACATGAGCACTTGCCGTGATGCAACCCACTGTTGTAACATCAGTATCACGTGAACAACACTCCCAATTGCCAAAACGACGTTTACCCCAATGATACACGCACTTTTCGTCAATTAAATAATCACCGTTTCGCGAATCGACGCGAAATGGTTGCGAGCAACGTGTGCATCGTCTCTCGATTTCATTAGTCGATGTTTCATTGTGAATCACTGGACCTGGTAGAATGCACGGTACAATTTTTCTCGCACTTGAATTTTCAACTGATGATGACGACGAGGATGATAATGATAGATTTGATGATGATGACGACGATTCACCAATATCCGAACTTTTATCACTATCCGATGAACTCTCTTGTTCAAGATCAGAATTCTCGAGGGAACTACCACTGCCATTGCCACTGTCCATCTCGTTCTCCTTCACTTTCCATGAATTATGGAATATTTTCTTTGGAACAAATTCCCTTGCATTTGCATTTAAACTATGCAATGTTGTACAATGATGATGTCTTGCGAATGAGCATATTATCACAGAAGTGCAATCATTTTTATGCATAACTGGATAGCTGCCGTGTAATAATTGTCCTTCATTGAGTATATAATGCTGTAGCAAATACTCAATGTCGAAATTTTGTAAATGCCGCAATTGATGGCGAACCATGCTCGTATAAATTTTGAGTTGTTTCGATGATGAATTCTCAGTGAGGACTGATGTTGGTTTACTACTATTACAACTATTACTGTTTTCGGTTGTGTCTTTGGTTTTCGTTTTCTTATTATCCTTCTGGTGGTGGGAGTCCTTTTTCTTAATGACTTTTGGGTTGGGTTTCTTGGGGGCGTCTTGATAATGACGGTCCTGCCTTTGCAGCCAATGGTGACGATTCCTTGGCAATATTGGCGAATCACTTGGACTTACATTGTGATCGGCATCACGTTCCTGATGCTCACGACGTTGTTCACGTGTTGCTCGGGTTAAATTTTTCCGTTGACGTCGACTCAATGGCGCACGATCCTCACGAAGTTCCTTGGCTGATGATGACGATGATGATGATAGGGACGATGTTGAGGATGAGGAAGAAGATGAGATTTCGGAAGCCTTGATGATAGTGCTGCTCTTCACCAGGTCCAGCTTCTCTTCGGGTGCGAGTCCGCAATCTTTATAGCACACACAAAACATATGTGTTAACCATCAGCGATGATAATTTTTTTTTTTTTTTTTTGCTAAATTCTCTTAATCATATAGAGCAATAACATCATGCGTATTTGTCGCTTGTTTTTTGAAGAAAAAATCTTTTGTTTTCGGAAAATTTCAAAAATTTTTGGCTTTAGCGATTATGCGCATGAATCTCAATGTTATGGCTCTAATAACGAGATTGTTAGTCATTTTATTTTATTTTTTTTTTGCGTAAAGCTCATTTTTCTGTTCTCTAAACAAACTACGGGACCAACACCAGTCTCTCAAATCTGAATTGTTATTATTATGATTAGTCAAAAAGCTATAAAATTTTGAAGAATTGTTTTTGTAAGCACAATGTTTGTTATGAATTAATGTTTCAATTTCGATTCAAATTTAGTTATTAAATTTTTTTCTTTTTTAATAATTAATGAGGATGTTTAAATAATGTCCTTTTAAAAATTGGGTGTAAATTATTAATAGCTCTAAAATTTTGAGTGCTCAAATGAACAATACTTTTATTACTATGTTTAGTTTCTTGTTTTACTAAAAAATATTTTGTTAACTCTAAGAAATCGGTTTCTTAGACTCGTTTGGTTTATACAAAATAATTTTTTCTAAAACAAAAAAAGATTTTTATCACAAAGAAAATTTATTTAAATCAATAGACATTTGTTTGAATCAAATTCACACAATTGTCCTTTGATTTAAATAAATTTTCTTTGAATCCAAAAAATTTGTTCTTTGAAGCAAAGAAATTTTTTATTGTTTTGTTTTATACACAATAATTTTTCTTTGATGCAATAAGATTGTTGTTTCAAAGAAAATTTGATTCAAACAACTGTTTATTGTTTTAAACAAAGTTCCTTTGCATCCAAAAAATTCGTTATTTAAATCAAAGAACTTTTTTCATTGATTTGCATACAAAATAAATTTTTCTTTAAACAAAAAGCCTCTTTATGTTTCAAAGAAAATTTATTTAAACCAATAGATATTTGTTTGAATCAATAACAAACAATTGTCCTTTGATTTAAATAAATTTTCTTTAAATCCCAGAAATTTGTTCTTTGAATAAAAGAAATTTTTTTATTTTTTTTATGCAAAATAATTTTTCTTTGATGCAATAAGTTTTTTGTTTCAAACAATATTGTCCTTTGATTTAAATAAATTTTCTTTGAACCCAAAAAATTTGTTCTTTGAAGCAAAGAAATTTTTTTATTGTTTTGTTTTAAACAAAATAATTGTTCTTTGATACAATAAGAATATTTTTATTTTAAGGCAAATTTGATTCAAGTAAAATTTGAATTTTTAGCAAATTCATTGCTAACAAGGAATGAAAAACTTAGAACTAAAAAGTTTTAAAAAAATTCCTTTGATGCCAAGAAATTTATAATAGAAATATTTTCATTGTTTTGTTGCCTAAAAAATAAAATTTTCTTTGTTTTAAATAAATATTCTTTGATTACACAAAATTTATTCTTTAAATGAAAGAAAATTTTTCATTGCTGTAGGATTAAGGAAATACTTCTTTAATTTAAAAAGGAGAATTTTTTTTTAACCAAATAAATTGTTTTTAAATCAAAGAAATTCTTTTTGAACTAATAAAATTTTATTTACTAGATAATACATTTTTTGAACCAAATAAATTGTTTTTGAATCAAAGTAATTCTTTTTGAAGTAAGGAAATGTTCTTTGCAACATAAAACATTCTTTTGAACCAAAGAAATTCTTTTTAACCCAAGAAATGCTTTTTGTGCCAAAAAATTATTCTTTGCAGCACGAAAAATCTTTTCTAACCAAAAAAATGGTCCTTGAATTAAGGAAAAATTTATTTGCAATCGAAGGAACAAGTCAAAGTCAAATAATGTTTTAAAAGCAACAAAAGCTCGTGAATCATTTTTTTCCGATCAGTTTGGATCTAAAATAACCTTATTGAAAATATTTAAACTAATTTTCGATTTTGGTAATTTTATTTTCGTAAATTTTCGTAAATTTCTGAAAACTTTAGTAAACTGTAGTAAAAATTGAACATTCGAAATTTGGGGGGGAACAAAATTACCGAATGACTAATAAATACGTTGGTTCATTTATAGACTTGCATTTTTAAACTTTTCACCAAGAACACCTGGGATTAAAGGGAATTCAAAAGAGATAATTACTTGTTGCAAATAATTTTAATACTGTTTGGAAAATATAAAAAGAAGAGGCGAGAGACACTATTCTTTTATTATTGACTTTGGAAATATGTTTTTATCTGATTTATGTGTATAATTGAAGAAAAATTTTCCAAAATACAAAAGAGACAATTGAACAGCGGGAGGGCGTCCGGGTAAAGGAGTTAATGACACCCATCAGACAGTTTGCAGATGCAGGGAGTTTGCAAATAATTATTTTGAAAAATTTAGGGATTTCCGTCTAAATTCAATGGCGTCACTTTTAAATTCAATCGGGTACAAACACAGATCATTATCATTTTAAAGAACAAAAATTTTCAAAACAACTTAAATGAGTTGTTATTACCACAAAAATTCTAAGGTCTCTCGGAAATTACTTTAATTATCTCTGGATACTAATAGTATTAATAATATTAATTAATAATAATAATTATTATTATTATTATTATTATTACTAATATTAATATTATTGATAATATTTTGATATTATTGATATTATTGATATTATTGATATTATTGATATTATTGATATTATTGATATTATTGATATTATTAACTAATATTATAATTAATTAATATTATAATTATTATTTTTTATAATTACTATAATAATAATTGAATATTATATTTGGCCATAATTAATATGATTAGATGCCATTATTCGGTTACAATTATTATAACCAAATAGAAAAATTCACGAGAAAAATAATAAAAACCACAATAATTAATAATATTCCCGTGGTAATTAAAATCAAAAATGAGAATAATGAGGAAAAGGAAAATTGGTAATTAAATTAAATATAAATAAAAATAAAGTAATACATAAAGGTATATCAGTCGTCTCTCACATATATACACAAATGGAGATAATGAAAGCAAACAGGAAAAATGATCTCAATACCTCGCAGAAACTCCATCAGTAAAAGCGAAATATTTTTCAAATCTGGTGATGAGGACATTTTTTATTAAAAGAGCGTCTCTATTATCGCGTGTGCACCGTGTGTTAAAACTGGCAATTATTTTACGACCTTTTATATCCGCTGTTTTCTAATTAAAACACAAAAAAAAATGAAGAAGAAGAAGAGAAAAAAAATTATGCGCGTGGAATGTCTGTGCATTTATAAAAGGATTAAATGTAATCAAGATAAAATGTATACAATACATTCTATCTTGGGCAAATGATCGCATTAAAAAAAGAAAGAGAAAAAAAATTGCACAAAACGATTTAATGTCTACGAGGAAAATTTACGCGTTAATTGACTCTTTAAAACGCGATTATAAAAGGTCCTTAACCTTTTTTTTCTTTTCTTTCAAACGATTTTCTTTATTAATACTTTACGACTATTTTTATCCTCTCTCATTTATAATATTTCGATCAATATTTTCGTTCAGAGAAAATTTCCAATTTTCTCCCTATTGGAATCGTTTATTTTTAAGATTGTAAATAAATATTATTTGTCGATTAATTGAAAATTCAATTATAGATTTAAATTTTATTAACTGATTCAATTATCGCTATTATTTGATTATTTGATTTTCTTCAATAAAATATGAATGAATGAAAATTTACACTCAGTGAAATAATTAAAATAACTAAAATTAAAAATAAATTCGGAATTAATTTGAACAGAGCTAAATGAATAATAAATTAAGATAAAATTTAATAATTAAAATAAATAAAAAAAATTAATTAAATAAGAAAAAATTAAGTAAAAAATAATTTAATATTAATTTAAAAATAATTAAAAAATAATTAAAAAATAAATTAACCAAAAATTGACCGACTATTAAATAAAAACAATAGACGATAATAATAAAGAATAAAAATAAGGAAAAGTATAACACTGAAAGTTGGCGTAAAATTAAAAATATTAAAAAAAAGTACCCCCCGATATAATTACTGTAAAATAAAAATGATTAACATTGCAGCAACAAAAAAAGTTATTGCTTTGTCAATTTTTCAGTTAGAAAACTAATAAACATTTAAAAGAAAAGCAGGAAAACATTTCTTTGAAACATCGAAAATAGTGAATTGAAGACTCTCGCTTCCTACTAATTTTCCGGACAATGAAGCACCAGATTCATTATTTAAGATTATTCGAGTGACTTAACGAACACGAGAATTTTAAATTACGTAATTTTAAAATAAAATTTCTCCTTTCTACTCGACTTGTCGCTTTTTTTTATTTCTATACACACTGCAAATCAATAATAAAATCGTTATAATTCGAGAACAAAAAACAAATCACAAGGAAAAGAATATAATTTAGAAAAGAAAAAAAAAGAAGAGAAAGAAGAGAAAAAAGAGAAAAAAAAGAAAAAAAGTGAAAATTATAAATATTTAATAAAGAAAAAAATTGTTACGATAGAGAAAAATTACCACTTCCTTTCTAATATAATTTACAAACCGATTAAAATTGTTATAAGTGATTTTAAAAGTTATGAAGAGATTTTAGCGCATATATATATAGATTTTCTTACACATGTCGAATTGACACTTTCACTTTCTCTCGGGACTTTATTCTTGTAACAAGAAAGTCATTCCTTCGTCTTCAACACACTATATGCGACAAAAAAGAAAAAAAAACAAAATAATCACGATTTCATGATGAGCAAAGACGATGTTGTTTTGAGTTAAACGAACGACGAGTGTATAAATGTTTTAAAAAAAAATATTTCCAGGTATTAAATATAAACTGGGTAGATTGTAAAATTGTCGAGAGTGGGTTACTGTGGCACTTATCCACATATATGTATATATATACAATTATACTGATTACCGTTATCTCAATCAAAAAGAAAGAGAGCAAATTAATTTTCTTTCTTTCTTCTTTTGTTTTTTCTATGTGTACAAATACCTATGAAAATTAATTATAAAAATGCACTGAAGAAGGAAATTTGTTTGATTTAACTAATCGATTACTTGTCTATTATGCAAATAAAGTAGTAAAAATTTACTTGAATCAAAAAAATTTATTTAAATCAAATAAAAATATTTACTTAAATCAAATGATTTTTATTTAAATCAATGAAATATGGTGTTCACTGAGAAAACGATTTATTTAATTGAAACATATTTTTTGGTTCATTTAAAGAAATAATATATTTAATTGAAACATATTTTTAGATTTATTTAAAGAAATAATATATGTAATTCAAACATTTATGGTTAATTTAAAATTATTTATAATCAACTTTGAAGTTTAAATCAAAAATAAAATTTTTCAATGTTATGTTGAAACAGAAAATATGTTTGAATTAAATAAACAAATAATATTTTTGAATCAAAAGAGTAGATATTTTCTATACATAGGGATTGAACTTACAAACTTAATTTCAATTAAACAAAATAACTTAAATTTATTTTTCTATTTAAATTAAATATAATGATTTCTCAATGTTTGAATAAAATACTGAAATTATTGATTCGAATATAATTTCCTTGATTTAAAGTAAAAATTATTTGATTCTATATTTATTTGCTAAAAGACAACGGACTATTTGAATTAAAGTAAAATATTTTTCAGATTTGCAGGGCTCGAAGTAGGTCCGTAAATCCTGAAAAAGTCCGTAACTGTGCTTGAAGTCCGTAAAAGTCCGTTTTTTAAAAAAAAGGTCCGTAAAGTCCGTAATTCCATTCAAGAAGGATGAAAAGTTCGTAAATTGTACGATAAAATTTGGAGAATTTTAGAGAAATTAGAAATGATTGCAGAAATTCAATTATTTTTAAAAGTAATAAAATTCTTCGCAAAAATTCAATTATGTTGAAAATTTTTTTAAATTCTCTTCAAAATTTCAATTATCTTTATTAGAAATATTTAAATTCTTCTCCGAAATTCATATATTTTCGAAAAAAACTAAAAAACATTGTCAACATTTCAATTATCTTTTGAAATAAATAACAAAATTCTTCAACAAAATTCAATTATTTTCTAAAGTAATAAAATTCAATTTTTTAAAATTTTTTTAATAAAATCCATTGCAAAATTTTAATCATTTTCTAAAGCAATAATAGCTTCTCAAAAATTAAATATTATTCAATATCTACTATTTTTATAAAATTTACCAAAAGAATTTAATTATTTAATAAAAAAAGTTTAATAAAATTCTACAAAAACTTTTTATTATTTTCAAAAAATAATAAAAATTTCCCAAGAATTTATTTTTGTATTTAAATAATTGAATTCTGGTAGAATTTTCTCATTAACATGGATTTAAAAAAGATTTCAGTTAAAATCTTAGATTATAATAATTGAATTCTTTCGCAGAATTTCATTAAAATTTTAAAAATAATTGAATTTGGGGAATTTTTTTTAAATTATCTTAAAAATAATTAAATTTCTACCAAAAAAAGTTTTATCAAAACTTTTTAAAATGTTTAAATTTCTGCTAAAATTCAAATATTTTTTAAAATAATTCAATTCTTGCGAAGAATTTTATTAAGACTATTGAAAATAATTGATTTTCTGCAAAGATTTTTATTATATTACGAAAATATTAAATTCTTGCGAAAACTTTTATTAAAATTTTTGAAAGTAATTAAAGATCTGCTAAGAATTTTGTTATTTTTAATTTATGCCAAGAATTTTATTAAAGTTTTTAAAAATAATTGAATTCCTGTTAATTTTTTACAAGAATTAATTTATTTTTGAAAATTTCAATAAAATTCTTTGCAAGAATTTATTTTCATAAATAATAAAATTGAATGCAGAATTTCAATTATTTTTAATACAATTTTAATCGAGTTTCTCTAAAAACGTAATTATTCTTAAAACTTTAATAAAATTTGTTAATAGAAATCAAGTATTTGATAATTTGTTGATAACAATTTTTTATAGGAATTGAATTTTAAGAAACGTTCAATTCTTCAATAAATTATTTAATTGTGTTTTATTTTTATTTAAATAATTGAATTCTAGTAGAATATTCTAATAAAAATTAAATTTTATTTCATAAAAATGAATTTCAGTAAAAATTTTAGATAATCATTAAATATATAATAAAGGCAAAATAGCGTGAATTTTAAAAAATAATTGAATTTTGTAATTAATTTTTTTGAAAAAGTTTAATTGAGTTTTTTCAATACTATTTTCAGTTTCTATTTTCTAATATTTATTTAATAAAAGAATTTAACTAATAATTGAAGTTTCGTAAAATTAAATATTGTAAAGAAATGAATTTGAAAATTGTCAAAGAAACTTTTCGAAAATTATTAAAAATAATCGATAGAAAGAAGAATTTTAGATAAAAGTTCTGAAAAATAATAATTAAATTGATAATGATTTCAAGTATTGTAAATTATTTTTAATAATAATTAATATTAATTATTATAAACATGGTTCTAGTTTTAAGTAAAATGTTTTCTTATATTTGATTCGGCCTGATTCTATTTTTGTCAGTTGGTCCGTAAAGTCCTTATTTTTAAATACTTTCACTGCTTCGAGCCCTGAATTTGAAATTTATTGAACATTATTTAACCGTTTTTAGGTCTTTTTTTAGGAATATTTGTACACCCAGAGAAATGGTATATTTGTCTCAGAACCAACCAGACTTTTTATTTGTTTCAAATAAATTTTATTTGGTTTAAATAAAATTTTACTGGACTCAAATATATGTTTTATTTATGTCAAATAAAATTTATTTAAAACAAATAAAAAGTCTATTTGGTTCTGAGACAAATATACGTTTATTTAAGTCCAATAAAATATATTTGGTTTAAATAAAATTTTTCTCTGGGTGTAAGTGTGACTAATGACTATACAATTTTGAATATTAATCTAAAATTTTTAATTTAATATATTGAATATTTAAATTTAAAATAAAAAAGTGGAAGAAAACATGAATATTATTATTATTTTATTTTGTTTCGAACAATAAAAGAATTTGTTACAAAATATATTCCTCTTATTCTTTCAGGCGGAAATGTATATTTTTTTTAATTACAAGTCAATTGTATATAAAACGAAATAGAAAGTAATTTAAAAGTGAAAATTAATTTGAATTGCAAGCCTCTTTAGTATGTTTGATACAGTTTTATAGACTCGAATGATTTATGCTCTAAACGTTCATCAAACGGGTGAAAATTATTTTCTGTGTTTTAGTTTATAAAATATTTTTTGTTCTTGTTTATTTTTGCACATCATTTTGATTTTTAATTCATTTTTCTCCTGCTTGAGATTAAAATTATATTTATATATGTAATAATAAAAAAATTACTAAAATTACTATAAAAAAAATTAATTAATAATAAAAAAATTACTATCACGCTAAAATAGCGTGATAATAAAAAATAAAGCTACAATAGCGTAATAATGTAAAAAATAATTATTATTACACTAGATTAGCGTAATAATAATAAATTACGCTGCGATTGCGTTTAACTATATAAAATTATGCTACAATAGCGTAATAATTAAAAAATCATTTTTCAAAATTTGATAATAAAAATGCTAACAGTATTTTTTATTTTTTGATTCATTTAAATACGAATAAATCATCATTCAGGGAAATTATTTTCAATCCTTTAATAATTTCATCTGTAGGCTCAAGATTTTTTGACAGATTTGAAAATATTTATTTGGATATTTAATATTCTAATGATAAATAATTCGTTTCATTAATTTTTTTTGGTTTCCTAATTCATAATTTTTAATGTTTATTATTGCAAAGCTTGTTAGAGATTTTTCGAATAAAAATCTTCTCTTGCCAGAGAAAATTCTCTTACAAAACAAATACATCTATTGCTCTGGAAAAAAATAAAAATAAATAAGCATCAAAGCCAGGATTTGAAAAGTGGAAAAAATTTCTTTCTAAAACTCTAAATCCAAATTATAATAATTTATAATTGAAAATGAATTAAATTAGCTAGTAACATATTATTAGTAAAAAATCATCCACTAATTTAAATTATTGAAATAATTTTTCAACTCCTACGTTCTTTAATATTTCACTAAAATATAACACAATAAAAGTAAAAATTTTTAGTAATTAATTATAAAATGATTACAAATTTAAATTAATGGATGTTTTTTTCATTAGAATTCAGATTTAGAGACAACATTCAAGAAAACGAAAGTTTTTTACGCAGAAAATTTATAATAATTAGACAAATGCATTGCAAAACATTCGTAACATTTCAATTAATTAGAAAAAAATGAATAGACCTAAATTATTATTTTAAAATTAAGAAATTGAAAATAGAAATATATTTTATTTTTTAGAATATTTCAATAAAATTTATTCTCTAGGAACTTTTAAACAAAATATTAAATAAGTGCCAAGTTTTTATTTTTAAGTCAAAAAATATTCTCTTTTCTATCATTGAGAAAAATATTTTCAAATATATCATAGAGACAAAGAAAAAAAAATCGTTCAGTGTAGTGAAATTAATTTTTGACACTCAACAATAAATTTTTCTCAAATATTAATTATTTTACATTGTTTATTGCTTCCTCACGTAACAATTTTTTTTATTATTTTCTTATTTATTTAACTAAGTTATGTAATTATCAAAAGTAAAAATATTTTTTTTTTCGTGCGGAAATTTTTTAAAAAATAATGAAAATATATCTCTTAATATTGTACGTGCGTATCTTATTTCCAAACAAAGGATCCTAAAGTTCTGAACGTTCAAATGAGAGAAATTTATTTATTTATTTTAAAAATTAAATTTTTATTGCAATTATTTTGCTTCACTTTCGAAAAAAATTAATTACCGAATTTGTAGAAGTACAATTTTAGTTATTAAATTTGTTTTTCATTAGTATATTGATTTCTTTTAAAAATTAAATTTTTAATGTAATTATTTTGCTTCACTATCCAAAAAATTAATTACTGAGATTCGAAATGTAAAATTTCTGTTTTAAAATTTTTTTATGATTATAGTAATTTATTAAAATACCTTCAATGAAGAATATTTCGTTCATTTGAAAGTTCAAAACTTGGGGATCTTTTCAAACAATAAGAAAGTTAAATGGACAAAAGTCTCGAGATTTGTATTGCATTTTTTTCTTCTCCAAAATTTTGAAATATTGCCAAAAAAAAATTTCGTTCACTCGAATATTGAAATACAATGACTATAATGTAAATATAATGGGTTATGGAGATTGGTAAAAATGATAAAATTATTATGCATATATATGTATATATTCTTCTTACCTTCGGCACAGCTTGCTAGGAATTTCCCATTGCTGGAAAAATTGATATCCCGAACTGGTGCTGTGTGACCCTTTAATGCTCCCACCATCCATGAGTGATTAAATTCCTGTTGTGCTTCACGTCTCTTCTTTCTGGCACGTTTACTATTCGTCATTGTATTATTTGTACCTGGGCCAGACTCAGATAATGTCGATTCTTGTTCTTCCGTCGATTTTTGAATATCCTTATTGTCACTGTCTGCAGCAGAAAAAAGAGAAAAAAATTCTTTTTCAAAAATTAATGCGTCACACTGATGTATATATAGTTTTTGTTTGTTTCGTGAATTTGTCAAAGATAATAAACATAGCGATATCTCAATGGTCATAACTTATTGTATAGTAAATAACTGTTCAATGACTTCAGAAGGTCAATGCTCGAGACTGGTCAAATTTTCTATAAAAATCAATTCATTTTGTCCCGTTTACGTAGAAAAAAATGGTTCCTTTCCTCCAGATTTTTTACTATTATTTTATTATTATTATTATTATTATTTTTATTCTTACTTTTTTTGTTATTATTTTATTTTTTTTGTTATTATTTTATTTCTTTTGGTTATTATTTTATTTCTTTTTGTTATTATTTTATTTCTTTTTGTTATTATTATATTTTTTCGTTATTATTTAATTTCTTTTGTTCTTATTTTATTTTTTCGTTATTATTTAATTTCTTTTGTTCTTACTTTATTTTTTCGTTATTATTTAATTTCTTTTGTTCTTATTTTATTTTTTCGTTATTATTTTATTTCTTTTTGTTATTATTTTATTTCTTTTGTTATTTTATTTTTTCGTTATTTTATTTCTTTTTGTTATTATTTTATTCTTTTTGGCATTATTTTATTCTTTTTGTTATTATTTACTTTTTTTATTAATGAAAATAGTAAGGAAGGATTTTTTTAATATTAAAAACAAAATAAATTTGCGCAGCTACATAAGTGAACAATCAAAATGTATTTCTTGTGTTTAATAATAATTGCCAATAATTAGTAACAATTAAGAGTATAATAATTACTACTTTGATAATTATAATTACAATTGCAAGTGTTCCGTTTTTTTTCCTATCTTTTATCGATTGATTAGCATGTCAAATATTTTTAGACGTTTGAAAAAAAATGCGTTTTAGAAATCTCTTATCTCTACATTGCGAATGAATCATTTAGTGTAAAGGTGAGTTCATTTCAATATATACTAAAAAAGAGATAGTGCCGCTTTCTTAAAATCTACGTCGAAATTTTTTTTTCTTTTTTTTTCAAGAACAAAGACAGCAATTTTAAACTTATTCTTCATCCATTTATAAACCTAAATTTATGAGTCACTGATACCTGTACAATAAAAGAAGTGAATATCATTTATTTCCGAAAACGCGAATAATGAAGTAACTGGGATAAAGAAAAAATTCAAACAATCGTTTAACTTCCAATTAGTTTTTAACTTCAAAATAAATTATTACTTCAATTCTATATTTAATTATTTTATATTTAATAATTTTTTAAGTAGCAATTTATTTTTTGTTCAAAACATTATAATTAGTTAATTAATTAATTAATTATAGTAAAAATGATTACTAAAAATAGTAATTTCTACAATCATTTTTGTTCTTTTTGGTTTAGTTTTTAATTTAGCTTTTTAATTAAAATTTAAACATTAGTGAATTCATTAATTCAATTAGTCTAATAGTATTTCTTCTGTTTTTTATGTTTAAAAAACTTATTTTTTATTTAATTGTACTAATTATTTCCTAGAATTTATTGCAATAAATAATTAGCATAAGTAATTTTACTAACTAAATATGCTAATTAATTTCACCAATTAATTAGTATAATTAGGAAAACTAAGAAGAGAGAAATTAATTAGTAACTAATTAATTAGTAAAATTTATCGTAAATTCATTATTAATATTCATTATTAAAATTAGTTATGCTAATTAATGACTAAGTAGTAGAATTAATAAGAAGAATTTATTGCAGTACTCTCTAAATTTGAATTATAGCAAAAATCATTACAAAAAAATAATAATTTCTACTAATTAAGACCCTAAGTTCTAAAAGTTCAAATGAACGAAATTTATTTATTTCTTCTACAAATTAAATTTTTATTCCAAGTATTTTGCGTTTCTATCGAAAAAATTAATTACTTATTAGTTTCTAAACGTAAATATTTCAGTTTTTAAATTTGTCTCTGATTAGTAATTGACAAAATTGTCTGCAATAAAAAATGTTTTGTTTTGTAATTTAAATTAATATGTTCTATAGAAAATTAATTAATTTTTGGTAGACTTGCAGTGCAAATTTTTAAGTATTTTGAAATTTTAAGCAAGTAAAGAACAATAATTAGTTAAATATTTATTTTACAAAAGTTATTAAAATTTGGAAAAATTAATTTGGAAATTTAAAAAAAATTAGGTTTTTGAAAAATAGTAATTACAATTTTTTAAAGAAAAAAGTACTTGAATTCTCAAAAATAATTTTAATAAATTTAAACAATTGGAAATTTTGTAAAATTTTATATTTTAAAGAATGTTACTTTTTCCTCTTTGAAAATTGTTTTTAAAAATAATTATATTTTTGAAATTATATCATTTTAGGAATTTACAAAAATTATTCTATTTAAATAATTCAAATCTCGTAGTTAAATTCTGACTGAAATTTATTTAACAAAAATTTCAGTTAACATTTTAAAAAATAATTGAATATTTCAACCGTTATAACCGGAATTTTAGGAATTATTTGAATTTTAAAAGGTTTTGAAATTAAATTCCTTGGAAATTTACGGAAAGCAAAAGTTTTAAAATATTAGAATTTTTATTTTAAAAAATTATTAATAACATTATTCTTTCTTAAAAATTATTAAAGTTTTTCAACAATTTTATTTGAAAATTCAAAAGAAATAATTGAATTTTGGACGAATTACAGTTGCAAATTTTAGAAATAATTATATTTCACAAGGTTTTTCATTGAAATTATCTGAAATTTTAATTCCTCGAGAAAACTAAATATGTATAAGTTTTAAAGTTTTTGTTTAAGAAAAAGTATTAAAGTTTTGAAAAATTTAATTCAGAAATTTCATAAAATTGTTTCTTGAAAAAATAAAACTAAAATTTCCTAAAAATACTTCTATTTCCGAAAATAATTTTAAAAAATTGAAACAACTATTGGAAATTTTGCCAAACTGTTATTGAAATAAATTTTGAATTTTATTTCAAGTTGCTGTTAGAAATATTTTGGCATTCACTATACGAGTTGTGGAAATAATTAAATTTAATGAAAGACCGTAAGAAAAATTACATTTTTTAAGAAATTAAGACTTTTTATTAAATTTGGAAAAGCAAATTTTGAAGGTAACAATGGAATAGAAAATTTCACGCGCGTTTAGTTTTACTAGTTAGTTAATAGAATTATTAAAATTGAAATTTAAAAATTAAAAATTATAATTTTTAAAAAAACTTTTTTAATTTAAAATTTTATTTTTTTATATTTATTATTAAAATTTGGTAAAATTAGTTGGTGGAATTATTTTGTAGAATATTTCTAAACGGAATAAAAAAACTAATTAAAAGGAAATGTAAGAAAATTAATTAAAGAAATTGGAAAAAAATTCGGTTATATTTATAAATATATTAATTACAATTTTTTTCGTTACAATCGCTATTATTTATTAGTAACAGTTAATATTATTTATGTAAACTTAATTAATATCGCAATAATTCAATAAACGTTAATATCTTTTTCGTTTTTAAAAATGTTCACCGTTTTTCGAAAATAAAAATTACAAAAAGTGATAAAGTCTTCAGAGTGCAATTTAAAGAAGAAGAAAAAAAACCCTCAACTCGTATTTGTACATTTTTTAGCCGAATAATTGCATTGACGTTAGTACATTATAGATTATGATCTTGAATTATAAATATATATTATAAAAACAATGTAAGTCAGTAAGGTGCAAGAGAAATAGAAAGATGTATCTTTTTTTTATTATAACGCGTGGCAGCCTTGAATAAATAATTACCGCTTTATTTGCTAACCAGACACTTCTGACATTAAAGACCCTGAAGTGCGCTTATGATAGCTGCATCTCAAATATGTATAGAGAATATTCTTCTGCAATGAGCATTATTATAAACCAAAATGTATTTCAATCGATATATATTCTTTTAGAAAAAATTATTATTGCCAATTTTATCATTTTAATTTTTTCATTATTATATTAATAAGTTAATAACAATCTGTGAGTCAATGAAATTTATAAATAACTTTCTTTACGGGATTTATACACTGTTTTTCTAAAAATGTCAAAATAATCCCTAAGTGGATCGAAATGATCCAAAAATTGAGATCAAATGATGATTTGATTCACTTTTTGAGACCAATTCGTTGCAATTTGATACTTTTTAGGTGACAGTGTAGGAAATCCCAATTTATATGAATCAATTAGTTTGTTATTTACAAAAATATAGTTTAGCAAAGATTTGATACTATTTTTTGTGTAATAATATTAAAATCGTTTAAATAATAAAATAATTTAGAATTTAAATAAGACACTGAAAAAAAAATTTATTTGATTCAAATAACCGAGTATTTGACTATTATCAAATAAATATTTACTTGAATCAAATAATTTTTATTTGAATTAAATAAATTGTATTTGAATAAAATATTTCATTATTTGAAGCAAATATTATTTAATTGATTCAAATAAAAATTAATTGATTCAAGTAAATATTTCTCTGATAATAGCCAAATAATCGGTTATTTGAATCAAATAAATTTCTTTTCAGTGTATGAAACTAATTAATAAATCAAAATTAATAAATCAATTAATTAATAAATGAAAATAAGAATAAAGATAAGAATAAAAATGAAAATAAAAATTAGAATAAAAATAAGAATAAAAATAAAATAATGAAAATAAAATAAGGAAAAGAAATAGTCAAAGTATTAATATTGTAATAAGTTATGAACAGAACAATAAAATAATTAAATACAAGTAATAAAATTTTTTAAATTAGTAAAAATTCGCCTTGGCTAGTCCATTATAATTAATCCCAAGATTCTATAAATATAGTCTTGCAGATTAAATTGTACACTATTTTAGAAATTATATTCTTAATTAACGCACTTATAATGAATTTACTTCATTTTTTCTACTTAATAAGCAATTATTATTTAACTTTCCCAACGTGTTGTTGCCACAACAAAAATTTTCTCTTTATACATATATGTAATAAATTAAGATTTTATATTAAAAAAACGAAATTATCCTAAACGCGGTATTATAAAAAAACTTTTATATCTGCGTAGAAAAATTCAATATTCATACTATTTTTTTAATAAAAAAAAATTTTTCTTCTTTTTTTTTGTTGATTTTATTTAATTCTCGCGATGAAAGTTTGTGGTTTAATCGTGTATGCATACAAAACTTGCCAGTTTTACACTTTATAAGTGAAACGCAAGAAACTCGAGAGGAGGTAGAATTTTATCTCACTTTCTTCCAGTGTGTGACTCACAGTTCATCGCCATTATAATTGATAAAAATTTCCCTTAGCCTTCTGATCTGATTCAGATCAATTATTAATGCTGTCGTTCCTCTTTTTTCTTTTTTGACAAGCTGTGCATTTATTTTTATATATAAAAAAAATAAATCACCATACAAATCAAGACAGAATTAATAATGAAAAGTGAAAACAATAATGCGGAAATATATTTATTTAGTTTCTTATTTACTTTATTAATTTGATTTATTATTATAATTATAATTATTATTATTATTATTATTATTATTATTATTGCTACTATTATCATTTTTATTATTTTTATTTTTATTATTATTATTCTTAATTCTATTAATTTATTTTTATTCCATTTAATTTACTTAATATATTATTTTATTTTAATTTATTTTACATTTTACGAATTATTTTTTTAGTGTGAAAATAAATTGTGAACGATTGTAAAACAAAAATAGGATGTGGACAGTGGTTTTTATGTTTATGTACTTTTTCTATTTTTGTCTCTCTTCAACGGCGATAAGATTATTGAATTATAAAAATGCAAAGTTTTATTTGTCTTAATAATTTTTTTCTTTTTATTTTATAACAACAATTATAATAATTACAATTTTTAATTGCATAAATTGTGGTAAATTATTTTGAAGGCAATAAGAAACGATAATATTATTAGTATATTATAATAAAATATTTTTCTTGTTAATATTCAAATAAGGTATAACATAATTTTATTCGTTACAATTCAACAAACAACATGATTGATATTTTGTATAATACTTTCTTAATTTTTGTTCTTTTTTGTTAGTAAACAAGTTTGAGCGATGATTTTTTATTGCTTTTGAATTAGAAAATTTTATTAACAGTAATTAGTAATTTACTATTTTTTTGTATAATTTACCGAAATTTTAAAAGCAAGACAGTCGCTAAATCAGCGTTAGAGAATATGTGAAAATTAAAATTTTAATTTAATATTTAATTTTATTTTATTTTTAATTAAATTTTTAATTTTAGTTTATTTTATTTCCAGTTTTATTTTTAAATAAAAATTTATAATAATTTTTAAGTTAAAATTATAATAATATGATTCCAATGTGTTTTAGTGCAAATAACGAAGCTGTTAATAAATTTATGTTCATGAATATAGTTACAAAAACATAAAATTATAATTGTTCCCAGTGACAAAAATACAATTGTTTTATCTTAAATTTATATCATCTTCGTGTTCATGAAAAGTTTACAAAGAGCACGTTTTTAGAATTGGCGCAACATTGTTTTGGAATTCAATATAGTTTTCTTATACTTTTTTTATTTTTTATTATCAACACTGCGCTGAATTTGAGTGATTGAACACGAAGCTAATTGAAAATAAAAGAAAACAAATGCATTTTTGATGAAAATTGAAATTTTCATCGCTATATATAGATAATTAAACATATTCAGTTTTCAATAATTTCCGCGATAATTAATTACATATAAAAAAAACTGTTCTCGAAAATTTTGAGAATAGGGTCCGGTTTTTTTATAAAAAAGAATGTTTTCACATTTAATTTTTTTACCATTTTTTTTAAAATTTTATTTTTTAATTTAAGTTTTACAGTTTCTATTTAGTAGAATTCTTATTTTCGACTTTTTATTCAATCCATTTTTTTAAGGAAGAATAAATAAATGTTACGATCACTCCAAATCAATAATCACAATTACTACAACAATTATAATTGTAATTAAGAAATTAATAAATAATAGAAAATAATTGAATTTTTTTTATAAAAATTTATAAAGAAATTAAGAAAAATTGAATTCTTTCGTGAATTTGAAAATTTTATTAAAATTTTTGAAATGTTGTAATTTGCATAATAATTTTTCATAAAATTCTTGATAAAAATTAAGTTATTTTCAAAAATTTTAATAAATCATTCTTTTGAAAAATTCAATTATTTTTATAAACAGTAAAATTCATCGCAGAAATTCAATTATTTTAAAACCATTTTAGTAACATTTCACGAAAAAATTCAATTATTTTAATATTTTTTCAAAAAATTCTTGTCAATAATTAAATTATTTTCAATAATTTTAGTAACATTCTTTGGGAAAATTGGATTTTTTTTACAAATAATATTTTTCGTGACAATTCAATAATCAAAATCTGAAGAAATTTTTTTTGCTAGTTTAAAAATTTAATTTATATAAAAAAAAATAAATTTCATTGATTTGAAAGTTTGCAAAATTTGAAAACTATTTGCAAGAAAAGTAACGTTTTCCAATTGACAAAAAAAGCAATTAAAAAGAAAACAGAAACGGAGCTTCCTGACTAATTTTCTGTGACAATTTTACATTGTCACGGAAAAAAGGGAGAAAGAGAGAAAAAGTGAGAGAGAAATCCATTCACTGTGAAGACCAACCTTGCTAATTTCGACATTTGAGTCTCGAAGTTTATTCGAGGAACGGTTTAGAAAGCATGGATATAGAAAGCGTTATTTTCCAGGGAGCATGAAATGAACTGATGACACTATGTACTCGGAAGGAAAAATTGAACAAAAGTCATCACGATTTTAACTCGAAGAAAGCATCTATTTTTTCATTTCCTCATCCATTTTCATTCCTTCGCATTCACAATTGTTATATATATTCATCTTCGAAGTATATATTATTCGCCATCAGATTAAAATAAAAATACTGAGAATTCATTTCATAGCGTATTGTTTCTCAAAAATACCGCAATTTCCATCTCACTTAAACGGAATATATTATTTAAATAAAAAAAAACTCTTTCCTTGTTAAATTTTTTCTTTCCTAAACAAAAAAAAATCACGAGAATAATATTTAAATATATTTTTTATTTTGAAAGTTTATTTTTAAATAAATATTAAATAATACTTACATTTAATATGTAACATTTACTTGGAATTATATAATAATGATATAAATAAAATAAAAAATATTTAAAAAAAATAAAAAAATGTAAATATTTAGAGAAGAAAATTATTCAATATTATTAAACAAGTGGGGGAAAAAATATGAAGCAAACAAATTGTGAGATAAATATTTATGTTTAATTTTCCATTGCAAAAAAAGATGGATGCTGTTGTTATAAATAATACAAGAAACCTCATTTCTTACGAAAGTCAAATATGAAAAAAAAGCTGTTTGACTTTAAAGGTTAAAAAATTTTACATGTCAGGAGAATATTGTAATATCTAAATTAGAAAAATAGAAACTATATATATGTGTATAAATATATTTCAATAGCAATCATTTGTGAATGAATGCTTCTCACTAGAAATCTGATATCCTATTGTTACACTGAAAACTATTATTTAGTACAAAAAATAAAATAAACATCTTCTTCATTGAATTTTTTTCCTTCTTAAATCTCGTTCTCTTAAATTTAAATTTATTCCATTATATTGGTTCACGTGTTGAATATAATTATTAAAACATTTTTATACACAATATTCCGTATAGATTTCATATGTATTAAATATATTTTTCTGACAGGGGTTTATCTTTTTTTTACCTATTAAACAATTTTTTTTTCCTTATATAATTTAAAATATGGAAAAAAATTGACAACAAATTTATTGAATAAATTTTTATCTCAATTTTCAATATATTTGCGCAGTGTGGAAAATATATTTAATTTATGAAATTGAATTTAGACGAGGAAATAAGAAGGGAAATAATAATTTTATTATATAGAGGAATAAAACGTAATTCATATTCTGCAGGAGTTTAACGATTTTTGGTATAAATTTTGTTGAGTTTATATTTGTGTTACTGTATAGTGTAATCATCTAATTGAATCAATGATTATTTTATTGACATTATATAAATATATATTTAATATAAGTGGAATTGATAAATTGACTTTTTGTTCTACTTTTCTTTTAAAAGAATTGTTATATTAGTTTATAAGAGCATTATACTAATTGTGACATCGGTGTAGAGATGACCCAGAAAAAAAATAAAGGAATTTTATCATTTATTAAATGAAAAAATATTTTTATGAGAATTTTGTTACTATTATTATTATTAATAGTATTATTATTATTTATCATTATTATTATTAATAGTATTATTATTTATTATTATTATTATTATTATTATTATTATTATTATTATTATTATTAATAGGGCTATGATTTAAATTTAATGGAAGGAAAAATAACTTTGAAAAAATTAAAGAATTAACAAACAAAAATAATTTGTATTATTTTCAATAATGCAAATAAATGGCTTGAAACTAAATTATAAAACAAAATTAAAACTAAATAATTAAGAAAAAACTAAAAAAAAAATTTAGAAATTAACTACACAACTTAAAACTCTTTAAAGTAAATAATTTTTAAAAAAATTTTTAAATTAAGTGACAAAGAAATGTAAACTATACTTATTAGGAAAACTAATAAACTAAAAAACTTGAAAGAAAATTATTAAAAAAATAAATAATTAAAAAAAATTTTGATACAAAATAAATATAGAAACAAAAGAAAAAACTTTAAATTTTTAATTAGTAAAATTGTTTACTACACTAAATATCCTAAAGTTCTGAACGTTCAAATGAACGAACTTTATTTATCTCTTCTAAAAATTAAATTTTTATTGCAATTATTTTGCTTCACTATCCAAAAAAATTAACTACCGAATTTGTAAAAGTAAAATTTTAATTTAAAAAATTTTTTTATGATTAGTAATTTGTTAAAATATCTTCAATAAAAATTATGTCGTTTATTTGAACGTTCAAAACTTGGGGATCATCTATACACTACAAAAATTTTATTTATTTCAAATAACCGATTAATTAATTAATTGATTAATTAATTGATTAATTGATTAATTAATTTTGATTGTTTTGTTTTAATTAAATATTTAATCGAATCAAATATTAGTTATTGGAGTCATTAAAATGGTATTTGAACCAATAATTTTAGTGTTTGAAGCAAACACCATTTAATTGACCCCAATAAATATTATTTGATTCAAGTAAATATTTAAATGACAATATAGTCAATTAATCGATTATTTGAATCAAATAAATTTTTTTCCAGTATATATAATTTTAATGAGTGACTGACTTTTTGCTTTTGAATTAGCAAATAGCAAATGGTTTTACTCATATACACTAATTTCTACTAATTAGCAAGTAAAATTTACTAATTTAAAAGCAAAAAGTCAGTCATTAATTCAAAATATATACACAAAGAGAATAATATTATTTAAACCAAATATATTTTATTTGACTTAAATATGAACGAATATTTGTCTCAGAATCAACTAGACTTTTTATTCGTTTTGAATAAAACTTTTATTCGACATAAATAAAACATATATTTGAGTCGAATATAATTTTATTTATTTATTTTTTATTTTATTTATTTAACTCAAATATATGTTTTATTTATATAAAATATAAATTTTATACAAAACAAATAAAAAGTCTAGTTGGTTCTGAGACAAATATACGTTTATTTAAGTCAAATAAATTATATTTGGTTTAAATAATAATTTTCTCTGGGTGTAGTAATTATTTTATTTACTTATTGAAATTTAACTAATAAAATTTAAAAAAAAATTATTAATAAAATAATAATAATGATAACAACTAAATTTCATGTTCAGAAGAAAATTAAATTTCTAAAAAATTTGATTTCTGGGAAACGAAAAAAAAAATGTAAATGAAATTCCCCGAAAAAAAGGGAAAATAACATTCCATGAAATGAAGAAGATAAAATATTCCAAATTTTACGAAACAAAGAATACTCTTTCGAAATTTAGAAAAAAGGGTTGAGGGGAGGGGGATTTTTAAACGATTCACTTTTTTCTGCATATATAGGGTCAACTTCACGAAGACCATGATCGTTTGCTTCTCTCGTTGTGATTATGATGACGTTTCTCTAATGTTAACCCTGAGATCAAAATGAGGCGGTACACACACGTGTAGCATTACGTCATAATAAGTGTAATGACATAACGAACTGAGACTAAAAACGTCTCTTAAATTCCTCTTTCAATATAGATATATATATATATATATATTTCTGAACGAACAGAAATCGAAAAATGCTTTTATTCTCCAAAATCAACTGCATCAGGTATTTGTTTACCATTATTCATAATGCGAGAAGAAAATTTGTAACAATTTTTTTTTCACACCTCTATATATCCGTGTAAGGAAAAATACTAGATTCAAATCCCAAGAGGAAAAAAAAAACATGACTTAGTTAAAAATCGAGGACAAATCACTATTCGTTAATTTATCAAAGCGTTACGAGAAAAAAAAAGTTCCTTTGAATAAATTAATTTTTTTTCTTGATTCACTAAAAAAAAATATCCGATTTAATTTGAATTGTAAAAAAAAGATTAATCTTGAACCGCACGAGTTGGATTTATGTCTCTAAAAAGTATCTTTAAATATAATTATATTTTTCGGGGAAAAAATCTAAATTTTCTTTTCTTGAGAAAAAGAGTAGTTGTAATATAGGAAATGTTTTTTTTTTGGGGTGGGGAAAAAGAAGTGATAAGAAATTCTTTTCATAGTTTTTTCAAATAAAGTGTTTGACATATTGCCTTGAGAGAATAAAAAAAGGAGGAATAGATTAATTGTCGTCAGTGATAATGAATACAGCAGGTGTTATAGTTAATTCACTAAAATGTGATATCAAAAGCTGTTGCACTGATTTGATTATAATTCTATTTCATTATATTTTATATGTGAAAGAAGTTATAAGATTCCAGTTTTTTTTTCTTTTGTTAATAACTGTGTGCACTGAATTCTAATCTCGAAACAATATAATAAAATTTGATTTATTCACTTAAATATTCTATTTTTCTGCGTTAATTTCATTTAATTAAAATTAACAAGGCCAAAGTTTGTCACTTTTTTTTACTTCTTTACTCCTTCACACTTTTAATTTTTTTGATTTCTTAATTTCAATGACTTTTCTAAAGGCCGTAGGCAAATAAAAATTTAAAAAACAATGCAAGAACAGTGACAAACTAGTAAAATAATACAAAATGATTAAAATAATATAAAATGACACAGAGTAATCGAAAATAATATGACAGTTTTTCTAAGGATATCAAATTGAGAAAAAAAAGAAACCAAACGTTGTTTTGCGACACTTTTGATTCGTTTTTTGTCTGAACTTGGTATTTAAAAAAAACAGTAATAAAAGAGTATAGAATACTATAAAATAATTTTAAAAAATATATTTTAATAATCGACATAATCTGTCCTCACCTGAAGTTAGCGTTGTTTTATTAAAATGTTTTGTTTTATAATTTAAATTGATATGTGAATTTTATATTTTAAAGAATTTTACTTTTTCCTCTTTGAAAATTGCCTTTAAATATGATTATATTTTTGAAATTATATCATTTTTATGTTTATAAAGTTTTCAACTTTCAAATGACAATATTATTACGACAATATTATTTCTACTTCTTCCAATTTGTATTTTATTTACAAAAAAATTATTTGTTAGATTAGATTAAAACAAATTAATTTTAAACTGAATATTGTTTAATTTCAATTGTTTTTCTTTTTTTGATAGTAATTTTGAAAAATATTGAAGATAAAAATTTCGTTCATTTAAACGTTCAAAACTTTAGATCCAATCATTTTATGAATTTACAAAAATTATTCTATTTAAATAATTAAATTCTCGTAGTTTAATTTTGATAGAAATTAATTTAACAAAAATTTCATTTAAAACTTTAAAAAATAATTGAATATTTAAACCGGTATAATAGGAATTTTAGAAATTAATTAAATTTTAAAAGGTTTCGAAATTAAATTCCTGGAAAATTTACGGAAAGCAAAAGTTTAAAAATATTAGAATTTTTATTTAAAAAAATTATTAATAACATTATTCTTTCTTAAAAATTAGTTAAAAATTCAAAAGAAATAATTGAATTTTGGATGAATTACAGTTGTAAATTTTAGAAATAATTATATTTCATGAGGTTTTTCATTGAAATTATTTGAAATTTTAATTCCTCGGGAAAAATAAACAAATGAACGAAATTTATTTATTTCTTCTACAAATTAAATTTTTATTGCAAGTATTTTGCGTTACTATCGAAAAAATTAATTACTTATTAGTTTCTAAACGTAAATATTTGAGTTTTTAAATTTGTCTCTGATTAGTAATTGACAAAATTGTCTGCAATAAAAAATGTTTTGTTTTGTAATTTAAATTAATATGTTCTATAGAAAATTAATTAAATTTTAGTAGACTTGCAGTGCAAATTTTTAAGTATTTTGAAATTTTAAGCAAGTAAAGAACAATAATTAGTTAAATATTTATTTTACAAAAGTTATTAAAATTTGGAAAAATTAATTTGGAAATTTTTTAAAAATTAGGTTTTTGAAAAATAGTAATTACAATTTTTTAAAGAAAAAAGTACTTGAATTCTCAAAAAAAATTTAAGAAATTTAAACAATTGGAAATTTTGTAAAATTTTATATTTCAAAGAATTTTATTTCTTCCTCTTTAAAAATTGTCTTTAAATATAATTATATTTTTGAAACTATATCATTTTATGAATTTACAAAAATTATTCTATTTAAATAATTCAATTCTCGTAGTTAAATTCTGATAGGAATTGACTTAAGAAAAATTTCATTTAACATTTTAAAAAATAATTGAATATTTAAATCGGTATAATAGGAATTTTAGAAATTAATTAAATTTTAAAAGGTTTTCAAATTAAATTCCTTGGAAATTTACGGGAAACAAAAGTTTAAAAATCTTTAAATATTTATTTTAAAATATTATTAATAACATTATTTTTCTTTAAAAATTATTAAAGTTTTTCAATAATTTCCTTTAAATATTATAAAGAAATAATTGAATTTTGGACGAATTACAGTTGCAAATTTTAAAAATAATTATATTTCACGAGGTTTTTCATTGAAATTATTTGAAATTTTAATTCCTCGGGAAAAATAAACATGAATTTGTTTTTAAATTTTTGTTTAACAAAAAATATTAAAGTTTTAAAAAAATTTAATTCAGAAATTTCGCAAAATTGTTTCTTAAAATAATGAAACTAAAATTTTTTAAAAATACTTCTACTTCCGAAAATATTTTTAAAATAATGAAACAATTGAAAATTTTGCCAAACTATTATTGAAATAAATTTTTAATTTTATTTCAAGTTGCTGTTAGAAATATTTTGGCATTTACTATACGAGTTGTTCGAATAATTACTTTTAATGAAAGACCGAAAGAAGAATTACATTTTTTAAGAACTTAAGAATTTTCATTAAATTTGGAAAAGCAAATTTTGAAAGTAACAATGAAAAAGAAATTTTCAAGCGCTTAGTTAATAATAATTAATACAAAAAAATGCAATTCTAATTTTTAACATGAAATTAATATTAGAATTAGTTAATAATTCGTAATATCATAAAATTAACAACGATTTACTAAAATTATTCCTGTGAAAATAATTTTTTTTATTTAAAGGACTGATAGTTTATAAAACTGTCGATTTATGGCTATTTTCAGCTTTCAAATTGACAATATTTTAGCCGCAATATGTCTGTTTGGCAATATAGTGGCATAAAATATGGGCCTAATTAAATTACCCAAATTGGGCGTAACAGTTACGTGCCCAGAGTTTGCCCGGTTATTAATTCGGGCACCTAATTGGATTCATGTGTGGAAACCCAATTAGGACCCAATCGATATTTCCACACGTATATAAAAATGTTGACGCCAGTCAATAAATTGGATCGTTTATAATTAATTATTATCATCGTTATCGCGATAATATCAAAACAATAATTATTATGTACCTAATGACAATTATTGATCTCAATAAAAATTATTATGAATGTCAATAACAATTATAGATCTTAATAACAATTGATGGTCCTAATATGTATAACAATTATTGTTTCCAAAAACAGTTACTGGACCCAAAAACAATTATTGGTTCCAAAAACAATTAATGGCCCCAATAACAATTATTGGTTTAAAAAACAATTGCATATTGGACCCAATAATAATTATTGGTTTTAAAAACAATTACTGGACCCAATAACAATTATTGGTTCCAAAAACAATTAGATATTGGACCCAATACTTGATAATTGTTAATTGCATCATGGAAGTTATAATTAACTTCAATTTCATTCAATTGAAAATTAATGGTTGTTATTGATTATTGGTTGCTTGTTTACCATAAACTAAAGTTAAAATTTTCCTTCTATCAATTGAATAAATTGAATATAATCATAATTTTTGACGCTACTATTAAATGAAACCATAAATACGGTTGTTTTTGCCATTAACTGAAGCTATAATGTTGGTTGTTGCCATGATTAATTTAAATTTTAATTGTTTCTTACTTTCATTAATTGAAGTTCTAATTGGTTGTTACTACCGTTAACTGAAACTATAATTCGTTACAACTGTCATTAATTGAAGTTTTAATAAATTATTAAATTAAATATTAAATAATTGGTTGTTACTACGATTAATTAAAGCTACAATTGGCTGCTACTGCTTTTAACTTTAGCTATAATTAGTTAGTACTGCCATTAATTGAAGTTATAATTGATCATTACTGACATCAATTACAATTTCAATTGGTTGTTACTACCATTAATTGAAGCTACAATTGGTTATCTTTATCGTAGCAATTGTGCCACTAATTGAAGAGAACAAAATTGTTTACCTTTTTCATTATTTAACGCTACATGACTGCAATTGAAGCCATAAACGATAGCTTCATTTACAATAGAAGATCAATCTATACTTATAAACTACGATTGTAAAACTATTGTAGCTGTAAAACTATAGCTTCAAACGATCATAGAAGCTAAACATTTCTACGTTAAAAGGAAAAAAAAATATTAATATTACCATCGTAATATCGATTAACACAAGAAAGCATATTACAATTTACACAAATCGATCGTGACCATCATTAACCGAAGCTATAAACAACCCTCCCTCCTCAATAAAAACGAATACAAGAACTATTATAACTTACAGTCAAAACTTGTTTCTCTCAAACAATGAAGGAAAAAATAAAATTAATTACCCAACATTAAATATTTTTTCTTTCACTATAAATAAAAAGTTCAGTTCACGTTTCGAGGAAAAGAAGCAGGAGACCAAAAATACATTACAAGAAAAATAATGAGAGGAAAAAAGGAAGATGAAGAAGAAATGAGAGAAAGAGAGAGTGAGTGAGTGAGACAAAGAGAGAAGGGATGAAATAAGAAGCAAAAAATTAGCGTTCATTTTCGCAGCGAAATATCGTGTCGGGTTTTTTTCTGTGGCGTTCACGTGTTTCACGTTGTACACATATGAGTATAATCTTATGGCTACGTCCGTTCACTTTATAAGTTTATAAATACATTCTCTCCATGTATTTATAAACCAGATGCATATGAGGGTTTTTACAAAGTCTCTCTCTCTCTCTTTCTCTATATACCAAGTAAAGCGGGTGCATCGAACGGACTAGTCTTTACACTCTATATCAACCAAGAAAATTCACTGTCATGGCGAAGAGGACGCGCGACAACAACTGTTGCAATTATATTATATGTGAAGCAAGCGCGACTTTTGTCATATAAACGAGCGTGAATCTCGTTAAAAAATAAATATTATACATATATTCAAGCCTGTTGACAATGACGATGAATTTTTTTTTTCTATGATCCTCAAGTTTTGAACGTTCAAATGAACGAAATATTTTTTATTAAAGTTGTTTTAATAAAATCCTAATTGTAAAAGACTTTTAAAACAAAAATTGTACGTTTACAAATTCAGTAATTAATTTTTTTGATATTGGAGCAAAATAATTGCAATAAAAATTTAATTTTTAGAAGAGATAAATAAATTTTGTTCATTTGAACGTTCAGAACTTTAGGATCTTTTTTTTTCTTATTGCTCTATCGATTATTATTTATTATGCGGAAAACATTTTTTTTACCTAAAATAGCTACAAATTTCGCTATGTTAGCGACATTTTTAATTGTTTCAATTAATACTTTTGCTATTCTAGGGGAACTTCTTTCTGTTTTAGGTAAAGTTTTGTTTCTGTGTGTATTAATTTCTTCTTCTACTTCTTCTTTTTCTTATTATAATTCTTATTCTTATTTTTATTCTTATTATAATTATTATTGTAAAATAATTAGTATTGTAAATTAATAAATAAACATTTCACAGAACTAAATTACGGATATCATTTAATATTTAAAAGACTAAGTAGAGAGACTAATGACTTTCCTAATGTGCATAGACTTTTTTGATGATAATTTTACCAGGGTGTCTATACTATTTTCGTTCAACAAAATTTTCGGCGATTTTCTAATTTTTTCTCAACAAATTTTAATTTAAATTTGATTTCGAACGGACTATAGTCTTTATTTATTTTAAATAAATTTTTTAAAAATAATGTAGGGTAGAGTGGGGTGAAAAAGCCAAGGTGTAAAAAAGCCATTTGAGTTTTATTTAAAAACCAATAAGTCGATTTATCAGCCGTTTAGCATATAAATACTATTATGTAATACGCAACTTTTGATTTTAGTTTGGGTGTTTTATCTATAGTAATATAGTTTTTATTGTAATTTTAATTTTTGAGTTGCTTTTTTCAAAACATTTCGATGAACTTTTCAAACATATTACAACCTGATTAAGTGAACAGGTAATAAAAAATAAATATTTGTACATAAAGAGAAAGCTATACTGAAAACGCATACAATGTTAATTTTTGCAAATTGAACTGAATTTCAAATTTATTTTCGCTTTTTAAAAAACTGTTCTTGGGTGTGAAAAAGCCAGGGACAAAAATCCATTGAATATTATGTAAAATTCATTTGTTTTTTACTTAAACTAACCTGCTTATTTTACAAAATTTCTCGTGTTTTTTTAATATAAATTTAATTAAACACGACGAAAAAATAGTTCAAACTGAACTAAAAAAATAAACAACGAATAAAGGGTTGCAACGAAATATGGTATCTGTGGTAAAACTTAAGGAGGACTTTTGGAAAAGGTACGAAAAATTGACACTGTAAATCGAAAACAGGTAAACTTAACATAATATTCAATTTTCTTGAATAAAAACTTTGTAAAAATTATTAGAATATTTTAAAAATAAAATTATTTGTCATATAATTAAAGAACAACTGTAAAAATACCAAAATTAATAATATATTTTGCTAAAATTGCAGGGTGGCTTTTTCACCCCACCAGGTGGTACAAAAAAGCCACTTGCAGTGCTTCCATGAAACTCTTATAACTTAGCCCTTTCATGAGATAAAAAATATTTCCGTCATGAATTTTCAAGCTTAATAACTAAACTTTCAATACTAATTGGAAATTTGAGAAACAAATTTTAAATACAGATTTTATAGCAGCAAAATGTCAAAATGTGGCTTTTTTACCCCACTCTACCTTATATTGTTTTTTTATAATTTTAATTTAAATTTTGGAAAATAATTGATTTAAACAAAGAATTTTTTCAATTTTTTAAAAATATTTTTGTCCCTTTATAATTATAAATGAAAATTTGATTTTTCAATTGTATTAAAATCCAATTGATAATAATTGAATTTATGCAATAAATTTTACTGAATTTTACTAAATCTATAAGAACTAAAAATTTCACTAAATCAAAGAAAATGTATATTAAATTTTGTAAAAGTATTTTGTAATTTGGGAAAAAAGTGCAACAAACTGAAATTTTGATATAAAAAATACTGAACTTTGAAAAAAATTTATTTGAAATTTAGTAAAGTTCTCTTAAAATTAAATAAAAATTCTTGATATTTGATATAATTGTACTAAATTAAAAAAAAAAATTTTTTAAGTTTAGTATTTTTTTAAATCGAAATTTTGGTTTGTTGCACTTTTTCCCTAAATTGCAAAATACTTTTACAAAAATTTAATATACATTTTTTGAAGTGCATTTATAAAAAAAAATAAATAAATCTTTAAAATTTTTGAAAATGTTTTTTTAATAATTTTAATTAAAAATTTGGAAAATAATTGAATTAAGCAAAGAATTTTTTCAATTTTTTAAAAATAATCTTGCCACTTTATAATTTTAATTGAAAATTCAAATTTTCAATTTTATTAAAATTATATTGATCATAATTAAATTTCTGCAAAGAATTTGACTATTTATAAGAATAATTAAATCCATTCAAAGAATGCTATTATTTATGAAAATAATTCAATTTTTGTTGAAGAATTTTATTAAAATTTTTGAAAATAATAAGCAGTAATAAATAATTATATTTATCTTATAAGTAATAAACATTTAATTTGATCTAGAAGTAAATAAATAAATAAATATAATTTATTTAAATATTCAGAAATTTGAAATTAAAAAAATTTAAGAGAATTTCAATAATTATAATTATATTGAGTAATAATAGAATAATATAATTTTTAGAAGCAAAAAATTGATTAGGGTCACTAACTTTCCTTGATTATTTTCGAAAAAAGTAAATAAAATTTTTCAAAATAATTCAAGTATTTTTCGAAAAATGTAAAGAAATTTCAATTCAATCAACAATTTTCAATTATTTGGTTGTAAAAATTAAATTATCTTGAAAAAAATAGAATTACAAAATTTCACTAATGTTATTTTTTAGAAGTAAGAAAAAAAATTTGTGAAAATTCAATTTTATTAAAAAATTTGAAGAGTGTGTCGTTTTTTTAAATTAACTATTAAAAATTTTAATTATTAATCTTCGCACTAAGAAACATAAATACACCAGAATGTGACTCTTTATAAAATCCAATTATTAATTAATTATTAAATTAAAATACTTTGGAAATTCTATTCCTTAAAAAGTTTTTAATGGAATTTTTTAATAAATTTATTTATTTTGACTTTTTGAGTTAAATTTCAATTTATTTCTATTAAATCCACAATTTTTAAAATTTATTTACATAATATGTTTAAATCGGTGACTGATTTTTTACTATCAAGTTAATTTTTTTTCAACTAAATAATATATTTAACTCAAACCTAAATTGTGGTTGATTTTAAATGATTTATAATCAACTTTTAAGTTTAAACGAAACATACAATTTTTAAACATATTTTTTGTTTAAACCAAAACAGAAAATATGTTTAAATTAAATAAAATTATTTAAACAAATAATATTTTTGAATGAAAGCAGTAGATATTTTTCTAAATTTTGATTTGAAAAATTCAAGATGGCGTAACCAAAATTGCGGACAATATTTTTTTAATTTTGTAACTGTAAATAACGCCGCTGTTTAAATGTAAATTAGTAAAAGTAAAACTATTTACTCATTTTAATTTAGTAACTGACTTTTTACTCTTTTAAATTAGAGAATTTGACTGTTAAACAGTAATTTCCACTAATTTACTACTAAAACTTTGAATTAGTAAATTTGTTTTACTAAATCAGTAGAAATTAATATAAATATTGGTAACTCAATGAATAACTAATATCCATAATTTTGTTAATTAATTATTTAATACCGATATAGTTAAATTTATCAGTACTGTAATTTTAGTAACTTTTTTCCGTAACTTTAGTAAATTTTTAACATAACATTGATAATTTAATTAACTAAATTAAATAACTAATTTTTTTTAAATGACAGTAAACTGCAAGGTATTAAAAAGCTTTAAAACATAAATTTATACTCCAAAAAAGATTAAATTAATCCATTTTTTGGTGAATTTTTTTCAACGACAAAACTGTGTCTGAATCAAAACCAAATCACAACGAAATTATTCCTCAAAATGAAATAAAATTTTCTTTTATATAAATATTATGATTAATAACACATTTTTTTCAAAATGTGAAGAAAAAAATCAAAAAAGAGTAGTAAAAGTCCTATAATAAGTCTATAAAAATTCCTCTCAGCATTAATTATTAGTTTAACTGGAGATTAAAAATCCGATCAGAGATTAATTAAAATTATGATAATCAGTATACTCAATTTGATAATGATATAAGCAACAACAAAAAAATGAGTCTAGTTATTTTTTTCACTGACAGTATTAGTTTGATATATACACATGCAAAGCTCAAAGACGATCACTTTGTGCGTATACACATTTTACCTTCTTTATCTTACAATAAATGCTAATGAATTAATTGATAATTAATTCTCAATGAAATGCATTATAAATAAAGCGTATAATCAAATACTTCTTCCTGTTTGAAATTTTTCATCTCTTTTTTTTCCTTTTTGTTTTTTCTTTTTTTTTCTCTTAAACTTGTGCATTAATTTCTTTCACCGAGGAGATGTTTGTTTCACAATTCTATATAACGTCACTTCAAAAGAAGTTGGAGAAATCGTTTTTATCAAGCTGAAATGGAGGTTATCCCTCCTCATCTTTCTTTTGACACCTTGTTCCAGTTTCTCGAAATTTTAATTCAATTATTATTGTAAACTGAGGCTATTTTTCAAATCTCGTATGATGTATATACAATTAGCGAATATAATTCAACTAAATAGAGAAAAAAAGGACTAAAAATATACTTATGTACCATGATGGTTAATGGAATATTTTTTTGTTTGGTTTTTTTTTCAAATGTATTTAATGAGAGAATAACGTATGCGCATTTCTAGAGGATTTTTTTTTTTATTAATTTACATTAATTTTTTTCTTTTTTTTTGAAGAAGGTTAATATTCTTTATCTCTTTTTGCAAATTGAAGATAGTAAATACATTACTCTACTTTATTATTTCAAAGAGTCATGATATCAGACCATAAATATTAAAATATTGTACTTCTTGCGCGGTTTATCTGCTTTAACAAACAAGCATAAATTTTCGGAAAATTATATAAAGTTGTTATAATTTATCTTTCATGATTTGCATTGAAATTTGAGCTGATAGATTTTCTAAATTTACCTTATTTTGAATTTGAGTTTAAAAACGAAGGAAAAATAAACAAACTTATTTTCTAAATATAATGGCTTATCTAGAATAATAAATAAAAAATTATTATTATTAATGTGGCAGAATATTTTCTAAATTTTTTCTATTTTTTAAGAAAGAATCAGAAGGAAAGTCAAAACAAAAGTTAGTGCAATGTCATAATTTCATGATCCCAAAGTTTTGAACCGTCAAATGAACGAAATATTTTTTATTGAAGATATTTTAATAAATTACTAATGATGAAATAATTTAAAAACTAAAATTTTACATTTACAAACTCAGTAATTAATTTTTTTGGTTTTCAAGTAAAATAATTGCAATAAAAAATTAATTTTTAGAAGAAATAAATAAATTTCGTTCATTTGAACGTTCAGAATATTATCGTATTTTAAGAGAAAAAGATAAATTAAATTTTAAATTCGTTTTGGTGGAAAGGCGAAGAATTTAATCTTGAAAATTTAACATTTTTTTTAATCAAATAAAAATTACAATATTTATTAATAATGTATGGAAAAATTTTTTTAATGGACTTTTTTGAATTTTTTTTTTTAAATGTTGGAAAGAGAAATAACAAAATAGTAAACAAAATTTTTTTTTCTAAAAATAATAAATATTGAATAATAGTAATAAAAAATTGTAAAAATAAAATAACAAAGAAATAATTTTTTTTCAATTACTATAGAAGTTTTCTAGTTCTGAAAAATTAATGAACGAAGTGTTCAGAACTCCATTTTCTTTAATATCTTAATTCAATTTGAAACATTACTGACGTGTCTTGCTATTAAATATTCAAGAAGCCCATGTTTTTTTACATGAAAAAATTTATTACATCACTTGTTGATTCAATTGATTTTACTTCAATTTTATTTTATAAATTGCTTCAAAGTACTTCAATATTCTAGTTTTGTTATATCATTAAAATTAATTGCTTTTATTCTTTTATTTACACAATTTTTTTTTGTAGTATATGACAATTATTATTACTATTTATTATATAATAATGATACTAATAATAATAATAATAATAATAATAATAATAATAATAATAATAATAATAATAATAATAGTAATAATAAAATAAAAATAATATAATATAATAATAATAACAAAAATAATAAATTAATAATGGTTATAAAAATAACACAAATAATAAACAAAATAAAAAAGTAAATAAAAATTAAATTAAATTAATTTTTATTTTTGTAAATAAAAAAGTAATAACAAAATAAAAAAATATACATCATTAATAATAATATAGTAATATAATAAATTTCTAATAATGACAACAAATGGAAATAAGAAGAAAAATAATAATAACAAAAAAAAGTAAAAAAAAATACAACTGTGTTTTTAAAATAGAATCGGTTTAAACATTTAAGCCATTAAGATATGAAACAAGATATTTAAACATGTTAGAAAGTACATATAAAAATAGGAACTTGTTAATGCATGACTAAGTTTTAATGTGAAAATGAATAAATAAAAATTTAAGGGAGGTGGAAAACAAAATTATATTATTTCCACTTTGTAATATTATTTTTTTCCTTCCTCTTTTTATTTATAGTGATAATTTTTTTTTTTTTTTTTGAAAATATATTGACATGACATTCAATTAGAATTACTTGTTTGTCTCTCCTCTCTTGTTAAGTGATCAATATTTAATATTGTTTATACCCAATTTGTTTAATATACATATTTCCTTTTCAAAAATAATTTCCAGTTTGATTGAAAAACAAATGAATATGTATATTGATGAAAAAAAATATTTCTTCTTCATAACGAAATTGTATATATTAATTGTGTTCGTAAAAAATGTATAACTGACAAATTTGTTATTCTTTTTTTTCAAGTGTTGAAATTTCAATAAATGAAAATATTATTTTTTTGTTTGTTAATTATTATTATTTAAATCAGTATTTAAATAAGTAAAGTAATAAAATTCAATTGTTCACGAAATAATTGGCAGTTTTGTTTTTATTATTTTTTGTTTCTAATCTTGAAATTTTATTATTCTGTTATTGTTAGTCAATTATTGTTAACACTGTAAATTAATATAGTCAATATAACATAAAATAACTGACAATCTTATTTTTCTGTTTTTTGCTTCTAATGTTGAAATTTATTAATAAAAACAATTCTTGATCTTTACGATTATTAATTGTTGACTATTTTTGTTAATTAATTATCATAACTAATAAAATAATAAAATTATTAATAATAATAACTAATAAAATTCATAACTATTCATAACTATTCATAACTAATTATTAACTAATTAATAATAACTATTATTACTAACTAATTATCATTGTTTGTTAAACCTTTCTTGTAATCAATTTTTTATCATTTTTGTAATTAATCGTTAATTTTGTTGTTGTTATTAATTTACATAGATAAAAGAAATTATTTTTATTGATATCATTTTGATAAATAATTATTTTAATTAAATTATCTGATTAGGTGCTTCGACAAATTAAGCACTAATTTTTTTTTAAAACTATTTCTTTTTTCAGTAATTTCTTAATTATTTCTTTATTATTAGAAAAATAGAAAATATTGGTATTGATATTTATGAAAAAAATTCGTTTTGACAACAATGATTAATCATTTTTTTTTAAATATCATTAAAGAAACTAAAGGTCTGAATCTCTCACGATATTACATGACAATGTAGCAGAAATTAAAATTAGATTACGGACTGAATTTTTATTGCAAATTATTAGCATTGTAAATTACTATAAAGTGTGTCTAAATTTTTAAATTTTCAGCGATTATTTTTGCAAAAATTTTCGTTCCACTTTTATTATGATTTTTCAATAAAAAAGTAGGTTAATAATTAAAATTGCAAAAAGGAAGTAAAAAACTACTAATTATTATAAATAAAAATAGTAAACATAAACTAATGGAACTTAATTTTTTAAAATTCAATTAGGAAGAAAATAATCGAACGATAATTAACATTGGTTAATTTTTAATAATAATGAATTTGAAAATTTATTATTAAACAATAATAATTAATAAAACACTAACTAGGAAAAATAATTAATAGTTAATAGTTAATAGTTAAATAACTAGTAAAATATTAATTAAAAGTAAATTAATTGAATATTATTACCTAATAAATAAATAATAAAATTATTAATTTGTTATAATAAAAAAAAATTCTTTTACAAAACCTTCTTTTACAATAAAAAAAATATCCTTTAATAATTTAAATATTCTTGCGCAAAATACTATTTTTTTTTACAATGAAAAACTACTCGCAAATTATCGATTTTTGAATAGAAAAAAATAAATACAACTTTTTTTTGTATTTTATGGGATAATTTGTATTATAAAAAAAATAAATTTGAAAAAAAAAATTTTTTTACATTAATTTCAATTCGTGTCGAAAGTGCACACGGGGTTTGAAGACCCTATTTTAGCGAAGAACGTTTCTCACACAATGTTTGCATCGAGTTGAAGCTAGGAGTATATCTACGTATATATTCAGTCTTCCATGGCAATGCTTGGAAGACCGGTGAAAAGTGAACGCGTGTTCTCTACAAAAACCACGTGTTAAATCGCGTGCCATTCAACAAACATTTTTCCATTAAATTTTCATCCACTGTCTCCGCTTAAACTAATTACAATAAATAAAACTTTCTTTCAGTCGTATTATATAAACTTCAATTGCACCGTAATTCAGACATTATATTTTCTTTATCAACAAAAAACGATTTTTTTCCTTATAAAATATTTTTTTTACCAGAAATATATATATTTTTTTGAGCATTTCCTTAACAAAACTTTTTTTTATCGACAAAAAAACATTTTTTATATGGAATAATTTTTTTTATATAGAATAATTTTTTTATAGAATAATTTTTTTTATATGGAATAATTTTTTTATAGAATAATTTTTTTTATAAAATAATTTTTTTTCTATTTAGTTATTTTATTCATTTATTGATATATTAGTTTTTTCATATTAAAACATTTTTTCTTCATAAAGAAAAATTTATATTTAGAAAATTAATTTTTTTATATAAAAAACATTTTAGTCATCCAAAAAGGGCTGTTTTAATTAAAAAAAATTTTTTTCCAAAGCTTTTTATTTACAAAAACGGTATTTTAATTGCAAAAAAATTTAATATAGAAATCTTTTTACTACAAAAAATTTTTTGTTTCTAAAAAATATTTAACTAATAAGGTATGTTATTTAGTTAATAAAGAATGTTATTTAGTTAATAAAAAATGTTATTTAGTTAATAAAAAATGTTATTTAGTTAATAAGAAATGTTAATTAATCAATAAATTAATAAGTAAATTAATTAATAAAAATTATATTTTTGTATTCATAGTAAATATTTTTTACTTAAAGAAAAAGAATATTAAAAAGAATAGAATTAAAATACGAAAACAGAGTTAAAAAATAAATTCATAAATAGAGTCAGTAAGAAATAAACAATATAAATGACAACATAAAAAATAGTAATAAATAACTATAGCACTAAATAGATAATAAAAAATACGCAGTAGATGATTATTATAGGTAAAAATAATTCTTTCTTAAAAAATGCAAGGCTTAAATAAATAAGTAAATGAATGAAATAATGAATAAATAATTAATGAAATAAACATAAATAATACTAAAGAAAATAAAATAAAAAAATAAATTATAAATAAATATAATACTATATAAGAAAAGAAAAATGGGAAACTATTTTTAATTACAATAAACGGAAAAGTTAAAAAGTACAATGAAAATTGTACAATGAAAATTGTACAATGAAAAACACGTAAAAAAATCAAAAATATTTTAAATGTAATTTACATACATTAATATAAATAATCAATAAAGAATGATTAACACAAATAATGAATATTTTAAAAGTATACAGTGAAAGAAGAAATTTGATAACAATGGAACATTGTCTATTTTTAATACGAATGGAGAATCAAAAAAGAGAACAAGAATTGAAATATGATTAAAAACAAATATCATGTGTATAATAACAATTGCATCTCTGTTTATAAATGATGGAAAGAATAAGAAATAAATTACTGTACAATAAATTAAGTGAGATAAACGATGTGAATTTATCTTTTATTGATAAAAACCCTATATACCTTTTATCATTTCAAACGTATATATACTGTCAATTGATAAGTTTCCCATCTTATAGTACTCTATAACAATTCTATTTTTCTTGAGAATTTTATATTATGCACATTTTATTTTTGAATTTCATTTCAATTGATTTTTTAATTTCGATTTGTTTCAATTTTTCTACATTTTTGATTTCTAACTTCTTTCATCGTTGATAGTTTTATTTTCTGTTGAATTTAATTGATTTTTAATTAAGTTAATTTTATTTTCAATTTCAATTAAATTCCATTTATTTTCAATTTCATTTCAATTAGTATTGAATTATTGAATTAAATTAATTAAATTAATTTAATTAATTAATTAAATTCAATGTTACTACATCTTTTTTTTTCTTTTTTGTTTATCTTTTTTTGTATATTAAATAATTAGTCCTTTATACAAAGTAAATATTTGGTTTTTATTTTTCCTTTTCAGAACACTGAGGAAAAAAATTATTTAATTCAAATGAACGATTACATATTTATTATGAAATAAACATTGATTTGTATCGAATAATTTTGATTGATATTAATTTGATTTAACTAAAAATCACTTCATTTGAGTAGATATCTTCACGATAATAGACAAGTTTATCATTTATTTGAATCAAATTAATTTTTTCCTCAATAGTTTTGTAGTAATTTTGAAAAATATTTTTTAGACATAGAAATTTTTTCTTCTTTTGAACGTTAAAAATTTTTCGGATAGTAAATAGAAGCTATAAAATAAATTGTTGTGTCATTAATTTATGTATTCTACCCAATTTTTCAATTTTTATTAAGTTTAACATATTTATTTATTTACTATTTAATTATTACTATATATTTACTATTTTATTATTATTTTAATAGTTATTATTATTATTATTATTATTATTATTATTATTATTATTATTCATTATTATTATTATTCATTATTATTTATCAGTAATTGAGAGCTTAAAGTTCTGAACATTCAAATGAACGAAATTTATTTTTTTTTTTATGAAAATGAAATTTTTATTGCAATTATTTTGCATACAAAAAATTTTTTTTATCCAAAAAATTAATTACTCAGATTCTAAATGTAAAATTTCTGTTTAAAAAATTTTTTATGATTAGTAATTTATTAAAATATCGGCAATAAAAACTATTTCGTTCATTTGAACATTCAAACCATGAGAATCATCAGTCTAAAATAAAGTCTTGCCTTCTTTTCATTTTTATTTTATAAATATTTATGTTTATTAATTTATTATCAACTAAATAAATAAATTATGGTACAGTGCAATAAAAGTAGTATATAGTTATTATTTTTTTTAATATTATTCTATATTATTAATGGCTTACAATATTTTATTAACTATAGCAAATTATGACAATTTGTTATTACTCTAATTATTATTATGAGTCTCCTTTATTATTTATTCATTATTTATTTATTTATTTATTTATTATTCATTTATTTATTATTTAATTTATTTATTATTTAATTTTTTTATATTCATATTCTTATTGATTCCATTATTTTATATATTTATATACTTTTCTCGAAAGGTCAAGTCTCGTTTCGTATTGAAGTGAAGAAGATATTAAATTTACCGTACAATATTTTATTTTTGAAAAAATTTTTAATTTCATTTAAAATGTTCCTATTATAATACAATAGTTTTATTTCTTTTTCTACTTTTTTGCGAAAGGTCAGGACCCGTTTCGTATTTTCAAAGTAAATAAAAAAAAAGTGGAAAGAACATCGCAATATATAGTATTTTATTTCTAATTTTCAATTATTTTTTTACTTTATATTTACAATATTAATATTATTATTTTAATTATTTTATTTAGTTTTCTACTTTTTTGCGAAAGGTCAGGACCCGTTTCGTATTTTCAAAGTAAATAAAGAAAAGTAAAAAGAAATTCGCAATATAGTATTTTATTTCTAATTTTCAATTATTTCTTTACTTTACGTTTATGATATTAATATTATTGCTTTAATTTTTTTTCCATATTTATCTACTTTTTATTGCGAAAGGTCAAGTCCCGTTAATATTGAAGTGAATAAATAAAGAAATAAATATCATTTTTTGTATTATTTTTCGAAAATATTTTCTCTCTTGTATTTATAATGCAGTTATTTATTTATTATCCTTTTCTACGAAAGGGCGAGTTTCGTTTATATATTGAAATAAACAAAGGAATTTACAGTTAATTTTTTTTATTTTCTTCGTTTATGTTTATAATATTATTAATAATTTTCTTATTTTGTCTACTTTTTTTGCGAAAGGTCAAGTCCCGTTTTGTATTGAAATAAGTCAAGAAAGTTACTGTATATTTTCATTATTTTCGAGAAGTATTTTTTGTTTTATTTTCATTATTTGAGAAGTATTTTTTGTTTTATTCATGTTCCTAAAATTTCGAACGTTCAAATGAACGACAATAGTTTTTTACTTCTTCTAATAAAGTATTTCTTTGCAAAAAAATTATTTTTTAAATTAAAAGAAATTAATTCTAAACTAAATATTGTTGAATTTCAATTAGTTTACCTTCTTTGGATAGTAATTTACAAAAACACTTGAGGGGGAAAAAATTTCCTCCGTTTGAACGTGTAAAACTTCAGCCACATTTTTATTATTTTCGAGAATTATTTATTGTTTTTGTTAGTATTAAAATTTAATTATTGGTTTAGTTTCGTACAAAAGGGACTGGTCTCGTTTATGGCGAAATGAATTAAATAATTTTTCAGTATATTTAATTATTCGTTTTTAATTTTTTTGTGTTTAATGTTGATATTTTTCTACATCCGCAGGGGTTTTTTTTTGGGAATATTATAATTTTTACTAAATTCCATGGATTTTCGAACAACCATTCAAATATGTTTGAGCCATTTTCGGCGCTTGAAACACTATATTATATTCGGAGCATTTTATGGCAGAGTCTCTGTTATTTCATGCATGTGTTCGCCCGTTTGTGTGAGTGTTTGTGCACATACATATACATAAATAGGAAATTTTCGGTAAATTTGCAGCTAATATTCAAGAATATGGTGACTTGTATGATAAATTAAGATAAGATGATGCAATTGATTGCTTACTTTTGGTGGCATCTTCTTTCTTGTTTCGACGACCCAGTTTAATGACGATGTGGCCAATTGCGAAAAAGAGTCCGCCAAGTACAAGGGATCCGAGAATCACCATGAGGACGGGAGGTCTTAGACCAAATACATTTTCAGGCTCGACGACGTTCATTTTTTTCTTCTTTGTTTTTTCTTTCAAAAAAAAAAAAGAATTTTCTCCGTTCTTGTCACTAAATTATTTAAAAATATATATTCTCTCTTTTATATAATTAAAATAAATATTATACTTGTCCACGCCGGTGTGTCTACTATATATATATATTATAATCACAGAAAAAACACTGCACTATAACTCCAAAAAAAAAACCCCCCAACGGAACAAACAAAACCAAAAATGAAATTAAAAAAAAACAATAAAAATCGAAAGAAAAAAAATAAATTTCTTTTATTAATTTTCACGACGCGTCAATACAAATGACGTTCACACACTAAAAGCAGTCTCTCCTCTCTTGAAACTTGAAACCTGCGTCGTCGATGCTGTGTATTGTGTGGTGCCTTTGCTCTCCGAAAAAAAACCCTCCTTCTCGTCGTCGTCGTCGCTGCTCGTGGTCGTGCTCTTCGTTGTCGTGAATCGCACTATAGAAACTCTAAAACCTGAAGTTGCAAATTTTCTAGATGGCGTACTCCCTAGACACATTGAACACGTGAATTGAAAGAGGCACTCGCGCCCAAATTTCTTACACTTCCACCTCTCAATTTTATTTGATGACGATAATAATTTAGAGCGCGATTTTTACGAATTTCCAATGACAATGATGATAATAAATATCGCCGGTGATGACGATTTTTTATCATCCGAATAATGCACAATGATTCATTTAATTCAACCACGTGTTTCTGATGATTCATGAAATTTCTCAACATTCTTCTTTTGTGTTTTGGGACGAAAATTTTTCTTCTTTGTGAAAAAATTCCTCCTTTCTTTTTTTTTCTCTTCTTTTCTCCTTTTTCTTCTTCTTTTCTGCCTTTTCTTCTTCTTTTCTCCTTCTTTTTCTTATCTCTCTCCTTTTCGTTATGAACTTTTCTTCTTAATAATTTTTCCTTGTTTAATTTTCTCTATAAGATTTTCTTCAAAAAATTTTCCTCTTCGCAAAATTTCCCTCTCTATGAAATTCGTCTTCTTTGGGTAAAATTTTCCTCCTTGTAAAATTCCCTTCTTTGGAAAAATTTTCCTCCTTGTAAAATTCCCTTCTTTAGGAAAAATTTTCCTCCTTGTAAAATTCCCTTCTTTGGAAAATTTTCCTCTTCACAATTTTCCTCTTCTTTTGCACAATTTTTTTGTTCGCAAATTTTCCACTGTTTTTTTTTCTTTTTGAAATTCGTCTTCCTCGCGGTAAAAATTTCCCCGTTGATCGAATTTTCCGCTTCTTTATAACAAAACTGTCCCTTGTTATTATAATAAAGAACTTCTTGCTTCGTCGAGAGAGAACGTGCTGCCTATTGAGAGAAGACTTGTTTTTTTTTAATGAGAAAAAAAACGGTTTTTGAATGGCTCAAAGTACATGAAGAAACTGACAGGGGAAAAATTATCTCTCCTAGACTTTTATAACACACCCACGTGACTGAATTATATTATGTAATTCAGTATTATTTTTCTTCTTCTTTTTTTGAATCATCGAGAAATAATGAAACTCTGGCGTCGATTTCATAAAACTATATACAGTGTATATTTTTGTGTGTATATCTATATTTATATCGATAGTGAGTGATAAAAAAAGAAACAACGTGCATTTCTTAACGAGGCACGAGCTCGCGAGTGAGTCCTTAAGTCGCGTGTCTGATCGAACAGTATATACGTGTCCAAGACCACTTCCTTCCTTCTATCTTCCCAACAGCTGTTTTCCCCCGTTTTACTTTCAAAGTATTCTCTCCCCACCATTGGGAAAAACTCGTCTCTCTCTCTCTCTCGCTCTCTTTGCTATACTTTAATAAGGAGAGGGAATGAGAATTCTCTGTCACTCTCATAGTGAGCGAAAAAGAGAAAAAGAGAGAGAGAAAAAAGAGAGTAAGAGAGAAAAAGAGAGAGAAAAAAGAGAGTAAGAGAGAAAAAGAGAGAAAAAGAGTAAGAGAGAAAAAGAGAGAAAGAGAGTAAGAGAGAAAAAGAGAGAGAAAAAAGAGAGTAAGAGAGAAAAAGAGAGAAAAAGAGTAAGAGAGAAAAAGAGAGAAAGAGAGTAAGAGAGAAAAAGAGAGAGAGAAAGAAAGAGAAATAGAGAGAGAGAAAGAAAGAGAAAAAGAGAGAGAAAAAAAGAGTGGGAGAGAAACAGAGACGTGATATAGACAGACATTGAACGGGGAAATATTTCCCCCACTCATTGACGATTAAGGCGGGCGTTTATAATATTGTTATTATTCCGTCAATGCTTTTGTTGTTGTCGTAACGTTACAAGAGTGGTGAAAATAGACACGTGGAATTCCCTCGATAGCACACTGGAATTCCACGTGGGTTGGACTTTTCTCTAGTTGGCTTATTTCGTCCATATACTTTATAGCGCAACTATGTATTTTTATATTTTTTTCTATTTAACATAAAGATGCGTGTATATATTTATTAAAAACTTTTCCACTTTAATTTAAGGGTACAAATAGCGTGTGTCACGTGTGTATTAAAAGTTTTTGTTTTTGGTCTATAATTTGTCGATGTAGTTTAGTTTTTTTTTTCTTTTTACACATAGGCAAACCTCTTTAAGGAACGGTACCACCCTCCGCTTTGACCTCATTAACTTTTAATTATCGAGAAAGGTTATATTTTTTCCTTCTTACATCATTTTTCAACCTAACAACATATAAAAAAAAAAAAATTTCAAAAATTTGAAAATTAAAAATTTAAAGAGGTTAGGATTCTTATCTTTTTACTGATCGTTGAATATATTTTGCAAATCCATGCGAGAAATTGTTTAAAACTATATATATATAAAATAAGTCTTAAACAAAATTTTCGTTAAAAAATTAATTAACTATATTAATTTGAATGTTCTTTCGTTCTTTCATTCACTTTTTCTGTCCCTCACACTCTGAAGTTGTCTTTTGTTTATACTTTTGTTTTTTGTTAACTTTAGACATAGAAAATAGAAATCATAAGAATTTTTTTTACTTCTTTTCATTAAAACACTAAAATTTTGTTAAATTATTATGTTTTGTCATAAATTGAAATTATTTTTGTTCTTTACTTCTGAAAAAATTAACAAAATGATTAAACAACTGTGATTAAGAAATAGAAAATTTATTTATTTTCCATTATTTTCTTTTTGAATCACAATTTTTTAAAGATCCGAGTCGAAGACTCGGAGTGGTCGATTTCTTGATGTTTTTCTAATAAATTAAAGATGACCAAGAGATAAAATAAAATTTTTTTCAAATAATTGAATTCGTTTTGCGAAATATTTTATTAAAATCGTAGATATTGAAAATCATTAAAATTAGAAAAATTTCCTCAAAATAATTGGAACTTTGGAGAAGAATTTTGTCATTTATAAAGATAATTGGGATTTTTACGAGAATTTTTTACAAGATTTGAACATAGGTAAATTTAATAAGAAGAATTTTATTTTTTTAAAGAATGTTTGCAATTATTTTTAAATTCTACAAAATTGAATTTTTTTTTAGTATTTTCAAGAAAAATTTAAATTAAAAAATTTTCAAATTTTATTATTTTTAAAATTGCTAATTTTATTTAAAAAGGTAGTAAGAAGTTAGCGGCGCGCGATTTGTTGCTAGTCATAATTTATTTGCATTCAGGTCCTAAATTTTTTTTTCCAAATTATAGTAATTTTGAAACTTAAAAAAATATAAATATTTGTTGTAAACTCTCTAAATTTGATTTAGCTAAAGATAACTATTTTTTAGATTTAGATTTATTTTTAATTTAAATTTAGAAGCAAAAAATCAGTTACAATTTTAAATAGTAGGGTAGAGTGGGGTAAAAAGACAGATTTTTACATTTGATGCTATAAAATCTGTATTTAAAATTTTTTTCTCAAATTTCCAATTAGTATTGAAAGTTTAGTTATTAAGCTTGAAAATTCATGACGGAAATATTTTTTATCTCATGAAAGGGCTAAGTTATAAGAGTTTCATGGAAGCACTGCAAGTGGCTTTTTTGTACCATCTGGTGGGGTGAAAAAGCCACTCCGCGATTTTAGCAAAATATATTATTAATTTTGATATTTTTACAGTTTTCCTTTAATTATATGACAAATAATCTTATTTTTAAAATATTCTAATAATTTTTACAAAGTTTTTTTCTTAAAGAAAATTGCATATTATGTTAAGTTTACTTATTTTCGATTTACACTGTCAATTTTTCGTACCTTTTCCAAAAGTCCTCCTTAAGTTTTACCACAGATACCATATTTCGTTGCAACCCTTTATTCGTTGTTTATTTTTTTAGTTCAGTTTGAACTATTTTTTTGTCGTGTTTAATTAAAGTTATTAAAGAAAACACGAGAAATTTTGTAAAATAAGCAGTTTAGTTTAAGTAAAAAACAAATGAATTTTACATAATATTCAATGGATTTTTGTCCCTGGCTTTTTTACACCCAAGAATAGTTTTTCAAAAAGCGACAATAAATTTGAAATTCAGTTCAATTTGCAAAAATTAACATTGTATGCGTTTTCAGTATAGTTTTCTCCCTGTGTACAAACATTTATTTTTATTACCTGTTCACTTAATCAGGTTGTAATGTGTTTAAAAAGTTTATCGAAATGTTTTGAAAAAAGAAACTCAAAAATGAAAATTACAATAAAAACTATATTACTATAGATACAACATCCAAACTAGAATCAAAAGTTGTGTATTACATAATAGTATTTATATGCTAAACGGCTGATAAATCGACTTATTGGTTTTTAAATAAAACTCAAATGGCTTTTTTACATGTCTCTAAAGTTTTGAACGTTCAAATGAACGAAATTTTTTTTCTTTTCAATATTTTTCAATATTATTATCTTTAAATGACAATTAAAAAACATTTAACAGAAATATTAGGAAAATAATTTATTTTTTAATTTGTAAATTAATACTTTCTACCAAAATTCAAACATAAAAAAAATTATAAAAAGATTCGTTTATTTGAACGTTCAGAACTTTAGGGTCATTTTTTTGCACCTTGGCTTTTTCACCCCACTTTACCCTAATATTTCTATTAACAATTAGTTAAATATAACTGATTGTCAGTTCAAATAACTTACCATAAGAGAGGCTAATTTCGCTCATGTAGCTCAACAGATATCTATTTTTTAAAATTCGATTAACATACTTTTTAGACAGAAATATTTAAGATTTACAATTGTTTTGGTTAATATAAATAGTAAATTTTAATTTAAAAATTATTTGCAGCAGATTCATTATGATAACTTTGAATAAAAATTATATTTAAACCACAAGTTAATAATTTTCATATTAAACAAGTAGTATAAAAACGGTAGGTAATAAAGCTTTATTTCAAAATTTTTAAATTGAATCCTTCTGAAAATTAAATTTCCTGTATCGCCAACATGATTTTCATAAAGCAGAAAACTGAAAGCAATAAATAGATTCTGCAAAAAATCAATTTAAAAAAAAAATCAAATTTGTAGTGTATAAATTCGCTCAGGAAATAAGTCTACAAAAAAGATGTTTGGGCCCGGATATTTAAAGTATGTTTTTTATTTTAATTTACAATTAGATTTTTTTATTAATAATACTCTAATTACTGAAAATTAAACGATTTAAAACGGTTTGAGCACTAAACTGTCAAACTTAGCCTTATTTTTTATGGTTATAAGTAAGTTTAATTGAATGATTGAATATAATTACTTATTGATAAAACAATATTAAATATTTATTCCAATAACTTTGGACATTGTTCTGAATTTTTTTCTTTATTGATTCTAAAGAATATTTAGTTTTATTTTTGCAGATTATAATATATTTTGCCAGAACGATAATGGTGAGCGAATTTACCCCCATTTAAAGGTAAAGTCGCTCACAACAAAACCGCTTATAAATAATTTTCTATTACATATTTTAATTTCTTTATGCAATAATACAAAAGAGAAAGGGTTACAGATTATATATTTTCAGTGCCAAATATTTATTTTCATCGTTTCCCTAAGTTATTTAAAAAAGAATTGAAAAATTGAGCGAAATTAGTCTCTTTTGCGGTATGGTTCAATAAATTTTTCATGACTGATTCAATTAGTTAAGTTTAACTAATTTTTCAGTTATTTTTCTTTTCTAAAAATCAGTTGTTTTTAACTAATTCAGAAGCAAAAAGTCAGTTAAAAGCTTGATTTTAAAATTCTAACTGATTTTTTCTTTCTATTGATTTTAATTTTAGCTACAGTTTGCAAAAATGTTAATATTTTTTAAGTTAGGAATTTAGAAAAAAAATGACTATGTATTCCTGGTAGAATAGGAAGTTTTTATTTTTTTTCGTTTCAGTAGTAAAACGATTACTTAGTCAGACATGGTGGTGCTAATTAGATTTTTTCTAATTTTAGTTTAAGTAGAATAACCAATTTTTAGTCAGACGAAACAATTTTATGTTTAGTCCCAGTGGTGTAAATATTTTTTATAAAGACAAAATGATTTTTTTTAATTTTGTAATTCAGTAGTAAATGTATTATTTAGTCAGACATAACAACATTCTATTTTACCTTTAACCTCTATCATAAGTAGTAAAAACGGTTTTTAATTTTAATTTTTTCTTTTAATAGTAGAAAAAGATTTTTATTCAGACACAAAAAATGAATTTTTTTACTAGTAAAACAACTACTTTTCATTTAGATAAATACTTGAGTTTCTATTATACAAATGCTGAAAATACATTATAAGTAGTAAAATTAAGTTATGCTCAGGCAAAAGGGTTTAAATTGAAATTTAAGTAGAGTCAACAATTTTTAATCAGACTGAATGTTTAATTTCATTCTGATTTTTTGTCGTCATAGTAAAATTGGTGCTCAAACCAACTAATTTTACAATTAGTAGTAAAGGCACATTTTGTTCAGACAACCAAATTCTTATTTAACGAATAAAACATATTTATTGGTTTCTTAAGTATAGTTAAATTAATTTTTAGACTGACATAAGCGCCAATTTTCTTTTCTGTAGTAAAAAACATTTTTCATTAGGCATAAAGTTTTTTATTTGGCGACAATTTTTGTTTCAATAGTAAAAGGCATTTTTAGTCAAACCAAAATTTTTTACTTTAGCAATAATTTTTCTTACAGTAGTAAAAGGCATTTTTAGTCAGAATAATTTTGTTTACTTTGGCGCCAATTTTTGTTTTTAGCAGTAAAAGACATTTTTAGTCAGAACAATTTTTTTCACTTTGGCGACAATTTTTGTTTCAGTAGTAAAAGGCATTTTTAGTCAGATATGAATTTTCTAATTCAGCGATACTTTTTGTTTTAGTACAAAAAGTACATTTGAGTAAAAAAATGTATTTAAAAAAAAATTTATTTAAAAAAAAATGTTTTCAAGTAAAATAAAATTTAATTTTCAATTTCAGCAATTAAGTAGATTTCTAGTTACAAAAATTATAATTTAACCTCAATTTTTCTTTTTAACAGTAAATTACATATTTAGTCATACAATTTTTACCTATTTTCAAATCTATATCAATTTTTGAAATTTTTTAAAACAGAAGCTTTTAGTCACAAAAAATTTCATCTTGATTTCAAGTCATAAATTTTAATTAAACTGTATTTAACTTTAATTTTGTATCTAACAGAAATTTTTCACTCATATTTGTCATTGCATAACCTGCATTACTTGCAAAAGTAAACACAATATTCATCACAAGACCCTAGGTCATGGTTTACTCTCTTCTTTTTTTCACTTATATTTGAAATAAGCTTTCAAAAAAGAGTGCTTATTACTGTAATGCCAATTGAGCAAACATAAATTGTTGCTATTGAAAATATTCAATTCATTTTTCCTCATATATAAAAAAAAATTCTTGAAACTTGAGAAAATTATGAATTTTTAATTATTATCCTCTTGTGCGAGAAAATAAAAAAATCCAAGAAGACCAAAAGGAAAAGAAGTATCGAAAAAAAGAAAGAAATTTATTCTTGACGTTATTTCTTATCTATTAGTCGTTTATTTAAACAAATTGGAAATATTTTTAGTAAATTGACAGACATTTTTTTTTTTTGAAATATTAGAATTATTTACTTTATTAGTAATAAATATTGATTATAAAAAAAAATGTTCCACCTAGGGTATATTGAAACATTTTGTTTGAATAAGATTTACGTTACTCGAATTCTATTGACATATTTTTAAAATTCAAAAAATAATTTTACCTTCGCATTTTTTGTTTACTTTATGATATGCGCGATATTTTGAGTGCTATCATTAAATTCCAGTATTATACCTCTACGTAGTGAGTTTATTAATTTTTTTATCGAATTAGAATAAAAAAAATATCAAAAATTAGCGGTAAAATAAAAAACTTTAATTAAAATAATCAACTAATTAAAATAAAAAATTTTACAACACTAAAATTGTTTAAAAGAAAATTAAAATTTATCAAATTGTTCATAATTATATTTAAGAAGAGAAAAAATATTCATCGAGAATAAAATTTTCATACTGTGTCAATAACAATTTTCTTAAGTAAATATAAATGAAAGAGTATAAAAATGTAAAATTTTGAATAATGATGTAAACTATTATTAAAGATTTATATTTTTATTTTCTTATTCATAAGTAGCAGAAATATGACAACAAAGTAATATACATTAAATAATTACTTTTTGTTATAAAACTAATTTTCCCAATAATCTCAAAATAATTATTTATTCTAGTATATTTTGGAAATTCTCTGCAAATTATATATAACAACAAAAATGACGTTCAAATTCTCAAATTTATATTTTACATAAACATTCAAAAAAAGAAAAAAAATTACCGAATTAATAAACAATAATAATAAATGACGTTGAAATTCTCAAATTTATATTTTACATAAACATTCAAAAAAAGAAAAAAAAATTACCGAATTAATAAACAATAATAATAATTGAAAATTTTCTTCCAATTGATATTAACTTGATAAAAAGAATATATACATAATATATTAATAATAAATAGTCTATATATTACCAGAAAAAAAGTATTAAAATTTAATCCTTAAGATTAAATATTATATATCGTATATTTGATTATCGCAATATCGTGAAATATATTTGCAAGATATATACAAAATGATAATATCAGAAATCCCATAGGCAACGAACGATGACTAATCGCTTTAATTTATTGCACGATGATGAGTTGGAAGAAAAGTTGCATCAACCGTGTTTAGAACAAAATCCAAATATTACAGTTATAGAGAGAATTTTAAGAAAAAAAATTCTTTTTTTTTAATCCAAAAGAAATTCTTTTTTTTTAAACCAAAAGAAATTCTTTTTTTTTAAACCAAAAAAAGAATTTTTTTAAACCAAAAAGAAATATTTTTTTTTGCAAAATACGATTATTTTCTTTTTGATATCAAAAATATGTTTTCGGCTTCTTTTATTTTCTTTTTTATCACGTAATATTTTTAGTACTTCATTGCAAAAATAAAAGAGATTGTAATCATTGATGATTGATAATAACAAGTAATTTGACATTTAACAACAATTAAATTACTATTTATTTCAATTAAATTTAATGCCATTAAATTAAAATTAAACAAACAGTTACTATTTGATTAAAATTAAATTTAATACCATTAACTTAAAATTTTTTAAACCTTGATTATTATTAAATTAAATTATTAAATTAAATTATTATTATTTTTATTATTTTTATTACTATTTTTATTATTATTTTTTTTATTATTTTTATTATTATTTTCATAATTATTTTTATTATTATTATTATTATTATTTTTATTAAATTAAATAATATTCAATTATTATTATTATTCTAGAAGAATTTTATTTTCTACTAAAATAATTAGTACTAAACATTCCTTTATTATTAAAAAACTTTTTTTTTATTTTTGCGTTTAGATAATTTTTCATTAGCAACTTTATAAAATATTCTGGAGTTATATAAATTTTTTATTATAGTGATAATCATGGAAACAAATAATAAAGTGACAATAATTTTTTTTTTGTTTTACTTTTAGATTGAAATTCGTATTTTTAGTGTTTTCACTAAAAATATTTGATCAGTTTTATTTTCTGACGTAATTAAAATTTACTACACAAGAGAACGAGATCCAATGTGAGGATAAGAAAAATCGTTATGTCTAAAGAAGAGTTAGAACTTTTTTTTAAAATTATAACTCTATTTTTAAATTGGGACCTGTTGCTGTTATTTTCTTTTTTTCTTGTTTTTTTAAATAGCTTTAATGATAATTAGTAAACGCTAGCAATGGGAAATAAATTTTAAATTTTAAATTTAAATAATACACATTTTTTAAAATAATTGTACTTTATTTATTTATTTATTTTATTATTATTATTTATTATTATTTTATTTTTTTTATTTTTTCTTTATTTAAACTCTAGTAGAAAAAATATGGTAAAGAATTAAAAAATAGTCATAACGTTTTTTTAAACAATATTGTAAATTTTGGAAACTATTCTGAAATTGGAAAAATAATCAAAATTAAAATAATTTTGCAAATAAAAAATTATTTTAAAGTAATTTAAAAAGTTTAAGTTTAAGTTTAAAATTAAAATAATTTTCTATTTGCAAAATTGAAAATAAATTGTTATTTTCAATTTTTCAAATAGAAAATTATTTTAATTTAGTTCATTTTTTTATTTATTGTAATATATCTTTTAAAAATGTTGTAAAATTTTAAAACAAAAGTATAAAACTTGAAAAATTTTCTAAACAGTTCAAAACTTGCAGAAAATGAAAATAAACAAAATAATCTCAAATTAAGAAAATATTTTACATATCTTGAAAAATATGTTATAAATATTTTTAAAACTATTGTAAAATTTAAAACTTATTTTGAAATTTGTTTTAAAAAAATATTTGCCCTGTGTAGTCGCAAAAGAATTAATATAATTCTTAAATTCGGAAAATACATTCTTGAAATATTAAAAATATACTTTTCAGTTAAATAAATTTTCTGCAATAAATCTTTTTTTAATTATTATTATCAATTTAAAGATTACTCGTTTTCATTGATGCAGTTCGTCACAGAATTGAATCATGCATTTTAGAATAAAATATCCTATCGCTACTAAAGATTTCATAGGAAATATGTTTCTTTTTCCTCGAATAAATTCTGTCGTTTAATTCAATGAAAATGACCTCAGTTTTCTAGACGATAAATCTTAATACACCTATTTGTATACATATATATATATATATCCAAACAAGAATCAATCGACTTTGGATGTGTCATCAATATATTATAGATGATGAATAAAAAAAATACAAAACAAAAAAAAGATTATGCTCAACATTTAAAAAAAAAAATTTTTTTTTATCACAATTTTTTTTGTCTAATTAAAAATAGCATCAAAATGCGTATATAGAAAATATATTATAAAAGGTGAACAAACCTTGTCCCTCTTTCTCTGAATCATCAAGTCTTTGTTATTTAAAATAAAAAAAAATTTGTTGTTACAATTGTACTTGCTCTTCTATTGCAAATGTTTAAACAGCTTTGCTTATTTTGAGTTAACCAGGAAATTAAATAATACGAAATATTCGTTTAAAGGTAAATAGACTGTGAAATTTCATTTTAATTAAGATGCGCATTAAACGTTTTTTTTGTATAATCACATATCTAAAATAGATTTCAAAACCATTTCTATATTAATGTTAATTAGAAGTGGAATTTTTTTTTATTTTATGAATATGATAAAAAAAATTAATTTTTACGAAAATGGCGATAAAAATATTTATAGATAAGAATATATTTGAATAGGTTGTAGGAAAAGAATGTTTTTAAATAATATTTTCAAAAATTATTTTCAAAATTATTTTTTTATTCATTAGGAAGATTTTCAAAAAGTATTTTCTGGGAATAATTTTTCTAATCGATGGGAAAATATTTGGAAAAATGATTTCAAGGGAGAAATTTTTTCTTACTTGCAAGAAAATGTTTAAAAATTAATTTCTCTATCAATTATAAAAATATTTAAAAAATATTTCCTCGGTTTATTTTTTTGAACTAATAGGAAAATACTGAAGGAAAATTTTCCAGGTTAATATTTTTTTAATTGAAAGATTTTCGAAAAATATTTTCGAAAGAAAATTTTTCTATCTATAGTAAAATATTTAAAAAATATTTTGTAAGGAGAGTTTTTTGTATTGAAAAGGAAATTTTTAAAAAATATTTTCTGTGTCAATTTTTTTGAACTAATAGAAATATTACTAACAGGAATATTAAATTAATACTGAAGGAAAATTTTCCAGGTTAATTTTTTTTTTTAATAGAAAGATTTTCAAAAAATATTTTTGAAAGAGAATTTTTCTATCGATAGGAAAATATTTAAAAAATATTTTGTAAGGGGAGTTTTTTGAATTGAAAAGGAAATTTTTGTTAAAAATATTTTCCAGGTGCAGTTTTCTTGGATTAAGAAGAAAATATTCAAGAAGAATTTTTTAGGCACGATTTTTTTATTGACACAGGAGAATATTCAAAAAATATTTTCGAAAGAGATTTTTTCTAACGATAGAATAATATTTTTAAAAAATTTGTAAGGAGAGTGTTTTGAATTGAAAAGGAAATTTTTGAAAAATATTTCTTCGGTCAATTTTTTCGAACTAATAGGAAAATAGTGAAAAAAAATTTTCCAGGTCAATTTTTTTTTAATAGAAAGATTTTCAAAAAATATTTTCGAAAGAGAATTTTTCTATACATAGGAAAATATATTAAAAATATTTTATAAGGGGAGTTTTTTGAATTGAAAAGGAAATTTTTGTTAAAAATATTTTCCAGATGCAATTATTTTGGATTAATAGGAAAATATTCCAGAAGAATTTTTTAGGGGACAATTTTTTTATTGACACAGAAAAATATTTACTATAGAGACAATTTTTCTCTTATAATATGAAAATATTAAAAAATAAAAATTAGTGACAATTTTTTTAAAGGAGAATTTTCTCATCTACAAAAAAATATTGCAAAAGAAACATTTTCTAACAACAATTTTTGCTATTGATAAGAATATTTTCTCTTAACTGCGAATATTAAAAAATTCGCCGATTAGTTTTTCTCGAAAACAATTTTCTATTTCAATGAAATGAGAAAAATATGACATGTTTGTTGGAGGGAATAAAGTTAAAGTGTACTCGAGTGTTAAGAAAGACTGAAAAAGACAGTGATGTTAAATTCAAATCCGTTACTTTGCGCCGTTACTTTTCCTCTTTTAAAAGGCCAGTATCGTCCTCAATTCGCATTTACACACACACACTCAATTTTTCCATGTGAACATTTTACAAATACATTTATAATTCCGCTTTGAGATTATAACGGAAGTTATAATATAATCCTAAACATCATTCTCTGTCGAAACACAATCACACGCACGAATAATTAATGCGTGTCATAGGTAATGCTCATTTTATATTATAACATTTTTTCATAATGAAAATTTCAAAGGAAGAAAAGAATGGAGAAAAAAAAATTAATAAATACTTTCTCCAAAGCAAAAAAAAAATCAATTTTTTTCTTTTTATTGTGAATTAATTTTTATTCCAGCTAAGAACTGAATAAATTATTCAGAAAGTAATTTTTTTTCCTTTCTTTATTTCCTTGTTCAAATAGAAATGTACGGAAATTTATTTGCCAAATAGGCAAATAAATAAAAAAGCAAAAAAAGACGAATTAAAAAAAAGTTATTACTTTAATTATTTATTATTGTATTATAAAATAATAAATAAAATAAAATAAATAAATAAAATAATAAAAATTAATTCCATTAATTAATAGTTAATAAGCGAATCGCTAAAGTAAATAAGTAAGCAAATAAAAATACAAGTAAACAAATTGACGAAAATATTAATAAGGAATTAATTAATAAACAAATAAATTAAGAAGCAGATAAATAAAAAAAAGAAGCTCAATAAAGAAGCTAAATAAACAAAACAATAAGCAAATAAATAAACGAGAGAATGAGCAAATAAATAAAGTAACAGTACATATGTAATGAATGAAGCGCGTATTTCTAATTTCCTTATAGTAAACGGACACATTTTGTAATTGTGTTTATGACACCTTTCCGCGTGTAATTTTTTTCTCTCCTTTTTTAATTTCAGTGAACATGTGTCAATATTACGCGCATCAAGTCAATAAATAAGAAATGACTTTTGATTCTCCTCGAAATAATTAATATACAAATCATCAAACCTTGATGACATTATATTACACGAAAAACTTACTGTTTTCATCATCCATATTTTTTTTCCAATATTGTGAACTAATTACAGTAAATTTTTCATCATCTATTGTTCTTTTCTTTCTTACCAAAAGTTATTGAACTTGTAACAATTTTTTTATTTTTTTTTATTTAATATTTATACAGGAAAAAATGTCCATTGTATTTTTTTTTCTTTTGTTTTTTCTCTAGGAAAAAAAAAGTTTTTTTTTGTCTTTTAATTTGTTTTTTTTCCACTGACTTCTTCTTTATTCTCTCGTTATTTATGTTTTGTTTATCGGTTTGAAATAAATTTTATTTTTTCTGCGTTTTTCTTTTATTTTCTTTTTGTCTCGGGACAAAATCTTGACCCATTATTTTCTTTTTCGTTGTTTTTACTTGAAAAGTTGGATGAACTCGGGCTAATAAAAAGAGATTTTTTTTATACATATACATGACATTAAATTGTTATAAATGTATATATATAAATGTGTGTATTTTGTGATCAAATTGGCAAAATGCCATGAATATAATCGCAAACTGCGCAATTTCATTTGACGCACACGTGTATTATCTCTGTAAAAGAAAATATTTTTAGGATGAGCAACAAAAAGACACGCACAATGTGCCGAGGGAGGTGTTAATAAACTTTTTGTACAAACAAAAAAAAATTGTTATATATTTTTATAATATAAAATAGTATTTCGAGAAGGTGAATTTTTTTAGTCAACATTCGCAGTAAACAGAATTTCGAATTAAAAATTCGATTAAAGTGGGGAGACATTTTTTCTTCTAACATTTTTTTGATAACAAAATATTTTATTATTTTATTTTTTGGAAAAAAGGACATTTTGTTTTATTTATCATTATTTAGTTAATTTTGATGAATTGTTTTTTACTTATTAATTACCGATAGTCGTTTTTTCTTAATTTACTAATTTATATGTAAAAAAATTTTGCCTAAAAAAATACTGAACAAAGTCACAACATTTATCAACGTTCGAAACTTTAGAAACATTCGTTTTCAAAAATGAAATTATAAAAATTTTGTGAACTAAAAATAAAAAATTCAAATCATTCAAATTATAAAATTTTCGATAAAATATTTTTATTTCAAAAAAAATATCCCTGAAGTTTCTTACGTTCAAGTAAACGATACTATTTTTGTAATTATAGAAATTTTTTCAAAAATCATCATTTTTGTAACTAAATTATAGTATTTATTTTGTAAAAAAATATTTTATGCATTAAAAATACCTAATCGTTTAAAAAATTAGTTTCTTAATTATTAATCAAATGTAAACTAAATACAAAATTACTTTACTTTACATTATCTTTCATTTCAGTAAAGTAATTTTTGAATAACATTTAAAAAGCAAATTTAAAAAATTTGCAACTAAAAGTATAATCCTGCAAAACTAGCTTTATGAAAAAATAAATAATCGTGTTAAAAAAATTTTCAGTGAGTGAAGAAAAAATTGAAAAAAAAGAATAATTCACAGATATTTTTCTCTCGAGAATTTGTTTTCATTTGAAAACATTTCATATAGAAAATAATTTTCTTGCGTAAAGAATAAGAAAATTTTTTACAGAATATCTAGAAAATAATATATAAATTGAGAAAAAAAGTAGAAAACAAAAATATATTTTTTTTCCATCTGACGTAACAAGATGCTGATGATGAAAAGGCAAAGGCTAAATGCGTATAAAAATTAAATATATGCATCGCAGAAAGATGAAATCTTTGAGAGAAAAATACGCATTTAATATGAAAAAGCATGTTATGATTTATAACGAACAATTTTAATCTTTCGCTGTTTTTCTCGTTATCGAGTTATTGGCATTAGCCAATAATAATCATAAGTATTGTCCCGCGACTTTTCTTCTCCTTTTTTTTAAACAATACTTATTATCATCTACTTAATGCATAAATGTTGAAAATTGCGCATATCTGACGCTTCAATTTTACTATTGAAACGCAAAACGCGTCATCATTTTTGCTATAATAAATTTTAGATGCACTTATCTTCCAGCATGTGCGGAAGAAAATATTTTATAATACACACTCCACTGATTATTAATTTTTTTTTCTCCATTATTTTGCGTCTTTTGAGAAGTAAATACTTTCGAATTATTTTTTTCTTGTGTGGGGGGATAAATTTTTTGTTGTTAATCAAATTTTACATTGTAAAATATTATGATAATTAAAACATCTTTTAAAATTAAAATTAAAATTAAATTAAAATTAATTGATTCATTAATTTTTTAGAAATATTTCTTTATTCAAAATTTGCATTTTATTAATATTTTCGTCTATTATTTATCAAAAATTTGTCTGTAACTAAGATTTTTGTCTGTTAAAAATTTTTGGTTTATTAAAAAATGACGCATAATTATTAATAATTTTTATCTACTAAAAATATTTGTCCTTATTTTCGACTATTAGAAATTTTGATTTAGAAACAAATTCCGCCTTTTTTAAACTTTTCGGTGTATGTTAACAATTTATTAAAAAATATTATCCTTAAATAACTTTTTGTCTATTAAAAATTGTTGTTTATCGAAAATTTGTCATTAAATAACATAATAAATAATAAATTTGTCATTTTAATAAAATTTTGACTTTATTTTCGTTTGCAGGATATTTTTATTTATCAAAAATTTGTTTAGCAAAGATTGAATAACAATTTTTCCTGTATAAAAAACGATTTATTATTTAATATAATTATTTATTTAAAACTTTGTCTTCATTTTCGTCTATTAGAAATTTCGATTTAGAAACAAATTCAGCCTTTTTTAAACTTTCTGGTGTATATTAAAAATTTATTGAAAATATTATCTTCAAATAACTTTTTGTCTATTAAAAATTGTTGTTTATCAAAAATTTATCATTAAATAACATTTATATTTAATAAAATTTTGACTTTATTTTAGTTTGCAGGATATTTTTATTTATCAAAAATTTGTTTACCAAAGATTGAATAACATTTTTGTCTGTTAAACATTTTTATTTATTAAAAACTTTGTCTTCATTTTCGTCTATTAGAAATTTTGATTTAGAAAAAAATTCCGCCTTTTTAAACTTTTCGGTGTATATTAACAATTTATTAAAAATATTATCTTCCAATAACTTTTTGTCTATTAAAAATTGTTGTTTATTAAAAATTTGCCATTAAATAATATTTTTATTTAATAAAATTTTGACTTTATTTTAGTTTGCAGGATATTTTTATTTATCAAAAATTTGTTTATCAAAGATTGAATAATATTTTTGTCATTTTTATGAAATAAAATTCAATTTTTATTAGAATATTCTACTAGAATTCAATTATTTAAATAAAAATAAAACGCAATTAAATAATTTATTGATGAATTGAACGTTTCTTAAAATTCAATTCTCATAAAAAATTGTTATTAACAAATTATCAAATACTTGAATTCTATTAACGAATTTTAAGAAAAATTTTTAAAATAAATACATTTTTAGAGAAATTCGATTAAAATTCTATTAAAAATAATTGAATTCCTAAAAAGAATTTTATTATTTACGAAAATAGCTGAATCCCGGTAAAATTTGATAAATTATGAAAATAGTTGAATGATTGCGAAGAAATTTATAAAAAAAAAATTTGTTATCAATAAATTTCTTGGGAATTTTTATTATATTTTGAAAATAATTAAAAGTTTTTGTAGAATTTCCATAAATTTTTTTTTATATAATTAAATTCTTTTGGTAAAAATTTATAAAAATACTTGATATTGAAGAATATTTAATTTTTGGGAAGAATATTATTACTTTTGAAAACAATTCAATGTTTGCAATGGATTTTATTAAATTTTTTGAAAATAATTGAATTTTATTACTTTAGAAAGTAATTGAATTCGTGTGATAAATATTGTTAATTATGAAAATAATAATTATTCAAATTGCTATATGATTTATTTAAAAATATAATTAATTGAAACTATAATTAATAAAATAATTATCAAAAACGTGTATTGACAGCATCATTGATTATAATGATATCCTTTGAAAAGAAAAATTCTCTAATGACTCCATTTTTTATATTTATACTCATCATTGGAATTAGAAAAGGTAAAAAAACCACACGAGAATTATAAAATTTTGTAATTTCTAGTCTCGTGAGCAAAAAAGTTATAAAAACTCTCAATATCTCAGTGAGAGTAAATATTAACATCACACCCAATATAATATTTTTAAACTATATAATAAAATAGTTTAAACTTGAAAAATCAAGCATGAAAAAAAAATATATAAATATTTACGTAACATAAAAATTAAGAAGAGAAAGAATCTTTTTCTCCTGATAAAAAAAATTCACTGACTGATTAGGGAGATAAAAAAAAAGAAATTAAAATTGGCTAATTTTGAAAAAGAAACTCTTTTTTTTTGTTTTAATCTTGATATCACACGCGAGACTGGAAGATCGACGACCGCGACATTGGCGAACCCCCCACGTGTGTCCTTGAACAACGTGTTCCGTAAATGACAATTGCTTTGTACTGCGCCTTGAACGTAAATACGTATGGCCCGTATGTTATTATTATTATTGTTATTATTGTTATTTTTTTTGTATATCTGTATATATTGTGCGTATTAATGCACTTCAATGACAATGTGGTATATAACGAAATGTCTAAAAGTAATCCTATATTCCTTTCGGGGCTTTCCTTTTTTGGTGAAGATAAATTTTTTTTATAAAGTTTCGCAAGGTTCCTCCTTTTTCTCGTGAGTCATGGCAATGATGAAGATGAAGATGATAATGATAAATAGTTCCTTAAATTTCTCAATATTGTTTTTATTTTTTTTTTTTATAGAAATTTGTGACGAAATAGGAAAATTAAAATTGAGTAAGTTGGAAATTTTACTCAAATTTGATTTATTTAGTTTTTTCTTAATTTTACTTCGGGAATAGAATTCTTCTGTCTCGCTACTCGATTTGCTACTTTTTAGTTTTATTGTCAAGTTTTTATAAATTTTGTCTACCATTTTACATTTATACCTTTAATAAATTAAAATAGTTAATAATAGTTAATAAATTTTTTAATTAAAAAATAATTAACTTAATTAATTGATAATTAATTAAAAAAATTTTTTTTTAAATTGTGATAAAAAATATAGTTGACAAAAATAGAAGCTAAAAATTTTGAAGCAAAAAGGAATAAAATTATACCAAAAATTATTGTTAATATAATGAAAAGGAAGAATAAATTGTAGTACCAGATAGTTTAGAAAAAAAAAATTTGTCGTACAAAATAATTGTAAAACATACTGGTATAGTAAAAAATATAGTTCTGCACGTTAATAGTAAAAAAGTAGTAAAAAAAGTATTAAATAATAATAGCAGAAACCTATTGTAATAGAAAACAACTATAGTACCAAAAATAGTTGTCCAGATTTACAAAAAAATTGTAAACATTAGTAATTGTGGTTCCAAACAATGATGGTAAAAACTATTATTAGTGAAAATAATAGTAAAAATATAGTACACCACAAAATTGTAGTAAAAAAAGTAACAGTATTGCAGGCGAAATAGGACCAAATAGTAGTAGTAAAAACTAATTGCAATGCAAAACAATTGTAGTAACAAACATAGTTTTGTTAAAATAAAAAAGTTAATATTAGTAATCGAGGTACTAAAAAATAATAATAAAATCAAAACAGTAGTTGAACTAAAAATACAAAAATCAAAACAGTACTTGAACTAAAAATACAAAAATCAAAACAGTAGTTAAATTAAAAATACAAAAATCAAAACAGTAGTTGAACTGAAAATACAAAAATCAAAACAGTAGTTGAACTAAAAATACAAAAATCAAAATAGTAGTTGAACTAAAAATACAAAAATGTTTAATAGCAAAAATTGTACTGAGAATAAAGACGCAGTACTAATCATAGGTACTAAAACAAAAAAATAATACTGCAAAAAAAATTGTTAATTTTCTACAATAAAACAAAAAATGCAAGAAGCGATAAATAAAACATTGCCAGAGACAAAAATCGTAAAATAGAAGATTAAATTTTTCCTCTTGAAAATAAATGAACTTGCATTAACATATTTGCGATCGTATTGAACTTAAAACAACTGTTTATCATGTATCTGTGCCTAAAGATACAGAGATCATGTAGTAAAAAGAAAAAGAAAAATTAAGAAATAATGTAAACACTTGTCAGTGATAATCGTTCTCACTTTAGGAGGCACGTCATTCACATTATCTTTTTACGCTGTCATTAACAAAATCTTGTGAAATATGCGAATGCTAATAAAGTGTCAAAATCACCTAACAATTCATATAATCATCTTATTAGAAAATAAATTAAAAGGCGAAAAATTAAAAAAAGCAAAAAAATAAAGAAAAAAAAAACGAAATACTGAAAAGGCGAAAGGGCTCGTCCCGTTTTTAAAAAAATAAATAAAAAAACGAAAGTGAAAAATAAACATTGAAAGAAAAGGAAAATAAAAAAAAATAAAATGAAAATAAAAATAAAAAAAAATAAAAATAAAAATAAAATAAAAGTAAAATAAAATAAAATAAAATAAAATAAAATAAAGTAAAATAAAAATAAAAATAAAAATAAAAATAAAAATAAAATAAAAATAAAAATAAAATAAAAATAAAATAAAATAAAAAGAAAATTAAAAGAAAATTAAAAGAAAATAAAAATACAAATACAAAAATGAAAAATAATTTACAATATTTTGCAAAAAGGGGGGGAATTATTTTTTTTTCTTTGCCAATTGACATTATCGTCTCTTGTGTAAAGGAATAAAATAACAGTTCTATTTGAAACTGTTCTATTCTTGGAGAAATTCGTGTATCTTGACCTATCTCAAATTCCAAATGAGTCATTGAGTTTTGATGAGATAAAAATTTTTTGTATCCCAGATTGCAAAACAAAATGATCTAGAAATATTAGAAAATTGCCATTAATTACATACATATATGGCAAATTGAAATAAAGAATCGTTTACTTGAAATGATATAATAGAAAAAAAAGAGCGAAAAAAAATTAGAATAAAAAAATTACAAATTCACTGTGGTTGATTGTCAACAGTTTTTCTTTTTATTGTTTTTTTCCCCTTTTTTTCTAATTAAAGATGATAGTATCTTTTTCGTAAAGTAGTAACATTAGCTCCGTTGTTTATCAAGAAAATATACTGTTACATACGATGAGTATATAAATTATATACTGAATACATTTTTTTACACGATTACAATCGTCCACTTTTCTTTTTATGCAGAATTCCATTTCGTATAAACAATTCTTTTTTTTTATTTCGCGTAAATAATAAAATGAATAATGTTAACAGTTTGGTTAACAACAGCTCATTGAAAATATATAGAAAAATAAACAGTTTCGAAATATTATTGGGAAGTTTTAAAATTTTTAATTTGAAAAATAGGGTAAACAAAATTTGTTTGTTTCAAATTGCATTGATTATTTGATGCTTGATTATTATTAGAATGGAATGATTTTTTTGCAAATCGAACAATATTTAGTTTAACTGGAGAATTATTTATTGAATCAAAAACAATATTATTAGTTGGTAATTGAATTTTTTTTTAACATTTTCGTTGTTCAACCATAAATAGTTTATTTTGAATCAAATTTTTATTTGAAGCAATTATTTTTTTTGGAAACGAATAATTTCTTTTGGAACCACATTTTTTGTTTTTGTAAATAAAAAACTTCAATTTGAAGGAATGTTTCATGGTTAAAATAATTTTAATGCGAACAAAATAAATTTTTTTTGAACCCATTAATTTTTAGCCAAGCTAAAGAATTTTTATTTGAAGCAAAAGAAAGATTATTAGTTGGGAAAATAATTGTTATTGAAACCAAATACTTTACGTCGACCAAAATGTTTTTTTTGTATACAAATAATCAAATCTTTTCTTTGCAAACAAATATTTCACTTAAATATGAAGCAAATAATTTTTATTTGACCCAGTTTTTAATTAGAAATTGGAAAATTTTTTTTGTAAACAAATAATACTTATTTGAATAAAATATTTTTTATTTCAACAATATAATTTTTATTCGCAAGAAACATTTTTTTCAAACAAATATTCAATTAACTAAAAGTTTTTTACACGACCCAAATTTGTATTATAATTATTATTATTACTACTATTATTATTATTATTATTATTATTATTATTATTATTATTATTATTATTATAAACCAAATAATTTTTAGTTATACTAGAATATTTTTAGTTGAACAAAATAATTTTTATTCCAAATAATTTTTAGTTCCCTGAACTTTTTATTGGAATAAAATAATTATCAATAATAATATTATTTCGTCATAATGTTTAATATTTAACAAACAATAAAACTAAATAATGAAATTATTTCTTTAAAAAAAATATATTTACTTAAAATAAAGATTGCTTTAAGTAGTTTGGTTGGAAAATTTTTTTTTTAATTGTTTGGTTCAAGTAAAATCATTTGCTTGAAAAATAAAATTATTTCGTTCAAAAATTGTTGGATTAAAAACAATTACATACAGTTTTTAGTTCTTTTCACTTTTATAATTTAAAAAATCAATTTTTATAAATATTCAACTTCATTAAAATCAAGAATGAAACGAAATATGACATTAGGAATGAAGTCAAGAATGAAATCAAGTAAAAAATCAAATATATAAAATTTAAAATGAAATATAAAATAAATTATAAATAGAAATTTAAAATCAAATATAAAAACAAATATAAAATCAAATATAAAAACAAATATAAAAACAAACATAAAATCAAATATAAAATCAAATATAAAAAAAAATATAAAATCAAATATAAAATCAAATATAAAATCAGATATCCGAATGAAAATTCAACAAAAATATAAATATTGATAAATAAATGAAAATCCATTCTGCGAACTAAGAATAAAACAATATTATAAATACATGTCCTTTATTTTACATAAAAAAAATTCGTCTTCATCTTTTTTTATCAATTTCAAAGAGTTCAATGAACGTCGATTAATCTAAATAATTGTATTTAGTGTATGAATACATTACCTCAGTTACTAAGAAATTATTTAACAACTAGTCAGACCACGATGGCTTTTAACTCATTTTTATTATATCGCCATGCATTTCTAATATATTATTGTTTTATTCTCAGCTATTCTTGTTCGTTAATTCAATTTTGTTTATTTATTTATGTAATAAATTTTCCAGTTTGTATTTTGTTTTTAAAAAAATGATTTTCCTTTCATTCATTTTCAGAAGAAGATAATAAAAAAATTATAACTTTTAATGAAAAAATAATAGGTTTTTTTTTATTTAGTCTTATTGAGAGAATAAGAATTGTGGTCTAAAAATTAAATAATCGCTGATTTATTGAACTGTTTTATTTCGCATTGTTTTATATATAGATCACGAGACTTGAAAATTTTAGCAATTTTAAAGAGGTGAAAATGTTTATTTAGACATGAATACATTATTAAATTGCAAATAATGGAAATTTCATTTGTTTCGATTTCTATTTTTATTTTTGTATTTGTTTTGTACGTATTTCGTATTTATTTTGTATTTGTTTTGTATTTGTTTCGTATTTATTTTGTATTTGTTTTGTATTTATTTTGTATTTGTTTTGTATTTATTTTGTACTTGTTTTGTATTTATTTTGTACTTGTTTTTTATTTCCCATTTATTTTCTATGTTTCGAATGTGTTTTGTATTTATTTTGTACTTGTTTTTGTGTTTTATTTCCAATTTATTTTCTATGTTTCGAATGTGTTTTGTATTTATTTTGTACTTGTTTCGAATTAATTTTTATTTATTTTGAATTTATATATTTCAATTTTGTTTCCTAGCCTAAAGATCATAACATTGAAGCAAATTTGTCCAAAATTCAACAAATGTTTTGTCAATTTTATAGAAGATTTAAAATATAGTTATTTGTACTTTGTTCAAATTTGTCCAAAAGAATATTCGAGTAATATTTCCGCAAAATTACCTCAATATTAAAATAAAAGGCAAAAAAACTACAGTCATTTCTTGCAATAACTGCAATAAAATCAGTAATTAAAACAATTGACAACAATTCAGAAATATTCCGACTACGAATTTTTCCTTATTTAACGAAAATTGTAGCAATATTCCGGAAAAATTATTCAAATCTTTCAAATATTGACAAAATTTTTACAACTTTTTAACCCAAACGCTTTTTGCTGATTTTACTTCTAAAAATTTAGCACTTTTAATTTAAACATTATGGAAAAAAATTTGCCAGCATTAAAAATATTGACAATGTTTTCCAATAATTATTTTCTAATAAAATATAAATATAAATAATATTTACATGTTTACATTATAATATTGTCACATGTAAAACAATATCAATAATATCAATAATACAGAAGTCAAAGGACAAAAAAAACATACCGTCAAGAAAAATTATTGATGCGATGATGAGGATTATTATCGATATATTGCTGAAATAATACTGAATACTTTCACAATCAAGACACGGGAATTATAATGAATACAAAAAAAGAAAAAAAGTGTCACTATACCTGTATTGTTAGTGTAAATGTATTTGTTATCGCAATCGATTTGCACTGTTCGATGAACTGTCATCATCATCTCTTCTTTCCTTGGCGAGTGTCACGTGCTCGCGTGCTCACTTCTCCTTTCTTTATCCCTCGCGTAGTGTTTTTTTTATATATGTATTACAATTTCATCTGTTTCGAATCACTCATCATCACCAAGTTGATAAAGATTGACACTTCACTTTTCCGTGGAGAACATAATTTCCATTGTTTTGCTTTATTAGAAATTCATAATGATGACAATAAGGTTCAGGAAAAGCTACCAAAAAATAATTTAACACTAAGAAAATTGTACCAAAGTCACAAATTTTTTTTATTCATAATAGAGAAGATTTGTTTCAAAAAATAAACAAACATTTGTTTTGTTACAAAAAATAAACAAACATTTGTTTTGTTACAAAAAATAAACAAACATTTGTTTTGTTTCAAAAAATAAACAAACATTTGTTTTGTTACAAAAAATAAACAAACATTTGTTTTGTTACAAAAAATAAACAAACATTTGTTTTGTAAAAAAAATAAACAAACATTTGTTTTGTAAAAAAAATAAGCAAAAAAAATATGTAATGCAAGAAGAAAAAAGCAAAAATAGTAAAAAGTAGACAAAAGGTAAAACAAAAGAAAAAAATGAACGAAACGTAAACAAAAAACAAATCCAAAAAAAGAAGACTAAGACTATCGAAATTGAGACAAAAATTCGAATAAAAATATTGCTACGAAGTTAAAATTTCGATTCGTTTTTTGTCTCAATTTTGACGTTCGTAGAAAAATTTTGTAGATACAGGAAAAGTAAAACAAAAAGAACAAAGGTAAACAAAATTGATACAGTAAAGAAGATGTGCAAAAAAGTAAACAAAACAACTACGTACAATAAAGGAAGATATAAAAAGATGTAATCGGGAAAAAAAATTCTTGATTTTTGTCGCCAAAAAGAAGGAGTGAGAGAGAGAGGCACACACAATAAGAGAACTGAATGAATTCGCGATACTTTTAAAACTGACAAGACAACTGCAAAATGCACCGGTGTGTTTGATCGCGGTAGGTCTTTGTCTGCCAACACCCACAGAGTATAGCGTGCTTTGACTTGTCTTTGACTTGTTGAACAGTGTTGTTCAAGGAATACGGGAAGAAGGAGATGAAGAGAAAAAGAAATACACACAACTCTTCTGCTTGTAATATAGATGTATGTTCGTATATATACAAAATACTCTATCGTACGTACATTTTCGCAAGTTAAAACTGTATAATCTGTTGCATATTGTACTCTCTTCTCTTTACACGTGGACTCATCATCATCTACATACACTGAAGGTATCTATATATGTATAAATGTATGCATACGTACATCACTATCTTACAAATAATAATCCGCAGAAAGTCCCGCACATTATGTATATAGATGATACCTCGTCATAGTATTTATGCACATATATATGTATGTACAATATTCTCTACTCGTGCGTGTTGAGTCATGAAAAATTTTACGTTTAAATAAAAATGCAGAAAATTTTTTAAATACGAAATTTTTATGAATGGAAATTTATCTTTTCTATTAGGTGATTCTTCTGAAAGTGACATTTTTCATGTCTCGATTAATTTTACAAAATCTACTCTTTAATAATTATTATGAACATCCGTAGTGAAAATTTAGCACTTATATATCACCTTATAACTTTATCACTTATTTATTTATTTTAAAAAGAAAATTAAATAATTTTATTCAACTGAATTTATGTAATAACTAAATTACTTTCATCTCCGAAGCCCTTTCAACACATCTAGAGAAATGATTTATTTGAATTAAATAAAATTTATTTGAAACAAATAAAAAGGGATATTTGTCACAGAACCAACTAGACTTTTATTTAGCTCAAATAATATTTTTTATTTGAATTAATATATTTTGTTTAAATATCCATTTTTATTGGAATGAAAAAAAATTTTATATTTTCTTTAAATATATTTTATATTTAGAGCAAATAAAAAATATTTTTCGTTTCAATAAATCCTGTAAGCATTCTGAAATATTAAAATTCACATATATAACCTTCAAATAAATTTAACAATTACAATCACTAATTAAACTTTTGATATTTATTCAATTAAATGTTTATTTTTATAAGAATATTTGTTAAACAAACTCAGATCTTCTTAGTCATTTTACTTTACTTTTTCATTTTATATACGTTAAAGTCCACTGTTACATTTTTGACACAAAATCTCAAATAAGACACTAAAATGTAAATGAAATCACATTCAAATCTGTTACTTTGTACTAATTAAAATTTTCACTTAAAAAGAAAAATTCTGTACTTAAATTAATTAAATTTGTTAACTATTCAGAATGAATAAATCTCTTATTCCTAAATTGCAAATATATTTCTTTATTTAAGATTAATAAGTGCATTTATTTGGAATAAATATTAGTTTATTTATTTTGAATAAAATATTTATTTTCAACAAATAAATTTTTTTTTTAATATACACTTTTAGTCAAAATAAATAACTTTTTTCTCTGGGTGCATGTTTCCAATAGGACTTCTATAAGAAAACTAAATTTTAACGGTTTTTTTGGCGAAACACGACGAATTTAGCTTCATCAGAGACAATAGTAAGTTAATAACTGACATACTAACTAATAAATTTACTAACATACTAACTAACTTTCTGACTAACATATAAATTTAGTTACTATTTAACTTACTAACTAGCTTTCTGACTAACATGTAACTTTAGTTAATAATTAACTTATTAACTAACTAGCTAACTAACAAAATTATTTACTAATAACTTAATTAATTTTTCGTAAGAAAGACTAAAATACAATAAAGAAGGTCAGTGATGTGAAAAAGTTTTAATATTTTCAAAATTGATTATTACAAATTACTTCAAAATTATCCATTATCACGATCATTTCTAATCAATTTCTCATCTTTACCGATTTCACAGTGTTTTATTATGATTAATTTTGAAAATATTAAAACTTTTGCACATCACTATGCCTTTCGTTATTGTATTTTAGACTTTCTTACAAAATTTCAGCTCAATTTATATGTATTATTTAAAAAGAAAATTGGGTGAAAATATTATCATTGAATCTTTAACAGTCACATGCTGTTACGTTTGTAAGTTTCTTAGTAACAGCTAGTCATTTAAGCTAATTAGTAATTAAGTTTGTAGTTAAATAGTAATTAGGCTAGTCAGTTAGTAAGAAAATTACTCAAAAAGTTAGTTAGTAAAATAATTAGTAACTAAGTTAGTTAGTAAGTTATATCGTTGACTGAGTTTTGATTAAAAATAAAATTTTAGTGATAGTAAAAAATAACACCAAAGTGAATTATTTTAATCTGTTTTAGTGTTAATTTAATCTGCAATGCTATTTAAATCCCCAAAATTTACGGCGAACCTAATTACTAACCAACTTGTTAGCTAATTTATAAACTTAATTACCAATTAACTTAATAACTAACTTTCCAACTTAATTACTAAATAACTTTCTAACTAACTTACTAAGTAATTTAATAGGTATCTTTCTAACTTACTAACAAAGTTTCCAACTTACTAAATAACTAAATAGCTTTCTAACTAACTTACAAACTTAATTGATAAATAACTTTCTAACTAAGTTACAAACAAAATTAATAATATTAAAGATGGAAGAAATTAACATTAAATTAATAATAGTTAACTTACAAAACTTAATTAATATGTTACTTTCTAACTTAATTAATATGTAACTTTCTAACTAACTTACAAAGTTAATTAATAATTAACTTACTAGTTTACAAACTTTATTAGTTAACTTGCTAAGTAGTTTACTATCTTACTATCTTACTTACTAATTAGCAAACTGACTTAATAACTAACTTTCTCACTTAATTAATAATTAACTTCTTACACCCAGAGAAATTGTATATTTGTCTCAGAACCAACTAGACTTTTTATTTGTTTCAAATAAATTTTATTTAGTTTAAATAACATTTTATTTAACTCAAATATATGTTTTATTTATATCAAATATAAATTTTATTTAAAACAAATAAAAAGTCTAGTTGGTTCTGAGACAAATATACGTTTATTTAAGTCAAATAAAATATATTTGGTTTAAATAATAATTTTCTCTGTGTGTACTTAAACCTTTTTGGTGTTAATTTAATCTGCAACGCTTTTTAATACCTGACAATTTACTGTGAAACTTTTTGCTTTTGAATTAGTAAGTTTTACTAATAAATAGTTATTTCTATCACTTTTTTTAAGTAAAATTTACTAATTTCAAAAGCAATAATTTAACTAATTTAACTATTTAAAGTCAGTCACGAGTATTTACAGGATGACACAATAAAAATTTGTGTTTGGAAAAATGACAGTTCTTTACATGTTTTGCAATAAAAAACAGAATTTTTTTCAATAGTTTGCGTTGTAGAATGGCCCAACGAGTTAGAAAATTGTAGAATCAGACGAATCGGATAATTTAAAAAAAAATTATTATAAGTCAACTATAAGCACCAAACGAATTTACTTAGAACAACCATTATTTTAGGTAATTATTATAAAAGATAACATTTTACAAAATAATTTCATTTGATCTATAAATTATTTGCAATAATTTATGTTGACATTAAATGTTGACTTAAAACTTCCATAATTTGAGGAAATGTTTACTTTAAACTTTCATTCATTGAAGCTATATTTTGATTAGAACTATACCATAAAATGATTTAATTACTTATTAGAAATTAAATCCTTTCTTATTGTTTAATTTTTTTTACAATACTTCTATAATGAATTTTCCTTTTGTTTCAGGTGAGTTGAAATATACACATATGTTTCCTGTCGCGAGTTAATTTCGTAAGTGTCTTTTAAATTAGATTGTCATTATTGTAAATTTACTTCGGGCACAATATTGAAATTCTGTTTATTTATTAGTATAATCAAATGAAGCTAATATCTTACACTGCCATAAAAGAAAATTGGAAATATAAAAATTTTTTTTATATTATTTTTTCAAGCAAGTAATTTGAAGTAACAAAATATTTGCAAAGCTACATGTTAACATAAAACTACTATTAATTGAAAAAATTTAATTATTAATTCAAGTTATGTTTACTTGAAAATGTCATTAAAGAAAAGAGTGTTTACTTGAAACTGTCATTAATAGAAGCTATTTTTACTTGAAACTAGCATTAATTGAAGCTACTTATCCTTGAAACTATACACTGAAAACAAAAATTTATTTGATTCAAATAACCGATTATTTGACTATTATCAAGTAAATATTTACTTGAATCAAATAATTTTTATTTGAATGAATTAAATAGTATTTGCTTCATCTACTGAAATATTTGATTCAAATACAATTTATTTGATTCAAATAAAAATTATTTGATTCATGTAAATATTTATTTGATTCAAGTAAATATTTATTTGATTCATGTAAATATTTATTTGATTCAAATAAAAATTATTTGATTCATGTAAATATTTATTTGATTTAAATAAAAATTATTTGATTCAAGTAAATATTTATTTGATTCAAGTAAATATTTATTTGATAATAGTCAAATAATCGGTTATTTGAAACAAATAAATTTTTTTTTCAGTGTAATTAATTGAATTTACATTGCCATTAATTAAAATTAATTTTTGAATTCACCAATAATTGAAGCTAAAATTTTGAAGCTTTATTCAATAAGCCATGTTCATATTAATTTAAACTGATGTAAAAAAATGTTTAGTTATATCTAAATGTCTATTTTATCGAGTTACATTATTGAACCGTATATTCAAGCAAGACAAAGAATTTTTTTTCCAAAAAAATAATGGTTTTACTGTTATTTTAGGAAGCTGTCGTTTCTCGGTGCATATAAGAATATATATTAGCGGGGACCTGGATCGTATGTACACATATATACAATCGCGAGTCTCTTCTGAAGGGCGACTGTTTTAAAATACATCAAGGTCCCACATACGAGCATAGTTCATTCATAATGTGGCATTTTTAATTTTTTTTTTTTCAACTGAAAACCGAAAAAAAATTTATTAGCGCGAGCAAAAAAAGAATTTTTATATAAACATCAATAATTTAGAAAAAAAAATCTTTATTTCTCAAAAATTAGGAGAGGCATTTAAATTTTGGCATTAAAATTTTTGTCTTTATTTAAATTATATATATATATATATATATATATATATATATTTCTTCTGTTTTGTAGAAAAAAAGAAGAAAGAGAGAAATTTTGTGAATATTTGATTAAGAAATTTTGTTTTTTTTTCAATAATAATTTTCGTAATTCATATAGGTGAGTGAAGTAATTTATTTTTAATATATGTAGACACGTGGTTCTCTTTATATATATATATATGTACAAAAATATACGCACCGCTAATATATTTGATTAAAATGAAATTCAAGTATATTTCGTTTATTTATTATGTCCTAATTTATTTTCGATCGAAAAGTTTCTAAATAAATAAAAATTTTACTATAATACTTTCGTTCAATTTTTTTTTCGTTTTTGTAAATTTTAATGAGTCTTTTTAGTTTTTAATTTTTACATATAAAATTATTAATATGATTTAGGATATTTTCAAGGAAACTTACAATGCAAATATAATTAAATTGAATAAAAAAAGTATTCTGTAAAATTTAAATACAATTATAATATTAATTTGATTTCTAAAGAAGATAGTTTTGCTATTGTTATTTTTAATATAGTTTATTATTTTTCTTACTATTGTTATGAATATTTTATTAAATTTTATTCGTTATTAAATATTTTATTAAATTTTATTCGTTATTAAATATTTTATTAAATTTTATTCGTTATTAAATATTTTATTAAATTTTATTCGTTATTAAATATTTTATTGTAAAGAATAAGAAGAAATTTTCTTATTTCGAAAGAAACAGAAAAAATTGCTAAGTGCGTTAAAAGTTTTTTTTATAATTACTAATAATTAGTAGAAAAATTAGTAATTATTTTTGAAAATTTATACGAAAAATTTATTTAATTATTAATAGATTAATCTTTTGATTATTTTATTATTTTTATGAATTATCGAATTTTTGTCCATCTTTACTATTCACTAATGAATGATAAAACATTAAGTAAAAAATTGTTATTTTTGTTATAGAGTTTCAAACTAGTGGAATTTTCTTAGATAGCAGCACTTATCGGTTGCTACTAATGAATTCATGTTGGTAACGTGTGTAGAAAATGTCGGTAAAATTGAATTCTTTTGGAATTTTTTTTTTTTTTTAATGAAAAAACTGACAATACACTTAAATAATTGATATTTAAGAATATTAATATAAATACTAATAACAATATTTCGAAATTGTATTTAGCCATTCTTTTAGTACTTAAGAAGCACTTATTTAACCGCTTCTACTAAATTTTGGACTAAAAATAACAAATTAGTAGTAAAAAATTATTATTTTTTTCAACAAGACTAATATTTAGCAACAATAATTTTTTATTGGTAATAATAGAAATTTATAATAATTGACTTCTGATTTTTATGCTAAAGATACTATTTTACAAAATAAAAATTAGTAATTATTTTAGTAAATAGACTAAACTTAACGACTATTATTTTATTATTAGCTACTATCTAACTACTATACTTGGAAATTTTTATTTTAGAAATGACAAAATTTCGGTAAAAAGTAATATAAAGTTACAAATTGTTTTAGAAAATCTATTATCTATCTGTACTGTGAGTTAATGAGTTAGCTACTATTTAGCTACTATTTAGCTATCTAGATACTTAGTAATTAATATTAAAAATAAATTATTCTTTCTTTTTAGATTTTTAAAGTTAGTAAAATTACTAATTAACAACTCATTAAAGCAGTATTTATACTATTTTACTACATTTTAGCAACTGTTAGTAAAATAGTCAGCAATATTTAGCTACTAAATTTGAGGACAAAATTGCTAATAATTGGTAGAGAAATTTTTAATTAAATTATATTTTTATAAAAAAAAATTAAACTAATTCTATAGAACTACTATACTTAGCATTTGTTAAATAAATAGTTAAGTAAAAATAAAATAAGAAAAAGATAAAATAGTCAAAATTAGCAACTAATTTTTTAAACAAAATTGCTAGTATAATTTTTAAAAAAAACCTTCAACTGTATAATTAGTAGATCTACTAATTGGCTAATATTTAGCAATTTTTTAGTTAGTCTTTAGCTACTATTTAGCTACTATCTAATTGCTGCAGTTAGTAATTAAATGTTACAGTAATAATAGAAGAAAAATTATAAAATTGTTTTTAATAATTTAACTAATAATTTTTATGACAAACTTGCTAATAATTAGAAGAATTTAGTTACCAAATATTTCGGTACATTCACTAATTTAGAACCTTTGCTATTTTTATTTTTACACATTTTATATCAATAAAAATTAGTGAAATTAGTTCCCATTTCAATTAAAAATGACCAATTATTAAATTAAGTGTAAAATAAAATTGGACAAAAAATAAATTTAAATTTGTTAAAATTAACTAATTCCAATCAGTGGAATTAGTTCCCATTTCAATTAAAAATTACTAATTATTAAATAAAGTATAAAATAAAATTGTATGATAAATAAATTTAAATTTGTTAAAATTTACTAATTTTTTTAAAATTTTAATTTCAAGAATTATTAAAATAAAAATAAATATTACTTTTATATTTTATGGAAATATTTTTTTTTATTGATTATCAATAATTTATTGATTTCGAAAGTACATTAAAAGAAATCAGAGAGTAGGTATAATCTGAATTATTGAAATTTACAAATGCAGACGATATTAAGACTATAGGGAAAATCCTAAAACCTAATAAAATCGAATAGAAGAACGAAAGTGTACATATTCAAAAGAAATATTCCTGGCGTGTGGGTTTTGTGGCGTGCTTTAAACATGGCTCTTCAAATAAACAACTAAGTAGTGACTGTACACTGTTAGAAAAGAATTGAAAATTCAACAACTTTTCAATTACACGAGTTATTGAATTTGAATTCAATTCAGGTTGAATTGAAAATTAAAGAACTTGAAATGAATATTCATTAACTTGTAATTGAAAAATGCAGACAGTTATTGAAAATTCAGTACTGTTATTGAAAAAATGAATATCTATTGATTTGTAATTGAAAAATACAGATGCAGTTATTGGAAATTCAACACTGTTATTGAAAATTCATTACTGTTATTGAAAATTCAATACTGTTATTGAATATTCAATACAGTTATTGAAAATTCAATAAACTGTGAAAATATATTCCTCTTTCTGAAATGTTTGTCACATCTGGTTTGTTCAATGTTGACCGCAGCTAAGGGTCTCGCCTTGCAAGAGATTCTATTTTATGACTCTTCAAATGCCAGTTTTTTATCATAGGTTTATTTAGACTAAAACTTTGTGAAATTCTTGGAATAAAGAAATGTTTGGAAAATTTCCACAATTTCTTAGAAGTTTTTGTCAAAAAGGTCCTTTTAGCGTCAGTTGCTTTACAGCATTTTCCAGAGTAACTACATCCGCGCGTGCAAGTCTTCTTGTTTTACAGTGTTTTAAATATAAAATGAGTGTTTAAAAATTAATTCAAAATTAAATAAATATTATAATATATAATAATATTATTTTTTAATTATTGAACAATAGTGAACAGCAATAGTGAATTTTTTAATCTACTTGTGTGTATTATCAGTTAATTTTGACGAATTGTAATATCTAGGAATAAGTAATTTTATTGTTAGTGTGTGTTATAATTTATATAATATTGACACTATTTTATTATTGTTTTTCATAATGATTTATTATGGTTTGTGAAAAACATTTTCTGAAATAGTTTTGTAATCAAACATATAATGTGAAATAAAAAGAATGTTTATGAGCTACAATTGTTTTCTTTAATCTTGGTAAATATACATCATTAATTATAAAATTCATAAAAAAAGAAATTCTTAAATTAGTAGGAATATTTTTCCCCCAAAAAAATTTTTGCAGTGTATGTACACACAATACTGGTCAAACTTATTTAATTTTCATTTCAATGGTATTGAATTTTCAATTCTATGTTATTGAATTTCCAATTCTATTTTACTGAACATTCAATTCCATGTTATTGAATTTTTAATTCTATGTTATTGAATTTTCAATTCCACGTTATTGTATTTTCAGTTCCATGTTATTGAATTTTCAATTCTATGTTATTGAATTTTAATTTCTATGTTATTGAATTTCCAACTACAGTTGTTATTGAATATTCAATTTAATGTTATTGAAAATTCAGTAACGCGTATTGATATGGACTTCACTTACATGTTATTGAAAATTCAACTATATATTTCTAACAGTGTATACATAAAAGCCTTGTATATAAAGTTAACCATATGGCTTTTACGAATACAGTTAAAAATGCAATTTCCTTTTAATGTTCATAATCTTAGTTTTTTATCACTTTTATCCCTTTTTTCAATTAATTTATTCACAGCGTATGTTAATTTATTAATGATAAACTGCAATATTATTATTAACTTTTATAATAAAAAAAATTATTCACTGTCTATTTATTATTACATATTTTAATATGCTCTCAATTTTTATAAATTATTTTATTATTTTCATTAATTTAGCAAACTTTCGTCCGGTATTTAGTTGATTAATAATTAATTAATTTATAAGCTAATAACTATAAACAAATGAGAGAAAAAATTATGTCATTAATATAAAGGAATAAATAAATATTATTGTATAAATAAGTATTTAAATACATAAGTATAAATAAATAAGTAAATTGATGATAAATAAATAAATTAACTAATAAACAAATAAATCAATTAACTAATAATCAAATAAATGAATTAGTAAACAAACAAATGAATTAATTAATAAATTAATTCATTAAGTGTTAGTCAAACAAGCAAATAAATGAATCAATAATAATCAACCAAATGTGTAAATTATTAATTAACAATTAATTTTTTTATACAAATTTATTAATTAATTAATTAATTGTCAAGAAACATTAAAGAAATTTGTTGAAAAAAGTTTTTTGAAATTTCCACAAATTCTAAAACAATATTTTTTTCAACACGTGAATTAGTGAAATATAAATAAATTGAAAAATGAATCAATAAGTGAATGAATAAATAAGCAAATGAAGCAATAAATAATCGAATCAATAACCAATTGAATGACTGAGTAAATGCAATAATAAATAATTGGACAAATAAGTAAATAATGTGAATAAAGAAACAAATAAAAAAAGAAATTTATTAAAATTTATTAATCCATTTATTTGTTTATTTATTAATTCATTATTAATTCATTATTAATTCATTATTAATTCTTTTTCATATTTATTTGTAATTAATTTACTCATTTATTTAAATTTATTTATTCAATAATATTTATTTATTCCTTTAATAATGACAAAATTTGTTCATTCACTTGTTTAGTTATTAGCTTATTAATTATTAATTAATTAATTATTTATCTACTAAATATCGGACAAAAATTCGATATTCCATAAAAATTAAAATAATTAAATTAATTAATAATCAAACAGTTTATAAAATGAATCATTAAATTAAAAAAGTAAAGAAACAAATTAATTGATCAATCAAATTAATAAATAAATAATTGAACGAATAAGTAAGTGAATAATTTATTAAATAAACAAATAAATATATGAATCAATAAAGAATAAAAAAATAAATAAATAAATAAATAAATTATTAATAAATTATAAATAAATAAATATCATTATTATTATAAATGTGTGAATAAAGGAAGAAACAAATAGTTAAACAAATAAGTAAAGAATAAATAAACAAAGGGAAAAAAATATATATTAGTTAACTAATTAAGAAATGAATAAATAAAGAAATAAATTACATTATCTAACAATAAGGTTTTAATTTTTCTTTTGACGATAAAAAATCCCGATACAGTAAATATTTGTTTTGTTACAAAAAGTTTTTGCAACAAATCATTAAAGTAGATTTGTTACAAATATAATTTAAACAAATAATATATATAATTTATTTTCGTTATTTTTTTTTTTTTTGACTTGGTTAAAAAATTAAGTAGAAAATAAAATTTTAAAAAAGTCCTGAGAATACATTAAAAAGGAAAAATTTTTTTCAGAAATTTTTTTGCAAAAATATGTATAGAGACAATGAGCGAAGAAAAAGATGATTTTATCGAATTATATTTATCGATAAATTTATCGATTTTTAAGTTAAAAAATTAAGTACAAAATAAAATTTAAAAAAAGTACTGAAAATACATAATAAAGGAAAAATTTTTTTCAGAATATATTTTTTTGAAAAAATATGTATGGAGACGATGAGCAAAAAAAAAAAGATGATAAATTTATCGATTAACCCAGAATGTTTGGAGCAAATGTAATAAGCCTTTATAGAATGGATTCATAGCTTTCCCCGAAACAATATGCAACCAAGTATTTATTTTCACAGCATCCAAAGAGAAGATCACCCCCGGGTACTCGAGTGTTTTGTAGCTCTTAAAGCAACGCCCACTTCGTTTTCCAAAGCCAATCATGAAGTTGAGATTGTTGCAAGTTTAAGATGATGTTTTTTTCGGGCGGGAAATCTTTGAGATGCCTCGAAAACTCTACCCTTGTTCATTTACATCCTTAACGCTTATTTAGCTTCATTCTTGGTCATGTCAATTCCAAAATCGGTCTATATAATTGTCTCCTCAATTGTTGCCTAGTGAAAATTCAATTTCGATTGTCAATTTTTGTTACTATTGTGAGAAATTAAATTTGGCTAAATTGAAATTTTTTTATTCTGGAAATTTACTTTTTAGGGATTTTTAATTTTTGTTACTTTTACTTTATCAACTTTTTTTGGTACTTTAAGGTCCTTTAACGTATTATCAATTTATTACGGATTTTTTAAAAAATTTATTAACAATATTTTTATCCAAAAGTGACTAAAAACATTTTTTTATCATGAATTTTTATTAATTATTAATTTTATTAATTATTAATTTTATTAATTTTACTAAGAATTATTAATAAAATTTCTTCACTAAAAATGTTACTTGAATATTTTTTGTTTACCAAAATTTGAGATTGTTTTTTTTCCTTTTTATATCGTGTAATTGGTAATTGTTTATAAAAATAATTTGTTATTTGATTGTTCTATTTTATGTACAATATTTGCTTGGAATTGAAAACCATGGCTTTAATTTTTTAAATGAGTTTCTAAATTTTTTTATATTTAAATGTGTCGAGGCGTAAAAAATTTTGAGACATTCTGTTTTTTTTTATGAAATAAAAAAGTGTTTGTAAAAGTGCCAATAATTATGGATACAGTGAATATTAAATCCGATTCTGAAAGTGGAAGTAGCTCAAAGCAATTGACATTTGGAGTGGATCGAATACTATCCAATGAAATTTGCTTGAAAAAATCAGGTAATAAGTTTAAAAAATTTTTTTTATCTTATTCTGATATTATTCTATTGTAATTTATTTTATTTTTTTTAAATTGTAATTAGATTAATTTTTACAACAATTGTTTTTATCTTTTTTCATTTTCTTGTAATCTGTTTAATTTCCTTTTATACTGCAAGCAGAAAAATTTTTACAACTGTTTTTTATCTTCTTTTTAATTTATTTTGTTGTTTGTTAATTTGATTTAATTTTTTACTGCAATGAGACCAACTTTTTACACTGATTTTTTTATTTTCTCTTCATTTTCATTTTGTTGTAGTTTTTATTTCATTTTATTTATTTTTTTGGTTTTTGTAGTAATTTATTAAATTTTTTTCTTGGACTAATTTACTTCAGTTAATATTTTTATTCTAATTCACTTATTTTTATAATTTATTTCATCATTTTATTTATTGTAACTTATTTTATCAAATTCACTTTATTTATTCTTCTTCATTGTATAATTTATTTTCTTTCTATTTTTTTATTTTAACATAATTTCTTTTTATAAAATTATTTTAAAATCCTTTTTTTATTTTATTTTTTATACTTAGTTTTATTTTCAAAAATATATAGAGAAAGTCTTTTCGCAAACAATTAACTTTTCTTCGTTCTACTATCGAATTTATCGGAATGCAACTCTATTTTAAAAAGTTTTTTTGACTTAATAATTAATTAATAATTAATAATTAAATTAATTAATTAAATAATTAATTTTCACTTAATTCGAAAATATTAGGAAATATCGATAAATTCCATTTTAAATGATTATAAAATTAAATTATCAAACAATTTTTTTAAGGATTATTTACTGTTATTAAATTTTTGAAATCAAGTTTCATAGTTTTAATTCACTTTCGATTCAAAAATGTCAAAAAAAAATTATTTTCCCTTAATTCGAGAATATTGTGGAAATATTACGTAATATCGATAAATTCCATTTTAAATTATTACAAAATTAAATTATAAAACAATTTTTTTAAGAATTGTTCACTGTAATTAACTTTTTAAAATCGAGTTTGATATTTTGAATTCACTTTCGATTTTTTCGGTTATTTTTTATTTATTTATTTATTTTTTTTGAGAAAATTGAATATTAGCCTAAACTTTTTATATGTAAATGTAGAGAATTAATTTTTATTAATTTTTATTTTTTTTTGTAGATTACTTGAGGCCAGTGAGTGTACATTTTTTTCCAGCAGAACCAAAATCGTGTGGCGGAAGTTGTATAAAGTGCGATGTCTTTCGCGACTGTTTGCCATGTCCTTATACGCAAAGTTTTATGCAAGACTCTATTGCAATTACAAATTCCAATCATTTTCATAACTCAATCGAAAATTATTCTAGTATTTATAAACCATCGCCTGTTCGGCCAATTCCAAGACGTAAGTAAATTGTAGATTTGAATCATTTTTTTAATTTTTAATTTCAATTTTCTCTTTCATTTTTTAAATTGACAAGGAATTGATTTTATTTATTCCAGTAAACAAATAATTAAATAATTTATTATTATTATTATTATTATTATTATTATTATTATTATTATTATTATTATTATTATTATTATTATTATTATTATTACTATTATTATTATTATTATTATTATTATTATTATTATTATTATTATTATTATTATTCAATTTGAAAAATAAAGAGAAAAGTTAAGTTACAAATTTTTAAAAATAATTAATTAATTTAATTAATTTTTTAAATTAATTTAATTTGTTTTCAATTTTGTAAAAAAATGGTTATTTTTATTTCAACGACGTTATGAACTTTTTGTTCTTTCAAATTACTAAATTAAATTATAATTATAACAGAGTGACCGAAAAAATAACGAGGAAAATAAATTGTTTAATTGTTAATTTGAAAGAACATTTCTGAGTAATTTGAAAATAAAATTTATTCTTTTTTATTCAACTCAAAAGTTTTACCTTGATATTTTTAATAATAATTTTAGTAACTAATTTTTAATTAAAATTGTTATAAATAAATATTGTCAGTCTTTCGAGTAATTTAAAATTTTATTATTTAATTAATATTTTGGATAATTGTTTAATAAATTTTTTTTGTCAATTTTATACAATGTTTATAAATTTCGTGTAAAATTTATTTATCAAAAATATATGAGCAGAGCACATTGGTAATTTTATACAAAATTTGTTTATAAATTTGATATAAAATTTAATTATTTATTTATTGAAAAATTATACGGACAGAAAGGGCAATTCTAGAAAATAATTCGATATCCAAATAATTTTTTAATTAATAAAAATAATTTTTGAGTAATGTTTGAAATTTATTCTTTTTTATTCAACTCAAAAGTTTTCCTTGAAATTTTTAATAATAATTTTAGTAACTAATTTTAAATTAAAATTGTTATAAATAAATATTGTCATGGTCTTTCCAGTAATTAATAATTATTTAACGATTAATATTTTGGATAGTTTTTTTAATAAATTTTAAATTAAATATATATAAATATATATAATTAAATTAATAAAAATATTGTATGAAAATAATTACAGAAAAATAAGTTTTATTACAAAATTAAAAATTACATTGATGGTGAAATTAAGAAACATTGTTTTTAATAAAAAATAAATAGAGAAACAATTTTACTTTATAATTTCTTTTTTTTAATGATTACACTTGTGTCATTAACAAATGCTACCATATGTGTTAGTGTTTTTGTTTTTTTCTACAAAATGTAGAATAAATTATTTACTTGACAGTGCGTATTCCCGAATTTCCTGTCTGTGTTTAAACGACATCTTAAGTGCCACTGTGCGTTTATATCTGTTATAAACAGTGGTTTGCTTTGGGTGATTTAATGGTTAGTTATAATCCTATCTGTACGCTTCTTGAGATTGATTCCAAAAAATTTCTAAAGATCTCTTTTTTTCTCCTCCTTAGAATAATAAACTCACGTGTTGATACTTTATACACTCATATCAATTTCAAAAAATAAAAAAAAAATTTCCTCTTTCTTCATCGCAGATTCATCTCTTGTAAATTAAATTGTATTCTTTAAATATTTTCATCAATTCACGAAGGAATTAAAGATTCTTTCGTTTTTTTTTAATAATTTCTCTTTTATCTGAGACAATAAACAATAAATTCGTTTTCTTTTCGGAATGAAGATTTTCATCAATTCACGAAATAATTAAAGATTCTTTCGTTTTTTTTTAATAATTTCTCTTTTATCTGACACAATAAGCAACAAATTCGTTTTCTTTTCGGATTGAACAAAAAAAAGGTTGCCTTGTTTTTTTATTTATAAACTACAAAAGAATAATTTTATTTTAAGTATTCATAATTCTGTAGGTTCAATTTTATTTGACGTCTAATGAATTATTGGCGAATATTTTCTGAAAATAGCTCTTAATTTTTGAGTGCGCGAATTTTTTCAACTTTAAATTCTTGATTTTCAATTTTTTAATTTTTCAATGCAGTTAAAAAGAAGAAAGAAACAATTTTAAAGTGAGATTTGTAATAAAATTTAAGTTAAGAATTCTATTTATTTTTTACACTATATTTTTTTTACTGGAAAATTATTCTTTTCTATATTATTATTTTAGATTTTACTTTATTTATTTATTTATTTATTTATTTATTATCATGTAAACGAGATAGAAATAAAATCATCCCTTTGTACAGAGTACTCAAAATAGAAATAAAATCATTTATTTTTTTATTTATTTTATTTTATTCTTTGATTTTATTTTACGATTTCCTTTTATTTAAGTTTTATTAATTTATTTATTTATTTACATATTTAAACGGTCTTCCAAACATTTTAAAAATATCTTTTTTTTAATTATTTCTACTCTATGCTTTTTTTATTTCATAAAAGAACAATTTTCATAAAAAAAATTATTATTATTAATATTTTTATTATTAATAATTATAAAATTTTATAACAATGAAAATTTTAATAATAATTTATTTTCTACAGTTCCAATTGTTTCCAATAGTACAAATATTTCGAATGTGAAGGACGTTAGCAGTAGAAGAAAACGATCTTGGTCCAGAGCAGTTTTCAGTTCCTTGCAAAGAAAAGGATTGGAGAGAAGATTTTCTCTTCAAAAATACATAACAAAACCCGACAGACGACAATTGGCTGCTACTTTAGGCCTCACTGATGCACAAGTAAATTAAAATTCACAATTTCTGTATTTTATTTATTTTTTAGCTTATAATTTGTTTATTTTCAATGTAGGTATTAAAATATAATTCTAAAATAATATTTTTTCTATTATTATTTACTTTTAAACAATTTGTTACTGTGAAAACAAAATTCAACAAGCTACAAAGCCAATAAAAAATGGTTAGGAAATAATTTAATATTAATGTCATTTTTATTATTTTTCTTAACATTTATTGACAATAATAATTGACAATAATAACAAAAACAAAAATTACAAAAAATAATAATTTTTATTAATACATTGATTAAGAATATTTAATTAATATAAATATTTTATTACAGTTCTTTAGTTAGATTTTAAAATTGTTTGTTTAACATTTATGTTTTTCTTTTTTTTATTCAATAAAATTTTATTTTTTTTTTTAAAACAAAACTTACAAAAAATAATAATTTTTATTAATACATTGATTAAGAATATTTAATTAATATAAATATTTTATTACAGTTCTTTAGTTAGATTTTAAAATTGTTTGTTTAACATTTATGTTTTTCTTATTTTTATTCAATAAATTTTTAAATTATTTAAATTTGTAGAAAGTTTAACTTTTAAAAAATTTTAAAAAACAATCCACAAAGCAAATAAAAAATGGAAAGAAATAGTTTAATATTTATGTAATTTTTATTATTTTTCTCAACATTTATTGACAATAAACATTTTTATTAATACATTGATTAAGAATATTTAATTAATATTAATATTTCATTACAGTTCTTAAGTTAGATTTTAAAATTGTTTAAATGTGTAGAAATTTTAACTTTTTTAAACATTTTTTAAATTCTTTTCTTAATTTCATTAACGATTAACATTTAAATACAAGAAATTAATAAACAAATAGTCAGTTATTTATTTATAATTTATTTTATCTAACAAGTAAATAACTATCTATTTTATTTTATATTTTTATTTACTTGTTAGATAAAATAAATAAAGAATAAATAACTATCTAGTTATTAATTAGTTTCGTGTATTTAAATGTTAATCGTTAATAAAATTAAGAAAATAATTTTAAAAAATTTTAGAAAAGTTAAAATTTCTACACATTTAAACAATTTAAAAATTTATTGTATAAAAAAAAAAGAAAAACATAAATGTTAAACAATTTAAAAATCTAACTAAAGAACTGTAATAAAATATTAATATTAATTAAATATTCTTAATCAATGTATTAATAAAAATTATTATTGTCAATAAATGTTAAAAGAAAAATTAATTATCGAAATTTTATCTTTGAATTAATTTTTGAATTTGCAAAAAAATTTTTTTAAAAACAGCCTACTTATAATTTTTCAATTATCTCTTCTTTTACGATTTTCATTTTATTTTTTAATTTATTTAAAATATTTTTTTTATATTTCTTTTATTTATTTAAAATTTCTATATTTATTTATTTAAAATTTCTATATTTATTTATTTAAAATTTATTTACTTATTTATAATTATTTAATTTATATAAATTATTTTAAATTTATTTAAAAATAAGAATTTTATTGCTTCTTTATACAGGAAGTTTGTATCTCTTTTATTCCTTTTTTTTGTCTTTTACTGAAAAAGTTTTTAAATAAATTGAATAATTAATCCTAATTATTAATTTTTTACGTATTTTACAAATAAACAATTTTCATCAAAATCTTATTTTCTTTTGTTTTCAAAGGTGAAAGTTTGGTTCCAAAATCGAAGAATGAAATGGCGACATACAAAAGAAGAAACGTCAGCAACAAAATCTGAAGCAGTTCATAATAAAAGTTCATCAAAAAAATCATCTGCTAAAAATGATTCAAAGGAAATAAATTTAATGAGGCAGAATGAAAAGCGTGAAAAATCGATATTTGAAAATTGCACAAACGTTTAAAAAACTTAGTCCTTTAAAAAAAATGTTAATAATAATTTTCTTCCTTATGCCATTTTTGTACATTTATAATTTTTATATTTATAGTTAGTCCTATATACTGAAAAGAAAATTTTGTAATAATAATTTTTTTTTACTTATACAATTTTTATATTAAAAAAATTATAAATTTTAATTGTTTATTTATACAGTGTATATCTTCCGGTATTCATTGAAAAAATTATTAATAATTCTAGATACACACGACATCACTCTCGCAGTTTACCTTGAGACTAGCCTTTTATGAACTATATATGCAAATTTTTATTAGGACTTATATGGAAACGTGAAAAATGCGACGTTTCAATTATAGGGATTAATTTTTGTTTCTCTATGAATTATAATTATATTTTTGTTACCTCAAAATTATTCCATTTTTTTTAAATTTATAAATATTATATAAGTGAAAAAAAAGAAATAAAGAAATTTTTTAAATTGTTTAAAAATAATTTAAAATTATATTTCTTGCTAATCTATGTTATTTACTTCCTAATTGTAATTAGAGTTTTTGTGGGGGGAATAATTATGCCAAGATAAGGCAAAAAATGGCAAGAAAAATTTATTCACCGAGTCAGTTTTCCATGAGGATTGACTGAAGAATCAACACAAAATTTTTTAAGAAAATAAAAATAGTTTGTCACATTAAAATAATTTTAAACAGTTTTTTCACTTTTCACTTTATTTAGACTTGTTTAAATTAATATAATTATTAATAAATATTAGAAATTTTATTTATAATCGAAATTTTTTAATTTTCAAATAAAAATTTTTATTTTAAAATAAAGTTTCATTTAGGTGAGTATTTGAAATAATGAAATAATGAATTTTAGTTTTCCCGTTTCGAATTTCAATTTTTATTAAATAGAAAAAAGTACATTTTAATTAATTTTCGGAAAATTAATTTTATTAATTAAATTTAAATGTGACGATAAAACGTACGTACGTTTTCCATTAAACTTTAACAGAATATACGTTTTCATATTTAGAGTAATTAATTGCATTAAAAATTATTATGTCCAAATAAATTAATACATAAATATTAAATTAAACAAGAATTCTCTTGAGATCCGTTCAAAAATTACCCGCGCAATTCAAAATTACTACGCGAGTCATCACCAGTCGGTTGTTATGACCACGCGAGTCATATTCCATTGTTTTTGTATTTATTTGCAGTCAATGTCATATATTTACTATCGAAATAACAATAGTGTGATATAAAAGTAAAACGTAATTTATCTATAAGAAAGTTTTGTTTTCGAATTTTATAAGTCTTTTTATCTGACAAATAATTGAGATTTTTGTTTTCATATTTAAATATCAAATAACAATTTTCCGATTTATAGTGTTTTATATAAAAAGTGTCGCGAAATTCATCAGCAGAGAGAAGGGAATTTCGTAAGATAATTTAAAAATAAACGTTTATTATTGTATTCGAAGGTTTTTCGTAAAATTTTATTTTTATCACGAGAATCTTGTAGAATACAAAATGCAGAGCACATGGAGAGATCGGGACAGGGTAAGTTTTATTAAATATAATAAATGTGTGCAAAAATTATAACCTAAAAATGTCATGTAACAAATTCTTTTTCAATTGTTTTGTTTTCTAATTTTTTGTATTAAAATAAACCTTGAATACTGTTTCTAAATTTAGTAATTTTAGAAAATTTATATAACATTTGGATGAAAATGTTTGTTAAAAATCTTTTCATAATTTTTTGAATTGTGTAAAGTTATGCTATTCTTTTACTATCGTATTATACACTAGCTGTTATTAATTAAATCTTAAGTGTTTATTCACTGTTCTTGTTAAATTAAATTAATTACCTTATTTAGAATTGTTTTTTTCCAAATTCTGTATCAGGACTTTCAAAAGTTCCTGGTCGGTGGAGCAACAACGAGACGTCATTTGGCGGAGGCTATTTTTACAACAAAACGAAGACAATATACCCCTTTACCAGGATTTGATCCCAATATTGATGAAAAGGAATATTACCGTCTTCAGCAAACTATCGATTGCGATGAAGTTTATCCAAATATTTTTCTTGGAGACTTGTTAGTATTTTGTGACAATTTTCTACTTCTAAGTGCTTATGTTTGCACTTTGTTTGCTTGAATCCTTTTGTTATTAATTAATTTCATAAATTGATAAATAAAATAATTAATTAATAACAATAATAATAATATTAATAATAATATAAATAATTAATATTAATTAATATTAATTAATATTAATTAACAATTAATTAAGAAACAAAAGAAATAATTATTTAAAAATACTTTTAATTAACATAAATATCTATTTTTCAGCGAAACTGCAAAAAATAAACCATATTTACTGGACAGATTGAACATTACGCATTTATTGAATTGTGCTGAGGGAAAAAAATTCGGATTTTGTCGAACCGATAAATTTTATTATCTAGACACGCCGCTGAAATATCTTGGCTTGCCTATTTTGGATTGTCCAACACAAGATATCAGTCAGTATTTTCAAATGGCTGCTGATTTCATCGAAGATGCTTTAAGTACCGGAGGTAGTATGCTTTTTCCTTTCGATTTAAAGAAAACAAATGATTTTTTCCCAAGTATTAAAAGATTTCTTAATAATTTCATTAAAGTGACTACAGGGCTCAAAGTAGGTCTGTAAATCCTGAAAAAGTCCGTAACTTTGCTTCAAGTCCGTAAAAGTCCGTTTTTTTGAAAAAAGGTCCGTAAAGTCCGTAATTTCATTCAAAAAGGATGAAAAGTTCGTAAATTGTACGATATAATTTGAAGAATTTTCGAGAAATTACAAATGATTGCAGAAATTCAATTATTTTTAAAAGTAATAATATTCTTCGCAAAAATTAAATATTATTCAATATCTAGTATTTTTATAAAATTTACCAAAAGAATTTAATTACTTAAATAAAAATTTAATAAAATTCTACAAATACTTTTAATTATTTTCAAAAAATAATAAAAAAATTCCCAAGAATTTCATTAATAACAAATTTTTTTTTATAAATTTTTTCCCAATTATTCAACTATTTTCATAATTAATAAAATTTTACTGCGATTCAATTATTTTCGTAAAAAATAAAATTCTTTTTAGGAATTCTAATATTTTTAATAGAATTTTAATCGAATTCTTTGAAAAAATTCTTAAAAATTGTATTAAAATTCGTCCAAAGAATTTAATTGTTTAAAAATTTGTTGATAAAATTTTTAATAGGAGTTGAATTCCAAGAAACATTTAATTATTCAATAAATTATTTATTTTTGTATTTAAATAATTGAAATCTGGTAACATTTTCTCACAAACATTGATTTAAAAATAGATTTCAGTTAAAATCTTAGATTATAAAAAAATAATTGAATTCTTGTTAATTTTTTACAAGAATTTAATTATTTTTGAAAATTTTAATAAAATTCAATGCAGAATTTCATTTATTTTTAATACAATTTTATTCGAATTTCTCTAAAAATGTAATTATTCTAAAAAATGTTATTAAAATTCGTTAATAGAATTCAAGTATTTGATAATTTGTTGATAACAATTTTTTATGGGAATTGAATTTTAAGAAACGTTCAATTATTCAATAAATTATTTATTTTTGTATTTAAATAATTGAATTCTGGTAGAATTTTCTCATAAACATTGATTTAAAAATAGATTTCAGTTAGGATCTTAGATTATAAAAAAATAATTAAATTTGGGAAATTTTGTTAAAATTGTCTTAAAAATAATTGAATTTCTACCAAAAAAAGTTTTATCAAAACTTTTTAAAATGTTTTAATTTCTGCCAAAATTCGAATATTTAATAAAATAATTAAATTCTTGCGAAGAATTTTATTAAGACTATTGAAAATAATTGATTTCCTGCACAGATTTTTATTATATTACGAAAATATTAAATTCTTGCGAAAACTTTTATTAAAATTTCTGAAAGTAATTCAAGATCTGCTAAAAATTTTGTTATTTTTAATTTATGCCAAGAATTTTATTAAAAATATTTTTAAATAATTGAATTCCTGTTAATTTTTTACAAGAATTTAATTATTTTTGAAAATTTTAATTAAATTCTTTGCAAGAATTAAATTATTGTCATAAATAATAAAATTCAATGCAGAATTTCAATTATTTTTAGTACAATTTTAATCAAGTTTCTCTAAAAATGTAATTATTCTTAAAAAATTTATTAAAATTCGTTAATAGAATTCAAGTATTTGATAATTTGTTGATAACAATTTTTTATGGGAATTGAATTTTAAGAAACGTTCAATTCTTTAATAAATTATTTAATTGCGTTTTATTTTTATTTAAATAATTGAATTCTAGTAGAATATTTTAATAAAAATTGAATTTTATTTCATAAAAATGAATATCAGTTAAAATTTTAGTTATTCATTGAATATTAAAAGCAATATAGCGTGAATTTAAAAAAATAATTGAATTTTGTAATTAATTTTTTTGAAAAAGTTTAATTGAGTTTTATTTAATACTATTTTCAGTTTCTATTTTCTAATATTTATTTAATAAAAGAATTTAACTAATAATTGAAATTTCGTAAAATGAAATATTGTAAAGAAATGAATTTGAAAATTGTGGAAGAACTTTTTTGAAAATTATTTAAAATAATCGATATAAAGAAGAATTTTAGATAAAAATTGTGAAAAATAATAATTGAATTGATAATGATTTTAATTATTATAAATTATTTTTATTGATAATTAATATTAATTATTATAAAACATGAAGAAATCTTCGACCCGAAGTTTTCGATTTCTTCAGGTTTTATAGTTATGAAAAAATGAATTTCTAGTTTTAAGTAAAATATTCTCTTATATTTGATTCGGCCTAATAAATTCTATTTTTGTCAGTTGGTCCGTAAATGGTTCGTGATTTTTAATTTTTGGTCCGTAAAGTTCGAATTTTTAAATTCTTTCACTGCTTCGAGCCCTGAGTGAAAAATGATTTCACTTCAATGAAATTATTGAGAATTTTTTGAATTGATTCTTTTTAGTTAATTTATTCATTCTCGCCAATACATTTTTTTCAATTTCGCTAACATTGAATTTGTGTATTTTAGGAAAAATTTACGTGCATTGTCTCGTTGGAGTTTCACGAAGTGCAACTTGTGTTCTGGCATTTCTCATGATAAAGAGAAACATGTTGGCAGTTGACGCAATAAAACTTGTTCGTCAAGGAAGAGATATTCATCCGAACGAAGGATTTCTTCAACAATTGGCACAACTGGACAACTATTTGCGTCGATCGCGCCTTTAATTTTTTTTTCTATTAGAATAAATATTAATTTCACTTAGTGAAAAAAACAGGAAATCCAAAAAGAGAAACAATATTCTAACGTAAAAAGGCTGATAGTATTTATTAGTACGCCACTTTTTTTATATTTCGTCGTTAAGCACTCGTTAATGTAGTTGATGATTAATTTTCTTCAATGAAATATTAAAATCATTTATAATCGAAAACGTTTTTTAAAAAAGTTAAAGATCTATTTTTATAGACTGCTGGCAGTCATTTTTTTAAATTAAAATGTTATTTTCAGTTTTATATAATTAAAAGTAAAACTAGAATTAGATTTTTCTAAAATTATTTATTTGTACGAGATTTCTAATTTAATGAAAACTAAAATGTATATTTTGAAGTGATCTAAATTTATTTCGTGTAATAAAGAAAATTGTATGGTACTCGATAGTTTCTATTTAATTTCTTTAGTGATATTTTTCTTCTGGTTTCCAAGAAATTGCAATTATAAGTTATTTCCCCAAAATTCAATTATCTAAAACTTTAACTAAATTTCAGTTTTAAATCAATTTTTAACAGAAAATTCGACGAAAATTCTATTATTTAAATATTAACAATTAATATAGATAATTCATTAAATAATTGAATATATCCGAAAATCGAATTCTTATAGGATTTAATTTTATTATCAAATTTTTAAATAACTGAATTCTGTGGACGAATTTCAATAGTATTTTTCGAGGAATACGATTCAAAATAATTGAAATTCTACAATGAGTCTTATTATTTATGATAATGATTAAATTATTGCGAAGAATTTTATAAAAAAAAGTTTCAAATAATTGATCTTTTCGAAAAAATTTTTATAACTTCTATTTCAAATATTTCAATTCTTGTGAAATGTTCATTATTTTAGAAAATAATTGAATAAACATGTAGAACATTGGCAAAATTGATTTTAAATAATTGAATTCTTTTGGAAAATTTTATTCAAATAATGGATATAAATATTATTGAATAGGAAAACATTTTTTTTTAATAATTGAAATTATGCAATTAATTTTATTACTTTTGATAATAACAGACTTCGCACTCGATAATTAATTTTAAAAAAGTAGCTTTCGAACTTAAAAAAGTATATATCAAAGATTATTTGCAAAAAAAAAAATTAATTCTTGCGAAGAATTTAATAAAATTTTTTTAATAATTTATTTTTCTCGACTAATTTTATGCAAATTCTAATTTAAATAATATAATTCCTTAGAAATTTTTATTATTCGTGAAAAGAATTAAATTCTTTAAAGAGATTTTTACAAAAAAAATTTTAATAATTGAATTCTATTTAGAAACTTCATGAAAAATGGTAGATATTGAAAATCATTGTATTGCGAAAAGTTTTTTAAAATGATCGAATTTTACAAAGAATAATTAAAATTTTAAGAATAATTGAATTCTTGCGAACGATTTTATTAGAATTTTTTAAAATCATTGAATTTCCAAGAAGAATTTTATTATTTTTGGGAATTATTTTGTTATTTATCGACATAATTGGATTCTTTTGGAAGCATTTTATTAAAATCGAATAGAAAAATTGAATTATTTAAAAAAAATTAAATTATAATTGTATCGAAAATAACTGATTTAAATAATAATAATTGAAATCCTGTGAAAAATTCTAATATTTTTATGATTTATTGAATTCTTCCAAAGAATTTTAAAAAAAAATTTTAAGTAATTGATTTCTTCCAGCAATTGAAATAAAGGTTTTAAAAATAATTACATTATTTTCGAGCATAATTCCTGTAAAATTGTAGTATTAAAAATAATTGAAATCTTGGGATGAATTTAATTATTTATGAAAATAATTGAATAGTTCTTAAAAATTTTCCAAACTAAAGACCCTAAAGTTCTGAACGTTGAAATGAACGAAATTTATTTATTTCTGCTAAAAATTAAATTTGTATTATAATTATTTTGATTTACTATCCAAAAAATTAATAACTGAGTTTTTTAAGCGTACAATTCTAGTTTTAAAATTTTTCTAAGATTAGTAATTTATTAAAATATCTTTAATATAAAACATTTCGTTCATTTGAACGTTCAAAACTTGGGGATCATCCAAACTAATTGAATTCCTTAGAAAAATTTTATAATTTATACGAAAATAATTGAATTATTAAGAAAAATTTTATTAAAATGTTTTAAAAATAATTGAATACCTGTGAAAAATTTAGGTATTTTTAAAAAAATTGAATTTTTCCAAACAATTAAAAAGAAATTATGTAAATAATTAATTTCTTCGGGGAATTGAAATTAAATTATTAAGAATAATTATATTTCCCGAGAAATTCTTGTAAAATTGTATTAAAATTAATTGAAATCCTGTGATGAATTTTATATTTATGAAAATAATTGAATAGTTGCAAAGAATTTAATTAAAAGTTTTTTAAAACTTTATTTCCATGAAAAATGTTATTATTAGTAAAAGTATAATTGAGTTAGTGTAAAAATTTTTTTTTAAATAATTGATCTTTTTAAAAATGCTATTCTAAAATAATTTAATTCCAATGGAAATTTAATTATTTAAATAATTAAATTTTGAATGTATTTTATCATTATTTTTTAAATAATTGAATTCTTTCTCGAAATGTTAAAAAAATAATTGAATTTCGAGTATTTTTGAAAATTGATTGAATCGTTATAAAGAATTTTATTATAATTTTTGTGGAATAGTAAGTTCTGAAATAATAATTTAATTCTTGTGGTGAATTATTTATGAAAATAATTTACCACCTCAGAATGATTTTATTACTTATGAAAATAATTAAATCCCTAAAAGGAATTTTTAAATTATATGAAAGTAATTCAAGTAGGTACTGTAAAGAATTTAATGAAAAATTTTTGAATAGTTGATTGTTTCAGAAAAATTCATGCAAATTCTATTCTAAATAATTGAATTTTTATTCTGTAGAATTTTAACAAAATTTTTGTTTCGTAATTTAATTCTTTTGGAAATTTTTAATTTAATAATAGAATATTGAAAATCATTAAATTATTTGAAAAATGATTAAAACTTTACCAGATTTCAATTATTTAAATACAAAAATAAATAGTTTATTAAATAATTGAACGTTTCATAAAATTCAATTCCCATAAAAAATTGTTATCAACAAATTTTTAAACAATTAAATTCTTTGGACGAATTTTAATAAAATTTTTAAGAATTTTTTCTAGGAATTCGATTAAAATTCTATTAAAAATAATTGAATTCCTAAAAAGAATTTTATTATTTACGAAAATAATTGAATCCCAGTAAAATTTTATTAATTATGAAAATAGTTGAATAATTGGGAAAAAATTTATAAAAAAAATTTGTTATTAATGAAATTCTTGGGAATTTTTTAATTATTTTTTGAAAATAATTAAGTTTTTGTAGAATTTTATTAAATTTTTATTTAAAAAATTAAATTTTAATGGTAAATTTTATAAAAATACTAGATATTGAATAATATTTAATTTTTGCGAAGAATATTATTACTTTTGAAAATGATTCAAATTTTGCAATGGATTTTATTAAAATTTTTGAAAATAATTGAATTTATTTCTTTATAAAATAATTGAATTCGTGTGATAAATATTGTTAATTATGAAAAATAATTGAAATTTTTTAATGAATTTTAATAAAATTTTTGAAAATAATTTAATTTTGTTGAAGAATTTTGCTATTTATTATTAACTTTTATTATTATTATTATATCTATTAATTTAGAAAATTATTGAATTCTTATAATGAATATTGTTATTTATAAAACAATTGAATTTTACAATGATTTTTTTAAAAATTCCTAAACATAATAATTGATTTTTTGGCGAAGAATTTTGCTATTTATAAAGATAAATGGAATGTTGACGAGATTTTTTTTTAATGTTTTGGAAATAATTGAATTCTTAGGTCTCCCTGACTTGTGTCAACCCTGTATTAATTCTCTATGTAATTTTTATTAATTTTTTACTATTTATTATTATATTTTATTTTTATACTTATAGTTAGTGAATTAACTAGGAAAGCAAAACTCAACTGATTGTTGGAATTTTCAGTTTATTATTTTATAATAGAAAGATGACAATATTAAAGGTGTTTACTTCTTGGCTTTCTTCTCCTTTGATGCTGCAACTTTCGTCACATCATCGGGATTTTCAGAAGCATCCTTCGCGCGTTTTGCTCGAATTCCAACTAAACGTGCATCTGCTCTAGCTTTGCGAAGCGTAACATAAGCTGAGAATTTCTTATCCTCATCAGACAATACGCTGGCTTTAGCCTTAGCTGGGGCTTGGTGTTTGAATGGCATAATTTGTCCCTTAAATTGAACGGCTACCTTCTGCTCTTCTTCGGTAGCTTCTCCCTTCTTGGGCTGCAGGAAAATGAGAAATTTTATTAACACGAAAAACGAAAGAGAATCGAATAAAATAAAACTAGTTAAAACTTTAATTTGAACGAAACAACAGATACTGAAATTAAATTAAAGTTAATTGAATTAAAGTTTATAAAATTGAAATAAATTTGAATTAATAACATTTAAGTTAGTGAACCTTTGACTAAAATAAGTGGACTTTTTTTTCGTAAAACTCACCTTCTTCTCATTCAATGGGAAGAGAATCAATTTGGCTCTATATTCCTTAAGCCTCTGAGCATTTTTTTGCAGAGATTCGACGGATTTGTTTCTTCGTCTTGAATCAACTGCGATGCCAATGGTTCTTGCGAAATGTTTATTCAAACCACTTGCTTTCAATTCAGCGAGAGTGAAACCTTTTCCAGCTCGAACCTTCGAGTGGTACCTGACAGTTGGGCAGTGAACCACTGGCCTCAAAAGTTCTGTTGGTCTGTAAAAATATTTTCACATTACACCAAAAACGAACGTGACTGAAATTCGCAACATTTTTAAAAACGAAATCTAACGCAACGATTAATTTCAATTTAACTCCAAAAGTTTCCTGATATTTTTCAACAATTTTCTCTTAATTAACAATTAATTGCTTAAATACAAACATACACGAAAATAAGAAATAAATTTAAATTTAAAATACAAAAAAATAAAGAAATAAAATTTAAATCGAAGGATCTTAAAGTTCTGAACGTTCAAATGAACGAAATTTACTTATTTCTTCCAAAAATTAAATTTTTATTGCAGCTATTTTGCTTCACTATCCAAAAAATTAATTACTGAATTTGTAAAAACACAATTTTAGTTTTTAAAATTTTTTATGATTTTTAATTTATTAAAATATTTTCAATAAAAAAGTATTTCGTTCATTTGAACGTTCAAAACTTGAGGATCATTAAATCGAGAAGATAATTCATGTTTAATAAATTTTATATTTTTACTAGTTTACTTATTTTATTAAAATTTTTATAAGTGCTAAAAAAATCTTTCTATCTTTCTACGATTAATTATTCGGGAAATTTCGATAATCATAAAATGAGAACAATGAAAAACTTGACAGTAACAAAAAAGATTTTAGCAAAAAGTGACATTGAACTGGAAAGTTATTAAAATACAAATATAACACATACCTTGGGGCAAGGGAACGTGCTTTCTTAACTCTGTTTTCCCTTCTGCGGAATTTCCTTGCTGGTTGGTTGAACCAGGTCTTTACAAAGCGTTGCCAATCCTTGTGGAAATGGCCATTCGGGATCATATTATTTCTCTTCCCCATTTTTGCACTGAAAGTAGAAATATTTTTATAAACAAATGAAATACACTTTACTTTCGTTATATTTAGATTAAACTTAAAAATATTTTTAAAAAATGACCTCCGTAAGAAAATAAAAAGACATGATACACGAAACCATGAGATTTTTAGGTTATGTTCCACCTGTCATAATTAGTAAACAATACAATTAATGTTTAACTCCCCCCATTATTATAACAATCTCAACAAAGCATTTAAACAACAAGAATATAAATTAAAAGTTAATTAAACGTTATTTTAGGAGCAAACATGACAAAAGTCGTCATAACCTCTTTCACACGCGAGAATCAACTTTTATTTCAATTATTTTATAATGTAAATGGAAAATATTTTTTGCAAAATGAACAAAATTAGTAATAGTACCTCTAAATAGTAATTTCAGTCTTTTTTGCAATATGATTAATTCGATATTTTTTGATTAAAATAGAGAAATATGCACTCACCAAGTTGTTTATAATACGCTGACCAGCGAAAAAAGAGAGGTTGGGTTCGGAGTACTACGTAAGTTTTACCAAATGATTTCCGATTTTTGAAAATTTCAATTTCTTTCTTGATAATTTGCAATTTTATGAAATAATTTTTGAGAAATATTTTCTAAAGTGATTTAATAATTGTTATTTTTTTCAAGAATTCAGAAACATTTTTGTTAAATATAAATATTGAAGAGTTTTCTCTTTGACTAGTGTTGTGCAATTTGTATACCTGTCATGAAAAAATCGTCTGCTACATGAGTATAAATGGTATAAATGTAAATGTTATTTTCAAAGTGTTTTTATGTGAGTGAATTTAAGTAATTATGAAATATAACTTGATTATACGAACCAGCACTGCAAAATTAATTAACAATGTTATTATTAATCAAATTTCCCGAACGTATGCGTCGGCTGGTTTGGGTTTATGGGTAAGTTGAAATTTGAGGTTATGTTAATTTCGTATTATTTTTAAAACACTAAATGATGTAAATAAATTAATTTTGTTTATAATTTTTTTCTATATTAGTAATATAATATTTTCATTAATAAATAATATATTTACTTATATAGAATTTAATAAATAAACCTAGAGTTTTGAACGTTCAAATGAACGACGAAGTTTTTCTGTATTTAATTTTGTTTATTTTGTAAAAAAATGATTTTGTTTCTTAAAAAGATTAAACTAATGATTAAATTATGAATTTAATGATTAAATTAAAAGAAAATATTTAATTTTTATTCTTTTTTTCTTTTTTATATTCAAACTAGTAAAACTAAACGCCCGTGAAATTTGTTTTTTATTTTTACTTTCAAAATTTGCTTTTCAAAATTTAATAAAAATTCTTAATTTCTTAAAAAGTATAATTCTTCTTACGGTCTTTCATTCAATGTAATTTTTTGAACAACTCGTATAGTAAATGCTAAATTATTTCTAGCAGCAACTTGAATTAAAATTCAAAATTTATTTTAATAAAAGTTGGCAAAATTTTAAATTGTTTCAATTTTTTAAAATTATTTTCGGAAATAGAAGTATTTTTAAAAAATTTTAGTTTTATTTTTTCAAGAAACAATTTTATGAAATTTCTGAATTAAATTTTTCAAAACTTTAATACTTTTTGTTAAACAAAAATTTAAAAACTTATTCATATTTATTTTTGTCGAAGAATTTGAAATTTCAAATAATTTCAATGAAAAACCTCATGAAATATAATTATTTCTAAAATTTGCAACTGTAATTCATCCAAAATTCAATTATTTTTTTAGAATTTTTCAACAAAAATATTTGAAAAACTTTAATAATTTTTAAAGAAAAATAATGTTATTAATAATCATTTAAAACAAAAATTTAAAGATTATTAAACTTTTGCTTTCCGTAAATTTTCAAGGAATTTAATTTCAAAACCTTTTAAAATTTAATTCTTTCCTAAAATTTCTGTTATAACAGTTTAAATATTTAATTATTTTTTAAAATTTTAACTAAAATTTTTGTTATATCCATTCCGATCAGAATTCAAATACGAGAATTGAATTATTTAAATAGAATAATTTTTGTAAATTCATAAAATGATGTAATTTCAAAATTATAATTATATTTATAGACAATTTTTTCCAATTTGTTAAAATTATTATTGTGAACTCAAGTTTTTTTTTTCTTTAAAAAATTGTAATGACTATTTTTCAAAAACCTTATTTTTTAAAAATTTCCAAATTTAATTTTTCAAATTTTAATGACTTTTGTAAAATAAATATTTAACTAATTATTGTGCTTTATTTGCTTAAAATTTCAAAATACTTGAAAATTTGAACTGCAAGTCTTCCAAAATTCAATTAATTTTCTAGAATTTTTGAATAATATTATTTAAAATTTAATTTTTGAGGAAGCTAATAAATTAAAACACTACACATTTAATACAATTTTCTACACATCTTTTTACACAGTCTACAAATTAATTTTCCTTTTTTTGACATAATATCAATTTAAACTAAAAAACAAAACACTAATAAAACAACTCTAACTTCAGGTGAGGACAAATTATGTTGAGTATTGTAATATAATAATAATTTTTTGAAATATTCAAATAGGAAAAAAAATTTCGTTCATTTGAACGTTCAAAACTTTAACATCACTTTAATAGTGAAAAGTATATTTTTTTATTTTTAATAATTTAAAGAAAATGAAAAGAAGAGAATGTTGAAAAAATTTGAAAATAAGTATCACTGCGTATTTTATAAATGTTTATTCATTAATTTTATAGTTTATTTATGAATTTAATTTTATTTTAGGATAAAATAATCGATACGGACATAAAACACAAAATTGAGGAGTACTGGAAGGAAAAAGTAAATTCAGTGAGTCAAATCCAAGATGATAAGGAGAAAGACAAATTTTACGTGCTCTCAATGTTTCCATATCCATCGGGTTCCCTTCACATGGGACACGTTCGAGTTTACGCAATTAGTGATTCCGTTGCTCGATTTCATAGACTAAATGGTAAATTTTACATCGACATTTAAATATTTTGTATATTTATTCTATTATTTATTTTCAGGCTTCGCACTCGATTATGAGTTTTAAAAAAGTAGGAAAAAGTAGCCTCGATTCCAAAAAAAGTAGGAAATAGTAGCCTCGGTGACAAAACAAAAAGAATTAAAGAATATCATTAAAAACTTTTTTAAAAATCGAATTTTTAAAGTATTTTAATTCAACAATTGTTAAATAATTAAATTTTATAAGAAGTCACATTCTAATGTATTCACGTTTCTTAGTGCGAAGATTAATAATTAAAATTTTTATTAGTTAATTTAAAAAAATAGACACTTCAAATTTTTTATTAAAATTGAATTTTCCAAGTTTTTTTTTTTGAAAAATAAGTTTTTTTAATTCTGTAATTTCAAGATAATTGAATTTTTATGAATAAATAATTGAAAATTTTTTATGTAATTGAAATTTTTTTACTTTTAATTTAATTTTAATTTTAAATTTTAGAACCTGACTTCTTTTAAAGAATTTTATTTAAATTTTTTAAATAATCAATGGAATTTAGTCATCGTATAATTATAATTTTATTTTTAAAAATTTATTCGCAATACATTAAATTATTTTCTTAAATAGTAAAACTTGGACAAAATTAAATTACTTTTAGGAATTTTATTAAAATTCATTGTAAAAGTTCAATTATTTCTATAAATGACAAAAATTCATTTATATTCACCACAAGAATCCAATTATTTTCAAAAATTTTCTTAATTCAATAATTTGTATGTCTACTATTTTAATAAAATTTTCAAAAAGTATTCAATTATTTAAAAAAAAATTTTCACAAAATTCTACACAAATATTCAATTATTTTCTAAAAGAATGAAAATTCCATGGGAATTGAATCATTAAAAATAGTTTATTTAAAATTTTTTTAAAAAAAATCAATTATTTGAACTTTTTTTATAAAATCCTCGCAAAAATTCAATTGCTTTCATAAATAATAAAACTGATTACAAAATTGGAATTATGTTTAATACAATTTTAATTAAATTCGTCGAAAAATGCAATTATTTAAAAAAATTTGATTGAACTTTGTCTAAAGAACTCAATTATTTCAATTATTTTTATAAATAGCAAAATTTTTCCGATTTACTAAATTCTTTTGAATATTATTTTTTAAAAATATTCTTCACAAGAATTCAATTATTTTCATAAATTTTCATAAAATTAAAAACAATTCAATGATTTTCAAAACTAATAAAATTCTCCGCAGAAATTGAATTACGTTTAAAATTTTTTGGAAATTCCCCGAAATTTCAATTATCTTTATAAATAATTAAATTGTTCTCTACAATTGAATTATTTTTAAAAATTTTAATAAAATTTTCGCAAACATTGAATTTGTTTTCATAAATCTGTAATAACATTCATTGGAAGGATTCAATTACTTTTATAGATAGTAAAATTCTTTGCAGAAATTCAATTAAGTTTCAATAAATTTCAATGAAATTGAATTAAACAAATTTTTAATTATAATTATGAACAGACAAGATTTTTTTTTGAAAAATGGAAAAAATTCCTTGTTTAATTCAATTATTATTCAAATTGTAGCTTTATGTTTGAAATGAAATAAATTTGATGAAAAAATAAAAGCAGTAGAAATTGGGACAAAGCCGAGAAAAACGGGGAATTTAAAGGTCAAACACAATTTCTAATCAGTCACTATTGATAGAGTAAATATCGGTAAAATTATTTCCTGTTATCTTATTGGCGGTCGTTTTTCATTAACGATTTTAGTTTTTAACACTGTTTCTAAATGGAAATGTGAAAACTAAAAATCTAAATTTGACTATATTTGTTCAGAAAAGTAGCTTTTAGTAGCATTAGGCTCAAAAAAGTTGCCAAAAAGTAGCCTCGTATCAAAAAAGTAGCAAATAGTAGCTTTTAGTAGAAGAGTGCGAAGCCTGTATTTTTCATTTTTTCAATTAGTTTTTATTAAAAGTAAATTCATTCTATTGTTATAAAAATTTAAAAAATAAATATTTCCTTTTCTTTTCAATAAGGAAAACGAGTTATTCATCCAATGGGTTGGGACGCCTTTGGATTGCCCGCCGAAAATGCAGCAATCGAAAGGCAAATTGATCCGGCAGTGTGGACAAATCAAAATATTGATTCGATGCGAGAGCAATTAAAAAAATTAGGCTGTTTATTCGATTGGGAGAGGGAATTTGCCACTTGCGATCCAGAATATTATAAATGGACACAGGAACTTTTCATCAAACTTTTTGAAAAAGAACTCGTCTATCAGAGTGAATCCTATGTGAATTGGGATCCTGTCGATCAAACAGTGTTAGCCGATGAACAAGTCGACGAAAGCAATCGTTCCTGGCGATCAGGAGCAAAAGTCGAAAAGAAACTACTCAGACAATGGTTCATCAAGACAACAGCTTTTTCCAAGTAAGAATTCAGTTATTTTTTGATTTTTCAAGTTTATAAATTCATTTTTATTTTCTTCCAGACAATTATTAGAAGGCTTGAAAGATCCCATTTTAAAGGAATGGCGGGATATTATAAAAGTCCAACAACATTGGATTGGCGAATGTAATGGTACAAATATAAAATTTGAATTAATTTCCAAAATTGAAGGCTATCCGAAAATTCTCACACTTTGGACGGATAAACCCGAATTTATCAAGGATGCGAAATTCCTAGCAATTTCCAAGAATAATTTACTCAGTAAACAGGTTGAATTTGATGCAGACAATGGTTATAAACTTTTAGATGCTAAAATTGTGAATCCTTTTACAAAAGAAGAATTACCGATTTTTGTAACAAATCTTATTAATTTTTCATCAAGAGACGATCATTTGGGAATTCCCATGGCGTCTGATGAAGATGCAGAATTTTGTAATATTGTTGGAATTCAGTATGAATCTAATAAGGAAATTAGCAATGAGGAGAGAGAATTGAAGAGAGAGGAAATAATGACAGAGGCGAGAAAATTAAAAATTGGAGGATATCCCGTGAGTGAGCGTATTAAAGATTGGCTGATTTCCAGACAACGCTATTGGGGAACTCCAATTCCAATTGTTCATTGTGATAGTTGCGGTCCTCGACCAGTAGCCAGGAATGATCTTCCAGTTGTTTTACCGAAAGTAATTTGTTCAGGGAACGATAGAAAAGCATCTCTTTCCGAAGCTACTGAATGGCTGAAAACCTCTTGTCCAAATTGTGGCAAAAGCGCTGTGCGAGAAGCCGATACAATGGACACATTTGTCGATAGTTCCTGGTATTTTATTAGATTTATTGATCCGAAAAATCGAAAAGAAATGTTTTCCCAGGAGAAGGCTAGGGAAAATTTACCTGTTGATCTCTATATCGGCGGCAAGGAACACGGTAATTTTTATTACTAAATATTTTATTAATTTTCTTTTTTACTAATTATTTTATACAGGATTATCAGAAAAAATTAATTTTCTTTTTCCCTGATTTCCAGACAAAATTTTGACTTGACTTTTCTGACCCTAAAAATTATTCAGATTCACTCTATAAAAATGATTCATAACACCAATAACTTCATTTTTAAATAAATATTTAATTATTATTTTCCTATGGGAACTAAGATTTTCAAAAAATTCAAATTTGAACATTATGCTTCACTTTATGAAGTTCAACAACTGTTAAGAATATTATTTTAAGAATAATATTTTAATATCTTCATATTTTATAATAATTTATAGTTACATAAAATTTTTCAAAAAAACATTAAATTAGGTATTTATAAAAATTTTAATAAATCCTTCGCAAAAATTCAATTATTTTTATAAGTAATACAATTTTTCACATCAATTCAGTTATTTAAAAAAATGTAATAAAATTTATTCTAAAAATTCAATTACATTTCACAATTTATTAAACTCATCGTGGAAATTTAAATATTTTAAAAATCTACTATTTTAATAAAATCTCTCATCAGAATTCATTTATTTAAAAAAATGTAATAGAATTCTTTGCTAGAATCAATTATGTTCAATAATAATAAAATTCTTCACAGGATTTCAATTATTTAAAAAAAATTGAATAAAATGTTATTGCAAGAAATCAATTATTTTCATAAATAGTTATATTCTTCCCAGAATTGAAAGAAAGTTCGTTGAAAGAAATCAATTATTTTCATAAATAATAATATTTTTCACAAGATTTAAATTATTTTTAATATAATTTTAAGTAAATTCTTCCAAAAATGTAATAATTTCAAAAATTTTATTATAATTCTTCGAAAGAAATAAATGAACAATTATAAAAATTTAAAAATTTTGATAATTAATAAATATTTAAAATATTAAAAAAATGTGGATTATTGAACAAACACATTAAACAGTTTATATTAATTATTGAAATCCAGAAATAACGAACATCATGTGTATGAATTATCAAAATTATTTTGAATAATTTTTTCTAGAGCATTTTCAATTCTATTTATTTACAACTCAATTTTACGAAATTTGGATTATTTGAAAATTCTGCAGTTAAATTTTGAGAAAATAAAAACTTGAAATAATTTTTTTGAAAAATTCAATTAAATATTTTTGAAATACAATTATTTCTAAAAAAGATTCAAACAGAAATGATTTTAATATTCACTTGTTATGTAGAATTTTAACTGAAATTCATTTTTCTAAAAAAAAAAAATTTATTAGAAAATTCTACCAGAATTAAAATTATTTAAATCTAAAAATGAAAAAATTATTGAATCAATGAATGTTTCTCAAAATTGAATTCCCATTCTCTTTCTCATTGAATTTTATTAACAAATTTTTAAATAATAGACTTCTTTTAAAACGAATTTTATAATAAAATTTTTAAGAATAATTACATTTTTCAAGAAATTTGTTTATTAAATTGTATTTAAAATAATTGAACTTCTATGATGAGTTTTATTATTCATGAAAATAATTAAATCTTTGTAAAAATTTTATTATTTATTAAAATTTTAAATAATTGAATTATTGCGAAAAAATTTATAAAAAATTTGTAAATAGTTGAATTTCTGTGAAATTTTTACTATTTATGAAAATAATTTAATTTTTGAGAAGCATTTTATTATTTTTAAAGGATAATTGACATTTTGACGAGAATTTAAGCAATTTTTTAAACAGAATTGAATGTTTGCAAACAATTGTAACTTTTTTAAAATTCAACATTTTTTAAGTGTTTTTAACTAAAATTCTTCAATAAATCCAAGATTTTTAAATAATTAATTAAATATTTATTTAAAGTGAAATGAAATAAATTACAAATCTTACAAATTAAATGTTTACACTACTTTAATAAAAATCCCTGAAATTTCTTCTATTTCCCTGACCTATGTCAACTCTGTTTTATTATTATTATTATTCTCATTATCAACATTATTTTTATTGATTTTAGTTCAGTTTTTCTAATACATATTTTCTATTTTTTTTTAATAAAGGTGGATTTCTAAAAAACTTTTTTCTAATAAAGGTGAATTTCAAAAAAAACTTTTTTCTAATGCAGGTGATTTTCTAATTTTCTTTCTTCCAATAAAGGTTATTTTCTAAAAAATTTTTTTTTAAAAATGAAAATTAAATAAATGAACATTTCAAAAAATTCTTTTTCTAACAATATTTAATTTCTATTACAACAATTAATAGGTATGTGATTAAAAAATAACGTTTACGAAAATTTTTTAATTCTTTAAAAAAAATACTTGAAATTTTGTTGAAAAATTGTAATAAAAAATTATTAGAAATTATAAAAATTGTAATTACAAAAATGATTGAAATTATTTTTTTTAAAGAACAGAATTTTTGTTAACAAACAGTTATTTTATAAAAAATTTTCTTCTTTTTCAAAAGATAACTAATCCCGTAAACAGAATTATGATTAAAAACAGAAAATATGAGAAATTGTTTATATTTTTTAATTTTAGTTTTTTCACCAATTTTCTAACTTTTATCAAAAATTATAGAATTTTACAAATTTTAGTAAAATAAATATTATAAATCACAACTTTATAGAAAAACTTTTTTTTAAAAATTAAAACTCATTAGAAAAACTTTTTTTAGAAATTAGATTTCATTAGAAATCACTTTTTTATGAAAAAAGGATTAGAAAACATTTTTTAGAAAAAGTTACCACCTACCTTTTTATTACTATTAATACTATAAATATTGATATAGTTAATATTTGTACGTAATAATAATATTTAGTATAAGAAAAACTTTAAATTTATTTGAACGATAAATTTATTTCAGCTGCATTGCATTTATATTACGCTCGTTTTATAAATCATTTTCTCCATTCGGAGGGTCTTGTGCCGACCAAAGAGCCTTTTAAGCAACTTTTAGTTCAGGGAATGGTAAAGGGTTTGTCGTTTCAAGAGAAAAAGAGCGGCAAGTATCTTAAAGAGAATCAAGTTGAAAAAATTGGTAAAGATTATTTCGAAAAGGAAACAAAACTCCCGGTTAAGAGTAAATGGGAAAAAATGTCAAAATCCAAATATAATGGCGTTGATCCGTCTGAGATGATTTCTAATTACAGTGCTGATACTGTGAGATTATTGATCCTTGGCGATGTTGCTCCGACTTCTCATCGAAATTGGTCAACGGATAGTAAGTAATTAATCTATTATTTCATTTTTAATTAAATAATAATTCAAAAATTAATTTAAAATTCATTAATTTCTCTCTATTTTGTTTTACAAATTTCTATAATTTTGTTAAATTATTTTACTTGAATATTGAAAAATTAATATGTTTATGCTTTATATTCTATTCTCTCTATTTTTGTACGAATTTCTATATTTTTAGTTAAATTTATTTTATACTTGTTGAATGAATAAATAAATGATAAATAAGTAAAATAAATGATATAAAATAAAAAAAGTAAATGATTTTATAAAAATTAAGTAAAAAATAAATAAATAAAATTTATTAATTTTATTTACCTTGTGAAAAATGTTTACAGCATTTCCGGGTATTTTAAACTGGCAGAAGAGACTTTGGTTGTTGGTGAAGGATTTTAGAAAATTGAGAATTGATTTAACTGAGGAAGAGTTAAGAACGAATCCAGAGGACAAACAATTTGAAGATGATGATTACTATATGTTTGATAGTAGAAATTATTATATTAAAGGAGTTACATTCAATATTACAGGGTCGCAACAATTAAGTGTCGCGATATCAAAAATGCAAGGTCTTACAAACAGGTTCGTTTGAATGAAATTTATAAACTATATTAAAAAAGTTATAAAATTTTTGTCAATAACTTCTTTTTTTTAGTTTACGAAAAGTATCGAAATTGTGTGTCGCAAGAAGTCCGCAATTTGAAAGGGCATTAGCCGTACAATTGATAATGTTAGCGCCGTTAGCTCCTCATTACGCTTCAGAATTATGGTCAGGTTTTTGTTCTGCACCTCATCGAATGTCGAACGATGATACAATACAATGGGACAAAGATGTTCTTGAACAAAGCTGGCCACAAATTGATATGAATTATAAAATGCGTTTGCGAGTTTTTGTAAGTATTTCCATCAGTTAACTATTCGTACTTTTTCATTTTTGTTAATTCTATTTTTATTACTTTATTTTAATCATTCCTTTTATTTTATTACTATTATTTATTATATTATTTTAGTTTATTATTATTTTTAAAAGATTATTTTGCACTCTTCTTCTTTATCTCTTTATCCGAAATTTAATTACAATTGTATTGAAAATTTGAAATACTTAAAAATAAATAACCGCATTAATTTTCAGATGAATAATAACACTGCTGATTTAACTTTCGTAAAAATTGAGCGACAAGAATTAGAAACTCTTTCCACTGAACAAGCATTGGAATTGGTAATGAAAGAGCCAAAAGTTATCGATTTTTTGAAAACAAAAGAAATAACTGATGTCAATTTAGATCTTGAATCAGGTCGCGATGGAATTATCTACATTAAGACGCAAAAAAATAATCAGGTATTTGTGCAACAAAGTGCAGTGTAAAGCATTTATAAATTGTAAATTTGTAAATATATTTTTTTCTATTACATATACAGTGAATTAATTTAGTTACCTTTCTCATTAACAAAAAATTTTTTTGGGAAAAGAAAAATACACTTTTTCTTATATAGACATAGTAATTACTTTCGAAAGTTGGATATTTTATTAAGAAAAACACATCTTTGGAATTTAAGTATCTTATGAAATTATTTTCGAAATAATTAATCTACTATTCATTTAGATTATTACATACTTATGTACAAATAAGTAGGTTAGATTTTTATACTAATCAGTATAACTATATGTAATTAAAAATGTTATAATAAAGGCAATAATTTTACTTTTCGTTTGTTTGAGGATATTTAAGATCAAGCTGGCGCATCTGAATTGTAGACTCTGTATAATGCCAATTTTTTGTGGAATTCGATGTCGGAGTTTTTGTACCATTTATAATAATTGTAGCTGAATATTCTTTACCCTGGAAATTTTGAATTATAAATTGGGAATCTCTGTTTGGTTCCGATTTATTTTGATTAGCATTAACTTCCTTTAATTTTGTTTGTATTCTGTTTATTATAGAATCTTCTGTTGTGAAATTCAGGGCATTACCACTAGGATTCGTGAGAGTTACTGAAGGAATGGAAGTGGTTGTACTTTCTGCATTTTCAGGATGTTGGTCCACCACTTGGTTGGGAGAAGTAATGTTTAAATTTCGTTCTTTTTCTACTACAGGCACTAGAGATGTAGATTCAGTAGTTGTAGTTTCGACAACTACAAGTGGTTGATCAATATCTTCGTTGGAAGAAGTGTTATCTAAACTTGGTTCTTTTTCTACTACCTCAACTGAAGGTGTAGATTCAGTCGTTGTTGTTTTTGCATTTTCAGGATGTTGATCCACCACTTGGTTGGCAGAAGTATTATCTAATCCTGGTTCTTTTTCTTCTACCTCCACAGCAGGTGTAGATTCAGTAGTTGTAGTTTCTGCATTTTCAGGATGTTGATCAACCACTTGGTTGGCAGTAGTATTATCTAAACTTGGTTCCTTTTCTACTACAGGCACTGGAGGTGTCGATTCAGTAGTTGTTGTTTTTGCGTTTTCAGGATGTTGATCCACCACTTGGTTGGCAGTAGTATTATCTAAACTTGGTTCCTTTTCTACTACAGGCACTGGAGGTGTCGATTCAGTAGTTGTTGTTTTTGCGTTTTCAGGATGTTGATCCACCACTTGGTTGGCAGAAGTATTATCTAAACCTAGTTCCTTTTCTTCTACCTCTACTGCAGGTGTCGATTCAGTAGTTGTAGTTTCTGCATTTTCAGGATGTTGATCCACCAGTTGGTTAGGAGAAGTATTATCTAATCCTGGTTCCTTTTCTTCTACCTCCACTGCAGGTGTCGATTCAGTAGTTGTAGTTTCTGCATTTTCAGGATGTTGTTCCACCACTTGGTTGGCAGAAGTATTATCTAAACTTGGTTCCTTTTCTACTACAGGCACTGGTGGTGTCGATTCAGTAGTTGTAGTTTCTGCATTTTCAGGATGTTGATCCACCACTTGGTTGGCATATGTATTATCTAAACTTGGTTCCTTTTCTACTACCTCCACTGAAGGTGTAGATTCAGTCGTTGTTGTTTTTGCATTTTCAGGATGTTGATCCACCACTTGGTTGGCAGAAGTATTATCTAATCCTGGTTCCTTTTCTTCTACCTCCACTGCAGGTGTCGATTCAGTAGTTGTCGTTTCTGCGTTTTCAGGATGTTGTTCCAACACTTGGTTGGGAGAAGTATTATCTAAATGTGGTTCCTTTTCTACTACAGGCACGGCAGGTATAGATTCAGTGGTTGTTGTTTCTGCATTTTCAGGATGTTGATCCACCACTTGGTTGGCAGAAGTATTATCTAAACCTGGTTCCTTTTCTACTACAGGCACGGCAGGTGTAGATTCAGTGGTTGTTGTTTCTGCATTTTCAGGATGTTGATCCACCACTTGGTTGGCAGAAGTATTATCTAATCCTGGTTCCTTTTCTTCTACCTCCACTGCAGGTGTCGATTCAGTAGTTGTAGTTTCTGCATATTCAGGATGTTGTTCCACCACTTGGTTGGCAGAAGTATTATCTAAACTTGGTTCCTTTTCCACTACAGGCACGGCAGGTGTCGATTCAGTAGTTGTAGATTCTGCATTTTCAGGATGTTGTTCCACCACTTGGTTGGCAGAAGTATTATCTAAACTTGGTTCCTTTTCCACTACAGGCACGGCAGGTGTCGATTCAGTAGTTGTAGATTCTGCATTTTCAGGATGTTGTTCCACCACTTGGTTGGCAGAAGTATTATCTAAACCTGGTTCCTTTTCTACTACAGGCACGGCAGGTGTAGATTCAGTGGTTGTTGTTTCTGCATTTACAGGATGTTGTTCCACCACTTGGTTGGCAGAAGTATTATCTAAACCTGGTTCCTTTTCTACTACAGGCACGGCAGGTGTCGATTCAGTAGTTGTAGTTTCTGCGTTTTCAGTATGTTGATCCACCACTTGGTTGGCGGAAGTATTATCTAAACTTGGTTTCTTTTCTACTACCTCTACTGAAGGTGTAGAATCAGTTGTTGTTGTTTCTGCATTTTCAGGATGTTGATCCACCACAAGGTTGGCAGAAGTATTATCTAAACCTGGTTTCTTTTCTACTACAGGCACTGGTGGTGTAGATTCAGTGGTTGTTGTTTCTGCGTTTTCAGGATGTTGATCCACCACTTGGTTGGCAGAAGTATTATCTAAACCTGGTTCCTTTTCTACTACAGGCACGGCAGGTGTAGATTCAGTGGTTGTTGTTTCTGCATTTTCAGGATGTTGATCCACCACTTGGTTGGCAGAAGTATTATCTAAACCTGGTTCCTTTTCTACTACCTCCACTGGAGGTGTAGATTCAGTTGTTGTTGTTTCTGCATTTTCAGGATGTTGATCCACCACTTGGTTGGCGGAAGTATTATCTAAACTTGGTTCCTTTTCTACAACCTCCACTGGAGGTGTAGATTCAGTGGTTGTTGTTTCTGCATTTTCAGGATGTTGATCCACCACTTGGTTGGCAGAAGTATTATCTAATCCTGGTTCCTTTTCTTCTACCTCCACTGCAGGTGTCGATTCAGTAGTTGTAGTTTCTGCATTTTCAGGATGTTGATCCACCACTTGGTTGGCAGAAGTATTATCTAAACCTGGTTCCTTTTCTACTACCTCCACTGGAGGTGTAGATTCAGTTGTTGTTGTTTCTGCATTTTCAGGATGTTGATCCACCACTTGGTTGGCGGAAGTATTATCTAAACTTGGTTCCTTTTCTACAACCTCCACTGGAGGTGTAGATTCAGTGGTTGTTGTTTCTGCATTTTCAGGATGTTGATCCACCACTTGGTTGGCAGAAGTATTATTTAATCCTGGTTCCTTTTCTTTTACCTCCACTGCAGGTGTCGATTCAGTAGTTGTAGTTTCTGCATTTTCAGGATGTTGATCCACCACTTGGTTGGCAGAAGTATTATCTAAACCTGGTTCCTTTTCTACTACCTCTACTGAAGGTGTAGAATCAGTTGTTGTTGTTTCTGCATTTTCAGGATGTTGATCCACCACAAGGTTGGCAGAAGTATTATCTAAACCTGGTTTCTTTTCTACTACAGGCACTGGTGGTGTAGATTCAGTGGTTGTTGTTTCTGCGTTTTCAGGATGTTGATCCACCACTTGGTTGGCAGAAGTATTATCTAAACCTGGTTCCTTTTCTACTACAGGCACGGCAGGTGTAGATTCAGTGGTTGTTGTTTCTGCATTTTCAGGATGTTGATCCACCACTTGGTTGGCAGAAGTATTATCTAAACCTGGTTCCTTTTCTACTACCTCCACTGGAGGTGTAGATTCAGTTGTTGTTGTTTCTGCATTTTCAGGATGTTGATCCACCACTTGGTTGGCGGAAGTATTATCTAAACTTGGTTCCTTTTCTACAACCTCCACTGGAGGTGTAGATTCAGTGGTTGTTGTTTCTGCATTTTCAGGATGTTGATCCACCACTTGGTTGGCAGAAGTATTATCTAATCCTGGTTCCTTTTCTTCTACCTCCACTGCAGGTGTCGATTCAGTAGTTGTAGTTTCTGCATTTTCAGGATGTTGATCCACCACTTGGTTGGCAGAAGTATTATCTAAACCTGGTTCCTTTTCTACTACCTCCACTGGAGGTGTAGATTCAGTTGTTGTTGTTTCTGCATTTTCAGGATGTTGATCCACCACTTGGTTGGCGGAAGTATTATCTAAACTTGGTTCCTTTTCTACAACCTCCACTGGAGGTGTAGATTCAGTTGTTGTTGTTTCCGCATTTTCAGGATGTTGATCCACCACAAGGTTGGCAGAAGTATTATCTAAACCTGGTTCCTTTTCTACTACAGGCACTGGTGGTGTCGATTCAGTAGTTGTAGTTTCTGCGTTTTCAGGATGTTGATCCACCACAAGGTTGGCAGAAGTATTATCTAAACCTGGTTCCTTTTCTACTACAGGCACGGCAGGTGTAGATTCAGTGGTTGTTGTTTCTGCATTTTCAGGATGTTGTTCCACCACTTGGTTGGCAGAAGTATTATCTAAACCTGGTTCCTTTTCTACTACAGGCACGGCAGGTGTCGATTCAGTAGTTGTAGATTCTGCATTTTCAGGATGTTGTTCCACCACTTGGTTGGCAGAAGTATTATCTAAACCTGGTTCCTTTTCTACTACAGGCACGGCAGGTGTAGATTCAGTGGTTGTTGTTTCTGCATTTTCAGGATGTTGATCCACCACTTGGTTGGCAGAAGTATTATTTAATCCTGGTTCCTTTTCTTTTACCTCCACTGCAGGTGTCGATTCAGTAGTTGTAGTTTCGACAACTACAAGGTGTTGATCAATATCTTCGTTAGAAGAAGTGTTATTTAAACTTGGTTCCTTTTCTACTACCTCCACTGAAGGTGTAGATTCAGTTGTTGTTGTTTCTGCATTTTCAGGATGTTGATCCACCACTTGGTTGGCAGAAGTATTATCTAAACCTGGTTCCTTTTCTACTACAGGCACTGGTGGTGTCGATTCAGTAGTTGTAGTTTCTGCGTTTTCAGGATGTTGATCCACCACAAGGTTGGCAGAAGTATTATCTAAACCTGGTTCCTTTTCTACTACAGGCACGGCAGGTGTAGATTCAGTGGTTGTTGTTTCTGCATTTTCAGGATGTTGTTCCACCACAAGGTTGGCAGAAGTATTATCTAAACCTGGTTCCTTTTCTACTGCAGGCACTGGTGGTGTCGATTCAGTAGTTGTAGTTTCTGCGTTTTCAGGATGTTGATCCACCACAAGGTTGGCAGAAGTATTATCTAAACCTGGTTCCTTTTCTACTACAGGCACGGCAGGTGTAGATTCAGTGGTCGTTGTTTCTGCATTTTCAGGATGTTGATCCACCACTTGGTTGGCGGAAGTATTATCTAAACTTGGTTCCTTTTCTACTACCTCCACTGAAGGTGTAGATTCAGTCGTTGTTGTTTTTGCATTTTCAGGATGTTGATCCATTTCTTGGTTGGGAGAAGTATTGTTTAAACTTTGTTCCTTTTCTTCAATTGGTGGAAGTAATGCTATTGGAGTTTCTTGTTTAGTACTTTCTGTTGTAGTTGATTCGTCTACATTACTAGAATGAGATTCAGGTTGTTGGTCCTTTTCCCCTAATCCTTTTTCTTCAGTTACTGTTTCTTTTGACGGCTTATCTGAGTTACTTTGTTCCTGAACAGGTTCATTGTCAGGATGTTTATCCTGACTTGTTGGAACAGAACTTTTTTCAGGATATTCATTGGTAGAGGGTCCATTCGTTCCCACAGTTTCTGTTGGCTTTTCTACCTCATTTGTTGATTGCGTGCTTGTAGCTTGTGTAGGTCCAACTGCAGTAGCTTGATTTTGATCTTCTGCTTCCAAAATTGTAGGTGCTGTGGTTACAATCTGTGTAGATTTGTCACCGTTAATATCAACAGCAGGTTCTTCTGCTTTCTCCGGTGATGCTTTAATTTCTTCTTCGAAATTCGCATTTTCATCAGTAACAGTTTTTTCTTCTTCTGGAGTATGTTCTGAATTATGTCTATTTTGTTCATTTTCTGCCGAATCACCACCTAGCCTATTAACTATGGGAACTGTTGAGACAGTAGTTGTAGACGCTTCACCTACAACTTGGATCAGGGAAGTATTCTTTAAACCTGGTTCATGTTCTACTTCAGTTTCTAGCACTGTTGATTCAGTGGATGTAGTTCTAGCAGTTGTAGGTACTTCATCCACAACTTGGTTAGAAGAAGTATTACTTAAAGATGGTTCTTTTTGTACTATAGTTTTTGGATCTGTAGAGGCGGTGGTGGTGAATATTGTAGATTCAGTGGTTGTAGTTTCAGCATTTGTAGGCACTATACCTACAATTTGATTAGAAAAAGTATTATTTAATGTTGGTTCCTTTTCTACTGCAGTCACTACAACTGTAGATTCAGTAGTTGTAGTTTCAGTATTTGTAGGATCTTGAACCGCAACTTGGTTAAAAGTATTATTTAAACTTGGTTCCTTTTCAACCACAGGCAATGGAACTGAAGGTTCAGTGGTTGTAGTTTTAGCATTTTCAGGATGTTGATCAATATCTTCGTTGGAAGAAGTATTATCTAAACTTGGTTCCTTTTCTACTACAGGTACTGGAGGCGTTGATTCGGTAGTTGTAGTTTCGGCAAGTACAGGATGTTGATCAATATCTTCGTTGGAAGACGTATTATCTAAACTTGGTTCCTTTTCTACTACAGGTACTGGAGGTGTAGATTCAGTGGTTGTAGTTTCTGCATTCATTTCATTTTCTGTCGAGTTCAATGTTTCGTCTGTAGATGATAATTTAGTTTCAGTGCTTGCAGTATTTGTAGCTACTGTAGTCGCATCTTGTTTTAATTGTTCATTATTTAATGATGTGTCTTCCTCATCAGTATCATCAGTCTGCGTCCCTGTTGATTCTGAACTTATCTCTGTTTCTAATTTTTGATCAAACGAATATGCTTTAATAACTCCCGAATGGTCGTTATGGTACATCAATGATCGGATTACTGGCATTTTAAGAAATGATTTTCTAAATTGGAAGAAACCAATTTTCCATAATATCCAATTGGAAATTTTATTTTCAACATCATAGAAATTAATCGGTTCTCCAATTCTTGGAGTTACGAGAAATGATCGAATATAAGTTTTTAACTGTAGTCTAGTTATTCCAATATCAAAGAAATCATGATTATATTTATAAATGAAATCAATAAACATTTCTGTTAATTTTTTCTTGTCAGGTACTTTAATGACAGTTTTATCGAATTCTTTAAAGCTTTGGCTAACATTTGTTAATAAATTTATTTCAAAATCAACAAAATTCATTGAAAATTTATCAAGTACGGAATTTGTACTAATTAAATCCAATGGAAAAATTTTGTCAAAATTAATTGTCGTGTATTCAGTGATTTGTTGAGAAATATCGTAATAATTAATTCCGTTTGAGCCTCTAAAGTGGAAATTATTTTTCAACAAAATATGAAGAATGTAATGTTGTAAAAGCATTGATTGCAATTTTGGCATATTGGGATATCTAATTAATATTGTCTTCATTATATTATCAACTGCCACTAATAGAAATTCTTCCTTCTTGAGTTTATTCTGAATGAAATCTTTCAAATCGTTTAATACATCAATTGTGAGGAAAATTTGATACGCAACTTTATTCACATCTTTTACTATTTTATCTAGTTTTCTTTTAAAATTGTATTTTTTAATAATTCTCTCAATAGCTGCATTCAATTTATGTGTATCATCAATGTCAATGTCATTTCTTATTTTCAACAGAAATTCTACAATGAAAAACTTTAATGCTTGCCTTGAGGCTAAACTATGTTTATTTAATTGAATTTCACTATAGAGTAATTGTTCAAATTCAATTGTTCCAACTTTTTCAACAATCGTATAATTATTATTGTCGGATAGAATTTTTTCTACTGCTTTAACAATTTGCTGAGAAATGTTTTTTATATTTTGACCCTCACTCCAAGAACCATCAACATTATAACCACTAAATGTACTGTCGGCAATTTTAATGATTTCATTTTTTACATTTGACGAAAAGTTACCTTTTACCTCTTCAATAGTTTCAATTATCACGTTTTTTAATGTTAAAAATTTCTCATTTTGATGATCCTTCAATTTTTTTTGGAGATTCTCTTGTAGAACGTTGTTGTTGGTGTTCTTGTTGTTGTCTTCTGAATTTTTAATCACTGGCCCTCCTTTCACGAGTTCTGAAAGTTAATTTATTTATTAAATATAATTGTTATTTTGTAAATGTACTTTAAAATTTTTTTTAATCAGAAAAATGTGTAAATTTGAAATTATTCAATCTAATAATAATTGCTAATTAGTATCAAATATTAAATAATGGTAATTTCATTTAATGATTTATTTCATGCTAATTGGTATTTAATATTAATTGGTAATTAATATTAATTAATAATTTTGAATACATTAGTTTTACCTGGACGAAAGGAGAAGAAGAGTAGAAGGACAAAGAGTCCATTTATTTTCGAAGCACACATGATTACATATCTTTGGAAAAAACTGTCATTTTTTGAACAATGATTCCTTAAATAGTAAATCCCCTTCTACTAATAGATTAATAGAATAATAAACACGAGTGAATTTCAAATTTGATAAATTCAATTATGTGCGAAGAAATTTAAGACTATAAAAGTATTAAAGAAATAAAATATTACGATAAGAAAGTTAAATTGGCACATTATAGTTTAAATTAATAAAATTTATTATTAAAATGAAAACGATTACTTAAATATTCAGTGGAAGAATTAAAAATAAAAAAAAAATTATAATACATATGAAAATATTTTTTACTTTTGAAATTATTGTAGGTACAGAATTGCATATAATACAACGTTTATAATAATTATAAATTATAATACAATTAAAGAGACGAGGAAAATTATATTTACACGCAGAAAAGGAAAATTAATATATTTAAGAAAAATATTTTCTTATGTAATAATAATAATCTTTATTATGTTTGCATAAGCAATGGTAAATATATTTTCTTTATAAATTTTTCACCTTGAATTTTCGATTCACACAAGAGATTCCAATTTATACTATCTATTTTTTAAGTATTGTAATAAAAATTAAGCCAAATTAAAAGATCATCTTTATAAATGAAAATCAATGGAAAATTAAATTTTTTAGATTTTTTTTTAATAAAATGTCGATTTTGTGTTTTCGGAAAAATTTTAATCATGATTTTATATACATAAATTAATTAATATAAAATTTATATTATATAAAATATAATATTTATATTATATATTATATAAAATTTATATATAAATTAATTTAATTTATAATTATCATCTGGAAAATAATAATAAATTAATAATTTAGTATGTAGTATAATTAAAAGTTCAGTAATTGCGCTTTTTAGTGGTATTTATATGATATTGAAAGAATTAGAAAATGATGATTAGATAAACTAAGATTTTATCATATTTACAATCAAAACTTTGGATTAAACAATGACAATTGCTATAAAAATGATTTTGCAATAAAAAAATAAACACTAATATTATTTAGTCAATAAACCATTTCAAAGCAATCATTACCGACAATATAAAAAAAATATGTTAGTGCGAGAATGAAATTGTCACTTTTAATTATTTTGTTTCTTGAGTTTAGTTTAACTGAAGTTTTTTTCGGACTCTTCAATTAATTTTTAATAATTATTATAATTAATTAATTAGAATATTATTAAGAATTAAAAATGGTAATTACTAAATTTACTATTATTTTTTCCATTCTTAAATTCATTTTCATTTCCTTTTTATTTCTATATATATTTATTTTTGTTCTTATTTTCATTTTCATTTTTCAATTTTCATTTTTGTCTATTCTTATTTTTTATTTTCCTTTTTATTTTCATTTTTAAATTTTCATTTTCATCTTTTCTGATTTTTTATTTTCTTATTTTCCTTTTTATTTTCATTTTCATTTTTAAATATTCATTTTTATCTATTCTTATTTTTTATTTTATTTTCTTTATAATAAATTGAATACAAATTAAAAAAAAGTATATTAAAGTAATTTTTTTTCAAATGAACAATCGTCTGATGTTTCTTCAGCTCTGATAAAATTCTACATAACAATAATAATAAATTAAAAATTAAAATTCGCGATAATTTTTACGCGATAATTGCGATTCGGGCATTAGTGTATATATATAAAGAATTTAATCGAATTATAATTGGTAAATACGCAATCGCAAACGAGTCACGAAAAAAAAACTCATTAAAGTATATAATTATACACACCTATAAGTTTTATTGTACAATTATTTTACAATTTCACAATGTTCTTTTAGAAAATTATTTTTATTCATATTATACGATGTGTTACTATATAGATTCTTTTTTAAAATTAAAATTAATTTTATTTAATTTACCGTCACAGGTTTGACAAAAAAGTTTGTTATTTTTTTCAAATGTGTAGTTAATAAATAATATGTAAAATAATAAATAATGATAATAATAATAATAATAATAATAATAATAATAATAATAATAATAATAATAATAATAGTAATAATAATAATAATAAATAATAATTAAATAATTAATAAAGATTAGTTTATAATTAATGTAATTATAAATGTAATTATTAATTAGTAGCTAAATATCAATTATTAATCGATATGATTATTATAACTCCAACCTAATGGTCCACGTGGAATGTTTATAAATAAATTAATTAAACTTCTCGTTATTGAGATTAATACTAAAAAAATAAGAAATACAAACAATAAATTGTTTTCTATTATTATAAACATAATAAAGAATAAATAAAAAAAAAGGAAAAAAAAGTTACAAAAATCCTGTTTTGAAAATTCGTGAACTAAATTGAAACATTAAATTTTTTCTAAGGTGAAAAAAGTGAATTTATAAAATAAAAGAGAGTGAATATTTTTTTTTAGTGAAATATTGTCAGTAACATGTGTAAAAGCAGATTTACCACAACGAAAGGGTTATCTACTTTTTGATTTCAAATGGCCAACCCTCAACACTGTGTTTGGGGTTATCGCAGCAACACTCATGCATTTTATGTTATATACAAAGATATTTTCGTCTTATAAAAAGGGGACATAAGTCTGGATACCATTCCAGTATTTCACTATGTCTCTTGCAATTAAAATGATTGTCAATCGTTTTTTTAGTCGTGAATTCTTTTTAACGGTTATCGTCAGTTGCATTCAATTTTTATCAAGAAATTCCCTCATGGATTTTGGATAAATAATAAATTACAATTTTATAATAAATAAAGTGTGAACAAAATTTTACATCGCGAAAATAAAATTTAAAAAAAATAATCACTAGCACAGATTTTAGATATTTTTGAGTTTTATTGTAAAAAATGTGTATTTTTTTATTTTATTCAGATTCTTCTTTTTTTTGGTATCTATAGGTTTGTCATTGTTATTTCGAATGCAGCCGCAGGTTTGTTGATTTTATTATGGATATTTTTTAATTTTAATAAAAAAAATAGTTAACATGATTTTTTAAATATATTTCATTTATTGTTTTCCAAGTATTTTTCTTTTTTACTTTTTTGAATAGAAAAAATTACTTTTATTACTTTTTCAAATAGATATTTGCTTTTTGTTAAAAATACCTATTTTTTAATTATTTTGCAACAATTAGGCATTGTTATATTTAAAAAAATAATATTTATTATTGTTATTTTTCGAACAACTATGATAAATAAATAAATACGATTCTAAATTAGTGAAATAAATTTTTTGGTAAAGTAAAATAGTTTAATCAAACAAAATATAAAATAAAGTACTTCAGAAAAATTTTGATATTTAAGTCACATTTATTATTACAATATTTTCTAAAAAGTAAAAGAATAATTCTATTTTTTGCGAAATTAATTTCAAAAGACTAAATAATTTTTCTATATTTGAATAACATTGATAAAAAAATAGAATTTTAAATTAGATATAGAGTTCTTTGAATAATAAAGTAGTTTCATAAAATGGTAAATAAAATAAAATTAAATAGCAGTTGGAAGAATTATTAATATTTAAGTTATATTTATTACCATATTTTCTAAATAAAAAAAAATTGTTTTTACGAGAAACAAATTTCAAACGATAAAATAATTTTTCTATATACGTGAATAAATTTGATAAAAAAACAGAACTTGTAAATTAGACAGAGTTCTTTAGCTTTGATAAAGCAGTAAATAAAATAAAAAATTTGAACAAATTTCAATATTTAAGCTATATTCGTTATTAATATTCTCTAACTTATAAAAAAAGAATTCTATTTTTTTCAAAAGAAAAAATTAATTTAGCTATTTTACCTGAATAACTTTGATATATAAATAGAAAATATTAAAAAAAAAATTTATAATTCAATGAATTTATAATTAAATAAATTTCTAACTAAATTTTAAAATTGAAATATTAATTTTAAATAAAATTTTCAAAGTCTAATTTACTATTCGACTTTTTTATCAAAGTTATTCAAATATAGAAATTACAAATTAATTAATTCATTCATTAACCTATAATTTATTATTATTTTTTATTTTATTTTTTTATTATTATTGATTGTTATTTTTTTAGACAGAATTGTTCAGCTAAAGGAAGAAAGTAAAATGAAAATAAATGGAATAACTAGAAGAGAATAAATAAAATAAAATAAATGGAATTGAATTTAAAAATAGTAAATAAATAGCTAATACCTAATAATAAATAATTAAGTTTTCAGTAAAACAATTTGATTCGTAATTGCAATTTTTTTCAGCTTTTGTAACCGAAGTTGGAAAATGAGGAAGACAAATTTTTTTTTCATAGACAGGAAGGAAAATGTGAAAATCTATTTTCTCATCTCGAAAGAATTTTCAACAAATATGAGTGCGAGTTTCCTTTTAATTACAAAGGTAGGTAACGACTGATGGGAACACCTGAATTTTAAATTAATGTTCTCTTTGGTTGTTACCACCAGCTCATCGCATGGTCCAGATGATCGACTTCCATTCAAGGCCCGAAAGAATCTTCTCCACCAAACGACGTCTTAATTAAATTTCACCTCAAAGTGCAGAAAAAAATTCAAATTCGCTGGAAAAAAAGAAAAGTAGCAAACAAAATTATCAAGATCTAAAGGTATTTATTTGTCTCGGGTATATAAATTATAATTATAATTTTTAATAGCTTATTTTAATTATATAAAAATTTTTTTTTTAATTATTTAATAATTATCAACAGACTTACAAATTAAAAAAAAATCAAATTGTACTATTATATTACATTGTATTGTCTTATGTTGTAAATTCAAAATTATTTTTTTAAATTTTTTATAGTCAGAAAAATTAATTCCCCGTTAGAAATAATTTTAGTAATAATTAACAAATAATAGTAATGATTCCATCACTCGGTTTTCAAATTAATTAAGTATTGAATTTAATTATAATTAATAAAATAGAAAAAGAATAAAAAAGACTAAATATTACCTACTATAAATAAGAAAAATAATTATTAATTATTTTATAATAAATAAATTAATTTAATTTTATAACGAATTTAATGGAAAAGGAGAATAAAAAGATTCAATTAAATATTTAAATATTAAAATTTAATATTTTATTTCATAAAAATATGTGTATAATTTATTATAAACAATTTTTTACTGTATTTACGTATTACTTACTAAATATTAAATGAAAAAAAAGAAGAAATTAATTAATTACACCTAATTTAATCAAAGTAGGGAAAATAAGTAATTTAATGGAAAAGGAGAATAAAAAGAATTCAATGAAATATTTAAATATTAAAATTTAATATTTAATTTCATAAAAATATGTGTATATAATTTATTATAAACAATTTTTCAATGTATTTGCGTATTTATAATTACAGTTAATTAGATATATCCTAAAATTTACTTATCGATTTCTAATATGCGTTTTACATAATTAATTAATCTTTACATAATAATTAATATACATGAAAAATTATAAGTAAAATGGAAATTTTCGTTTAAAGTTTAATACTCGATTGTGTTGCATTATTTCGAAGATAATCGATGTAAGAAGATATGAGATCATCCATTTTATAGCCGAGCAATGTTTCGCAGAGAATTTTTTTACCCTTCATAAAATTTCCAATTGTCATGTGAAAATATGTATTGCCAGACGACCAATTTGACAATTCATTGAAATTATAAGTGGCAAGAATGTCCTTCGTTCTTGGATCAATCACGCTAATTCCATTTCGATTCACTGCTATTGATACTAATTCTGGAAAACTTGGCTCAGTCGTTTGTTTCACTTCAAAGAATGCCGATCCAAATGTTGGCCATTGGTAAATGTGCTGGAGAAATTGTCGTTTCGCTTCAACTTCCGTCATTCCTTTGGGGGGAAAAATTATTCTTTTTTATTTGTTATAAATTTATTTGTTTATTGGTTAAAAATTTTTATATTATTTTTACTTTATTTTTTTTTTTATTTATTTATATCCATTCGTTTTATTCATTTTCAGTTTTTATTTCGTTTCTTTTTTTTATTAAATAAAAAAAAAATTTTATTAAATAAAAAAAAATTTTTTTAAATTAAAAAAATTAGTAAAATCACTAATTTACTAATTAGTTACTAATTAGCGAATTAATTATTTAAGTGAATTGAATAATTAATAGCAATTAATAATTTTCTTCATTTTTTTTTTGCCTTTTTTAATCGAAAAATATTTTTTTCCGAGTCTGGGAAAATTGACTTTATTTTATAATTAATCAATTAATTTTAATTTACTTTTATTGTACTTTATTTCAAATAATTATTTTAAATAATGTAAATTAATATAATTTACTAATTAGTAAAGTTACTATTTAAGTGGATTGTTTAGAGAAGAATTTAATGATGTTATTTATTTTTTCGATAAATATTAATTCTCAAAAATCGAAAAATTATTTTATTTTAAATAGATAATTTTGCGAAGTTACTAATTTATTTATACTAATTGGTGAATTGATTATATAATTTTTTATTAATTATATTAAAAAAATTTTTAATTATAGTTTAAGCATTAATTACTTTTTTTATTCTTCTCGAAAAATATTAATCGAAAAATTAAATAGTTTTGTTTAGATAATTTTCCGAAATTCTTGTTTCAATTTAATTAATTGATTAAATTTTGTTAAAAATACTTTCACGGATTATCGTCTCAAATTAAATGTTAAGATTAATAAGTTGCAAAAATTTTCATAATTACCAGTTTGTTGATTGTAAGCCGACACGATATGTTTTTTCCAATCACTGGAGCTCATTAGATTAATTATATCAGGCGGAATGTACTCCCTAAGTTTGTGTCTAAAGAAGAGATAAATATTTTAATTATTGCAAAAATAGAAAACAATTTTAATTTTTTTAAATAGATTTGTAAAGAAATCACTATTATTATTATTATTATTATTATTACTATTATTATTATTAGTATTATTATTATTATTATTATTATTATTATTATTATTAAAACATTATTAAATATTGTAATATTATTAAATTACATTACACATTATTAAGAATTAAAAATAATAAATAATTATTACAATTCTCATTTTTTACTAGCAATTAATAAATTAAACTAATATTTTAATATAATTATTCCCCTACTATTTTGAGTTTCATTTTATCAATTAAATATAAATAAAAAATTAAAATAAGTTAATTTAATTTAATTTAATTTAATTTTAATTTAATAATAATTAAAAATTAAAAAATTTAAATGAATAAAGAATTAAATTATAATTATAACTTTTATGTATTTCAATTAAATTTTTCTAGTGCAAATTAATTTGAATTTAATTATTATAATTATATTCTTACGGTATTTCCGTGAGTTCAGCTTTATTATCGCCGTATTTGCTTCGATAAATTAATGCGCCAAGTTTAATTGCATCGTGCTTGTTGCATTTATGATAGCCACGCAAAAGTTTCGGTAATTCCTGATGAAAATAAAATATAGAATCGGCATTCTCGTCCCTCCCAGGCACAGCATTTATCCACAATTTTTTCATGAAAAATATTTGATATTGCGCTTGAACAGTGCCAATATTTGGTCTCGATCTCTTCACCCATTCAACCAGTTCGTGAACGAAATCAAAGAAGAAATAATAAAGTGGCACTGAGAAAAATTTATCAGCAATTTTCACAAATAAACTAAATCCATCTGAACCCTTTAGTCGAAGACTCGATACAATGTCTTCACAAACATCCGACGCCCTTGTTGATGAGTGAATCTATTTTTTTTTTTTGTGGGGAAGTAAATTAATTACTTAATTAATTGTTAGTTAATTTTTTAAAAATGTTGGATTTAAATTTATAAATTGATATAATTAATGTTAATTATTAATTATGTAAGACTTTCTACTAATTAGTTCATAATTAACACTTAATTAATTAATTTTTAATAATTAATTAAAGTAGTTAATTAATTTTTAATAATTAATTAAATTAATTAATTAATTTTTAATAATTAATAAAATAAAGTAATTAATTTTTATAATAGTTAATTAACACTGATTAATTAATTGATTAATTAACACTGATAGTATTAATAATTTAATAATTATTTCTAATTAAAATCATTCTTTATATGGTAACAATTAAAATCTGTTAATTAGAATAATAAACATTGAAGTGAGGAATAAAATTAGCAATTGTACCTCGATAGCTTCGTCGGAGTCGTCGGGAAAATAGACTTTGTGATAAATTTGCAAGCTTTTGAATCTAATTGCCTCCACTTCGAGTATGTAGGGTGGATACTTTCTGTTGCCAGTTTTCATGGTTCTGTCCAAACGATTCAAGCAATCAGCCGCCAAAATACTTGTTCTCGTTGTTAGAAATTGAACAATTTCCTTGTGCAAATTTGGATTGCAGGTCATGACACCTGTTGCCAACCACAACAATTCCCAGCCACGTTCTTCACTTAATCGGATTCGATTTTCTGTTAATTGTCTCATTATTTGACAATAGACTTCATCGCGAAGGAGGGGCTGCAATTTTTTATTTAAAAAAAATTTTTTTTTAATAATTATATTCTTAATTAACGTACTGAAAATTTTATTATTCTTTATATCTCTTTTATTAATTAATAAATTAATAAATTGATGAATTGATAAATTAATAAATTAATAAATTAATAAGTTAATGAATTGATAAATTAATAAATTAATAAATTAATAAATTAATAAATTAATAAATTAATTAAATTAATTATTTAATCAAAATACTAATTAAAAGGAGTTCATTTCTTTCTTCTTCAATGTCTTCTGATAATTTCGCGATGATATTGATTGGACAAGAAGACGGAAAACATAGAACTTGGAATAGAAAAAATATAAATTAGAGTAATTTGAAGAAAATTGAGGAAATTAAAGAAACTGATGAAAACAAAAATTCGAGGCAAGTGAGAAAATGTAACAAATTAAAAAGTAGAAAAAAATAAAAACTATGATTTGAAGAAAAATAAAAAATTAAAAAATCGAAATTTGAGAAAGTTTCAGACAATTGAAAAAGTAGAGAAATTTGAAAAAGTAAAAAGTAAAAAAAGACACAAATTTAAAAAGTCAAAACTTAAGAAAATTGAAGATAATATTAAAAATAGAGACAAAGAAAGAATAGAAAAATAGAAAATAGAAAAAAATAGAAATTTGAGTGAATTGAAAAAACTTGAGTAAACTAAAAATTGAAAAAATAGAAAATAGAGAAAATTTAAAAAGTGAAAAGAAAAAAGAAACATAAAAAAAATTGAAATATCGAAACTTTAAAAAATTTAATAAAATAAAAAATAGAGACAATAGAGAAAAAAAGTAATATACGAAAATAATATTGAAAATTCATATAGGAAAACTTAGGGAAATTGAAGAAAATTAAAGAAATTGGAGAAAATTGAGAAAATTTAGGAATCTTAAAGAAACTAAAAATTAAAAGGAAACATCAAGAAAGTTGTAAATACAAAAAATTGAAAAAATAGAAAATTTAGAAATTTGAGGAAATTGAAAAAATAGAAAAAATATGAAAATAATATTAAAAATCCATATAGGAAAATTTAGGGTAATTGAAGAAAATTAAAGAAATTGGGGAAAATTAAGGAAATTAATGAATCTATAAAGAAACTAAAAATTAAAAGGAAACATCAAGAAAATTATTAATACATAAAATAGAAAACAGAAAATTGAGAAATTTGAGAAAATGGAAAATATAAAAACTTGAGAAATTTGAGAAAACTAAATAAATAGAAAATTGACAAAATAGAGAAATTTGAGAAATTTTGGAATATTGAGAAAATCGAAAATTCAGAAATTTTAGAAAATAGAAAATTGAGAAAATTGAAAATATAAAAACTTGAGAAATTTGAGAAAATTTAATTAATAGAAAATTGACAATATTGAGAAATTTGAGAAATTTGAAAGAATTGAAAAAGTGAAAAGAAAAGAGAAACAAAAAATTGAAATATCGAGAATTTAGAATATTTAATAAAATAAAAAATTGTGACAAAAGAGAAAAAAATATATAGGAAAATAACATTCAAAATTAATTTTGGAAAACTGAAAATCGAAAAAATTAAAGAAATTGGAGAAAATTAAGGAAATTTATGAATCTTAAAGAATCCAAAAATTAAAAGGAATTATCAAGAAAATTTTAAATACAAAAAATTGAAAAAATAAAAAATCGAGAAATTTGAAAAAATTGAAAAAATAAAAACTTGAGAAAATTAAATACATAGAATATTGAAAAATTTGGGAGAATTGAAAAATAAATAATAAAGAAAATTGAAAAAGTGAAAAAATAAAAATTAAGAAATTTAAGAAAATTTAAAAAATCGAAAATTTAAAAAATAGAAAATTGTGAAGTTTGAGAAAATTGAAAAAGTGAAAAGAAAAGAGAAACAAAAAATTGGAATATCGAAACTTTAGAAAATTTAATAAAATAAAAAATAAAAACAATACAGAAAATTTATGAATTTTAAAAAACTAAAAATTAAAAGGAATAATCAAGAAAATTGTTAATACCAAACATTGAAAAAATAGAAAATTGAGAAAATTGAAAAAATAGAATCATGAAAAAATAAAAAATTAAAAAAATAGAAATTAAAAAAACTAGAAATTTGAGAAATTTGAGAAAATTAAAAAATAAGAAAATTGAAAAAATAGAAAATGGAGAAATTTAAAAAAATTGAAGAAATAGAAAATTGGATAAAAAGAAAATAAAAAAATTGAAAAACAAAAAATAAACATAAACAATAATAAAATTTAAAATTAAAAAGTAAACAGGGAAAATAAATTGTAAAGCAAAAAATAAAAATAAAAATTAAAAAGTAAACAGGGAAAATAAATTCAACCCTTTGAGTATACTAACATGTTCGAGGGCAGGACGGAAAATTTGATCAGTATATTCGGTTCCATTTTTCGGACGATTACTTGGAAGATCGCCCATGTATTTCAAGATATTGGAAAATATATTAACAGCATGTTGTGCGAGATCATTTTGTTCGACGAGTTTTGTGAGAAGTGGCGCTTTTATTGGCTCCCTCGTATGTTTCCATAATGTTTCCGACGCCGTACGCTTCGCCGTCGAAATACTCGATCCACGGGAAATCGTCACATTTATTCCCGGACGAAAATGTTCAGCCGCATATTTTTTCAACGTGTGCTGAATTAATTTCGATTTCACTGCTTTCGCCTCGCGAATAGAATTCGTCTTTCCAGTAAAGTCAGCCTTAAATATTTCCTAAAAAAGTAATTAGTTATAGGGTCAGAATTCGTGAAATTTTCACAGAAAACAAAAAGTATTTTTTTTTTAAATCAAAATGATGAAAAAACATTTCTATTTGGTCTTAGAAATGTGTCCACCAAAGAATAGAAAAAAATATTATTTTTTATAAAAGTTATTGAAAAATTAATGTTTTTGCATCTTTTTAAACAAAATGTTATTTCTCCTAAATGAATGAACCGATTTAAGTGAACCAATAGGGAATATAAAGAGAATAAAAAATACTTTCGTTCAGAACTGGAAAATTTTTAAAAAGTTTCTATTTTAATGATTATTTAATAAATTTTTTATAAACAATTAAGTTTTTTTAATGTTCTGCGCCTTTTAAAAATTAAAAAATTTTTATAAATTGAACTTTTTTGTCATATTGATCGTCATTTGAAAAATGCAATATTGTTGGAAAGAAAAATTATTACTTTTAAAAATAATAATTCAACAGCTAAAAAATTTATTAGTAGAGATAAATTTCCGTTAATTTTTGCTTGGAAACAATTTTTTCTTCTTTTCGTTTTAAAACTCACAACAATAGTTGCAGTTGGTTTCGTCATTGTGGGAAGAACGTAGACGCAGTCCGATGGAAAATCGCCTTTGACACCTGATTTTTCACCGTAGCCCCAAACTGAATTCATTATTGTATATCCATTACAATTGCCAGAAAGTTTTATCAAATCGCCTCTTTGCATTGGAAGAAATGATTCACCTTCACCTGCTGTATTTTTTTCATATTGAAATTTTTTTTTGAATTTTTTTTCTCACTATTAATTCTATATTTTATTATTATTATTATTATTATTAGTTATTATATTATTGAACAATAATTTAATTAATCCTACCGTCATTATTCATGTAATCCTGAGTTGCGACAACATACAGTGACTTCTCCTTTAGACCGTCAATTAGAAAATTAATTAAACTAGCAAGATCCTCAGCTTCCGAACTTAGAAATATGTACTCTTCGCGTTGAATTGTCGACAATATGAGATTGTGTATAAAAGCATTGTTTATTCTGAAAATTAATTAATTTAATAATCACATTATTAATAATAAAAATAATAACAGAAATAATATTTAAAAAAATCTTTTTCGTCCGAGTTGTTTTTTCAATTACTAGGTGAAATAAACTTTTTACCTGCTAACAAAAATAATACTAAAACTAATAATAAAGCGATTATAATATTATTAATTAATTATCAATTATGAATACAAAAGAAATTAACTAGATAATTAATTAAAATATATTATATAAGAATAAGAAATGAAAAATAATAGCAGAAACAAAAATAACAAATAATTCTCTCTAGATCTGAATTAGTAGTTTTCTACTAATGAAATAGTGCGGATTCGTTTACTAATTGAAAATAGTAACTGTTTTTACTAATTTTTGGAGGTTTTTTATTAATTATTAATAGAAAATTCACCAATTTGAAATAGTAAAGAATACCTTCTACTAATTGAATTAGTAATTTTTTACTAGCAATTAGTAAAAAACTACTAAAAATTAGTAAAAAATGGTACTAATTCAAGTTGGTAAACAAATCCGCACTAATTCAGATTTGGAGAGTAATAAAACTGTTATTGTATTATTATTATTATTATTATTATTATTATTATTATTATTATTATTATTATTATATATTATTATTATTATTATTATTATTATTATTTGATTGCCAATAATAAACAAATTAATTAAATAACTACCTTAATCTAAATCAAATTAGAATAAATTAGGGAAAATAAGTAGTTAAATCAATCTAAATTAGTAATTAATTAATTAATTAATTAATTAATAATTAAATTTAGGAGTTTAAAATACAGAAATTAATGAACACTATAATTACTTTTGACAGGTGACTTCAGCAATTTCAGGGAAGGATAATTCCAAAAGAAGAGTCTCCTGACTATCAATGAGATAGACACCGGTCCAATTCACCGCAATAATAACATCATTTGTCGCTAATTTTGGTCCCGATATTTTGGAAACTTCATAGAATTTCGAAAAAAGAATTGGCCAAGTTATTTTTGAAAATGAGACAATATCTTCTTTCGCCTTCACAGGTGATGCATTATCATTAATAGTTATACTCTGCGCATAAAATTAAATATATAAATTGTTTATTAATTGTTTGTTAATTATTATTGTTAACTTGTTTATTAATTAGAAAAAAAATTCATTTGAGTTATATTTATTTTCAATAATCATCAATTTTCAACAATCGAAAGTCATTTTGTTAAATATAGAAAACAAGATTTTTTTTAAGTTTTAATAATTGTTCGGTTTTATCAGTGAAACATTTTATCGCATAATATATATGTAAACGTATGTGAATCACCTTCTGAAAAGCTTTAGCCACCAGTTGCTCCCATTTTGGGAGAACATTTTCAGAGACCCCATGGAGCAAGTGCTTAGGAATAGAAAGAGGTAGCGCGCTTCTCAAATTCGCAGGAGTCAAATTATTCTGGTGGTCCACGTACAATTGATGTGCCACTATCATTGCTATATCGTTTTCCTGTTTCGTTATCATTTTTTATTAGTAAAATAATAATAATATTGATAACATTGACAATATTGACAATATTGATAATAAATATATAATTATATTATATATTCACATTAGTTCTTTGGTAATAATATTATTTTTAACTTTTTGCAATTTTTACACTAAAAAAAATAATTTCATTCAAATAACCGCGATTATTCAACTATTATCAATTAAATATTTAATTGAATCAAGTAATATTTATTGGAATCAATTGAATGGTTCAAGTTTTAAATACTCAAATTATTGGTACAAAATTTCAAATACAATTTACTTGAATAAATATTTTTTGATTCAAGGAAATATTTAATTGGTAATAGTCAATTAATCGGTTATTTGAATAAAGGAAATTTTTTTCAGTGTATTTTTTTGACATTTATAATAATTTTCGAAATTTTGTCAAATTATTATCATTTATCAAATTATTATCAAAATTTAGTTGTGCTCTAAATCTATTGTTTACTTAAGAGTTGATGATTATCATGATAAATAAAAATTAACATCACTTTCTTAGTTAAAAAAAAATAATAAAAATTAGAGAAAGTGGAAACATTCCCAATTATTAAAATTTCTTCTTTCTTTCTTTAATAATTGTATAGAAAAAGTAAAAAAATAAAAGCAAATTAATTAAAAATTATTATTAATCATTAAGTAATAATAACCTCAATAGCACTGAATATTCCTGGAATATTCCATTGAAACACTAGGAATATTATTATAATGAAATATTGGGAATATTTTTCCATTAACATTTTAGGAATATTAAAACGTCCATCGTTTGGAATATACTAGGAATGTTTCTTCGGAATATTACTTCTTAAACTTTGCAATACAATACACTGGAAAAAAATTATTTCATTCAAATAACCGATTATTTGACTATTATCGCAAATAAATATTAGTTTGAATCAAATAAATTGTATTTGAAACAAATATTATTTAATTGATTCAAATAAAAATTATTTGATTCAAATAAAAATTATTTGATTCAAATAAAAATTATTTTATTCAAATAAAAATTATTTGATTCAAGTAAATATTTATTTTCTAATAGTCAAATAATTAGTTATTTGAATCAAATAAATTTTTTTTCAGTGTACTAATGAAAATAAAAAAAGTTTTTAAAAAATTTCAATCGAATATTCGAATAATATTTTTAAAAAATTCCAATGGAACATTCCCGGCTATTGGGGAATAAATAAATAATAAATAAATAAAATAATAACAAAAGTACCTAATAATAAATAATAGAAATATAGAAGAATGGATTTTTATAAATAAAAAAAAATATTGAAATAATAGATTAGATATTTTTGTAGAATGGGTATGTATAGAAATGAGGAAAAAGGGAAACAAAGAAAGAAATATCTCACATTGTTGCAGATATACTCTCCGTGCTTGACGCCTCGAATAATTTGATGATAGATAAGGTCAGTGGCGACCTTATCAAAAGTTGGGTCGTGCCAGGGGGCAAAGATCTCTTTTCTGAAGAACAATCTCCATCGGGCTGAGCGTTCAGAATGTCCCTGTTCCCTTGCATATTGTTCGCATTGGCAAATTGCATCCATCACATGATCCCTACATAGGCGATTTTCAATAATTATTAAAAATAATTAACAGTTGTTTTTTAATTTTTATTTGTAGGCATAATATTTGTTGCGGAGAAAATCAAATATTACCAATTATTTTTACTGTTGTTAATTAATTACTTATATTCCATAGTTATTATTTTTATTTTATAGTTACTTTTATTTTATAGTTATTATTTTTATTTTATAATTATTATTTTATAGTTATTATTTTATAATTACAATACAAATTATTTACATGACATAATTCCTAAATAATAATCAATAATTATAGTTAAAAGTATAGTAATTTTTGTTTGTTGGAATTAAAATAATAATTGTCATCTTTAAAAACCGTAAAATAGGCCTTTTTCATTATCTTACAAATAAATTATAATTAAACTTTTCAAAATTATTTGATGATACTACAGAAAGAAAATTTTATCTCATTTAGCGATAAATTTTCCTAGAATTGCCAAAATCTTAACTGAAGTAATTAAAAATATCGCTAATATAGTAAAATTTGTATAGCAATTTCAAATAAAGCTTTTTTAAAGTAAATTATTACCGAATGGCGTAAGTAAATATAATATATTTATATTTTATTCACCTCATATATAAGTAATTAATTAAATCTTTAATTAGTTATTCTTCAAAGTCAGATTTAATTCAAAAATATTTAATTAAATTCCAAATAATATTTTATCATTCGAAATAAATTTTCTTTTCATTTTTTTTCTCTTTTTTTAAAGAAAAAAGTTACTATTTTTTCTTATAAAAAAAATTTAAATATTAATTAAAAAAAAGAAAATAATTATATAAATTTATAATCTCTAGGAGAAGAAAGTAATCCAAACTAACCGTCCGGCTCCGAGTGATAAGACCTTATCGTAAAGAGTAATAAAAAGAGAAAAACCAAATGTATCTTTCAGTGAAATATTATTTGCCAAACTGTTGACAATTTCTTCTGCAGTTGACGCCGAATCAGCCTCGACATTCCTTGAATTTCCATCCATAAACATCACCGTCAAAAGAATCGGTGTCTTATTTTTCGTCGCCTAAAAAGTAACATCAGTTCAATGTTATACACTCTGCATTGCACTTTTTCAATTCTTACCGTGATGAAAAATTTTTAAATACAAGTTAATTAAACTAAAATGCAATTCAAATGTTTTTATGAAACAAAAAAAATGTTTTTTAAATTCATTGGGAATATTCCATTCATATTCCTGATATATTCCAGTAAAGTAGCAATATTCCATCAAAATATTACAGGAATTGGGAATATTTCATTGGAATTTTGTAATTAAACATTTTTTATTCGTATATTATTTGATATGATAATTAATTTTTGCTCTATTAAAACAAATATATTTAACAATTTATTTTGAACTAAAAAGATGAAAATTTAAAAAGCAATATTCCTATACTATATATTCTTTTTTAAATATTCCAATAGAATATTCCATTTATTCCTAATGTTCCAAAGGAATATTCTAAATATTGGATATTTAACTATTCCTAAAAATTGCTTGAAATATTCATTTGGAATATTTTTCATGTTTCAATCGAATATTTTAAAATAACTGAAGTTTTCTCATCAAATAATTGAAAATTGTTGAAAGAATGGAATTTTCTTTATATTTTTGAAAAATAATTGAACTCTTTAAAAGAATTTTATTTACTTTTTTCGAAAATATTCAATGGAAGTTAGGGACCTAATTATAATTTTTTTTTAACATAAAGTCCCTTTTAGAGTTTTAAATGAATTGTTTGCTTCTAAAAATTATATTATTCTGTATTATTACTCAATAATTATATGTTTATTGAAATTCTATTAAATTTTTATAATTTCAAATTTCTGAATGTTCAATAGTAAATTATACTTATTTATTGCTAGATCAAATTAAATGTTTATTACTTATTTGCTAAATATAATTAATAGATTATTACTGCTTATTATTTTCAAAAAATTTAATAAAATTCTTCACAAGAATTGAATTATTTTCATAAATAATAGTAACATTCTTTGGAAAGATTTAATTATTCTTACACTGAAAAAAAAAATTATTTGATTCAAATAACCGATTATTTGGTTATTATCAAATAAATATTTACTTGAATCAAATAATTTTTATTTAAATCAAATAAATTGTATTTGAATCAAATATTTCAGTATTTAAAGCAATTACTAATTAATTGATTCAAATGAAAATTATTTGATTCAAGTAAATATTTATTTGATTATAGACAAATAATCGGTTATTTGAATCAAATAATTTTTTTTTTTTCAGTGTATAAATGGTAAAATTTCTTCCAGAAAGTCAATTATAAACATAACATGTTTTTTATTATCAACATAATTTTAATGCAGTAATTGAAAAATCAAATTTTTAATTATAATTATAAAGAGGCAAAAATATTTTTAAAAAATTGAAAAAATTCTTTCTTTAATTCAGTTATTTTTCCAATCTTTCAATTGAAATTATAAAGAAATGGTATTATTTGCAAAAAATTTAATGATTTATTTATGTTCGAAATCAAATTTAAATTTAAATTTGTTGTTGAGAAGAAAAACCGAAAAAAATTAGAACATAGCCGGGAAAATTCTGTAAATAACCGGGAATTTTGTTGAACAAAATATATTCATTCATATTCCAAAACGGTTGTCATTTTAATGAATTCCAAAAAGGAAGGACTATTCCTTTGAAATATTACACGAAAAACAATATTCACCAGGAGCAACTATAAAATTCACTATATTAGCGAAATTTTTAGTTATTGCAACGAATACTTTCGCTACTTCTGCGAAGTTAATCGTTGTTCCAGTTGAAGATTTTTTTCCGTGTACTATTTTCCCGAAGGAATATTCCAAGAACGCAGATTTAAGAATATAAAAATTTTTTTTAGTACGAATTTTATATTTAAATGATTAAATTAATGAATATATTGAATATTAATTAATTAATCAATCAATTAATTAATTAATTAATTAATTAATTAATTGATTAATTTATAATAATTATTCACTAATTGATTAATTGAAAATAATAATTAATTTTGAATTTGAAGTGCATTTTGCATAATTAATACAGAACATGCCTGCAATTCGATCCAACTGGGAGGCTGCGTTCTGATGCCATTCCTATAGGTTCGACTCAATCTTTTATCGCAATATGGCGCATATCCTGGCGGTCCAGTGCGAATGAATGCTCTCAAGTAATTTAGGAATTTCTCGGATGGAGCAAAACAACCCACGCAGAGAGAAAGGAGGATCCATCCTCTCGCGTGGGAGGCCTTCGTTGGATTATTGATTAACTGCTTGACAATTTGGCAATAAATCTCGTCCTTGAGTTCGGGTCGCAGAATTCCATGACCAATGATGAAATGCAGCTTCTCTAAATTGGAACGACGTGTATTGAGCCAATTCTGATAATCTTGATCCACAAATTCATCATCTATTATTCCTGATGCATGAAATTGAAAGAAAGAATATTAAAATTTTTTTTTCATTCTTATATCACAGTTTTTCTAAGGGTAAATCAAATTCAGACAAAAAATGTTGCAAATCAACACTTTTTATTCGTTTTTTCTGACACCCAGAGAAAATTACTATATTTAAACCAAAAATATTTTATTTGACTTAAATAAACGTATATTTGTCTCAGAATCAACTAGACTTTTTATTTGTTTTAAATAAAATTTATATTTGACATAAATAAAACATATATTTGAGTTAAATAAAATTTTATTTAAAATAAAAATAAAACAAATAAAAAGTCCAGTTGGTTCTGAGACAAATGTACCATTTCTCTGGGTGTGTCAATTTATAAAATTAAAACGTTGCTTCGCAACATTTTTTATTCAACGTTTTTTGTCTCGTAATTTAATATCCGCAGAAAAACTGTAAAGGCAATATTGTCAACGTTTCACTGCAAATTATTAAATACTGTGAAAGATGTTAATGATTTAATAATCATGATACACTGAAAAAAAAATTCATTTGATTCAAATAACCGATTATTTGATTATTATCAAATAAATATTCACTTGAATCAAATAATTTTTATTTGAATCAATTAAATAGTATTTGCTTCAAATACTAAAAAAAATATTTGATTCAAATACAATTTATTTGATTCAAATACAATTTATTTGATTCAAATAAAAATTATTTGATTCAAGTAAATATTTATTTGATAACAGTCAAATAATCGGTTATTTGAATCAAATAAATTTTTTTTCAGTGTAATGATAATGATCCTAATAATGAGGATGATGATTTTTCTCTTCAGCCTTTAAAAAATACCTCTTTTGATTTCCTCCTGGAATTTGTCTTTCCTCTTCAATGTCATGCGAACGATGTGCTGAGATTTTTCCTGATTAATTAAATTCTCAAAATCTTTGGTACGTGCGAATTTTTTCGAAAGTGTTTGAGAAACTGTCGCCATAACTGGAGTATTAACAGGAGCCTCTATTGGATTTTTGGGTTCGGGAATGTCACCCATGAATCTCAGAATCGTTATCCATAGGGCCTTTGCGCACTGAAATTTAAAAAAAAATTTTTTTTCTTTAGTAAATAAATAATAATAATACTTATTAATAATTATTATAATACAATTATTAATAATAATAACGATTAATAATTAATAATATATTAATAATTTTTGTAATAAAAAAAGTGAATTAAATACAAACAAAATGAATAACATCATGTACTACAATAAATTAAAAATCCCCCCCAGAAAAATCGTAAATAATAATAATAATAATAATAATAATAATAATAATATAATAATAATAATAATAATAATACAAATATTACTATATAATTAATATTATGTTAATAGTTTAACAATAAGATTGTAAGAATCCTATTTTTATTAACAACAGAATATAAAGCATATAATTTAATAATAAGTGAGTGATTAAATAAGAAGAAATTTTAAGAAAATAATTAAATGTTTAGAAAAGAACTAAATTAAGCAAATAAAAGAATATTAATTATTAAGTAAATATTATACAGAAAATATTTGATATTAAGCAAAAACAATTAAATACCAAGTAAATAACTAGAAAATAATTAAATAGATAAGTGAATATTGAATAAATAATTGAATGTTAAATAGACAACTTCAATAAAACAAATGAATAATTGAGTAAATAATAGAGAATCAAAAAAATATAATTAAACTTCAATTGAACAATTTTAATAAAATAATTGAATAACTGAGTATCAAGCAAATAATTGAATGTTAGGTAAACAATATTTATAAAACAATTGAACAATTGAATAAATATTGAAGTATCAAATAAATAATTAAATGTTAAGTAAACAATTTTAATAAAATAATTGAACAATTGCGAGTCAATAATTAAGTATCATTATAATAATTTAGTATTAAATAAATAATTGAATGCTAAGTGAAAAATTCTGATAAAATAATTGAGTATCAAGGAAATAATTGAATATTAAGTAAACAATTTTGATAAAATAATCGACCAATTGAATAAATAATTAAGTAAACAATGTATTATTTAATATTAAATAAAAAATTAAATGCTAAGTAAACAATTTTAATAAAATAATTAAACAATCCCGTAAATAAAATTAAGTATCAAATAAATAGTTGAATATCAAATAAATTATTGAATGTTAAGGGGACAATTTTGATAAAATAATTGAATAATTGAGTATCAAGTAAATAATTAAATGTTAAATAAATAGTTGAATATTAAATAAATAATTGACAATTAAGTAGACAATTTTGCTAAAATAATGGAATAATTGAGTATTAAATAAAATGGATATCAAGAAAATAATTAAATCTTAAGTAAAAAATCTTTACAAAACAATTGAACAATTGAATAAATATTTAAGTATCAAATAAATAATTAAATATGTAAACAATTTTAATAAAATAATTAAACAATTGCGAGTAAATAATTTAGTATTAAATAAATAATTGAATGCTAAGTGAAAAATTCTGATAAAATAATTGATCAATTGAATAAATAATGAAGTAAAAATAATAATAATATCAAATAAATTATTGAATGTTAAGGGGACAATTTTGATAAAATAATTGAATAATTGAGTATAAAATGAATAGTTGAATATTAAATAAATAATTGACTTTTAAGTGGACAATTATGATAAAATATTTGAAAAATTATATAAATAATTCAGTATAAATAGTTAAATATTAAATAAATAATTGAATAGTAAGTGGACAATTTTGATGAAATAATGGAATAATTGAGTATAAAATAAAATTAATAGTTGATAAAATGAAAAATAATTTTGATAAAATAATTGAAAAATTCAGTATTAATTAAATAATTGAACGTTAATTGCATAATTTTAAGCAAATAATTGACCATTAAGAAGATAATTGAACATGAAGTATAAATAATTGAATGTAAAGCAAATAATTCAAGAATAAAATAAATATGCAATTAATTTTAGTTATATACATAATTGATCATTAGGTAAATAATTAAAAATTCAATAAATAGTAATATTATTAATATTAATATTAATATTAATATTAATAATAATAATAATAATAATAATTATTATTATTATTATTATAAGTAAATAATTAAATATCAAGTGAGCAATTTTGAGAAAATAAATAATTAAGTAATTAATAAATGATAAAACAAAGTCAAAAATTTTTCAATAAAATCTATAAATTACTGCAAAGAATTAAGTATTATTAAAGTTAAAATATTAATGCTTAATTTGTAAATTAATTTTCAATATCTAACCAATTGATCCGAGGGATGCGACAAATCCAACAGCGAATGGACCAATGGCTTTCGTGAATATTGAGGTGGAATATTGCTGACAAAATACATTGCTGCAAATTTATGAAAATCATACAATGAAAAGTCTTCGTCAACTTCTTCTTCGTCAGGAATTTCAAGAAAATCTGACTGTTCAGGACTAATAATGCTTTTGTCCTTTTGAGCCAAATCCTGCAAAAAAAATATCTTTAATTCTCAAACTATAAAGAGTAAGTAACTTAAGAAATTAATTTTTTAACAAATTTATTTATGTATTAATTAGTTGATTAATTAATTAATTTAATAATTAGTTGATTAATTTATTTATTAATTTATTAATTAGTTGATTAATTTATTTATTAATGTATTAATTAGTTGATTAGTTAATTTATTTATAAATTAGTTGATTAATCTATTTATTAATTTATTAATTGGTTGATTAATTAATTTATTAATTGAATTTAAAAAAATAATTAAAAAAAATTCAAGCTAATCGCTAATTTTTGCTAAATTCCTCAAATTCTTTTTTTGCAAAATCTATCAATTATTATTTATTAAATTTTATCGAATTGAAAAAATTCACTGACCGCATACATATCGCCTGGTAGATCTTTGGAAATTGACGTTTTCGGTTCGCTTTCGAGAAATTCGAACATCCTGTCAATGCTGGACTCTGATTCCCTCGTAGGTGCTTCTATCTCTTTTTTCTCATTTTCCTCGAGATGTAGTTTCAATTCTCTCATTCTCTGTTCAAAGTTCGCCGCTGCCACTTCCTTGTATTTTCTGTTTCCCTGTTTCTTCAACATTTTCTCCTCCTCTTTTCGAAGACTCTGAATCTCTTGAATTCTTCTCTGTTTCCACTAAAATAGGAAAATAAAAAATATCACGATTTAGAATTTTAATTATTGCATTAAAAAAAAACATTTCAGCAATCGAGAAAAATCTCACCTGTGACTTTTCTTTACTATATTTCCGTACCAGGTAACCGCGACATACTGCCTGAAATTTTAATTCACATTAGTAATTTAAAATTTTACTAATAAATAAATTCAATGAATAAATAAATAATAAATAGTTTTAAAAAATAGTAAAATAATAATAGTAAAAAAAATTATATTAAAAAATTATAGAAAAAATAGATAAAAATAAATAAAAATAAAATAATAGCAATAATAATATTAATAATAATTAAATGAATAAATAAAAATGAAAACAAAGTAAATTAAATATAATTTAATAAATTAATTAAACGCAGAATTAAATAAAAAAAGTTAAATAATATACAGTTGAATCTCAAAGGGCCAAAAAACAAATTCAATTTATTGAAAGTATAATTATCGAGAGTTGACTGTATTGTCTTAAATTAAATAAATAACAAGAAATGAAAAAGTGAATAAAACATAATTCATTAAATGAATAAACCAATTGAAAAAAATAAGAAATAAATAAAAATAAATAAATTGAATTTCTTTTTTGCTCTTTCGAAAAAATTTTTATTCTTAAAACACTCGATGAATAAAATCCCTAGCTATAATTCGAATTTTTTCTACGTCCCTTAAAATTCAATTGATCGAGACTCGACTGTAATTAAAAAGTCAAAATATGTGAAGAATGGAAAAAATAATCACTGAATTAAAAAATGTATTTACTTTGAAATAAAATTTTTTTTTAATAACAAAAATAAAAAAACTTCAAGGGAATCAAATATTGGTCAATGCGCTAATGTCCAATATGGAAATGTTACAATTTCCAATTTTCCATGCAACATTACGTATTTATAAATAAATTGTGAAAGGTGGAAAAGTTTTTTCTCCTTTTCTTAGATTACTTTCTCCTTCATATCTACATATATAATAGCACATATACAGTCTAAAGTAGAGACAAAAAATTGCAATTTGCAATTGGCAAAAAACTTTGTCGTATATAAAATTATCATTAGATAACATTTACAGTTACACTCACCTGAAGGGCAACGATCGCATTTCTTTTTTGCTTGTACACGTGATTTAATGTTCGTGATTTAATTCGAGCCTGTAATCTAAGACATCCATGATGCAGACTCAAATATCGCTTCCTTGGTCCATATCCCCTCCAAATTTTTTGTATCAACACGGCCGCATTTCTCTTTCTCAAAAATCTATATAAGTAAAATTTATTTTTAATTTTATCTGCCAAATAATTCTAGTTTTAATTTTTATGTTAAAAAATCGTTGTCAATATTTTTTCTATCATGTAAAATAATAATTTATTTATTAAAAATTTATTTACTTCAATTTATTTATTATTTATTTTCTTAATAAATAAATGAATATAAATGATTTAAATAATAATCATGAGAAATAGAAATAAATATTTGAAGTAATAATAAAAAGGTAATTGAAGTGGTAATAGAAAAATAATTAAGGGAAATAAAAAATAAAATGATAATAACAATTTCAAGAAATAAGCAATAAAAATTTAAAGTGATAATATATAGAAATAAGCGAAGAAATAAGTGAAGAAATAAGAAATAATATTTTGAAGAAATTCAGAAAAAGGAAATTAAAATATGTAGATAGTAATAAGTAGGAAATAAATAATTGAAGGGACAAGAAATAAAAAATTGATCTAATAATAAATAGCAAGACTTAATAAAAATAGTAATTTAAAGAAATAAGTATAAAAAACTTAATGTATAACGTTAAATAGAAACAAATATTTAAAGAATTAAATTAGTAAAAATAAGTAAATGAAGAAATAAAAAATGGAAACGGAATTTAGAAATAAATAGAAATAAATAATTAAAGAAATAATTAGTAAAAATAAATAAATGCAGAAATAAGAAATGAAAAATTTAAGTAATAATAAGTTTAAATAAAAACTCGAAGAAAGAAGTAATAAATAATTAGAGGAATAAAAAAAAAATAAAAGGAATAAAGGAATCGAAATAAAAAAGTAAAGTAATAATCAATAAAAATAAATAATTAAAGAAATAAATAAAACCTTGAAGAAGTAAGTAATATAAATTGAAGTAATAAACAAATAGGAATAGAAAATTAAAGTTAAAACTAATAAAAATAAATAATTTGTTAAAACAAGAAGTTAAAAAATTAACGTTATAATAAATAGCAAGTAATAATAAAAATAATAAAAAGATATAAGTAAAAAAAACTTAATGTAACAATAAATACAAACAAATAAATAACAAATAAATAGAAACAAATATTGAAAGAAGTAATTAGTAAAAATAAATAAATGAAGAAATAGGAAATAAAAAATTGAAGTAATAATAAATTTAAATAAAAATTCGAAGAAAGAAGTAATAAATAATTACAGGAATAAAAAAAATCGAAATAAAAAATTAAAGTTAAAACTAATAAAAATAAAAAATTTGAAAAAACAAGAAGTGAAAATTTTGAGGTAATAATAAATAGCAAATGATAATAAAAACAATAATTTAAAGAAATAAGTAAAAAAACTTAATGTAACAATAAAAAAACGAATATTTAAAGAAGAAATAAGAAATAAAATAATTGAAAGAAATAAATAAAAACTTGAAGAAATATGTAATGAAAATTAAATTAACAACAAAATAGAAATTGAAGTAGTAACTAATAAAAGTTAATAATAAATAATAATAATAATAAAAGTTATTAAGTTAATGAATAAAATTTGAAGAAACAAACAAAACATTAATAATAAATGAAAATAAAAATTTGAAGAAATGAGCAATGAAATCTTGAAGTTATAATAAAAAAATTCATAATTGAATAATTAGTAAACGTGAATAAATGAGGAGTAAGTTTTCAAAACCTGATAAATCCAAATTTTGTCATTTTGAGAAATTTAAACAAATGACAATTCTCACATAACCATTCAAATTATCTTTAATGTAGAAGAATTGTAATAAATTATTCATTTTTAAATATTTTTTCTATTTAAAATGCTTTGTTTGTAATTAAATTCTATTGTAATAAGGAATTTAAAGGTTTTGGTAATTTTTTCTAATAAAAAGATATAAATGAAAAATCATCAAGGTTAGGCCAAAATATTTTTTAAACTGCAAATTCTTTATTAATAAATTTTTTTTCTTAAATTGAACAGTGATAAATGGATTTCTAAGGATTTTAATATTTTAAATATTTGTTTATCTTAATTTTTTTAAAAAATGGATTTATCAACTTTTGAAAAATTGCTCCTCAAATGAAGAAATAAGAAATAAAAATTTTGATGTAATAAAAATAAAATAAAAATTTGAAGAAAGAAGTAATAAAAAAGTATGTAATAATAGATCAAAATGAAAAATAACAATAATTAATAACCTAAAAGAGATAAATATGGATAATAATAATAAATTTAAAAAAAAATTAATATTAAATAAAGACAAATAATTAAGATAGTAAATAGAAGTAAACAATTAATATATTTAAATAAAAAAAATATTTTTCGTTTATTATTTACTTCTGAGTATATTTTTAACATAAAAAAAATTCACGATTAAAATTAATGTTATAAATATTATAATAAAATAAAAAATGTAAAAATATTATAAATAAATAAATAAAATATAACAATAAAAATCACCTCTTCCTAACGAGACAAACGCGAACGAAATTCTGTATTCTAATAATATTTCCAATAATAATACGACTTCTCTCCTCCTCAAGATAATTCTCATGATGTTCCTTGAGGAAAACTTTCGTCACACCCAATTGATAGTCCTGCTCGTTGCCAAATGTGTCGGAACAAATTTTCGCAGCAGCCACTTTCACATTGGTTTTATGGGATGGTAAAATGCCATTTGATAATACACGAAAGCGATCGACAAATTCCGCAAAATCGTAGCGAATCGGATATCCTGCACGTCGTATTCGCGCTGTTTCCATCATTCCCGAATATCGTAATTGCCGACAGCAAAGTGCACGATCGAATTTCTATTTAATTTTCAAATGTAAAAGTAAATATAGTAACTGAAAAGTCTTGAAACACCTTTTATCGTATATTCGCATGTAATGTGCAAAAATTAGGTGGTGGGAGCGAGTGTTTGCTTGGCGGAGAGTTAGAAAAAAATCGAAAATCAGGTTCTATCTCTGATAATCGAAACTGGGCTTTACAGTTTCTCCTCTGATATACATTAAATCTGTATCATTTATGTAGAAATATTTTTATATGCATACAAAGTGGTAAAAAACGAGTTATTCGTGCGTTGGAAAAAAAAAGTTTTCCTTTTTTTACGCCGCAGTCGATTGTGAAAAAAAATTTGGTTTTTTTTGAATTTTTCTTGGATGAAGAAAAAATAATTAAAATTGGAATTAAAAATTAGGAAAATGCTGATTAATATTATTATATTGATAGAATTTTTTTCAATTTGGAAATTGGAAGAAGAAACCGTTTAGCCTTGTTTTTAATTTTTTCTACTTTCCTTTATACTAAATTTAAAAAATAAATGATTTTTATTTACAAACAATATATGTTACTCAATATAATTAATTAATTATATTGTCATAAAGAAAAAATCAAAATTACTTCGCCCTGTTCTCATTTTTTTTCTATTCTTTTTCCCATTGATTTTAAATTAAACTATAATTAAAAATATTAAATAATAATTTTTCTTATTAAATATTTCCATTTTTTATAACTAATGTAATTCAATTTTCAATACATTCAATCATCAAATTGTTGCAAAGAATTTTATCAATAAAATTGGAGAATAATTCAATTTCTTAGAAGAATTTTATTATTTATGAAAATTATTGAATTCAGAGCAAGAAATATTTTTCAATTCTTTTTCCCATTGAACAAAAATGTAATTTAAATTAAATTGTAATTATAAATAATAATATTTTTATTTAAATATTTTCAATTTTAAAATTAATGTATTTAAAATTATCGAATTGTTGCAAAGAATTTTATGAAAAAAATTTGAAAATAATTTAATTCCTTCGAAGAATTTTATTATATTTATGAAAATTATTGAATTCTTGAAAAGAATTTTATTAAAATTCTTGAAATTCTAATTTAATTATTTTTGATGAATGTCTTTGAATTTGTTTTAAAATAATTAAGTTTCTTTAAAGATTTTTATTACAAATTTTGTAATTATTTAATTTTTATAAACAACTTGTTTTAATTTTTTAAATTTAAAATTAATGTATTAAAACTCATCGAATTGTTGCAAAGAATTTTATCAAGAAAATTGGAGAATAATTCAATTTCTTGGAAGAATTTTATTATTTATGAAAATTATTGAATGCTTACGAAGAAATATTTTTCAATTCTTTTTCCTATTGAAAAAATGTAATTTAAATTAAATTGTAATTAAATAATAATATTTTTATTTAAATATTTTCAATTTTTAAATTAATGTATTCAAAATTATCGAATTGTGGCAAAAAATTTCATAAAAAATATTTGAAAATAGTTTAATTCCATCGAAGAATTTTATTATATTTATGAAAATTATTGAATTCTGGAAAAGAATTTTATTAAAATTCTTGAAAATTCTAATTTAATTATTTTTGATGAATGTCTTTGAATTTGTTTTAAAATAATTAAATTTCTTTAATGATTTTTATTACAAATTTTGTACTGATTTAATTTCTATAAGCAACTTCTTTCATGATTTTCGAGGTTTTTAAAACAATCGTGTTTATTAATTATTGAAATTCAACATTTAATTCTAGAATTTTATTAAAATTTTAGAAAATAATTGAATTCTTTTGAAATATTTTATAACAAATTATAAGAAAAAATATGAATTGTTTCGTAAAATAATTTTGGAAAATAATGAAATTTTTGCTAAGTTTTTATAACGAATTAAGAAAAAAATGAAATTCTTTTGTTAAAATTTTTAGAAATTAATTAAATTTTTACAGAGATTTTACTGTTTAAAAAATAATTGAATTGTTTCGAATGATTTATTAAAATTTTAGAAAATAAATGAATTTTTTTGAAAAATATTATTGAAAATTAAAAAAAAGTGGAATTCTTTCATGAAATTTTAATAAAACAATATTTAAAAAAATTTAATTCTCAATAAAATTGAATTTTTTCGAAGGATTCATAAGTATTTAGGGAAATAAATAAAATCTTTTAAAAAATATTTCATAACGAATTGTAAGAAATAAAATGAATTTTATTAAAAAAATTTTTTTTTGAAAATAATTGACTTTTCACAAAGATTTTATAACAAATTATGCAAAAAGTTGAATTCTTATGTTAAAATTTTTAGAAAAAAATAAAATTTTTACACAGAATTTACTGTTTGAAAAAATAATTTAATTGTTTTAAAAATATTAAAATTTTAGAAAATAAATTAATTTTTTCGAAAAATGTTATCGAAAATTAAAAAAAATGGAATTCTTTCATGACATTTTTAAAAAAATGATTAATATGATTACAAAGATTTTACTGGTTAAAGAAATAATTGAATTTTTTCGAATGATTTATTAAAATTTTAGAAAATAACTACTTTTCGAAAAATGTTATTGAAACTTATAAAAAATTGAATTCTTTTATGAAATTTTATTTAAATATGAAAAAATTTAACTTTCAATAAAATTAAATTGTTTATATGAATTTAGGGAAATAATTGAATTTCTTTGAAATATTTTATGCCGAATTATAAGAAAAAAAATGATTTCTTATGTGAAATTTTTTTTTAAAAATAATTTAATCTTTGCAAAGATTTTATAATGAGTTAAGTAAAATAAATTGAATTCTTTCCTGAAATTATTTATAGAAAATAATAAAATGTGTCCAAAGATTTTACTGTTTATAAAAATAATTGTATTGTTTCGAAGGATTTATTAGAATTTAAAAAAAAAATTATATTCGTTCATGAAATGTTAATGTAATAAAAAGAAATTATTGAATTCTTTTAAAAACTGTTATTATTTGAATTCTTGTGAAGAATTTTATTTAAACTTTTTGAAGTTAAGAAACAAAAATATAATTAATTAGTAAATTAGTGAGTAATTGAATTTTTAAAATTTTGCATCTCAAATTATTCAAAAATCTATATTTGAAAATAAAAAAGTTTGGAATTCGCATAATAATAAATTGAATATCAATAATAACATAAAAAAATTAACATAAAATTAATTAATTAATTAACATAAAAAAATAAAAGACTGAGATAGAAAATTAGATGAAATTTAAACAATAAAAATTATTGACATTCATCTGTTTGTTTTAATTTCTTCTACTTTCTTCCATCTCAATAAAAATTAATCTCAGTAAAATAAAAATAAATGAAATTAATTATATAAGAATTTGTTTTCCGCCAATTTGAAATTTATAAAATGAAAATTCTTTTGCATAAATAATGCAAAGAATTATTACTACTATTATTTTTTTTCTTGTAAAATACTGACTACTTACTCCAGGAATTTGCTTATCATTCGGTTTGATGCATCTGATGAAAAATGGATGACAAATTGTCAATGTTTTCATTAAGGAATCAAGTGAAGTTCGAAATTCCGATGACAATGTTACAGTTCTTTTTTTCGTTTCAGTTCCATTTAATAGCATTTCATCGGTGAAGAGTGATTTGAGAAAATTATTCAACGATATTGAAACCAATTGTTTGAAATCAGTCGAAAATGTGTCACGATTTTTTTCCAAAAATCCTACAACATTGTACTTTACACTTCCTGCAAAATGTACAACACCAAATGATTGCACGTGATTTGATTTTGGTTTCAGGTAATTTTTATTCTTCTCATGTAACTGATTTACTTTTGCCAATAGAGTTAGGTCAGTTCCCTGAAAATAATGATAGTTATTAAATTAATTAATTAGATATGAAAATTGGAATTAAAATAATGATTAAAAAAAAATGTATTAAATTAAAATTAAATTATTAAGTTATATTTCCTAAATATATAAATTTTATTATACTAAATATTATATTAAATTAAAATTAAAATTAAAATTTAAATAATAAATTAGTTAATGAATAAGTAAAAAATTAAATGGATGAATGAATAATAATAATACGTAAATAATTAAGTAATTAAATAATAACAAACAATATTTATAAAATAATAAATTAATAAATTATTAATTAATAAATAAAGAATTAATTATTTTTTTTGAGAATAGTTTTAGAATTGAATAAAAATTCATTGTGGACAATTACTTTGGGAAATTTACTCTCTTCATCGACGAGGGCCATAATATTCATTGGTCTCACTCCAATAAGATCGAGAATCGATTGATTGTCCTCAAATTCAATATGCTGCCAGGATATTCCCTCCTCAGTGTAATAATTTTGCTCCATTTTGAAAATGTGTTGAACGAAAAATTGTTGTAAATGTTCATTGGCATAATTAATGCACAATTGCTCGAAACTATTGATGTCAAAATTTTCAAAACCAAAAATATCGAGAACACCAATGGAATTTTTCGCCTCTGATTTCACTTTATAAATAGCGTTATTAATTTTATCGACAATCATTATAAAAAGGCGACCGTAAACCGCTTTGACGAATGCATCTCTCGTGTCTAGTGCTTGATCTTTCGACATGTTGCTGCACTGAAAATTTATTTTAATAATAATAATAATAAAATTAATTAATTATGCAAATAAATAAATTTATTTCGAATAATAAACACAAAAAGTGAAAGAAAATAAATTAAATAATTATATTAATTCATTATGTAAATAAATAAAATTATTTTGAATAGTAAACAAAAAAAGTGAAACAAAATAAATAATTAAATAATTATATTAATTAATTATTTAAATAAATAAAATTATTTCGAATAATAAACAAAAAAAGTGAAAGAAAATAAATTAAATAATTATATTAATTCATTATGTGAATAAATAAAATTATTTTGAATAGTAAACAAAAAAAGTGAAAGGAAATAAATAATTAAATAATTATATTAATTAATTATGTAAATAAATAAAATTATTTTGAATAACAAACAAAAAAAGTGAAAGAAAATAAATATATTATTAAATAAACGATGATAATAATATAATAATAATAACTATAATATTATATTATTATTATTATTATTATTATTATTATTATTATTATTATTATTATTATTATTATTATTATTATTATTATTATTATTATAATTATATTAATATTTGAAAAATGGAAATTTACCACTCGTTCGCCATGGACGAAAATTGTTTTCTTTGTTAGTGCGTCAATTAGAGCTCGTTCCGATACTTGTAAAATTTCCGCAATTATCTTTAAATTCTTCTCATCGTTTATTACAGTTGCATCCATATTTTCTAAATAAAAAATATTACGAATATAATTTTGCGGATGCCATTCTATTTTTTTAAAATATTTTAATTGTTTGAAGAAATAATTCAATTACTTAATTTTTGAATAAATATTTTGGTATTTTTACTATTGAGAAAATAATTCAATAACTTTTAACTTAATTATTAAAAGAAGTTTAATTATTAAATAACTTAATATTTCTGCTACCCGTGAGTTATTGGAAAAATATTTCAAAAAATTTATAATTGAAGAAATAATTTAATATTGTTATGATAGAAGTAAGAATTCTAAAAAAAATTATTATTATATAACTATTATAACTATTATTGAAAAAAATTAAATCATTTTAGTATATTGAATAGATATTTCAATAGTTTATTTATGGTCATTATTTATTAATTATTAATTGATTCTTCATTTACTAACTAAAAAATGTTATTTTTTTGTCATTCAAAAATTAGATAACGAAAATTTAATTTTACAAAAAATTAATAATTGGAAAAAAAATTTCTGTTTAAAATTTGAAATATTTGTTAATAATTATTAAAGAAATAATTCAATTGTTCACTTATTAAAGATAAAATTTAGTAGCAGAATCATTAAACAAATTCAATAGATTAATTATTGAAAAAATAATTTAATAACATTCCTATTTGAAGAAATAATTTAATAATTTGGTTAGTGAAAAAATAATCCATTAATTTTCCATTAATGAAATTGAAGAAATAATTTCTATTTTGCCGTTCAATTATTTTTTTTGACAATATTAAATTATAATTCAACAATTGGAATAATTGAATAATTACTGTGATTATTGAAGAAATAAATCAATAGGTTAATTATTTAAAGAACAATCTCATAATTTTTCTATTGATTAATTAATAAAATAATTTAATAATTGAAATAATTGAATAATTTTTCTATTGAAAAAATAATCCACTAATTTCTTATTAATTGACCAATTTGATAATTAAACTACTGAAATTATTAAACATATTGTTATTGAAGAAATATTTAAATAATTCTATTATTCAAAAACAATTTCAGTAATTTACTGTTAAAAAAGAATTCGCAATAATTTCGTTATTCAAATAAAAATAAAATTCTCAGTGTTTTATTTTTTTATGTTAATTAATCAATTAATTTTATTTTAAATAAAATAATAATTCAATTATTGTTTGAATTATTCAAATAATAATTTAATTATTGTTTGAATTATTTAAGTAATAATTTCATTCTCGTTTGAATCATTCAAATAATAATTTAATTATTGTTTGAATTATTTAAATAATAATTTAATTTTTGTTTAAATTATTTAAATAATAATTTTATTCTTGTTTGTGTTATTGAAATAATAATTTAATTATTGTCTGAATTATTGAAATAATGACTTCATTGTTGTTTGATTTATTCAAATAATAATTTAATTACTGTTGGAATTATTTAAAAAAAGTATTTTCTTTGTTTTTGCGAAAGAAGAAATATAGATAAAAAATTTTAGTAATTGTAAAAAAGTATTAATAATCACACCTTTAACAGTCTTTTTGTAATTAAGATTCCCAAAATGTAGAATCACTGCCAAAAGTTTCATTATATTCCAAAAATCATCGTAACTGAAATTCAAAACATTCATGGCTGCTCTTACTTCTGCGAATTCTTTAGCGTCATCTCTGTCCTTGCATGTTGCAACCTGCCAGGTTTCACTTGTAAAACAAACGATATTTTTCCCATCGATATGTTACAAACTTTATTCATTTATTTGTAAAAATATCAGCAAAAAACTTCTACGGAACTGGTTCCGTAAATTCACATAGAAATTTTCGCAAAATTTTCGACGTAGAAAATTTTAATTAATTTAATTTATTTTGCAGAACTAGTTCCGTAGAAACTTTTGCAATCGCGCCAGTTTTTTTTTTTGATAGAATTTCTTAATTAATTAATTACGGAACCAGTTCAGCAGAAGTTTATTCATTTACTGTCTTATTCCCTCCTTTTCTCTTTTTGTTTTATTTTTATTTTTCTTCACTTACCCCGCATAAATATTTATAATCGTGTGTCCCACCGAGTTTTAATTTCTCCTTTTCCTCCTTCGTCAGACCGGCAAGAAGACCATAAAATATATGATAATTTCTCTCGCTCTTCGATTGCAATACTATTCGACATTTTTCCAATAAATACTGCTCGATTTTTGCACCCTCGATTATTCCTTGTTTATTAAAAATAATACCAATGAATTTGCCAAATCGTGAGGAGTTGTCGTTTCTAACGGTCCTCGCGTTTCCAAATGCTAGAAAAATTAATTTTTTAAATCCAGAAAATTAACATTGAAACAAGAAGAAATAAAAATGTGTGAGTAAAGTTTGCAATTACAGTAATTTTTATTTTATTATTTTTTTTGACTATTTTAAAGTTATTTTTTTTAATAAAAGAAGATAAAGAAAAAAAACCTTCTAAAATTGGATTCGCTTCTAAAATTTGCTGCTCAATCCAAGAATGTTCTCCACTAATTGCCGATAAATATTGTAAAATTAATTTTGTACTCTCCGTCTTTCCAGCTCCACTTTCTCCACTGAAATAATTTTTTACAAGTGAAAAATTAATGATTTAGTATGAAAATTTTAAACTAAAAATTGAAAAATTAATTTCCAATATTAATAATAGAATAATTTTTTCTGCATAATTAAAAAAGTAGACAACAATTTTTTTATATATAAAAAATAGACAAAAAATTTTTTTATATAAAAAATAGCCAAAAATTTTTTTATATAAAAAATAGACAACAAATTTTTTTTATATAAAAAATAGATGAAAAATTTTTTTTAATATAAAAAATACAATATATTTTTTAATTAGAATACCTGATAACAATGCATTGATCGATTTTCGTATTTTTCATTTGCATGAAACAATTGTCGCCAATTGCAAAAATATGAGGCGGTTCTTTTCCAATTTTTTTTCCTCTGTAGAGATTTATTTCATTGTAAGTATAGACATTTAGTACTTGATAAGGATTAACCGCTATTAACATGCTACCAGTGTAGGTCTAGAGAAAATTAATTTTCACAATAATTATTTTACTTGCTATTTTATTTTGAGTAATTTGAAAATGTCTTCTCTTTAAATAAAGAAAAGAAAAAAAAAGACTAAGGTAAATGTACATATTTCCGTGCTAGAACATAATTCCGTGCTATCATATAATATTAATTAATATAAAAAATTAATAAAATATTTTAATAAAATAGAACCCATAATATTAATCTACTAAATAGCAAAATTTATTCTACAATTTTCCACTTGCTAAAATATTTTATCAATTCCTTATTTTAATTAATAAAAAAAATAGCACGGAATTAGGTTCTAGCACGGAAATATGTACATTTACCTTATTATTTTCTACACGAATAATTTTTTGTAAACAATATTAAACATTTTAGTGTCAAATTATTTCTTCTGTAAATATTTTATTTATCATTTCCATAATTGATAAATTAACTTTCTTCTCCTTCGAAAAAAACAAATTGAAAGAACTTTTTTTAAAAATAGTTTTTCTTTCAAAATCATCAATTTTTTGCAGTACCAAATTTTTTTTTCTTGTAATTATTTTTATAATTTTTGTAATTTTTTTCGAATAATTTAGAAAAGTAATAAATTAAAGCTTCATTTTATTTGAAGAAAAGACTGAAAGATTTTTTTGTAAATAATTCTACTTTTAATAATCATCAACATTTTCTCTACTACACAGAAAAAAAAATTTATTTTATTCAAATAACCGATTATTTGACTATTATCAAATAAATATTTACTTGAAACAAATAATCTTTATTTGAATCAAATCTTTCAATATTTGAAGCAAATATTATTTAATTGATTTAAATAAAAATTATTTGATTCAAGTAAATATTTATTTGATAATAGTAAAATAATCGGTTATTTGAATCAAATAAATTTTTTTTTAGAGTATAAACTAATTACTTTTGAAAATAATTCATTTTTGTTTTCAAATTTTGAAAATTGACAGTAAATTTAATTTTTTTTATTCAAAGAGAATTTTTTTCTGTTCTTAAATATTTGCTTCTGTTTTTTTTTTAAATTAGAGAAGATATTTTAAAATAAAAAATAAGTGAAAAAGTTCCATTTTTTTGTTTAAAAGAATATAAAAAATTCTAAATTTAATAAAGAAAAAATTTGAAAACATTACATATATTATGTTTTGATTGTAGCGTATGTGAAGATTTTTCAAAATTGCATGTTCCTGTAGTTCACCTAGTTTTATCATATCCTCCACGCCGGAAACGGAAGTTGAATGCATCAATTTTATCATTTGATCTTCTTTCACCCATTCAAGCTGAAATTTTGTAGTTTCAGATTTAAAATAAAAATTAGTCATTTGCACTATTTTAATTTTATCTCACTATGTATTTATATTATGCCAATATTTCCATCTTTTTATCCCGAATTAAAAAAAGGAGAAATGGAAAATTAAAAAAAGAAGAGACTAGTTTTTTTAAATTTTCTTTATAAAATCCAAAACTTTGTTCCCTTGATAGGTAAATAAATGAAAAATTAAAAAGTATGTAGAAGAAATCGATTTTTGCAAGTATATTAAAAAAAAGAAAATAAATAATTTTGTTGTTTTCATTTTTTCTTTGTACATTGAAAAAAATTGATTCAAATAATTGATTACTTGTCAATTATAAAAAAAATATTTACTTGAATCAAATAATTTTTATTTATTGTATTGGTACAAAAAATGTTTATTATTTGAAGCAAATATGAATATTGAACCATTGAATTGACTCAAATAGAAATTTTTTAATTCAATATTGAACCATTGAATTGACTCAAATAAAAATTTTTTGATTCAACGAAATTTCTAATTGATAATAGTCAAGTAATTGGTTATTTGAATCAAAAAAATTTTTTTTCAGTGTAGCTTCTCGAATCGAAATTCTAATCTAACTTCTACAGATAAGATTTCCAAATAATATGATTCAAGTACAACGATTAAAAATTAAAAAAAAATTTGAAACTATATTTTTTAAAACTTACATTCCCATCATCGTCACGAATTTGTATCTTCTTTTTATCAATACAAACGATTTTGCAACCCACAGGAACGTCGAATTCATATTTTGAATTATTTTTAATCCACACATAGTCGCCCTGTAAGAAAATTTATAATAAAAGTCAAATTCCAAAAGAAAAAAATAACTTTACGTATAAATTTAATTTTTAAACTTATTGTAGATTAAAAAATAAAAATAATAAAAAGAAACAAAATTTGAAAAGAAAAAAAATAAATTTATGTATCAATTTAATTTTTAAACTTATTGTGGATTAAAAAATAAAAATAATAAAAAGAAACAAAATTACAAAAGAAAAAAAAATAAATTTATGTATCAATTTAATTTTTATACTTATTATAGATTAAAAAAATAAAAGTAATAAAATAATAAAAAGAAACGAAATTAAAAAAAAAAAATAAATAAATTTATGTATCAATTTAATTTTTATACTTATTATAGATTAAAAATCAAAAATAATAAAATAATAAAAAGAAACGAAATTTCAAAAGAAAAAAAATAAATTAATGTAACAATTTAATTTCTATACTTATTATAAACTTAAAAAAAATAAATCAGAAAGAAATAAATAAAAAAAATTCTTTATGACGAATAAACAAAAATAATAATTATACTATACTAAAAAAAAATTTATTTGATTCAAATAACCGATTATTTTACTAATATCAAATAAATATTTACTTGAATCAAATAAATTGTATTTGAATCAAATATTTCAGTATTTGAAGAAAATATTATTTAATTGATTCAAATAAAAATTATTTGATTCAAGTAAATATTTATTTGATAATAGTCAAATAATCGGTCATTTGAATCAAATAAATTTTTTTTAGTGCAATAATGATAAATAATAATTAGTTTATCTTAATTATTTAAAGACATATATACTTCCATTTGTCCAAGTTCTAATAAATAATAATTTATACTAACTATTATTTAATTAATTAACCATAATAATTAGTAATAATTAATATAGTAATAATTCTTAATTCATAATATTTAATAATAATTACTAATATTATAATAATTTTAATGAAATAGAACATAAAAATAATTTATTATTATTATTATTATTATTATTAATAATAATAATAATAATAATAATAATAATAATAATAATAATAATAATAATAATAATAATAATAATAATAATGATAATTATAACAATAATAATAAAAATAATAATAATAATAATAATTATGATTTTTATAAATTAAATATTACAATTAGTAATTAACAATAACTGATAATAATTCGCGGAAAAAGATTTTCTTAGAAGAGCTGAGAAATATCACTAAATATTAGTAATATTTTAATATATTTTAATTAAGAATTTCGCTATTTCTGAGAAACTTATCGCTGATCCAGGAAAAACGTTTTTATGAGTAAATAATAAAATAATTAACTATACTGATTACTTACTAATTAATTAGTAATTAAAAAGAAATTATTAAAATTAAAAATTATTAATGGACAACAAATATAATAATAAATATACTAAAAAAATTTATAATACGATTTTATTTCTTTGTTGTATGTTCCATATATTAACAAAAAGTAAAGTAACATAAAGTAACATTTATAAAATAAAGTGAAAATTTAATTAAATTATAATTAGTTTAATTAATGAATGAAGACCATTAAATAACAATATTATTTTTCACTGATTAAAAAAAATAATTAGCAATAATTGTTTAATGAAATTATTTCTGCAATTGTAACACGTGAAAAATGATTCATTACTCACTATACTCAGAACCTATATTCAAAAATTCATTATATTACCCACTTTTCTTTCAAAAAATTCATGAATTAAAAAATAAATAAAATTTATTATATTTACTCACAATAACAAAAGGAATTTTACTCTCACTCCCTTTATTAGCCATTTTCACGAAATTTTAAATTCATTCACTACAAATTGATTTTAGAACTCTAATGTTTCAATATCTTTTATCGACTCCACGTATCTCACTCAATAATATTGTGTCGATTCTCATACAGGATAACCTTATCATAATTTGTTATCTAAAAAGTAAAATTGTAGTCATAATCTGTCATACTATGTTTCATTTTTATCTCGAAAAAGTGAAAACGTTTCTATTTGATGTCATAATTAATTATAAATACCTATATTCAATGGTAAAAATCTACTTCATGTAGTTTTTTCACTAAATAGAAAATTTCGGGATTCCCCAAAAATCTAAAACTTGCAAAGTGCGCAAAATTGATGAAAAATTAAAAAAACAGAAAATAATAGACAAATTTATGTGGAATTTAATTTTTATTGTCAATTTCTGGTAATTTTTTAATGAATACAACTTTTTTGTTCAGTGAATATTATTTGTTTATTATAAATATTCGGTGTTTAAATAAAAAACAGATGTAATTAAATAAAGGATGGTTAAATTTGCCGCGCTTTTTTCAATATTTTGAATTTCAAAATAGCGCAAAAATTCAAAATTTAAAAGTCAAAACGGTCAAATATTGAATAGTATAAACAATTTAAATTATAAATAATGAAAATCAATCGACGTTTATAATTCAAATTTGGAAAAATCAAACGAAATTATTGAATATTTGATTTATTGATATAGATTTGTCTAGTTCCAAACGATTCTCAGCTGCCTCCGTGGCGCAATCGGCTAGCGCGTTCGGCTGTTAACCGAAAGGTTGGTGGTTCGAGCCCACCCGGGGGCGTTTTTTTTTCCATCTCACACACTTGTTCCGCTTTGGTTTTTACCAACATTTATTCATTTATAATTATTTCTACAAAAGTTTATGGTAAATTAAATTTCCAATGCCACTGAAATAAGCAAATTAAGTTAATTTATAGAACATAAATAAAAATTAAATAAATTATTTAAGAAAAAAATTTTAATAAAAAAATTATTAAAATTTTGATTAAAATTATTATCAAAATTATTATAAAATTATTATAAAATTATACGAAAGTATTAATTTTGTAAGAAATATTAATTTGTTGATATAAATCAATTTTTAAATGATTAATAATTGTTTTATTTATTTTATTTTTACCTATGGTATATCATGATACCATTTTTTGTTGTTACACCAACAATAGTTTTTTTATAAATTGTTTAAGATAATATCAATAAATTATTTGTTGAAAAGTGGTAAAAAAACAGATTTTCTATTTCAAAAGTGCGCGCTAATCAATAATACGAGTCACGTGGTCAAGCGCAGCAGTGGTGAGCAATGGTGCCAACTGTCACATGGTCTTTCATCATCCAAGAAAATTAAGAAATTCAGTTTTCACATCAACGCATGCCGCTTAAAAGAGGCTGTTAAATTCAACAGAAATAGTGCATTACGTAAGAATAATTAGTGTTTGTTGTTAACAATTAACGTTCACTTATGTAAAAAGCATGAAAGTGGAAATTGTGCTCCAAAATCGTTGAGTTTCACGCACGAGTTCAATGTTCACACACTTAACCTATACCCGGTGTACTTGGTTTTTATTACAATTTCTACATAATTTTAATGAAAATAATCTATAATATTAGTGAAAATCTGGTTTATTTTTATAATTTTTTATTTGACTTTTCGTCTCTGTTGTTATAATTCAACTATATACATTGGAACATTGCTATTTATAGGTTAGGTTGTTTTTTACATAACTTGGAAAACTATTTCATTTCAAAATTTCATTGTAAAAACATTGTGAAGAATTTGTTAAATTATTAAATTTTCGTCTTCTAGAGAATTAAAAGACAAATATTAAAATGGCATCACAAGTTTTCGGGAGGATAGGAACACTTGGTTTGGCTGTTGCTGGCGCTGCAGCAGTTGTGAACTCTGCCCTTTACAATGGTAATTTATATCTCTCATTGCTTTTACATTTACACTTTTTAATTTACATTAATTTCACCAAAGTCTTTATTTAATATAAGGCTGATTGATATTTTTTTCTTTTCAGAAGAAAAGGTATTTTTTAAAAATTGAATGTTTAATTTAAACCTTAAAGAAGTAATTTTTAATTGTTGAAATATAGATGAAGCTAAAGTTTTGAACGTTTAAATGAACGACGAAGTTTTTCTACTTTTTTAATTTGTTCATTTTATAAACAAAATTATTTTGTTTATTAAAAAAATTAATGTCTCAACTAAGAAAATATTTAACTTTAATTCTTTTTCTTTTTTATAGGCAAATTTTTTAAAATATTCAAATAGAAAAAACAAATTTGTTCATTTGAACGTTCAAAACTTTAGCATCAAAAATATAGGTCCTTAAATTGTTTCTCAAATTAATAAATGTTTAATTAATTTTTCAGTTGACGGAGGCCATAGAGCCGTAATTTTTGACAGATTCGTTGGTATTAAAAATCAAGTTGTCGGCGAAGGAACACATTTCTATATTCCATGGGTACAAAAGCCAATTGTATTCGACATTCGTTCGAGACCAAGAAATATTCCCGTTATAACTGGAAGTAAAGATCTTCAAAATGTTAATATCACTCTTCGTATTTTATTCAGACCATTGCCGGAATCATTGCCAAAAATTTACACTATTCTTGGTGTTGATTATGACGAACGTGTTTTGCCCTCAATTACAAATGAAGTCTTAAAAGCAGTTGTCGCACAATTTGACGCCGGCGAATTGATAACACAACGAGAACTTGTTTCACTGAAAGTCAATGAGGAACTCACTGAAAGAGCAACACAGTTTGGTTTAATTTTGGATGATATTTCCATCGTAAGTACTTCTTTTTTTTTGCCAATTTGATTCATTGATTTTTAATTTACAGAGTTGACACAAATCAAAGAAAAACGCAGGAAATTTTATTAAAAGTACTGGATAAAAATTAAATTTTTAGAATTTGTGGGTGAATTTTGAATTTTTGTGCCTTCGTTTGTTTTAAAAATTATGAAATTACCACGAATTCGAATATAAATTCTTCAAATTTTTCTATTTCTGACAATAATTTCTTTTAAATAATTTACTTCTTCAAGAACTATTAAAAAATTATTAATTTAATTATGTCATGAAATTTAATGAAATTATTTGATGAATAATTTTACCTAAATGTATTGAAATTAATTCAATTTTAAAAGAGTTGCGTTTACAATTTTCATAAATAGATGAACTTCAAAGAATTTTAATTTGAAATTTTAGAAAAAATCCAATTTGGAATGAATTTTATTAGAAATTTTAAAGAATTTAGATTTTACAAAAATTGTAATAAATCAAATTCTTCTGAAAATAGTCAAATTTTTTAATCTATATTTAATTAATTGAATTTTTTAAAATAATGGATTTATAGAAGATTTAAAAAAACGCAAGATCCTAAAGTTCTGAACATTCAAGTGAACGAAATTTATTTATTTCCTCTAAAAATTAAATTTTTATAGTAATTATTTTGCTTCACTGTCCAAATAATAAATTACAGAGTTTGTAAACGTAAAATTTTAGTTTTTAAATTTTTTTATGATTATTAATTTATTAAAGTATCTTCAATAAAAAATACTTCGTTCATTTAAACGTTCAAAACTTGGGGATCATAAAACCTCTAGAAAATTGAATTTTGGAGAAGTTTTCAAAAGATTGCAGAAATTCAATTATTTTCAAAAATTTTAATAGAATTTTTTGAAAAAAATTTCAATTATTTTCATAAATAAAAAATATTTCACATAAATTTAATTATTTACAAATTTTTTAATAAATTTCTTCACTATAATTTGAATTATTTTCATCAATAATTAAATTTTTTACTGGGATTCAAATATTTTTATAAATATCAATATTAAAATTGTTTTGAATTCCTTGAAATATGTTTTTATTCTTAACATTTTTATTAAAATTTGTCGAAAGAATTTAATTATTTAAGATATTTGATAAAAGTCTTCATGAAAATTTAATTTTAAGAAAAATAAATAAATCCTCATGGAATTTTCTAATAAAAATTTTAAATTGACTTAAAAATGAATTTTAGTTAAAATCTTAGACAATAATTAAATATTACTTTGAAAAGGTTTTAATTTAATATCTTTGCAAATTTGATATTTTTTAATACTTTTTTTAACTAATAATTTTGTAGAATTAATTTTTTTGTTAAGTTTTAACGACGTTGAAGTCCACAACGTTTATCAATGAAAAAAAATTATTCACTTAAATTAAAATAAAATAAAGCAGCAATATTGCCATAAAAATATTGGGAAAGAATAGATTGATGTTTATGTTATAATCATAATTGTTATATAAATAAGTATTAAATTAAAAATAATTTTGGAATAAGTGAAACAAATTTTTTTCGTTGATCAACGTTGTGGACTTCAACTTCGTAAGTTTAATTGAATTTTTTTAAAATTATTTAAAGTTATTATTATCTAATATATATTTAATTAAAGAATTTTCGAATTTTTAAAAAAGTTTTTCAAAAATTTTTAAACATAATTCTAATCAAACATTAAATTGGTTCCATAAATAATAAAAATTTCACAGGAAATTTTGCAACATTGCAAATTTGGTAAGATTCTTTTTTCAAAATAATTCGATAATTTTCATAAATAATAAAATAAGTTTTAGGAATTAAATTAATTTCATAAATAATAAAACTTAATCGCAGAATTTCTATGATTTTCCATATAATTTTAATCGAATTCATCGAAAAATGTAATTATTCTTAAGATTTTCTTTGAAACTCGTTAAAAGAATTCAATTATTCAAAAAACTCGCTATTGAAATTCTTTATAAAAGTTAAAATGTTGAGAAACATTCAATTATTCAATAAATTACTTTTTTTCTATTTGAATCATTGAATTCTTGTAGAATTTTGTAATAAAAATTTTTTAAATATAAACTTTAGTTAAAATTTGAGAGAATAATTGAATATTAAAAGCATCAAAGCATAAATTTTTTAAAGTAATTGAATTTGAAGAATGTTTTAAATTAAAATCTTTATAAATTTGAATTTCTCATACTTTTTACTATTAACTTTGTAGAAATAATTTTTTTTTCAAAAGTTTAGTTGAATTTTTTGTTTTGAAATTATTTGAAGTTTTTATTTTCTACTATTTTTTTAATTGAAGACTTTCCGAATAATCAAAATTTCGTAAAATTGAATTGCAAACAAATGGATTTGAAAATTCTCAAAGAACTTTTTTTAAAAAATATTTAAAATAATATATTTAATAATTATGTTACTCGTTCATCTTTCATTCTTGTATAAAAACATGAAGAAATCGATATCTTTAGGTTTTACAATAATGTTCTTAGAAATTGTTGAATTTTAAAAAGATATGAATTTGATATAGTTTTGAAAATCTGAATTTCTATGAAAAAATAATACTAATTACATATTTCTTTGAAGAAAGAAGTTTATTTATGGTTTCGAATAATTTTACGATTAAAGAAATTCGAAAAAGGAAAGAAAAACATTCTTTTGTATCTAATCATTTTTAAAGTGAATAAGAATATTCCTTAGGTTTAGGGAAAAGGTCAAGATTTTTCTTTGGATCTCAAGGAAAAACAAAATTAAATTTTTCTAAAAATCCTGATATTTGTTTGATTTTGAAAATTGTTTTCTTTCATTACTAAATAAATTTCTATTTCCCCTAGACTCACTTGACATTCGGCAAGGAATTCACTCAAGCCGTTGAATTGAAACAAGTTGCACAGCAGGAAGCGGAAAAAGCAAGATTCCTCGTTGAAAAAGCTGAACAACAAAAGAAAGCTGCTGTTATTACGGCTGAGGGTGATGCACAAGCTGCAAGTTTACTTGCAAAATCACTTGGTGATGCTGGTGATGGTCTTGTTGAACTTAGAAGGATTGAAGCTGCTGAAGATATTGCGTTTCAACTTGCGCGTTCACGTCAAGTGGTTTATTTACCTCCCGGTCAAGGTGTCTTACTAAACTTACCACAGTAAAGAAATAAAAAGAAAAATCAGGTACACAATTTTTATTAGAAAAAAAACACACACACACACATAAAAAAAACAACGTTCTGAGAACATTTCTTTCCAATTTTTACCAGTATCGCATCATTTTGTCATTATAGTTTGATAAAAGAAAAAAAAACACTGTACATTCGAAGGTAGGGAAATAATGTTGCATTTTATGAAGTAGTACAAGTATTCTTTATATACATTTCATTGAATGAAAGAAAGAAAGAGAGAGAAAGAGAGAAAAAGCAGAATTTATAATATTGTAGTTAAACATTATAATTTATATGCGACATTTTTTTTTCCTTTTTTTTATTAATCCTTGTGAATTGTCGCCTTTTTGCTTTATAAAAACATTCAACATTATTCACCTGGGTGATTTTTAATCCTCATGAACCTCTACTTACGGTGTTTTGTTTAAGATTCGGAGTTTTTTTTTAAATTGACAAGAGAATTGTTCTCATACTTTTTTTAATTAAATTAATAAAAGAAAAAAATACTAATTTATTGGATTTTTCTTATCTATTCGTTTTTATGGATTTTTATAATCCGATTCATTCACGTTTCGAGAAAATAGTAATGAAGAAAATGAGTGTTTTTTTTCATTAATTTTATTGAATTTGATTTAATTGGAGATTAAATGGTTTTTGGCGATATTTCTGATTTTTTACACTGAAAGAAAATTGCCAGACTTCATAAAATTGTTGGGCAATTTTTTTTTTAGGAAACTTTTATATTTTGTTTACTATTATTTTTAAATAATATTTTATTTACTTATTTATTTATAAACTATAAATAACTTTAAAAATTCAAATTTTGAATATCATATTAACTTTGACTTTTAAAAAACCAAATAAGAAAGTTAAAATTTATTTCTGGGGATAAAATTCTCGTTAGCATATTATTTTTTATTGTTTTATGTAATGTAATTAAAGGTCCTATTTTCGAAAAGATACGAATGTAGAAAATAAAGTTCGAAATTTGAATTTGAAAAACTTTTGTACTTTTTATAAAAAATTAATTATTTGTAAAAAATGTTTTTCTTTATTTGAAATTTTAAAGTCACAGGTAATTTCTTGTTTTCTTTAAATTAATTTTATTATCCTACTTTTTTGCAAAAGAACATAAAAAATTATTTTATTTTTAAAAATTTTGCACTAATATGTGATTTTTTCTATTTTGAAAGATAAAATTTTAGTTAAATTTTCATACTACATACTTTTTTATGTTACTTCTCGTTTTTTTTGTAACTTATAGTTATAATTTTAAACCTGAAATAATTTGACTCTCGCATAGAATTTTATAAAAATTAAAAAAAATAATTTAATTGTTTCTAAAAATAATAAAAATAATTGTAATTCCTGCAAAGGATTTTATTATTTATGAAAATAATTAAATTCTTGAGAAGAATGTTATTAAAAATTTATAAAGAATTCAATTCTTTCTAGCAATTGTGTTAAAATTATATATTGAATGAAATTTGAGACCAAATTAAAATGCAGCTTTCTAGCAATTGTGTTAAAATTATATATTGAATGAAATTTGAGACCAAATTAAAATGCAGCAAAGAATTTTTATTATTTTTGAAAATAACTGAATTCTTGAGAAGATGTTTGTGAAAATTTTGAGAAATAATTAAATTTTTTACAGGAATTTAATAAAAAATGGTTTTTAATGAAATAAAAATTGAAATTAATTTAATTCTTATAAACAATTTTATTAAAATTTTCGACAGTAATTGAAGTCTTGAGAACAATTGTATTAAAATAATTGAATTGTTTTGAAGAATTTTATTGAAATTTTCAAAATTAAGAAATTTTTATCGACGAATTTCATTAAAACTGTATTTATTGTAAATTATTGAATTCTTTTAAAGAACTCTATTAATTTTTTTGAAAATAATCAAATTTCTGCTCAGAATTTTACTACAATTTGTTAAATAATTGAATTATTTCGAGAAAGTTTATTCAAATTGTATTGAAAATATTTGAATTCTTATGAAGAATTTTATTAATTTTTTTGAAAATAATCAAATTTCTGCTCAGAATTTTATTACAATTTGTTAAATAATTGAATTATTTCGAGAAAGTTTATTAAAATTGCCTCGAAAATAATTGAATTCCAAGAAAGAATTTTATTATTTTTCAAAATAATTTAAATCTTGAGAAAAGTTTTATTAAAATTTAAATAAAAGATTCAATCCTTTTTTTTAAATTTGTATTAAAATTTAATTGAAAATAATTGAAATCTTATAAATACTTTAATTAAATTTTTTGACAATAATTGAATTTTTGCAAATAATTTTATTAAAATTGTTTTAAAAATTCAATTCTTTCGAGCAATCGTATTAAAATTATATTGAACGAAAGTGGAGAAGAAATCAAAATGCAGCATTTTTTATATTAATAAATCAATAATAAAATATTAGTTAAGAATTTTTCAAAATTTTCGAATCTGGAATTATTCAAAAATTTAAAGTTGATATTTAAAAACAAAAAAGGCTTACTGTAATTTGCATAATAATAAATTAGATACTTAATTTTGCGCCCCGCTGCGCGTAACATTTGCTCGTTAAGAAACAATAAGTAAAAAATCGCAAAAAAAAAGGAATTAAAAAGAATACAATATAAAGGAAAATTAATAAGCGGCGAATTTAAAAAAAAAATAACCGAAAAAGTAAAAAGGGTTTATAGACTCAGATGCTCAGTTATAAAAAAAAGTTTTTCTCTCCTCATTCCTTGGGAATTTAGAGGAACGGAGTTACTAATTAAATTATTATTACCATATGTTTTCTTGTCTACTTGTTGAGAGCGTGCGACGAAACAATTGATGGGTTTATATATATTTGAAACGTAAGAAACTATTACGAAAAATCATAATAGACATATGTATATATATATACATATATAAAATATACAAATATATATGTGTGCAATGGGCTGCAGGGCTAACGACCGTTTCCTCTGCAGCTGCACCTGTTACGCAGATCGGTTGCATGGGATGCACGCGAGCACATATGCCGATAGCGGTGCCTTGGTGGAAGACAAAATGCCTCGAGGCAACTGCTACGCCCCATCCCTTTAAGGAGAAGAGAAAAATAAAAAAAAATTCAGTTGTAAAAAAGGAACCAAAAAAAAAAAAATAAATTGTCTAAAAGACAAGCTTCAATTTTGACAAGTTTCGAAAACTAGTGGAGAATTGAAAACTAGACTCTTTTAGGAGATCTAATTTCAATTTAATTATATCTGAAAGCCATCTATTTTCTAAAATAGACCATAAAATGGTGAATTATAACAGCATTAAGAACTTCTATACCTTGTTATTTAAACTACGTCCGAACAAGAATTTCGCACGAGTACAAAAAAAACAACTTTTTGAAAAAATTTTTTTTAAAGTTGATAAATTATTTTTAATTGCATTATTTAATGGAATATTTTATTTTTTGATTGTTCGAAAATATAATTACCAGAATTATACTCAATAATGTAATATTTTTAATTTGGAAATTATTTAGTTAGTTAATAGTAAATTTAAATAATATCGCGTGAAAAAGTGAACAATAGTCATTATTTCTTCATTTCTTAATGGTAATTATTAATTAATAAATTATTTTAATAGTTTACTTACTAAAATATAATGAAAAAAAATTTTTGCTTCTTCATATAGAGGAAGTATGTTTATTGAATTATTATTGTTACTATTATTATTTTTATTATTTATAATAATTACTATTTCACTAGTCAAATAAATATTTACTTGACAATAATAAATTAATTGTATATTTGAATAAAATTTTATTTCTGTGTTTAACAATAATAATATAAGGATAGAATATTATTGTTTTAAAGAACAGACGTTTAATTTATTTTTAATTAAAGCAATAATAAACAATATCAATAATAATTACTGAATTATTATTTCACATGGAAATCAAGTTTAATTGGAATGAGTAGACGTTTAATGGATTATTGTAAAAAAATGTTTATAATTTCTATTCAAAAGAACTAAAAAAAAATTATTTGTAACAATTATTTTAATTTCGAAAATAACTTTTTATTTGTTAAAAAAGTAAAAATTATATTTCGTACAAGTGATTATGGTAAACAAATTATAAAATTTGTTTCTTTAAAAGAACTTAAAAGTTTATTTTATTATTAAATAAAATTAATTTATTTTTATTAATTACTTATTTATTTATTATTATTTATTAATTTTATTTTTATTAAATTATTAATAAATTTAATTAACTTATTTTAATATTATTTCGTTTGTTATTTTTAAAAACTGTAAATAATTTTAAAAATTTTGCATTTTATGAATAAGTTCAATAATTATTCAACTTATTTACAGTTTATAAGAGCAACAAAAGAAACAAAAAGTATAATTTATTAAAAAATAAATTTCTACGTTATAAATAATTACAGTAAATAAATTTTTAAATTCTAGGTAATTAAAATAAAAATTTATAAATTACAAATAGTTATGAAATAAGTAAATTTCTATAAATTATGAATAATGATACTAAATGAATTTAAAAATTATAAATAGTTATAATTATTTAAATTCAATTATAATAATTTTTTATAATTTTTTAATTCATTTCGTGTATATATTATCTATAAGTTATAAATTGATTTTTTATTACTATTTATAACAAAAAAATTTATTTATAAATTATTTAAATATCATTTCGTTTGTTATCATTAAAAATTGTAAATAATTAAAAAAAATTTACACTTTATTTATTCATTTATAAATAAATAATTAGAATTATATATTTTTTGTTCAATTTAGTTCAAACCATTCAGTCCGATGCAAAGTAATAATAATTTTCTTAAAAATTGAATAAAAAAATAATCAAATGAATGAACTCTTATTATTATTTATTTAATCAATAATTATTGATTAAATAAATAATAATAAGAGTAATAGTAATCATAATAAAAAAAAATTTTTGTCACTTTTATAATTTTAAATCTGAAATAATTTGAATTGGTTTAAAATTTTTATTAAGTTTTTTGAAAATAATTCAACTGTTTCTAAGAATTTTACTATTTATGAAAATTATTAAATTTATGTGAAGAAGTTTATTAAATTTTTTTAAAAAATATTTTATTTCTTTTGAGAAATTTTACGAAAATGGTTTTGAAAATATTTAAATTCGGGTCAAAAAATTTTGTTATTTGTAAAAATATTTGAATACTTGTAAAGAATTTTATTATTTATAAAAATAATTGAATTCTTGAATAAAAATTGATTACAATAATTGAATTGTTATTTGAATAAATAAATTCATTATTAAAAGCTAATATCATTTAATGGATTTAAATAAAAATTATTTAACTGGAGTGAATATTTATTTGATAAATAGACAAGTAATTCGTTTTCTGAATCAAATAAATTTATTTTTAATTTTAATTTATATAGTTTTGACTAAAATTAAAAGCATAATTTTTAAGTTAACAATAATAGACAAGTAATTCGTTTTTTGAATTAAATAAATTTTTATTTCAGTTTTAATTTATATAGTTTTGACTAAAATTAAAAGCATAATTTTTAAGTTAACAATAATACGTAATAAAAAAATAATAAATAATTTCATTTTTTATTTTTGTTAAGAGAATTTGAACCATTATGACGTCCCAATTTTTAAGCAAATGCTTTGAACAATTTATGGCGTCATAATGGTCCAAATGCCCTTAAAATAATTTAAAAAAATATTTTGATGAATAAATAATTGAATAAATTAATAAATAATAATAATAATAAAAACTAGCAATTTAATTCATGGTAGACTGTTTAAAAATATTTTTCATTTCAAATAATATTGAGATGAAATAAAATTTACAATAGAGCACGTAATTTGTGTAGAAATGTAATTTTATATTTTGTTCAGTCATTCCGAACGATTTCTCTCTCGTTCCTCCTCTGTATTTGAATATTTCTAAATGTCCAGAAGGCATCGTCGTGAATTAAAACACATAAGTGATCAAGGGAGTTTCTCGACGATTTGTAAAATTATTTTACTGAAAAGAAAAAAAAGCAAAGCCACACTCTTTAGCTTGAGGGCAAAGGTCGACGACTGACCACAGCTGAAATACATTTTGTTGTGTGTTGAGGAGAAAGATAGAGATAGAGAGAGATTAAAAGGTGGAAAATTGGATGGGTCATAATTTCAGGCATGCGTGTGCTTTTCTTTTGTTTACCAAACGCTTCAATGACCGCGACAATAAACGGACGAAATTACTATGTTTTGTCCACTGTTCACGAATTACGATCTATGTATATATATATATATGCATGTGTTTGCGCGCAGTATTCGCGTCTCTCGAAAAAATATAAAAACACAGCTTTTTCCCCCTAAATGCAAAAAATCAATCAATAAAAAAAATCTGAGCTTTTCATGAAACACGAGAGGGAGTGTAAAAAAATTCTCTGTGTATTTTTCTTCGGGAAATTCGAGCTATTTTTTATTCTTGTTAAGTAAAATTTTAATTGATTTTTAATATTGAAATGAAATATTTATTTGGTTAAAAATTGAAGTGAAAATATTTTTGAGGGAATTTTGGCTGTTATTTTAGGACAGAATTCGGTTTTTGTAAATTAATAATTAGAAATGCGACACTTTTACCTAAATTTATGTTTAGAATTAAATTTACTTTTGTAACTTTTGTAAATACTTTTTGTAAATTTTTTTTCTATGCTAAATGTTTATTTGAAAAATATTCGTTTAGTACATTTTTGGTTTAGCCGAAATTCTTTTTATGGAATTTTTAAAGTTTTTATTGAGCCCAACTTTTTACAGGGTTGCCACGCAACCTGGAAACCTGGAAAACCTGAAAATGTGAGGGAATTTTATAAAAATTTAAAAAACCTTGAAAAGTCAAGGAATTTTGATCGAAATCCTGGAAAATTGTTGTTTTTTAATTGTATTTCTTCTTGAAAACTAAATTTACTTAAATATTCTATTCAATTATTTTCAAAAGTAATGTAATCCTTCGAAAAAATCAATAATTTATGTTTTAAAATTTACAAAATTATTGTCAAAATTAAAAATTTTCATTTAAATTTTAAAATGTCTTTATAAATAATAATATTTTTCTCTGATATTCAATTATTTTCAAAAATTTCAATAAAATTCTTGACAGAATTTCAATTATTTTTAATATACAAAATTTTCATCAAATTTCTCGAAAAATGAAATTATTGTTAAATTTTTTTTTAATTTTGTCCCTTGACAATAAATAATAGTAATAATATTAATAATAATAATAATATTTATGTTTAATAATAAAAAACAAAATAATTAAATTTTGTTAAAATTTTTTATGATAATTCAATTTTAAAAAAACAATTCATTATTATTTAATAAATTCTTTATTTTTATAGTTAACTAATTGATAATTGATTTTTTATAGAATTTTCTAATAAATGTTAATTTTAAAATAAATTTCAGTTAAAATTTTAGATTATAATTGAATATCATATTCAAAAATATTTATTTATCAGAAATTTCTACGAGAATTCATTGATTTAACTCTAAAAATAAACATTTTATTAAACAATTGAACTTTATTAATTGAATTAATAATTAAAACAATTAAAATTAAAAAATTTTAATAAATTTTTTTTAAATAATTGCATTTTTTGAGAAATTTGGTGAAAAAGACGTACATTAAAAATAATTGAAATTCTGTCAAGAATTCTATTAAAATTTTCGAAAATAATTGAATTTCGGAGAAAAATTTTATTATTAATAAACATTCATGATTGATAAAGATTCTAATTCTTGAAGATAATTTCATTAAAATTTATTTTTAAATAGTTGAATTGTTTTGTGAAATTTTATTGAAATAGTAGACACATTGAAAATAATTGAAGTTTGAGAAATTTTTGAAATTAACTAAATTTCTACGAAGAATTTATTAAAATTATTTTTAAAAAAAATCGAATTACCACATTTGAGAATTTCATATTGGAATGTTAAAAAATAATTTAATTCTTTGAGGAATAAGTAGTAAATGATAAAAAAATAGTTGAATTTTTGAAAATCTTAATTTCTATATGAAAAAATAATAAGGATTAAATATTTATTGAAAAATGGAGTTATTGATGTTTTACAATAATTTTCTAATTAAATTTCTAAATTTAATAAATGTAGTTTTAAAAATCTGGAAAAATTCCGATTTTTAAACTGGTAAAATTAATTTTTGTTTATTTAGATTTAAAGTTTTAATTTTATTTAATTAAGTCAATGCATTAATTTACAATTTTCATTTATTATCCAATTTTTACTCGGCTAAATGTTTATTTAACTTTAATTTAATTAACATAAAAAATTTTTTAGTCAATAAAAGGCAAATTATTTTCAAAGCTTGTTTTAATAATTCTGACAATAATTTCTATTTGGCTGAATTTGACAAAAAACATTTAAGAAATTGACTACAATTTTCATTCGGCTGAACATTTATTAAAACCAATTTAATATAATTTTCCATTTAGCAGAATTTCTTAATTCGAATTCTCACTTGCGAATAAAGAATTTTTATTTCTTGAAATATTAATTTAAAACAATTTCATATTATTTTTAGAACTTGTACAAAAAATTAATGTTCCTATAATTGTAACTTTTATTTTGTTTATTTTTATTTTATTTATCAACGTTTTTTTAAACCAGTTTAATAAAATTTTATTTTTAGCAGAATTTCTATTTAGTCAAATTCTTCACAGGTGAAAAAATCTTTTTTTCATTTTTATGTAAATTTATTTGCAATAATTTAATGTAATTTTTCATTTGTCCAATTTGTCAGAATTTTAAAATTATTTAAACTATGTTTGTCAAACTGAAAATTGTATGAAATTGTTTAAGATATAGTTTAGCCAACTTTCTATCCATATTTAATAGAACTATGTTTTTCCTATTAATATTGTACTAATAATTAAAGTAATGAATGAATAAATGAATGAATGAATTATTTAGTAATTAAATAATTGAACACATTAATTTTGTCTTTTGTTTTAGAAAAATCGAAAAAACTCAGGAAAGGGAAAATAATTTTTCTTAATTTCAATTAAAAGAAAAGTGACTTCTTTTCATGTGGAGGAAAAATAATTTTCGACTCGTCTGACTATATTCAACATCATTCACTTGTCTCGTGCTTATTTTCAATTTACTGTTATTTTCGCATATATTCTCCTTCGACACCTGTCGTCCACCAAAAATACAGAACCAAAAAATTTCTACAATTTTGAAAATTGATTTGAAAAAAAGAAATTTTCTTCTTATTTGCAAACTATTACACTCACACACCACATAACAAGAAATGAATTCGAGGTTTTATAATATATATTGAATGCAGCAATTTTCGAGACCCGTAATAAATACCTTGGGACAGAATACAATGTAGTCTAAACTGAATTTTTTCGTTTCTCAGTCAAATTATAGTAGAAAAAAAATAGTGTTGTTTCTGATTTTTTTTTCGATGACGGAGAGAGAAAGAGAGAGAGGCAGATTTTCTACAAAGGTATTAAATAACCCGGAGGCGTGAAGGAGTTGTTGGTTTCGGAGGATAAACGACTATTGGAATATTAGAGAGTGCAAAAAAAAGTGACTAAAGAAAAAGAAAAAGAAAATAAATAAGAAAAATGTGAAGAAAAAATGGTAAAAAACAAAGAAAGAAAGAAAGAAAGAAGGAAGGAAGGAAAGAAAGAAAGAAACTTTTTCTTTTTAGAAGATTCATAAACTGTTTCAAGATTACTTTTCGGCGAGAGAGTCCGAAAAACGTGAGCGATTTCGCGAGTTGAGGCAAGAAAATACTTCTCATTAAGTGGCACGCACGCAAAAGATATATTTTCAATTTTTTTTCCACTGGTCGTTGGTGTCGTTGCTTTCTAGGCATTTGTATTTATGCGGTGTCTATTATATTTCAATAGTATTTTTTCTTTTTTTTTTGATTTTTAGAAGAGAGAGGACCCTTTAGTTTTGCCGGCAGGCTTTTTAACTTCAATACAGGCGTATATATGTATATAGTATTCGATTGATTTTGATTAGCTCGTCCTGTAATTATTCGGCTGCATTTTGAATGCACGCGAGCATATAACTCGTTATTTTAAATTTTCTCTTCCCTAATTTTTATGCATTTTTTCGGAAAAGATTTCGCACGTCAGTTATTAAATATCACACACACACACACACTCACACATACACACAAAAAGTTAATTATTCAAAATATGTGGTATAGTTGACAGCAGTTTGTCGTTTTGTTGCTGCTACCTTCTTGCAAATTCATTGCTTCATTTTCTCTTCCAGGGAGACTTTTAAAGTAAAATTGCGTGATTTTTTTTCTGTTTTTTTGTCCTTTAATTCGACTGCAGTCGTGAATTTTTCATTTAGAGTAAATATATTTCAATCACATAAATGACTGTATGCATGACTGATATTCCTTGAAGCGTTCGAAAAACAATTTTTTCTTTTTATTGAAAATTCTTTAATTATACTTTCATTGCAAATATTATTTTGTATTTTTTTTTACTTAATTATTGTTTCAGTCAACTTGTAATTATTAAAATGAATGTCAATAATATAATTTGTGATATAATTAGTGTATTACTAAATTAGTTAAATAAATACGTTTTAAAATAAATAAATAAATAAATAAATAAATAAATAATATATAATTAAAAAAATAAAATAAATTTATAAATATAGTTAAAAAATAAACAGTCAAGTAAACAAATAATTAAATTAGTATATAGTTAATTAAAAAAATACTAATTATTAATCAGAGAAGTAAATTAACTTTCAATTAATTATTCAATTCAAAATTTCAAATAATTATTAAATTACTTGAAAGTTTATTTACTTAACAAATATATAATTAAGTAAAAGGATAGTTAAATAATAAACAGCGAAGTAAATGAATAGTCAAATAAATAAATAATTAAATGACTTAATTATTAAGTAAATAATTATAAAGTAAATTTTTAAGTAAAGTATTAAAATTATTAAGTAAAGTAAATTATTAAGTAATCAAATAGCAATTGATATAAATATTTTTAAACAAATACTAATAAACTAGTTTGGAAATAAAAATTAAATTATTATAGAAGTAAAACGTTTAAGAATAAAAAAATTCAGAAATAAAAATATGTTTAAAAATAAAATATTTTAAAATAGAAAAAGAAAGAAAGGTTGAAAAAGGAAATTCGAGTGAAGAATATTTTTTTCATATATGTGTAAAGTCAAACAAAAATATAAATACCAAGAAAAGTAAATAGCTCCAAGTACCTAAAAAAAAAAGATAATAACAGTAATGACGCTGAATCTCTGAAATTATATCTAAATTTTGAAAATTCAAATATTTTCACGAAACACAATATTTAAGTGTCAAACTTTTACTCTAATTTGTGGTAAAAATAAAGTAAAATAACAGAAATTGGTGTATTTTTGTACTTAAAAAGTGTACATATTTATCCTTCAAGGACGAATATTAAACATGAGACCCTGGGGGCGAAAAATATAATATAATTTCATGTGTATAGGACAATTCTGAGGACTTGGATGAGATGAGAATTATTTTTTGGTGCGAAAATCATTTCAAACTGCAGGAAAAGAGAGAGAAGGAGAAAGAAATAAAAAGATAGAGAGATAGGGAGAGAGAGAGAGAAAGAGAGGGAGAGTTTATTAACCAAAGTTTGCGTGACGGAAGCTGTGATCTGTAGCTCCATAATATTATGCCCCGGACATGCATATGCATAAATATATGTACAGGTAGTAAACTCGTAAATGTACATATGGACGATTCAGCCGAAATATTACTTTTGCATATCCTCGTAAGATTTTCTTAATAATAATAATAATTTTTTTTTTTTGAAAATGTCCATTTTTGTTTTATTAGTTTATAATGTTTTCTAAAAATACTTAAAACATTATATAAATAATGTTTTCTTTTTATTTATATAATTAACATAGGGAAAATAGAAAATTTAACTTTTATTTGTACTTTATTACTTCTTTCCTTTTTCTTTATGTAGAATTTTATTTCTTCTTTCTTTATTTTATTTCTTTCACTTCTTATTTTACTTACATTAATTCGTAATTGATTTTACTTACATATTCGTATTCAATAAAGAAACGATTTGAATAAAATAAAAATAATAATTCGGGACATTAATAAAAAAGCCAATAAAGAAGTGAAGAAATAAAACACGACAATGATGAAGAAATAAACATTCAAATACAACAAAACCGATTCCGAATAAAAGAACGAATGAAAACTCGCAAAAAAACCTCAATAAAGAAATGATTTTAGTAAAACAATAATAATTAGGAATAAATTCAACAAGAAAGTGAAGAAATAAAAGTCGACAATGAAGAAATCAATCAAATACAACAAAACTGGTACCGAATTAGAAACAAAAAATTGACGAGAACTCGAAAAAAATCCACTGAAGAAATGGTTGGAAATAAAGTTGAAAATAGAAATAGAAATTCGAAAGAAGAAGTTTAGAAATAAGGTCGAATACTGAAGAAATAATCAGTTAAATACAACAAAATTGTTTTCGAATAAGAAACAGATAAAATTGACCAAAAGTTGAAGAAAAAGAATTAAATGAAGAAAGAATTGGAATAAAATTCAAAATTAAATGAAGAAAGAATTAGAAGAAAATTCGAAATAAAAATAGAAAATTCATTAACAAAGTGAAGAAGTAAAATCGAATACTGAAGAAATTATACTTTATGTTTATGTAAACCTAAACCAATTCGGAGTAAATATAAAAAATTCTAGAAAAAATTGAAGAAATAAGACAAGAAAGTATCAGTTTTGAAGTATCTGTTAAATACTTCAAAGCCCATTTCAAAAACAGAAACGAATAATAAAAATAAATTTGAAATATTAAAACACTCATTAATGAAGAAATCATTCGACTAAAAGAAAAATAATGTGTGAAATATAAAATCGAAAATCTCAAAAAAGTGAAGAAATAAGGAACAATAGTAAAAAAATATTTATTCCAATATTGCAAAACAAACTCTGAGTAAAAACAAATAATCGAAAGAGTCATGAAAAAATTTAAAAGATTAATGAAGAAATGGTTTGATTAAAATAAAAATAGTTCGAAATCTAAATAGAAAAACCAATAAAGAAGTGAAGCAATAAGTCACAAAAATGAAGAAATAATAATTTTAAAACAAAACCGACTGTACGAATAAATGACGGAAACGCGAAAAACTCTGAGTCGGTTTTGTATTTGAATTCGGATGAATATTTCTTCATTGTCGTGTCTTATTTCTTCACTTTCTTATTAAAGTTTATTAGAATTATGTTCGTTTTATTTCAATCATTTCTTCATTGTCGTGTCTTATTTTTTAACTTATTGGATTTTATCCAAATTATATTCGTTCTATATTGGAATCATTTCTTAATTATTTTAATGAAGAAATAATTCCAATAGAACAAACAAAATTTGTATAAAATTCAATAAGAAGGTGAAGAAATAAGACACGACAATGAAGAAATAATTATTCAAATTCAAATAAAAAAACCGATTCAGAATAAAAAACGAATAAAATCGACCGAACCTCGAAGAAAAGGAATTAAATGAAAAAAGAATTGGAATAAAATTCAGAATAAAAATAGAAAAAATTCATTAATGAATGAAAGATATAAGATCGTAAACTGAAGAAATGATTATTTTTTGTAAAATGAAACGAATTCAAAGTAAATCTGAAAAATTCTTGAAAAAATTGAAGAAATAAGACAAGAAGGGAGTTATAATTAAAAATGAAACTATTTTGAAATAAAAATCGAAAAATAGAAGAAGATGTAAAATACTAATTGAATTTCTGCAGTAATTAGACATAAATGCAAAATTTCAATTATTTTCAAAATTGTAGTTAAATTCTTCTCATAAATTCAATTTTTTTTTGTTATTTTTCCAAGAATTAAATTATTTTCAAAAATTTGAATGAAATTCTTTGATAACAATGCAATTTTTTCAAAACAATTTTAATAAAACTCTTCGTAGAAATTTAATTAATTTCAAAAATTTGTGAAAAATTTAAATTTATTTGTTTATTTTCAAATCCATTTGTTTATAATATTCAGTCTTTACGAAATTTTAATTATTCGTAAATTCTTCAATTAAATATGTATGTAAGGAAATAAAAATTTCAAATTTTATCCAAAATTTAAACTGAAATTTATTTTAAATATCAATTGTTATCGGAAAATTCTACGAGAATTCAATTATTTAAATACAAACATAGAAAATTTATTGAATAATTCAATTTTTCTTAAAACTTAATTCTGGTAAAGAATTTTATCAAAAATTTTTTTAAATAGTCGAATTCTTTCGATGAATTTTAATAAAATTCTAAAAAATAAATACATCTTTTGAGAAATTCGATTAAAATTTTATTGTTTTAAAATTAATTGATATTCTGTAATCATTTTTTGAAATTTTTATTGTTTGGAAAAATAATTAAAATTTTTTTGTAGAATATTACACAAATTTTGATTATTATTTGAATTTTTTGACTATAGAAATAAATATTTTATTAAATAATTGAATTCTCTTGACAAATTTTTAATAAAATTTTTAGGAATAATTTCATTTTTCGAGAAAATTGATAAAAATTGTACATACATGTATTAAAAATAATTGAAATTCTGCCAAGCGTTTTATTAAAATTTTTCTTAGAAATTTTTGAATGTCGGAGAAAAATTTTATTACTTATAAAAGTAATTGAAAATTAACGCGAATTTTTGTAAATTTTTCAACATAATTGGATTTTTGCAAAGAATTATATTTCTTTTGAAAATAATTGAATTCTTGAGACGAATTTTATTAAAATTTCCTTTTAAATGATTGAATTCTTTTGTTAACATTTTTTGAAATAGTTGACATTGAAAATAATTTAATTTTGACAAATTATTTTAAATAAAAATTTTTAAAAATTAAAAGTTTCTGATAATAATTTAATTCTTTGATGAATAAACAAAATAAAATAATTTAATATTTGAAAATCTTAATTTCTATATGAAAAAATAATAATGATTAAATATTTATTTAAAAATGAAGTTATTGATGTTTTCGAAAAAGTTTCTAATTTATAATAAATGTAGTTTTAAAAACGTGAAAAAATTCCATTTTTTAACATGGATAACCTGGAAAAGTCAGTGAATTCAAAAAGAGTAAAAGCGTGGCAATCCTGAAAACTGAAGAAAAAAAGGTACACCCAGAGAAATTGTATATTTGTCTCAGAACCAACTGGACTTTTTATTTGTTTCAAATAAATTTTATTTGGTCTAAATAAAATTTTATTTGGCTAAAATATATGTTTTATTTATGCCGAATAAAATTTTTATTTAAAACAAATAAAAAGTCTAGTTGGTTCTGTGACAAATATACGTATATTTAACTCAAATAAAATATATTTGGTTTAAATAATATTTTTCTCTGGGTGCAGGAGGAAAAATTGTTTCAACCAGTAAAAACAGAAATAGATTCATAATTACATAAATAAGTTAAAATAAAAATGAAACAGCAATACAACTAGTAAAGACTGCACTGAAAAAAATTGATTCAAATAATCGATTAATTTTCTATCACCATTTAAATATTTAATTGAATCAAATAATATTTATTAGAGTCAATTAAATGGTAATTGCTTCAAATACTGAAGTTATTGATTCAAATACCATTTAATTGACTCCATCTAATATTATTTGATTCAAGTAAATATTTAATTGATAATAGTAAATTAATCCGTTATTTGAATCAATTAATTTTTTTTCAGTCTGAAGAAATAAACAGATAAATCAATAATTTTTACCAATTCGAATAAATCTTGAAGCAATATTGAAAGCTGGTTCAATGATTTCTCCTTTCTTCCTTTCTTTTTTTAAAAATCGCAGTGATGAGCTGAATAATTTTCTCGCAAATGATGAGATAAAAAAAAGTAAAACCAAAGAAAAAGATGAAGCAAAAAAGTAAGAATAACCACGAATTGATGGTCACATGACCACATATGCACTTGACGTAAAAATAAGAGGCAAGAATCGCTGGAGACAAAGACACTTGGTTCGAGTTCCCACAAGATCGTCTTCCGTGCAATAAAAATTGGGGTGTGGGGTTGTAACATATGTGTAACGCAAGGGGCGTATCCGTTCCGTGGCTGTGGTACCTACGTCCGTTCGTCCGTCCGTCGGTTCGTCCGCTCATCCGTCTGTGGCAAGCAAGGAGAGTCCAGGGAGTCGAATATAAGGTAATTACAACATCCTGAGATGCTGATGCCACCCCAATTCACTAAATTTGCCGGCGCCATGCACATTTTCGCTTATAGCGACATACACGATATTTCAATATTAAATGATACGTACCGAAATGTATTTTTCTCTGAGGAACTTTTTTTATTTTCTAATTTTTTCTTGCGCATTATTTTTCTCTTAATCGAAGCATTTAATGTTCCTTGAGTTTCTGTCTTGGTTTTTATTTGAAACTTGCTGTGATATATTTCAATGATTATTTCTTCACTGTTTTTCTTATTTCTTCAATTCTTTTTTTTACTTTTAATTTTTTTATTTGAAAATTAATTGTTTTTATTCCCAATTATTCTTCTTTTATTCGAATTATTTCTTCATTAAAGTATTTTAATTTTTTTCTTTTCTATTACTTTTTTTAATTCGAAATTGTGCCAGAATTCGTGAAATTTTCACTCTCTAAATCTGAATTAGTAGAAAGTTACTAATGAAATGGTGAAAAGTCGTACACTAAATCATTTAGTAATAATTTTACTAACAATAAGTAAAATTTTACTAATTGTTAGTAGAGCGTTACTAATTGTTAGTAGAGCGTTACTAATTGTTAGTAGAGCGTTACTAATTGATTAGTAGAATTCTACTAACAATTAGTAGAGCTGTTTTATTAATAGTCGATAAAACAGTTTCAATAATTCATTTAGTGAAAAAGTTACTTTCAATTAGTAGAATTCTACTAAAATATTAGTATAATTTTACTAAAAATTAGTAATATTCTACTAATTATAAAGGTGAAAAGTCGTTCATGAAAACTACTAAAAATTAGTAAAATTTTACTAATTCTTAGTCGAATTCTACTAATTCAGATTTAGAGAGCACAGAAAACAAAAAGTATTTTTTTAAATCAAAATGATGAAAAAACATTTCCATTTGTCCATAGAAATGTATTCACCAAAGAACAGAAAAAAATATTATTTTTTATAAATGTTATTGCAAAATTAATTTTTCTGCAACTTTTTAAACAAAATGTTATTTCTCCTAAATGAATGAACCGATTTAAGTGAACCAAGCAGGAATATAAAGGAAATAAAAAATACTTTTGTTCCAAATTGGAAAATTTTTTAAAAGTTTATATTTTAATAATTATTTAATAAATTTTTTATAAACAGTTAATTTTTTTAATGTTCTGCGCCTTTAAAAAATTTTTAAAAAATATCTTCATACACTTAAAACTATAAGAAATCAAAATCCGCTAAGAAAATTTATGAGCGACCATTATTTTACAAGTTATAATGAAAATTATATCGAACGGAGATGCGATTTTGATGATTTTCAGAATTAAAACATTATTTTTAACTACGAAATGAACAAAATACTGTCGAATTGACATTTTTATTCTGTTATATAACCATAAAAATGACCAAAAACTAAGTTCAGTGTTGATGCACTATAACTTGTAAAATAATGGTCGCTCATAAATTTTCTTAACGGATTTTGATTTCTTATTGTTTTAACTGTATGTATATATTTTTTTTAATTTTTAAAAGCCGCAGAACATTAAAAAAAATTAATTGTTTAAATAAAATTTATTAAATAATTATTAACCCTCCGTCACACACCTTGGAAAAAATTACCACTTCCCTGGCGAATGTGTTTCATACGAATATACGACGAATTCGTCGTCACTTCGTCGTCAGTTCGTATTACGTTAGAATATTTGAATAATTAGGCAAAAACAATTAAAGAAAACTATTGAAATGAATAAAGGAATACCTAAGGATAAAATTGACATATTTTTTAGGATAAATTAACGTTAAATTAATAAGAAATTAATGCTTAAAGTAGGAAATGTCAGTTTTAGTGTAGGATGTATGTGTGTGTAAGATCGATATTGGAATAAACTGTTGATATGTCGCCGCACATTCTGCGCGACAGATGGCAGGGGTGACATTTGTCCATGGCTTTATATTACATGCTCATTCATTAAGAAAGCTATTTTTTATTTGTTGGTAGATTTAAATAAAATGAAGAAAAAACATTATATTTAAAAAACATAATTTCAACCCTCAAAAGAAATAATGAATGTTTTAGACCAATAAAAATAAAGTTGAAACTCCTCCTTCATTAGGAAACCTTTTTTTTATTTGTTGGTCAAGTTACACAAAATGGAAAAAAAATTATATTTAAAAAATAAAACATATAATTCCAACTCTCAAAAGAAATAATGGATGTTTAAGACCAATAAAAAAATTGACAAACTCCTCCTACTTTCAAAATCAATTTTTCTATTTGTTGCTAGGTTTAAACAAAATGGAGAAAAAAAATTATATTTAAAAAATAAAACATAATTTCAACCCTCAAAAGAGATAATGGATGTTTTAGAACAAATATTAAGTTGAAACTCCTCCTTTATTAAGAAACCTAATTTTTTATTTGTTGGTCAAGTTACACAAAATGGAAAAATAATTATATTTAAAAAATAAAACATATAATTCCTACCTTAAAAGAAATAATTAGTGACGTATAAGTCATCCTTTTTTTCTTTTATATGTTTTATTTTTCAAATATAAATTTTTTTCCAGTTTGTGTAACATAACCAATACAAATAAAAAAAAGCTTTCTTTATGAAGGAGGAGTTTCAACATTATTTTTATTGGTCTAAAACTTCCATTATTTAGTTTGAGGGTTGAAATTATGTTTTATTTTTTAAATATAATTTTTTTTCTCCATTTTGTTTAAACCTACCAACAAATAGAAAAATTGATTTTGAAAGTAGGTGGAGTTTCAACTTAATATTTTTGTCTAAAACATCCATTATTTCTTTTGATGGTTGAAATGATATGTTTTATTTTTTAAATATAATTTTTTTTCTCTATTTTGTTTAAACCTAGCAACAAATAGAAAAATTGATTTTGAAAGTAGGAGGAGTTTGTTTTTTTTATTGGTCTAAAACATCCATTATTTCTTTTGAGGGTTGGAATTATGTTTTATTTTTTAAATATAATTTTTTTTCTCCATTTTGTTTAAACCTACCAACAAATAGAAAAATTGATTTTGAAAGTAGGTGGAGTTTCAACTTAATATTTTTGTCTAAAACATCCATTATTTCTTTTGATGGTTGAAATGATATGTTTTATTTTTTAAATATAATTTTTTTTCTCTATTTTGTTTAAACCTAGCAACAAATAGAAAAATTGATTTTGAAAGTAGGAGGAGTTTGTTTTTTTTATTGGTCTAAAACATCCATTATTTCTTTTGAGGGTTGGAATTATGTTTTATTTTTTAAATATAATTTTTTTTCTCCATTTTGTTTAAACCTAGCAACAAATAGAAAAATTGATATTGAAAGTAGGAGGAGTTTGTTTTATTTATTGGTCTAAAATATCCATTATTTCTTTTGAGGGTTGAAATTTTGTTATATTTTTTAAATATATATTTTTTTTCATTTTGTTTAAACCTAGCAACAAATAGAAAAATTGATTTTGAATGTTGGAGTAGTTTGTTTTTTTTATTGGTCTAAAACATCCATTATTTCTTTTGAGGGTTGAAATTTTGATTTATTTTTTAAATATAATTTTTTTTTCATTTTGTTTAAACCTAGCAACAAATAGAAAAATTGATTTTGAAAGTAGGAGGAGTTTGTTTTTTTTATTGGTCTAAAACATCCATTATTTCTTTTGAGAGTTGAAATTATATGTTTTATTTTTTTAATATAATTTTTTTTCTTTATTTTGTTTACACCTAGCAACAAATAGAAAAATTGATTTTGAAAGTAGGAGGAGTTTGTTAATTTTTTTATAAGTCTTAAACATCCATTATTTCTTTTGAGGGCTGGAATTATATGTTTTATTTTTTAAATATAATTTTTTTTCTATTTTGTGTAACTTGACCAACAAATAAAAAAATAGGTTTCCTAATAAAGGAGGAGTTTCAACATTATTTTTATTCGTCTAAAACATCCATTATTTCTTTTAAGGATTGGAATTATGTTTTATTTCTTAAATATAATTTTTTTTCACCATTTTGTTTAAACCTAGCAACAAATAGAAAAATTGATTTTGAAAGTAGGAGGAGTTTGTTTTTTTTATTCGTCTAAAACATCCATTATTTCTTTTGAGGGTTGAAATTTTGTTATATTTTTTAAATATATATATTGTTTTTCATTTTGTTTAAACCTAGCAACAAATAGAAAAATTGATTTTGAAAGTTGGAGTAGTTTGTTTTTTTTATTGGTCTAAAACATCCATTATTTCTTTTGAGGGTTGAAATTTTGTTTTATTTTTTAAATATAATTTTTTTTCTCCATTTTGTTTAAACCTAGCAACAAATAGAAAAATTGATTTTGAAAGTAGGAGGAGTTTGTCAATTTTTTTATTGGTCTTAAACATCCATTATTTCTTTTGAGAGTTGGAATTATATGTTTTATTTTTTAAATATAATTTTTTTTCCATTTTGTGTAACTTGACCAACAAATAAAAAAAAGGTTTCCTAATGAAGGAGGAGTTTCAACTTTATTTTTATTGGTCTAAAACATTCATTATTTCTTTTGAGGGTTGAAATTATGTTTTTTAAATATAATGTTTTTTCTTCATTTTATTTAAATCTACCAACAAATAAAAAATAGCTTTCTTAATGAATGAGCATGTAATATAAAGCCATGGACAAATGTCACCCCTGCCATCTGTCGCGCAGAATGTGCGGCGACATATCAACAGTTTATTCCAATATCGATCTTACACACACATACATCCTACACTAAAACTGACATTTCCTACTTTAAGCATTAATTTCTTATTAATTTAACGTTAATTTATCCTAAAAAATATGTCAATTTTATCCTTAGGTATTCCTTTATTCATTTCAATAGTTTTCTTTAATTGTTTTTGCCTAATTATTCAAATATTCTAACGTAATACGAACTGACGACGAAGTGACGACGAATTCGTCGTATATTCGTATGAAACACATTCGCCAGGGTTTACACAGGTTTAGAGGGAATCCCTCACCACATTGTAAAATAAGCGACATTACAACATAAACAAAGGAATCAACAAAAATTTAATTTTAACACAAACTCACAAATATGTAGTAAATTATTCTAAATTATAAAATTAATAAAATTAATTTTCGGTCTCAAAAATAATAATTAATTACACGAATGCACATCTTCGAAGGAATTACACTTTACATGTAAAAATAATGTAACATTAACAAATAAGCAAAAAAATCATAAAATAGTTTATTTTAATTATATTTATAATATAATTTTGCCATTAACCAACAGTGGAACAAAAAATGTTTTGAAAACTTGATTTTTTTATTCAACATAACCTCACTTTTTCGAGTTATTTCTAGCTTTGAAGCTTCATAATTAAATATTAATTATGTTTAAACTAAATGTTTTTTTTTAGAAATGTGTTGAGGAATAAATTGTCGAAAGGTATAGAAACTGATTTTATTTTACAATGAGGAAAACAAAAGTTATTTTAAAAATACTGAAAGCGTAGAGGGAATCCCTCCCTAGGTGTGTGACGGAGGGTTAAAATATGAACTTTTTAAAAATTTTCTAATTCTGAACGAAAGTATTTTTCATTCCCTTTATATTCCCACTTGGTTCACTTAAATCGGTTCATTCATTTAGGAAAAATAACTTTTTGTTTAAAAAGTTGCAAAAAAATTAATTTTGTAATAACTTTTATAAAAAAATAATATTTTTCTCTGTTCTTTGGTGGACACTTTCCTAAGACCAAATAAAAATGTTTTTTCATCATTTTGATTTAAAAATATCATAATTTTTGTTTTCTGTAAAAATTTTACGAATTCTGACCCAATTACTTAATAAATTTTTCGATAAAATTCTTTACTAGAATTAAATTTAAAGAAAAATTGAATTATTCAATAAATTATCTTTGTTTGTATTTAAATAATTAAATTTTCGTAGAAATTTTCGATAATAATTGATTTTTAAAATAAATTTCAGTTAAAATTTTGGATAAAATTTGAAATTTTTTATTTCCTTACATAGGTATATATTTTATTGAAGAATTTACGAATAATTAAAATTTCGTAAAGACTGAATATTATAAACAAATGGATTTGAAAATAAACAAATGAATTCCTTTTTTTACAAATTTTTTAAATTAATTAAATTTCTACGAAGAGTTTTATTAAAATTGTTTTGAAGAAAATTGCATTGTTATCAAAGAATTTCATTAAAATTTTTAAAAATAATTTAATTCTTGGAAAAATAACAAAAAAAATAAATAAATTGAATTTCTGAGAAGAATTTTACTACAATTTTAAAAATAATTAAAATTCTGCATTTATATCTAATTACTGCAGAAATTCAATTAGTATTTTACATCTTCTTCTATTTTTCGATTTTTATTTCAAAATAGTTTCATTTTTAATTATGACTCTCTTCTTGTCTTATTTCTTCAATTTTTTCTAGAATTTTTTAGATTTACTTCGAATTGGTTTCATTTTACATAAATTATTTTGTCTTCAGTTGACGATCTTATTTCTTTACTTTATTAATTAATTTTTTCTATTCATATTTTGAATTTTATTCGAATCTTTTCTTTATTTGTGACGCGCTCCGAAGAAAGGTACCTAAGAAGCAAACGAATTATAGGTTAGAGGGTCGTGTTAGATTTCTCTTGATTGAAAGTTTATTTTTAATTATTTGAATTTGAAACTAATTTTTATTGAATATTTTGAATATAATAAAGACTTGAAGATCAATAATTTTAAATTAATAATTGATTTTATTTCTGTATTTTTACTTGAAAAATTAAAAACATAACCTCAAATTTTTTGCTTCTTAGGTACCTTTTTTCGGAGCGCGTCACATTTAATTCTTTTCCTTCGAGTTTCGGTCGATTTTATTCGATTCTTATTCGGAATCGAGTTTCTGTTTGAATTTAAATTAATATTTCTTCATTGTCGAATCTTATTTCTTCACTTACTTATTAAATTTTTTACAAATTTTGTTTGTTCTATTGGAATTATTTCTTCATCAAAATAATTAAGAAATGAATCAAATATAGAACGAATATAATTCGGATAAAATTCAATAAGTTAAAAAATAAGACACGACAATGAAGAAATGATTCAAATAAAACGAACATAATTCTAATAAACTTTAATAAGAATGTGAAGAAATAAGACACGACAATGAAGAAATATTCATCCGAATTCAAATACAAAACCGATTCTGAGTTTTTCGCGTTTTCGTCATTTATTCGTACAGTCGGTATTTTGTTTTTAAATGAATATTTCTTCATTTTTGCGTCTTATTTCTTCACTTCTTTATTGGTTTTTCTATTTAGATTCCGAGCTATTTTTATTTTATTCAAACCATTTCTTCATTAATCTTTTATATTTTTTTATGATTCTTTCGATTATTTGTTTTTACTCAGAGTTTGTTTTGCAATATTTGAATAAATATTTTCTTACTATTGTTTCATATTTCTTCACTTTTTTGAGATTTTCGATTTTATATTTCACATATTATTTTTCTTTTAGTCGAATGATTTCTTCATTAATGAGTGTTTTAATCTTTCAAATTTATTTTTATTATTCGTTTCTGTTCTTGAAATGGGCTTTGAAGTATTTAACAGATACTTCAAAACTAATACTTTCTTGTCTTATTTCTTGAATTTTTCATATTTACTCCGAATTGGTTTAGTTTTATATAAAGTATAATTTCTTCAGTATTCGATTGTACTTCTTCACTTCGTTAATGAATTTCCTATTTTTATTTCGAATTTTATTCTAATTCTTTCTTCATTTAATCCTTTAATTTAATTTCGAATTTTATTCCAATTCTTTCTTCATTTAATTCTTTTTCTTCAACTTTTGGTCAATTTTATCTGTTTCTTATTCGAAAATGGTTTTGTTTTATGTGATTGATTATTTCATCATTGTCGTCCCTTATTTCTTCACTGTCTTATTAATTTTTTTCCGAATTATGTTCGTTCTATTTGAATCGTTTCTTCATTGAAAATTTTTTTGGCGTTTCCGTCGATTATTCGTTTGAATAATAAAAGAAAAGAAAATTGAATTTTGCTTTCCACTTATAATATAAGTATAGCTTCAAGATAAGTAGAAACTAAAATAGAAGAAATAGTGTAATGAAAAGTAGAAAAGACCGAAAGAACTCCATATTAATAATAAATAAAGAAGAAATGGAGCAGGTGTAATAAAATACGAATGAAAAATAAATTTTCCCTTTTAGCCACTAATTTAAATACAGTTTCCTTCTAAATAAAGTGTAAACTAAAATAGAAGAAATAAATAAATGAGGAAATAAAAAAATCAATATTCGTGTTTATATTAAAAAGAAAAAAAATTCAGTGAACGGAAATGAATAATAAACAAGACCTAGTTTCTGAAAAAGACAATTTTGATATATAAGTGGCAATGTAGCTGGGTGAAGATATTACCAAGAAGAAGCAGAAGAAGACATTGATTGGTGACTAACGGTGGCCCTGAAGAAACTTCGCGACTTCGTGATCCTCTTTAACCATGAACCTCATTCGTTGACAATGCAAAAGTTCATGGTGATTCGCGATCGCCTTCTGTGTACATCGCACGCAATGACCCCAAGACTTCCTGGGGACAATTTATAAAGGAAATGCTCTTAACGGGAACCATATAATCATTTCACTATACTTTTATATTTATACATATTTATTTATGTACACACATGTACGCATAAATGTATAATAATGTTAAATATCTCATTTTTATTTAGTAAAATGACAAATTTTCTTATATATACAACCAAACAATTTTCTTTTCAATTAGAAATCTCTTATTTTATTTTAAGTATACTTAATCATTAAACTTTCCATTAAAATTATGTCGAAAGTTTTTTTTTATTATAATATAGAGAAGAAAATGTAGAATATATAGAAGAAAATATTATTTTTTTTCTAGAATTTTATATAGAGAATTAAATGTTCTCTGTTGTTTGTTTACATTTTTATAAACAAGTCGGAAAACTACCCTTTCGAACGGAGTACTGAACTATATGAACTGTATATTGATTTTTTGATAGTACAATTGATATTTTAATTAATTATTATAAATATTAACAAATTTTACTGCTACTTGTACTACTATTTTTAAATAATAATAAAGTAATTCTAATTATTATTGTTATTATTATTTTTTTTTCTTCACAGTAAAACGTGAGGTGTTAAAATAACAGCAGAATGGATTAAAATAATCTACAACAGTTTAATCCCTCTAGGATTAAATTAACACCAAAAAGGATCAAAATAGTCTATTTTCGTGTTATTTTTAACTATGACTGAAATTTTATTTTAAATAAAACACCAAAGTCAACGATTTGTAAAAACTCAACGAATTTAGCTTTTCCAGGGAGAATAGTAAGTTAGTTACTAATTTAGTTACTAACTTAATAACATAGTTACTAAATTTAATTGTGTTTAAACATTTTAAAAAATTCTCGTCAAAATTTCAATTCTCTTTATAAATAATAAAATTCTTCTCTGATATTCAATTATTTTACAAAGTTTAATAAAATTCTGGTCAAAATTTTAATTATTTTCAAAAGTTTTCTAAAATTCTGTAATTTTCAATATCTACTATTTCAATAAAATTTTCCAAAAGAATTCCATTATTAAAAAAAAATTGATTACAATTCTACGCAAACATTCAATTATTTTCATAAATAATAAAATTTTTTACAGAAATTCAATTATTTTCCAATTTTTTTATAAATTTCTTCGCCATAATTCAATTATTGTCATAAATAATAACATTTCTACAGGGATTCAATTATTTTTATAAATAATAAAATTCTTTTAGGAATTCAATTATTTTCATAAATAATAAACTCATTTCAGAATTTAAATTATTTTTAATGCAATTTTAATCAAATTCCTCGAAAAATTGAATTATTCTTCAAAATCTTATTAAAATTTTTCCAAAGAATTGAATGATTTAAAAAATTTGTTGATAACATTTTTTATGAGAATTTAATTTAAACGAACATGAAATTAATAAATTATTTATCTTTGTTTTTAAATAATTGAATTCTCGTAGAATTTACTAATAAAAATGGTTTTAAAAATGAATTTCAGTTAAAATTTTACATTACACTCAAGTATTCAAAGCATTATAACGTGGATTTTTAGATATAATTAAATTTCGAAAAAGTTTCAAACTAAAATTATTGAAATTCTAAATTTTTCATATTTTTGACAAAAAATTCTGAAGAATTAATTTTTTTTCAAATGTTTAATAGGACTTTTATTGAAATTATTTCAAGTTTTTATTTTTCAATAAATATTTAATTGCAGAATTTCCGAATAATTGAAATTTTGTAAAATTGAATTGTAAACGAATAAATTTAAAAATTCTCATAAAACTCATCGCAGCGATTCAATTATTTTTTATACAATTAAAATTGAATTCCTTGAAAAAAGTAATTATGTTGATGCAAGTTTTAATAAAATTGGACAAAAGAATTGAATTATTTAAAAATTTGTTACTAAAATTCTTAATGAGAATTTAATTTTGAGAAATATTCAATTATTCAATAAATTATTTACTTTTGCATTTAAATAATTAAATTCTTGTAGAATTTTTTAATAAAAATTGATTTTCATTTCATAAAAATGATTTTTAGTTAAAATATTAGATTATAATTGAATATTAAAAGAAATATAGAGTGAACTTTTTGGAAATAATGGAATTTTGTAATTAATATTTTTGAAAAAGTTTAATTGAATTTTTAAAATATTATTTGATGTTTCTATTCTCTAATATGGATTTAATTAAAGAATTTATTAATAATTCAAAGTTCGTGAAATTGATTAATTTATTATTATTATTAAAAATAATAGATATAAAGTAAAATTGTAGTTAAATATTTTAAAAATTAATAATTGAATTGTAATAATGAAAATAATTTTGAAGAAGTATAATATTTTTATAATATAAAATAATGATTTTATTACTTGGTAATTTTTAATTGTTATAAAATATAAAGAAATCGATCACTCCGACTGGAAGACTCGGAGTTATCGATATCTTCATGTTTTATAGTTATAAAAAATTTAATAAACTAAAATTTCTTTCATTGTAAAAAATAACACCAAAATTGATTATTTTAATCTTTTTTGGTGTTAATTTAATCTCCAACATTTTTTAATACCTCACGATTTACTGTGTTATTATTTATTTATTATCTATAACTATTTAATTAATTATTATTATTTTATATTTCACTATAAAAAAAGGTATGACTTTAATAGAATCCCCTGGGGAGTTAAAATTTAACCCCCTTTCTTTTCAGTGTAAGTGCAGAATTGTCAATTTTTTGTTTTGATTGCTTATATCTTTATTTGATTGCTTAGATTTGTTATTATGCTAATTGAAAATGATTATAAAATAGAAGAGGGAGAATATTTCGACAAAGAATTCCGAAGGGGAAATTAAGTAGATTTTTTGCACCGCCTTAAAAAGGATCTAATTCAATTAGGATCGTTTGGGATCGTTTGAGATGATTATGATGGTCATCATTATTAGGTAATACATTATTTGATTTTTTCTATCCTTCCGAGATAATCATCATTATGTGTGAGCGTATAAAAAAGGGAAGACATTTAAGAAATTTAAGGATGTCGTGAAATTACACCTGTCACAATATTTAGTTAAACATACTAACAAGTAGAAGAATTTTGTCAAAAAAAACGATTGAAAATAACTGAAATAAATTATGAGAAACTCTTATAAAAAATAATTAATGTACTGAATAATTTAATGTTTCTTGACATTTCATTCTCATAAAGAATTTTATCGACAAATTTTTTAAATCATTAAATTCTTTGGACGAATTTGAATAAGATTTTCAAAAATAATTACATCTTTCGAGGAATTTGATTAAAATTGCATTAAAAATAATTGAAATTTTACGATGAGTTTTATTATTTATGAAAATAATTCAAATTCTAAAAAGAATTTTATTGTTTATGAAAATAACTAAATTCCTGTTAAAAATTTATTATTTATAAAATATTTATAATTATAAAATTATTATTTTTAAATATTTAAATATTATTATTTTTTTTATTATATAATAATTATTATAAAATATTTATAATATATTTATAAAATTTATAAATTAAATGTTTGAAAATAATTGAAATGTTTTCTAGAATTTTAATAAATTTTTCAAAAATAATTGAATTTTGGAAAAAGAATGTTATCATTAAAATTTTGACGAGGATGTTTAAAAGTTTTTGAACATGTAATTGAATCTCTGGACAGATTTTTTTTTAATTTTAAAAAGAATTAAATTTTTTTACAATCATTTATAACTTTTCCAAAATTGAAATTTTTTTAGTGTTTTTAACTAAAATTTTTTTATAAATCAATTAATTTATAGAATTTTTTTTTTTTAAATTTAACTAAACATATATTAAAATTTGCTTAATTTTATAAGAATTTTAATTATTTATGAAAATAATTGAATTATTTGCTGAGAAATTTATAACAAAAAATTTATGAATAATTGAATTTCCGGTGTCATTTTTATTATTTATGAAAATAACTTAATTTTTGCTTAAAATTGCGTGAACAATTTTTTTAAAATAATTGAATGCTTGTGGAAAATTTTATTATTTATTATTAAAATTTTCTAATTGAAATTTTGAAAAGAATTTTTTTTTAATTTTTGAACAGAATTGAATTTTTGCGAAAATTTTTATTACTTTTAAAAATAATTGAATCTTTGCAATCATATTGTAAATTTTCCAAAAGTGAATTTTTTTAACGAAAATTCTTCTGTAAATATTAAATAAATTATTTTTTTATGAATTAATTAATCAAGTACATTGGAAAAATTTAACCAATTTTAAAAGGATTTTAATTATTAAAATTTTTCAAAAATAATTAATAAATAAAATTAATAATTTTATGTTAGTTTTTTAAGAATTAATTCATTTAAAAATGAATTATTGTCAGAAATAGAAGAAATTAAATTGTTTTGTATAAGAATTCGTGATAATTTCATTACCACGAATTGAAAAAAATAAAAAAAGAATAAAAATTCTGAAATTCTTTAAATTCTGAATTTTTTTGTGAATTCTAAAAATTTAATTATATCCAATACTTTTAATAAATTTAAAAAATTTTTAAATTCTCTTATTTTGAAAATTGCTAATTTTATTTAAAAAAGCAAGAAAGAAGTCGGTCAGTTTGTTTCTAGTTAATTTATTAAACACTTTGCTATAAAAATGATATATTTTTCTTCTTTTCTTTTTGTACGAAATATGTTGCATTCATTATGTCTGATTACTGGTTTTGTTGAAAGAAAAAAGTACAAGGAGAGTGTGAAAGAGAGAGAAAGATAAAAGAGAGTAAAAGAAAAGAGAAAAAGAGAGAGGGGTATAAAGGGAAGAAGACGTGTGGGACCATCATCGATTGCTTTCGTTGCCACCGGAAATTCAGGATACCTGTAATTTTCACCAAAAACTTTAGCTAAAAACTGCGTTGGCTCTAGGCGTTCGTGGATGACGCATCCGGTGTATGTGTGTGTGTGTGTGCTGGTGGCTTTTTGCATTAAATTATAAAATATAATTTTTAATGCGCACTGCGTGCTTTGCCTTCTTGTTTTCACCATAAACTGCAATTTCACGTGTAAAAAATTGTCTCTAATTTGATACGTAGGGAGGGGAGAGAGAGAAAAAAATATGGTTGCAAACTCACTAAAAATTTCTATTATAGAGTCAATCAGTGTTTGCAAAGAAGGAATTTAAACAATTCCCCAGGAGCTGTGAAATATTTCGCTAATTGAAAAAAAAGATAAAATTCGTTTTCTTTCTACCTAGAGGCAGAAATATTTTAGGATTCCTTAATGAATACGGAGAAATGGATTTATTGATGATTGTAGTCGCAAAGGTTTCTTCAAATTTAGAAGTATTTATTTTTGTACTTTCTTCTTCTTTTACACTCATAAAACATTATACTTAAATGAAATACAAAAATAATTTCACAAGTTTTAATTAAAATAAATTTACTCTCTAAATATGAATTAGTTAAAAACTTAAAAATAACAAATTTGATAGCAAAAAGTCAGTCTCTGATTCAAATAGTAATATTTTACTAATAAAATCGTTAAAAATGACTAATTATTAGTTAAATTCACTTTTAGGTTATTTAAAAATGACTGAAATTTTCAGTAACTAATTCAATTAGTAAAATTTGACTATTTTTTAAAATTATTTATTTACTTATAATTAGTAATTAACTACTAACAATTAGTTATTTTTTACTAATTGCTGAAGCAAAAAGTCAGTCACGATTTTAAAAATAATTAGTAATTTTTAACTAATTCAGATTTAGAGAGTAATTTAAATATAAGTTTAATTGAAATATGGATAAAAAATATCTAACTGCTTTATTAAAAAATATTTTTTAAAATATATTTAATTTATATATATTTTCTGTTTTTCTTTAAACAAAAATAACGATTTTTAAAAATTTTGTGTTTGATTCAAACTTAAAACAGTTGATTTTGCGAATAATTATAATTTAAAATCAACCGTAATTTATGTTTTAATTATAAATATATTATTTCTTGAAATGAACGAAAAAATTTGAGAGAGGGATTGGATTTACTCATTAAAAACGTGAAGATAATTTATATTGACGTTTTCAGTGATTAAAATCTCAGGAGAATTAATTTAAATATGTATTGAAATAATTTTTGTTCAAATTAATAATGAAGGAGAATCAATCAGAGATTGGTTTGGTTAAATTCATATTCGCATAAATTTTCCACGGGTATATAACGTTCATGGAGGAGCAGTTTGAGATTTACAGTGGCGCTTGTTGGTAATAAGTCATGTCTATACTGAACATGTCGCCTACTGTAAAGCTTGAGCTTGGTTCTCTCTCTCTCTCTCTCCAGGAGAATATGAAATACGATACGAGAGGTGCGCCACTCCTTCGATTATAACGTTACGTTACAAAATATGCCACTGTACTTTTTTCTTTTTTTTTCTATTTTACACAATTTCTGTAATTTTCATTCTATTGTGTAGTCAATTTTTTCGAAAAATTATGATTTTAAAGTTCATTTCAAGTTTTTTTTATTTCTACTATTTTTCCTTCTTCTTTCCCCTCTATTTCTACTTTTCCTTCTTCTTCTTCTTCCTCTACTTCAACTTTTGCTTCCTCATATACAGTACCGGCGAAAATTGTCAGTTCACCTATTTTTGAAGGAATAAAAAATTTTTTAACATAAAATTTATGGAAACTCAAATTTTTGTTTTATTTATATTTTAAAGACGATAAAATTTTGGAAAGAATAAGACCTCACAGAAGTTATTTGGCAAATATTTTTTCAAGATATTCTTAAAAAACCGTCATTTTTAAAGTTTTACGAAAATTTGAATAACTTCGAAAATAATAAACGCTTTTTAATAATCTTAGGCTTATTTTAAAGGTCATTTTCTACGAAATAAGAATTACTTATAGTCAATTAACTTGTAATTTTTTTCTTGAAATAAGCATGACGTCAAAGTTGGGCAAAAAAATTCAAAAAATTTGAAATACACGTTTTGTACTAAAAACTATTCTAGAACATATATAAAACATGATATGGTATAGATTTTTTAAGAAAATTTAATAAAAAAATATGTTTGAATTTCAAAAATTATTTTTCTTTTAATAATATTATTTGAAATTTTTTGAATTTTTTTGTCCAACTTTGACGTCATGCTTATTTTAAGAAAAAAATTACAGGTTAATGTCTATAAGTAATTCTTATTTCGTAGAACATGAGCTTTAAAATAAACCTAAGATTATTAAAAACCGTTCATTATTTTCGAAGTTATTCAAATTTTTGTAAAACATTGAAAATTACGATTTTTAAGAATATCTTCTACAAATTTTGGCCAAATGACTTCTATAAGATTTTATTCTTTTCAACATTTTATCGTCTTTCAAAATATAAACCAAAAAAAATTTTTAGTTTTTATGAATTTTATGTAAAAAATTTTTTTTCTTTCCTTTAAAAATGGTCCTCTGACAATATCGGAAGGTGCTGTATCTATTTATTTTTTTTTGTATAAAGGAATGAATTAAAAAAAGATTTTTTATTTACAAAAATACGACTTTTAGTGTACAAAAATTCTACTGTTTCATTAGCATTGAAAAATTCAATTATTCAGAAGAATTCTACTCAAAATCACTATTTTTCTAAATATATTCAGGAAAGTCAGGAAAAAGTCAGAAAATTTTGTCAAAAGTACTGAAACAATACTCAATTTCGAAAATCCGTAAGAAAATTCTGAATGTTTCTCATCATTCTTATCATTGAAAAGATTTTATTTATTTCAAACTTTTCCCATTTTTAACAACAATTGAACTTTACAGATTTTTTTCAATTATTTTGGAATAATTTATTATTTAAAAATTCAAAGAATAATTGAATTTTGTAAAATTTTGGTTTTTAGTTTAATTGGAATTTTATAAAACTTAAATTTTCAATGAATTTCATTAGAAATTTTAATGATAATTTAAGTTTATGAAAAACTTTAATAATTCAAATTCTGATAAAATATGTTATATTTTTTAATATACATTTCATTCATTATTAAAAATAATGGATTATTAATAATAATGGATTTATGGATCAATTTTACTAAAAATTAAAAATTGGATTTTGGAAAAGTAATAAATGATTACAAAAACTCAATTATATTCAAATTTTTTTCAACATTCTCGTCGAAATTTCAATCATTTTAAAAATTGTTAACAAATTTTTTGGCAAAATTCAATTATTTAAAAAATTTTTCTATAAAATTCTTGCCAAAAATTCAATTATTTGCAAAAAATTTCTTTATTTTTATACAATTTCCATTATTTACAAATTTTTTTATAAATTTCATTCTTCTTAAAAATGTTATTAAAAATCGTCAAACGAAATCAATTATTTTGTATTATTAATGTGGTAAAAAATCAAATTTTATTTTAAAAACCTGGAAAATTTCCATTTTTTAAAAACTGAAAAAATCAGGAACTTTCAAATGAACAAATGCGTGACAACCCTGATCAAGTGTTCAATAAATTTCTCAAGCAAAACGAATAATAGAATAAAAATATTACTGCCCAAATGTCAGAATAAGAATAATCGTAATATATTTAAATTATTTGAAAATAACTGAAAATATTATTAAAAAATTGGGGTATCCAAAAATTAATTTATTTATTTATTTCTGTAAATATTTTTTCCAAAATAAATATCTTTCTTAAACAAAATTTTATTTATAACTTTTTTTCCACTTAAAACTTGTACTTTGTTTATAAATTGTCATTGAAAAGCTGAAAATGTGCTAAATATTTTCTAATTTTAATTTTCCAACTGTTTTTTAATTGTGTTGTTTAAAAAAATGACAAGATTAATTGCCCAGTCCTAAAATGTTTGTCACAAAGTGCAAATTTTTTTTGAAAGAAGAGAAATATTGAAAAATAAGATTAATATAATTTTTTTAGATTAATAAAATAAGTTTTTGTATTATTTGAAAAATAAAAATAATATTATATTTCTGAATAAAATAAATAAATATCTATTATTAAATTTAAAAAGTAAGAGTGAAAAAGAATTTCTATTATTAAATTTAAAAAGTAAAAGTGAAAAAGAAAATAATATTTTCAAAAACAAATGTTTCAAAAAAACAAAAGCATAATCAGGACTAACATATTTTCATAAATATCTCCAAATTATGAAGAGCTTTCGGACTAAATTTTTTTTAAATTGTAGGTCTCAACTGCGGACATAAAATGAGAGTACTTTGAGATAGATTAATAAAGTTTAACTATATATTTTTTTATTTTTAATTTTTCAAAAAAAAACGTTTTTGCCCATAACTTTAAAAAAAGTTAGGACACCTATAAATGTTTTTCTCTAATTTTTTGGAGTTTTTTTAGACGCATCTTTTGAGCCCTTAATGAACATTTTTCGTCAATATTCACCGGAGATATTAAACTTTTAAAAATGAAAAAATTCGGAAAATAAGACTTTTTTGAAAATTTTGTTGAAAAATGTAGAAATAACTATGGAACTATAGTTACCAACTTGTAGAGCATTAAAAAACACTTCGATTGACATATTTTTGAAGCTAATTCAATTAGAAATAAAGAAGTTATTGATATTTTAAAAAACAGAAATCGTGAAGGAAATTTTTTTATGTGGAAGTATTAAATTAAGAGAAAAAAATATTACAGCAATTGCGAGAATAATTGTTGAAAATTTATACTTTATTGTTATTAACATCTCTAGAAGGAAGCAAAGTGTTCATGAAATGAACACAACGAGATTTCCAAAAACGAATGAAATGAGCACCCAAATTATAGCAAAAATGTATAACTTGGAAGCGGTTTTTTATTTCTTCTTTTTCCCCCTCTATTTTTTTCCTTTTTCATGCCATTTCTTCACTTTTTAGATTTTTTTTCTTCTTTTTCTTTTCATAGTTTTTGCATCAAATGCAGAAACATCGACAGGTATTGATTTCTATAAATTGTAGTGTGCAAATTTTTGAAATGAACAAATCGAAATGTAAATCGTGTCGTTCGCAGATCAGACTTTGAAAACTGACAATATTGAGTGTGCAAGATTGCTCTCGAGATATAATGATGATTGTTCGGAATAATTTTCAAGTCGTGCGGCTTCTTTGACTGTCACGCCATTCCTGTCGAATATATGAATACTGCCGCAGACACTTTTCTATATAAACAAGAGAATTTGTCTTGCGTTTCTTCTGTTTGAAATCATTTCTTCAATTTGAGTAAATTCCTCTTTTTTTTCTTTATTCAAAGTTCAAGTTCATTTCTTCATTACTAATTCATTTCTTCAATGTTTCTTTAATCTGTTGAGCTTTCAGTTTTATTTATTTTCATTATTTTATTTATTTTCATTTATTAGTTATTTAGTTTTTTGAAGTCATTTTTCTTAGCTTCATTTATTATTTTTTTTGCTGTTTTATTATTTCATGTTGTCTATTTGTTCAATTTAAATCTATTTCTTTTTGAAAAGTTGTTACTTTTCTTTTGTTTTGAATTTACCATTATAGTCGAAATTGATTTTTAAAACTATTTTTCAGACTAAGTTCTTTTTTTCTGATATAGAAACTTTTCTCCTGACAACTTTTTGAAGTTTTAATCCATTTTTTTGAGATTGAAATTTTTTTTTCATTTAACTACATTTTTTCAGGTCAATTTATATTCTTGTGTTTAAATTTTAAAATCTACTCAATAATTGAAAGTCATTTTTTCAGTTACAATTTGGTTTTTATATTCAATTCTTTTTCTCGGTCAAATTATTTTTAATTTTCTTTTTAAATGCAATTATTTTCTGAGTCAAATTATTTTTAACTATTCAAATCCATTTCTTCAATTCAAATTATTTTTTTCCCTTTAAATTCTACTTGACAATTGAAATGAATTTTTTTCACTTACAATTATTGTTTTAATAAATTTCTTTTTTTGGGTTTAATTACTTTTTTCAGTTTAACTCCCTTTTTATGGTAAAATTTATTTTTGAAGTTTGAATCCATTTCTTAAATTATAAAAATTTATTACATGAGACAAACTTTTCAGTCAAAGTTATTAAGTGGATTTAAATCGATTTCTAGTGGAAAATCAATTTTTTAATTCAAATTTATTTCTTGATATCAACTAATTTTGTTAATTTGAACCCTTTTTTTTAGATCAATTTCTTATCTTCAATTTTGAATTCATTTCTTCGAGTAGATATTTTTTTTTTAATTCAAATCAAATTTTTTATATTAATTTTTTTTTAAACTACGTTTATTTTTTGCTCTAAAATAATTTTCTATGTTTAGTTCTGCAATTAAAATCCATCTCTTCAAATAAATCTGATCACAAACATTTTTAATTTCTTTATTTTTTTATTCAAAATGAAACACTTTGTTGATAAAATAAAAGTACAGTTCCGCCGCGGTAAAAAATAATTTTCTACTAAAATTTTGAATCGATAAATTAAAAAACAATCAATTTTTACATTGTTGGTATAGATATTATGCGATACGCACTGTATTTTTATAATTAAATGAGAAATGTTAGGAAAAAATGATTTTCCTTATTGAAGAAAAGTTACGATTTTGATGGGAAATTTGAGGTTAGACATTGTACATCGAAAATGAGATGTATTTCGAAGATATGAAATATCAAGATTCATTATATTATATATATATATAGATATAGAGATAGGAAGCATACGATTTCTGGTGGTACGCTGGTCGACGTCACTATGGAGACATCGACGATACCCGGATAACCTGGCTGTCTCACTTACCATCTCAATAACCCAGAATGACTGAACGAGCGACTCTCAAAATCCTTCCAGATAACCTTTATTGTAATTACAATGAAGCATTGTACGTTTAGGATCCACGAGTCAGGGGTCATTTCACGGGGCTGAAGTCTAACTCGTTGATATTTCCATTATTTATTCATTTTGCGCCATCATTTTTTCCCCTTCTCCCCGTCTCTCTTTCTCTTTCTCTTCTTTTTTTCTTTCTTCACCTTTATATACAAGAATTCCAACAATTTACAATTACAATTTTTTTCGTATTTTTGTATTTACTTCAATTTATTTTTTTATTTTTTATTGACAATTTAATAAAATTATGTATTTTTCTAATATTAATATTAATATTAATAAAAAATAAAAAATTAAATAAATTAAGTAAATTAAATAAAATGGATTAATTTAAAATTTAAATTAATTATTAAATTAAATTAATTACCTGACTCGGAATGATCGTTAAATTCAGTGTTTAGTAACTTAAATTAATTATGTTTATTTATTTATGTATCTATTTATTTCTATTTGTATAAAGGAAAGAATTAAAAAAAAAAATTTATTTACAAAAATACGACTTTTAATGTAAAAAAATTCTACTGACAATGAGTGATACGAATTTTTCTTTCGAGATAATATTAAATATTTTGTTTAATACAGTAATGAAAAAATATCAAAATGAGGAGTAAATTTATCTCAATAATTACTTTTATATTTTATTTTTAATATAGAAATATTCATTTACAAAAACGAATTTTTTTCGTTATTGTAAAATATTTTAAAGATTACTTTAAAATTTTTAATCTTTCTACTTTGATTGGAATTATTTCTTTAAAAAAGAAACAAATTTGTTATGAACTTTTGTTAAGTTGTTTTTTGTTTTTTTTTGCTCTCAAGTTCAAAGTGCTTAAAAAGTGACATACATAAAATCAAATATAAAAAGAAACTTCTACATTAGATTAGAAAAGAAATTTTTTAAAATTGAGAACTTTTTTCATGAGAATATAAAAAAATTATTTTTATTTTTGAGAAATTGATATTGAATGGAATTTTTTCAAAGAAGAAAACATTTTTCATGGTAAACTAATTTTTGTTTAAAGTAATATTAGGAAAAATACAATTCTAGCGATTTTTTGACAATCGCTATTTTTTTAATAAAAAACATTTTGAGAAAGACATTTTTTTATAAAGAACATTCTATGAAGTTAAAAGATGTTTGTTTAAAGTAGTATTAAATTTGTTTGAATAGAGAATTTTTAAAAATTGCTAGTTATGCTGCTGAATAAATAAACAAATTTTTTATAACAATAAGAAAATCTTGAAGAAAACGTTTTTTTCTATGAAAAAAGTTCTAGGAGAAAAAAATTAATTCTTTCTATCGGAAAATATAAAATATTTTAACTACATAATTTTAAAAACTTTTTTTTAATAAAAACCTTAATAGAAACACTTTTTTTTAATAAACAAAATTCTGCAAAATAAAATAATTTTTTTATTCCAGTAATATTAAAATTAAAAATTGTTAAATATTTAATATTACATCTCTCATAGAATTTTTTTTAGCGAAAAAACTTTCTTTTGCAATTTTCTCACATTTTTTAAAGCTAAAATAATTTTCAGCACACTTTTCTAATTTAAGACAATTTGATGTTGAAAATTTTCAAAAACTATTTGTGTATGAAATTTAAAATGAATTTTTTATATAAAAGAAATTCCAAGAGGTAGAGCAATTTGTTATTTTAAAAATTATTCTTTTTTAAAAAAAAATTTTAAAAAATTGTTCCGAAGATGTTTTAGATAATACATTCTCCGGGGAAGAATAAAATTTTGTATGGAATAATATTAAAAATTTTGTTGAAAAGAAAAAATGTTTCGATAATTGTTTTTCTAATATTGAAATTGCGAATAAAAATTCAAAGAAATGTTTTTCTATGGAAAAAATTGTATACCTGGAGAAATGAAGAAATTTTTTTAGAAAAGTATTCGAATTCTCTTAATTAAAGAATTTTCCAAAAGTTATATTTTACTGAAAAAATAAATAAGATTGCAAAGATAAAAAATTGCTTTTGTTAAAAAAACTCTGCTAGATGATGTAAATTTTTGTTTACTATAATAGCTAATAAAATTTTCTTATATATTTAAAAGTTTGTTGGAAAATATTTTTGATTTAAAAAATGTGAGAAAATTGCAAAAGAAACTTTTTTCGCTTAAAAAAATTCTATGAGAGATTAAATAATTTTCTATTCGATCGAATAATATTATACATTTTGTTAGTTTGAATTTTATAATGTAATAAATTGAATAATAAATAATAATTTAATAAATAATAATAATAATAATAATAATAAATTGAATAATTTAAAAAATTTTGTTAGTTTGAATTTTCGATTATTATTTATATTACATTAATATAGTAATTGTTAAATGTTTAATAATAAATTTCAATACTTAAAATAATAAACAAAATGTCGAGGAATAAATTTGACCCTTAAAAAAATTCTATATATATGTAAACATTTATCTTAAAGTACGTCGAATATAAATTTTCGTTTCCAAAATAAAAATTTTAATTGTTTAATAGAAATTATTGATTTAAGTGAATTTGGTAAAATTAATTTTTATTTAAAAAAAATTTGCTCGAAAAAAAGTTTCTTTTGTATAAAGAAAAATAAATCCCCTCAACATAAAATAATCAATTGTTAAAAAATCAATTTTTTTTCCAATGCACGAGACACGCTTTTTTTCAATAATCTCCAAAAGTGCGTCGGTTGCAAGAAATTTCCATCATAAAATATAAATATAGACACATTTACACTCGACTTCCGAATACCACTCCCATTTTTCTTCAATTTTTTTTTCACTTTTTTCTCTTATTTTTTTTTCTTTTATTAAAGAGAGAAAGTTGTGGATAGTATATACATATTTTTTAAAAATTATTTTGTCTCGAAGAAACATAAATGTATTGGATGGATTTATGGATTTTCAATCAGGTGAAGCGAAGCATATTTTTATTTATAAAAAAAAATGATATACACAATATATTACATTCACGTACATTTGCACGTGATTTAAATTTAAATTTTGCAATTTAACGCGCGCGTGTGTATAGAAAATGACATATACTATTGAAATAAATAAAATATGTTTCACATTTAATAGATAGTACAATAAATAACGTGGCACTATTCAATTATTATATAATTTTATTGAAATAAATCACATTTCCTTTTCACATATCAATACGTTCACGCAATTGTTATCGAATTTTGCAATTTTTCAAATAAAACGAGAATTTATTATTATTTATTACTATGAAATTAATTGATATTTATAATATTGAATTATAATAAATATTACAATTTTATGAGCAAAACTGAAAGAATTAAAAAACTAAATTAAATTAAGTGAAAAATGTTAATTAACTATTCTTACTAATTACAATTTATTTATCATTCCGCTTTTTACTGTTGCTTTAGTTTTTAATTTTCATTCAATTTTTTTCTATTTTTGTTAACTTGTAATTAGATTAAATTTATTTACAAGTTAGTACAAAACTATGTAAAAAATAAATTGAGTTAAGTTAAAATTGTTAATTAATTAAAATTAATTATTTTTTTTTATTTAATTTTCAATTGTCGCAAAATTGTCTTTGTTTTTAATTTAAATTTTCAATAAAAAATAACATTTTGAAATAACATTTATAAATTTTGAAATCCTTCGAAAAAATGTGTAAAAAGTAGTTCTTCAAATTTTTTTTCATTTTTAAAATTGTTAATTAATTATTTATAATAATAATAATAATAATAATAATAATAATAATAATAATAATAATTATTATTATTATTCATTTATTTTTCCATTGTCGCAAAATTGTCTTTATTTTTAATTCAAATTTTCAATAAAAAATAACATTTTGAAATATCATTTTTAAATTTTGAAATCCTTCGAAAAAATGTGTAAAAAGTAGTTCTCTAATTTTTGTTTTCAATTTTAAAATTATTAATTAATTAATTATTATTATTATTATTATTATTATTATTTATTCGTTTATTTTTCCATTGTTGCAAAATTGTCTTTAATTTTAATTCAAATTTTCAATAAAACATAACATTTTGAAATAATATTTTTAAATTTTGAAATCCTTTCAAAAAATGTGTTTACAAGTAGTTCTTCATTTTTTTCTTTAATTTAAAAATTGTTAATTAATTATTATTAATTATTTTTATTCATTTATTTTTCCATTAACATTTTCTTTTCACATATAAACATATTCACGCAATTGTTATCAAATTTTGCAATTTTTCAAATAAAACAAGAATTTATTATTATTTATTACTATGAAATTAATTAATATTTGTAATATTGAATTATTATTAATATTAAAATTTTATGACTAAAACTAAAAGTATTACAAAAATAAATTAAATTAAGTGAAAAATATTAATTAACAATATTTATTAATTACTATTTATTTATCATTCCGCTTTTTACAGTTGCTTTAGTTTTTAATTTTAATTCAATATTTCTTGTTTTTGTTAATTTGTAATTAGATTAAATTTATTTACAATTTAGTACAAAACTATGTAAAAAATAAATTGAGTTAGGTTAAAATTGTTCATTAATTAAAATTAATTATTTTTTTTTTATTTAATTTTCAATTGTCGCAAAATTGTCTTTATTTTTAATTTAAATTTTCAATAAAAAATAACATTTTGAAATAACATTTATAAATTTTGAAATCCTTCGAAAAAATGTGTAAAAAGTAGTTCTTCAAATTTTTTTTCATTTTTAAAATTGTTAATTAATTATTTATAATAATAATAATAATAATAATAATAATAATAATAATAATAATAATAATAATAATAATAATAATAATAATAATAATAATAATAATTATTATTATTATTATTATTATTATTCATTTATTTTTCCATTGTCGCAAAATTGTCTTTATTTTTAATTCAAATTTTCAATAAAAAATAACATTTTGAAATATCATTTTTAAATTTTGAAATCCTTCGAAAAAATGTGTAAAAAGTAGTTCTCTAATTTTTGTTTTCAATTTTAAAATTATTAATTAATTAATTATTATTATTATTATTATTATTATTATTATTATTATTTATTCGTTTATTTTTCAATTGTCGCAAAATTGTCTTTATTTTTAATTCAAATTTTCAATAAAACATAACATTTTGAAATAATATTTTTTTGAAATCCTTTCAAAAAATGTGTTTAAAAGTATTAAAAAAATAAAGAAGAGTGAATTGAGTTTAGTTAAAATTATGAATTAATTATTAATTATTTTTATTCTTTTATTTTTCCACTGTCGCAAAATTGTCTTTGTTTTTAATTCAAATTTTCAATTAAATGAGAATGTAAAAAAAATTTACAGAAATTTCTGTAAGTAATATTTAGAAGAAAGACAACTGTGTGGAAAAGAAGATGCATATTTACTGTGTGGAATATTTATTGTTTATGTGATTGGAAATTTATTTCTCTTCGATATATAGAAGGCATAAAATTGCATATTTTCAGAACGTTGTAATTATTGAAACATTAATAATTTAATCACTTATATGATTAACAGGTGGTGTGAGTAGAAGACTTGATTCCATGGGAGGATGAGGGCGTTGCCTTCGACCACACAGGGCGCCGACAAGAATTACGTCCCAAGGTACGTGCATATATGTATTATGTATATACTCTCCCTATGAGGTATTCCGTTCCAAAATTAATAGGAACCATGTTTGACGTTAGGGTGTGTTAATAGAGCTCCTGATTATTCAAAATTAAAGCAAATTAATTCAATACTGACAAATCATATATATTTATATATAAACAAATTATAAATCTCTCTTTTCATTCAATTTAGAATATTTTTCCTCTTCCTATATTGATGCATTCTGCAATTTTTCTTTATATTTTTTGAACAATTATTAACAATTATTTATTGATAACAAGAAAAGTTTAACTGAATTCAGCTAAATTATAGAAATTTTTCTACGATTAAAGGTATATTTTTATTATAATCCATTACTATGTTTATCATTATCCACACTCAGAAAAACGATTTCATTGAAACAAGAAAATCGTTTTTTCAAACTCTCTCTTTGAATTAAAGATAAAATTTGTTTGAGTTAAAACAAGATTTCTTTACTCTTACGAAAAACAATTTTCAAGGATTTTTTAATCAAAGAAATTTTTTCTTTGAATAATATTTTTGATCCAATGAAAAATTTCTTTAAGACAAATAAAAAGCTGAGAACATTAAATAAAATTATTTCTTTGAATTATTCATTTCTTTGACTTAAAAAAAGATTTATTAAATCTAAAGAAATATTTCTTTTACACCCAGAGAAATAGTATAAATTGTCTCAGAACCAACTAGACTTTTTATTTGTTTCAAATAAATTTTATTTTGTTTAAATAAAATTTTATTTAACTCAAATATATGTTTTATTTATGTCAAATATAAATTTTATTTAAAACAAACAAAAAGTCTATAGTTGGTTCTCAGACAAATATACGTTTATTTAAGTTAAACAAAATACATTTGGTTTAAATAATATTTTTTTCTGGCTGTACTTTCAAATTTCAAATTTTTATGTTTTATAAAAATTATTTCATACTTATTTTGAAATTTTCAATTCTTAAAAAACATAAAAATTAAAATTTTGAAAGTAAATAGATCCCGTCGTTTGCCCTGAATCAGACAAGAATTAAAAATTGTTAACATAATGCAAGTTTCTTACAAAAAATTTTGAAAAAAAGTGATCGATACATACATTGTAAAAAATAAAATTTTATTTGAAAAATTAAAAAATTTTATCGTCAATTAATTAAAAAAAATTTTTTTTACATTTTTGTTAAAAACTACGTGTGTAAGAAAAACTTTTTGTTATAAAAGCGTCCAATTTGATCAATTTTTGGCCGAGTTTTGAGAATAAGAAAAAAAATTTACTCAAAAAAACGTGATATGAAAACATTTGAAAAACAATCATGGTTGCTTATTTCAACGAGCACTAAAATAAAAGAAATATTTGAAAAAAATTTGTGTTGCAGAAACAAAATAATTTTCGATTTGGTATAAAATTTGATAATAAAAATGAATATTTAAACGTAATATATTAATTCAATTAAAAAAAAAATTTGAATTAAATAAAAGTCTAGTTGGTTCTGTGAAAAATATCCTTTTTTATTTCTTTTAAATAAATTTTTTTATTTCAAATAAGTCATTTCTCTACAGGTGTATAATTATAGGTAGAGGGTCACATTTCCCAAACTTATTTTCCCAAAGTAGATTTTTCCCAAAAAATCGTATTCCCAATGAAGTGTCATTCCCAAAGTACTTTTTTCCCAAAACTTTTTTTTCCCCAAAGTCATATTTTCCCAAAATAAAATTGTTCATTAGTTAATATGTGAATTATTTTTTTATTATGTCCAGTGTAAAAATATAAATTTAACAATCACAAAATAATAACGAACAAATTTAATTTCATTAAAATAATATAAAAATGTGAAAATACGAAGAATTTGGAATTGTATGTTGTAACCAATAATTTGCAAATATCCAGTCATATTATTTCTATTTTAAGAAAATTTCACAAAACAATTCAATTATTTAAAAGAATTTTTTATAAAATTTGTCTTGAGAATTTAATTATTTTCAAAAGTAATATAAATTCTTAGCAAAAATCCATAATTATTTTCAAAAAAATTTACAAAAATTGGCGTCATAATTTCAATTATCTTTATAAATAATAAAAGAATTTCTCCGAAATTTAATTATACTTTCGAAAATTTTCTTCAATTTAATGATTTTTAACATCAACTATTTTAATATGATTGTCTAAAAAAATTCAATTTTTTAAAAATTTAATAAAATTCTATGCATTTAATTATTTTTATAAAATAAAATTTGCAAAGAAACTTCAATTATTTACAAATTTTTGATAAATTTCTTCGCAATCCTTCAATTGCTTTCATAAATAATAAAATTCTCTTGCAGAGTTTCAATTATTTCTAATAACATTTTAACAGAATTCTTTGTCAAAATTTTAATTATCTTTATAAATAATATAATATTTTTCTTCGAAATTAATTTATTTTCAAAAATTGTATTACAATTTTTGTCAGAATTTCAATTACTTTAAATACGCACGTACAATTTTTTTCAATTTCTCCAAAAATGGAAATTATTCTTAAAAATTTTATTAAAATTTGTCAATGGAACTAAATACTTGCACAAATATGTATTAACTTGGGAAAATTTGATTTTGGGAAAAAAATATTTTGGGAAGAATGTCCTTTGAAAACCAATTTTGTTTGGGAAAAATATCCTCTGGAAAATCGTATTTTGGGAAAAATGTACTACAATCATCATAATTATAGTGTCTTGGCCAAAGAGCTTTTTTTGTGCTTCTGTTAATTTATTGGAGTCTCATTAATTAAGCAGTATGTGAACCAAAAATTTCAGTATTTGAAGCAAATACAATTTCATTGACTCTAATAAATATTATAATTGATTGAATTAAATACTTAATTGATTCGCCTATAAGAGAGAAGTCAAAATTTTTATTTAAATGTTCAGGAAAGTTTTAAGTTAAATTTTTAGGAAAATTTGACGATAAATATTTATTGAAGTGGGACATTTTAATCTTTATATAGTTTTCATTAAACTTTGCAAGTAAATTTTTCGAAGTTTGCAAGTAAATCGTTAATTAATTTTCTGGAAAGTTTTGTTTCTGTGTGGGTATATAATAATAATGATAATAATAATAATAATAATAATAATAATAATAATAATAATAATAATAATAATAATAATAATAATAATAATAATAATAATAATAATAATAATAATAATAATAATAATAATAATAATATTAAGATAAAATATAAAAATAATTAAAAATAAAAAAATATATATGAAAGTTGAATGATGACAATAAGTTTGTGAGGGTTATTTAAAATAAAGACAATAAAGAGAGAGAGAGAGAGAAAAAAAGGTAAATGTATATTCTTGTGGTGGTACCACCCGTTATATCGTCTGTTACCGCATCGGGTGAGATTTACGCGTCCCCTGATTTACACTGATTACGGGGCCCCGCCACGTCGCAAAGCAAATACGGTGCCCCTTCTTTACTTTTCCATACGTATGTAGCACCCACTCGTCGTCGAGAGGCAACATCAATTCCCATTGATTGATTTTACTCAGGTATTAAATTAATCTCAACGCTAGGCCAGACCTCGGCATCGTAGCGCTTCAAAGGAATAATCCTTTTCCTCTCTTTCTCTCTTACTCATCTCGTCAATAGTTTTAAGGACATGCCCCATTATTTATGTATTTATATTACACATTTTATTTACACTGTGACTCATATTGGCAAACTACTGTTAGCACATATAATATCACCTCTTAAAAATTGACGATCGACACATTTTAGTGGCTTTAGAAAATTCTTTTTTTTTCCAGTAATTACTATTTTTTTCGTTTGGTTTTTATTTTGTCTTTTTTTCTTTTCTTTTTTTTTTGAGTAATTCTTTGATGGGTTTTAAAAAAGTATTAAATTATCGCTGACGTGAAACTTAGAGAAATATTTAACTTAAATCAAGTGGATATGTTGATATAACGCAGTCATGTTTTATACACGTGAAATTAAATAGCTGTGTATAAAATATATGGGAGTTGTTATTCACTTTTTTTAAAGACTTTCTCATTTAGAATTTTATGTTGTTTTTTTTATTATTCTAAAATTTAATTTATAAGGCGTTTTATGTTTATGCTTCTATGTTGTTAATTTTCGTGAATAATAGTATATTTGTTTACAATTTTTTTTCTTTATATCGATCGTTTATTTTGTTCTTTAGAAATGCCAACTACTATTATTTTTGTCAACTACTCTCTAAATTTGAGTTTGTGAAAATATTTACGAATGTAAATTCTTTTTTGATTTTTTGCTTGTGAAGCAGTAGTTTTTTCTAATAACTAGTAATCTCTATTAATTTATTATTAAATACTAATTAAAAAGTAAAAAATCAGCTTCTAATTTAAATTATTAAATATTTTTTCTAATTCAAAATTAGAGTGTATTTTATAAATTGAAATCTTTAAATCGAAACTTGTTAATAAAATCACTATTGCTGAGGGAGTGGGATTTTTTTTCTATTTTGTGATATTCTTTTCTATTCTATTCTTTTCATTATTTTTTATGATTTTCAGTTTTATGCTTATTTTTAATTAATAAAAAGCTTATTTAAGAAATTTATTTTATCATTTATTTCTTTTTCTTTAGTAAATATTTATTTTTTATTGAATTCTTAATTTTCCAGTGAATAATTGTTTTTTATTGAACCCTTATTTCTTCAGTGAATAATTATTTTCTTATTGAACTTTTATTTCTTTAGTGATTTTTTTTATTGAATTCTCATTTCTTCAGTGAATACTTGTTTTTTATTAAATCCTTATTTCTTCAGTGAATACTCTTTTCTAATTGAATGCTTATTTCTTCACTGAATTATTATATCACCTTGAATACATATTTCTTCATTGAATTCCATTTTAAGTTATTTTTTACTTTAGTAAAAAAATAATTTTTAATTGAGGGAATATTTATTTTTTAATGAAATGTTTATTTCTTTACTGAATGTTTCTTCTCGAAAAACTAGGACTTTTTGAAATTCATTTTATTTCTTCATCAGTTGATATTCAGTGAAAAAATCATTTTTAATTCTGTGCTAAAAATTTTATGAAATAAATATTTATTGCTAATTAGAAGTGGAATTTTTTCATGGTTTTTAAAAATAATTATTTTTTATTCGTCATTTGTTATTTCTTACTTTTTTTAATTGCATTTTTTTGAAATATTTTTTCTTAATATTCAACCATCTTATAATTTTTATCTTTGTAACATTGCTTTCTCCTTCTTTTCATGATATAATTGACACGAAAATTGTCATGTAAAATCTTTTTTTCCCTACCTACCGACCGTAACCTTTCGAGATATTTAATTTATAATTCTTTTCGTTTGTGAATTGCTTTTCATGTTTGCGCCAAGTGATTTTATTAAGTACTGTAATTTATACTTTTACAGATTCAAAACGGAAGTTTGCATTATTTTTTTGTTATTGAAAATTTGGGTCTTACTCTATATACATTTTTTATATAATTGCGATAATAAATGAGCAATGCAGATTTATACCGTGACGTTTAATATTTGTTTTGATGATTTTTCATTTCCTTTAAAGTTTATTTAAGATATGTTATTATATATTTATAATGCATTCAACATAACTTATATAAATTCGTATTTTAATAAATTATAGTTTAATTAACTGTTATTCGTTATTTTTTTATTATATATTATTATTATAATAGTAATGTATGATAATTAACTGAAAATAAAATATTATTATTACATTTTAATGTAATCCGTTTATGTAATAATTGATTGATTATAGTTATTTCGCAATTGAGAAATTAATTTATAAAAATTGTTAAGTAAATGAAGTAAATGAAAATAAATATAAAATAAATATAAAAAGTTAATAAATTAGTTAATGAGTGAAGAAAAAATTAATTAGTACAATTTTTGTATAAACTCTAGTAGTTAGAATTAAGTATTAGAGAATTTCAGCTAATTATTAAAATTACTATTCTATTGACGAAAAAAAGAATTTGAAATGAAAAACTTTTTCTTTAACTAATTATTACTGGAGTGAGCAGAAATAAAATAAAAATATTGGCGAAAAATTGTCAGGAACACAGGGTAGGTTGTCTGCAGATATCCCGACATCGTAGTGTACATTATAAGTATCAGTAAATAATCGCGTTGGACGTTACATTACTGCGTGGAATTTATGATTTGGTCGTCGAGTATAACGTTTTGCCTCGAGGCTTATATTCTTCGGACTATAGAAAAAGAAAAGAAAAAGAGGAGAAAATAAAAAAAAATGTTAAAGGGGCGCTTGAAAAAAACAAAGGGAAAAAAAGAAGGAGAGAAGAAAGAAAACAGTGAGACGAAAAGTAAAAAAAGAAGATATAAACATTTAAACGATGCGACGGGAAATTTTTGAACGCGTGGTAAAACACCCTTTTTGCCCTGTGTTTAAATCCAAATTTGCCACGGCATGTCGGCTAGGTGATAAATATTAAACTGATTCACCGAATGCAACTTGAAGAGTTATTTCTCTATTTTGCCCTCGGTTAATTTAGCCTAAAAGAACAAAAAAAAAAAAAAAAAAACAAAAAAACAAAAGTAAACCAAAAAGTAATAGAAAAATGAAAAAACAAACATTTTGAAAAAAAACATTTTTTTCTTGGAGAACAGAAAAATGAAAAACAAAACATAAAGTAATAGAAAAATGAAAAAACAAACATTTTGAAAAAAAACATTTTTTTCTTGGAGAACAGAAAAATGAAAAACAAAACATAAAGTAATTGAAAAATGAAAAAAAACAAACATTTTGAAAAAGAAAAAAACAATATTTTATTCTTGGAGAACAAAAAATGAAAAACAAAACATAAAGTAATAGAAAAATGAAAAGACAAACATTTTGAAAAAGAAAAAACATTTTTTTCTTGAAGAACAAAAAAATGAAGAAAAAAACCAAAAGTAATAGAAAAATGAAAAGACAAACATTTTGAAGAAGAAAGAACAACATTTTTTTCTTGAAGAACAAAAAAAAGAAAAACAAAAGAAACAAAACAAAGAAAAATTAATTTAGAATGAAATAAAAATGTAGCATTTACAAAAAAACGATAAATTCGTATTGGTGAAAAATTTTCAAAATAATTAATAAATATGGAGAATGCTTGCGGAGAATGAAATTTAATTGGATGGCGTTTCTGTTATGAAAGAAGTGAAGATGCAATTACATTAGACGTGTCTGTAAATTTAAAGATTAATTTGACTCGAAAGTGTGAAAGCGTGTTGAAAATTCACAGAGAGAAAAAGAGAGTGAGGGAGAGAAAAGAGAGGACCTTAATTTCTTAGTCAATCGCGAGAAAGTATGAAAGGCACAAGGGAAGAAAAGTAAAGAAGCGGTGTAACTCTTAAAAGCATAGGAAAAGAGAGAAGGCAGAGGCAGCAGCAGCAGCAATAACCGTGGCGTGGCGGCTCCAGAGCAACTTCCTCGTGAAGTAATGCAATAATTACTCGAGCGGAAGTAATAAAATTAATCTCCGCAGGCTTGTGCTTCCACTATAAGCCCCTGCGGGATGGTACAGGTTGGTGCTGCCCTCTTATATATAAATCAAATACTGTTTAACTTTTAATAATTTGTCGAGGGTCGACCATACGCATAATTTACGCCCTTAAACTTCATCCTTAACCGCCTTCGAGACGAGAGAGAGAAAGAGAGAGAACCCACAACTAAACCAACACAATAGCGCGGAAATATTATCTTCTTCTCGGCCTGTGTATAATTTTGAACAATATATTTCTTATTGTTTTTTCTCGATTATGATCAAAATTGACAAAAAATTTACTTTATTTAGGGTCATTTGGGGTAAATGTAAACAGAATTTTTTTTTTAAAATTTAAATTAAATTTAATTAAAATTAAAAATTTTTTTTTTGTTAAAACGTAAAATGGACGGATTTTTTTTTGCATAAACTTGTTACTCTACTTCCCTAGAAAAATTTTATGAAGTACAAAAAAATATTGATGGACCTGAATCGCCTAAAACTGACAGTTTACATTTACCCCAAGATTTTGAAATTTTTCTAAAATTCGGGGTAAATGTAAACACCACAGTAGTTAAGCAAGGTTTAGGAAACAAGTAATTTCAAGTATACTACTGTTTTATGGGATGAAAAAAACTTCAAAAAAGTTCTTCGTAGATGTATGGGCGAATCTCTGGAACTTTTAACCTTTATGTCCCTCACATTATTTTCACTTAAACAGCCTAAATATAAAAACTAATGATTTTTAAATATTTACATGTTTTTAAAAAGAAAATAAGGATTACGATTTAATCATTGATATAAATTATTTTGTTTATTTTTTCTATGTTTTTCTTTATTAAAGTTCACAATACCATTATTTTGCAAGTGTCACTTTCACTTTTTCTAAAAGTATTTTAACTGTTTAAATAAGATTTTTTTGGAAAACACGTATTTTACTGTTATAAACTATTTAAAAATATCTTAAGAATTCCATAAACAAACTTAAAAAAAAATGAAAAGTAGAAATTATAAAAGATATAATCTTCTAAAAAGTGTCCCTCAGTTTTTGTGTCGCTGGTCAAATCAAAATGGTTTTATAAATTAAACATTAAAAAACTAAATGAAAAAATTTGAAATAAGAGGCACAATTGAATTGTAATTCAAATTTTATGTGCGTGATTTTTATTTTTATTTTCATTTGTATTTTAAGCAAAATAATTGTTGGATACTTGTGATACTGGTGTAGTGCGAAAAATATGTCGCTGGTCAAATCATTAATTTCTCCAAAGTTTCTTATTTAATTTGCTCCAAAATTGGGGCACATATTGCTTTAGATGTATTTAAAACTGTGCATATGTTTTTATTTATTCTAATTCTCATTTAATTATTTTTTTGACGTGGATATTCAAATTGTCGCTCGTCAAATATGTCGCTTGGTCAAATCAATCGTTTTCCAATCAATCTGAAGTTTCGCATTTATTTGTTCCATGTTATTTATCACGAAGTAACCAAAAATGTAATAAAAAGTGACAAAATGAAAGAAAATCAAAGAAAAGAAAATAAAAAGCAAGAAAAAGGAAACGCGGAATGAAAAATTTATCAACGGAAGGCACTTAAGTAATATTTATTTATTTTTTATTAAACGTTCATGAATCTGTTAGTGTTTTTTCAAGGTTATATCAAGATCCTCGATATTTTTCAAAATAATTCAGCCAATCAAATAATTAGAAAAGTTCATGTTACTAATTCAAATAATTATACGTAAAAAATTTTCATTAATTTTTTTTATTGTAATTTTGTCCTTATTAGTTGTATTAGACATTTATTATATTTATTTTTATGTTTAAAAAAGTTTTTGTGATACTGAGAAATAACTTACTAAAGTGTAGGAGATAAAATGTTTATGTATATCTTGTTACAGATTTAGATAACCTAACATTATTTTATTTCCAAAAATTTATATTTTAAAGTACAAGGCAACCAAATAATGGTTGTACAATAATAAAAATGAAATTTATTTTGGTAGAAGATGTAATACCAAAAATATCAAAATTGTGCACAGAAAATTTTTTTTTTTAAAATTCAAATTCAAATGTTAAAGTTTCCAGAGATTTGCCCGTATAGAAAAATCAACCAATTGACTGATAATGTATCATATAAATAAACAATCAACCGTTACAAAATTAGTAATGTAAAACTTGAATAACTTGAACAAATTTTAATAGATTTTTATTCAACTTGGTAAAAAAAAGTTTTTAAGCTTGCTGAATAAGAATCTAAAATATCGAATTTTTAAATTTCAAAATGGCAGATCCAATAATTTATTAATTTTTTTTTAATGTAGTTGATGTTCTGTTTACATTTACCCCGAGTTTTCGAATTCTCGGGGTAAATGTAGACACTTAATTATTTCTGAACTAAATTGACGAAAATAAAAAATCAAAGTCAACTTTTGTTAAGGCATTAATAGGGAAGAATGAAAAAATTTAGTTTGATTTTTTAATTTATTTTTATGCAAATGCGAGACGAAATACTGAAACAGTAAAATTTTCATTTTCAATCTTTTTTGCATTAAAAGATAACTTACACGCTGGCATTGTCAATTGTCAAAATAAAATATTGGCGGTACTCAGAACATCTTGTAGGTGAGCTGAGGTAAAAATATTGACGTCGTACTTATTTTTAAATTTGTAAATTTAGCTGAAACATCTACTGTTCATATTTACCCCTTGTTTACATTTACCCCAAATGACTCTACTTACTTTAATTTTCTTCTGTTTGGCATTTTTTTTAGTTTGTTGGTAATTTTTCCCCTCTTTATTTTTCATAGTCTTCAGTCTTATGTTTATTTTTGACTAATAAAGAACTATTTTTTACATTTATTTTATCATTATGTGCTTTTATTTTTTCTTGTGGACCACTTCGAAAATGTAAATTTGGAAGACTTATCTCTTCATCGAATAGTTATTCTTTATTTAATGCCTATTTCTTCAGTGAATACTTGTGTTTTTATTGAATTCTTATTTCTTCAGTAAATAGTTGTTTTTTATTCACTGAGAAAAATTTTTTTTTAATTAAAAAATAAGTAGTCAACCGAAAAAATATATTTGAATTAAATATATTTTATAATTGAATAAAGCATATAATTTTTAATGAATCAAATTTATTATGTATTGAATCAAAATTATTATGTTTAATTCAAAGATAATTTTTGGTTTATTGTATATAACAAAGATAATTATATTTGATTCAAATATATTGTTTTCTCAGTGTTGAATCCTTATTTCTCCAGTGAATACTTGTTTTTTTTAATCTTTATCTCTTCAGTGAATATTTAACTTTTTGTTGAAATCTCTATAGTGAAAAGCTTTTTTTAATTAAATATTTTATTTTTTAGTGAATATTTATTTTTTTGCAATTATATTCTATTAAATACTGAGTTCTTTGCAAAACACTTATTTCTTTAACAAATAATTTTTATTTTCTTGTCTAAGTGTTATATTTCTTTAGTGAATACTTACAAATTTGTTTGAAAACTGATTTTTAGCATAATTTATTAAAATTTTACAAAAAATTTTAGTGAAAATTTACTTCTTCTATGCACCTGGAGAAAAAAAGTTATTTATTTTGACTAAAAGTGTATATTTAAAAAAAATTTATTTGTTGCAAATAAATATTTTATTCAAAATAAATAAACTAATATTTATTATTTCAAATAAATAAACTAATATTTATTTCAAATAAATGCACTTATTAATCTAAAATAAAGAAATATATTTGCAATTTAGGAAATAATATATTTGAGATTATCTGAGTTTATTTAACAAATATTCTTATAAAAATAAACATTTATTTTAATGAATATTAAAAGTTCCATTATTGTGATTGTTAAATTTATTTGAAGGTTATAAGTGAATTTTAATATTTCAGAATGTTTACAGGATTTATTAAAATGAAAAATGTTATTTATTTGCTTTAAATATAAAATATATTTAAAGAAAATATAATTTTTTTTATTCAAATAAAAATGGATATTTCAACGAAATATATTAATTAAAATAAAAAATATTATTTGAGCTAAATAAAAGTTTAGTTGGTTCTGTGACAAATGTCCTTTTTTATTTGTTTCAAATAAATTTTATTTAATTCAAATTAATCATTTCTCTAGGTGTGGTCTTTATTTTGTTCTTTAAAAACTTCTTTTGAACAAAAATTTTCTCATATACTTCAAATAAGAATTATAAGTAAAAACTTATTTGAATCAAGTTAAATATTTGATAATTATTGGGTAATCGGTTATTCGAATTAAAAAATTTTTTTTTAGTTTTCTCATCTTCTTTCGATATAATTAATACATATTATATATTTTTAGTTCTAAATTAGAATTTTCTATTCTTTTTTTCCAAAAACTTTGCAAAAATTTGGTCAAATAATATTTCGTTTCTCTGCTGTAAGTAAAAAAAATTTCCCTACATATTTGAGTTTAGAAATTAACGAGTATAATCGCTTTCAAAATTAAATCTGTTTATAAATTAAAGAGTAAAATTTTGTTTAAAATATAGCAAAATAACATAGACACGAGACATTAAAGAGTAAAAAAGAGAAGAAAAAGAAAAAGCAAAAGAAGAAAAGAAAGACACGAGAAAAATAGTGTTTGCGTGCTCGTGATTCATAATATTCAACGTTATAAGTTTGCATGTCTAGTCGCACTTTGCTACCCTTTTTTTGTTGCTTCCTCTTCACACCTTCGAGATGTGATGCTGAAATTTTATGAGTGCATGACACAAAATCTTGATGAATTTCTCTTTTCAATAGATTTGTAAAACCCAAAAAAGGAAAAAAAAAAGAAAAACGAAAGAGTAGAAAAAGAGGAACACGATATCATGCTCTGTACTACAAGAAATCTGTTTTGCATTTTGAAATTGAAAAAAATTTTCCGTATCAAAAGTTTACTTTATATACGACATTTTATGACGATGAGAAATATTAAAGAGAGAAGAGAAAATCAAAGTAATGTTCAAATATTACAGCTAAAACGGGAAATTTAATCGTAAAATTTAAATTTTGGCTGCACTGAAAAAATACAGTGTGACTAAAATTTATTTACATTACGCAAACAATATTTGCAATATTATTTGTACACCCAGAGAAATTGTATATTTGTCTCACAACCAACTAGACTTTTTATTTGTTTTAAATAAATTTTATTTGGTTTAAATAAAATTTTATTTTACTCAAATATATGTTTTATTTATGTCAAATATAAATTTTATTTAAAACAAATAAAAAGTCTAGTTGGTTCTGAGACAAATATACGTTTATTTAAGTCAAATAAAATATCTTTGGTTTAAATAATAATTTTCTCTGGGTGTAAATCTAAAGTTTTTTTCTTTTTACTGACTGTTTGGTAATTTCATATTAAAAAAAATATTATTTGTCTGAATTACATCGACTATGACTACATATGGTATTAAATGCACATTAAATGAAAAAAATTACATCAATTTCAGAGAATTGAAAACAGAAGAAATAAAACTTTACTACTGAAAGTAAAATAAAACGAAATTGAAAAGTCAGATTTACATCCATTTTTACTACTAAGAATAGAATTGCATTCTACTGAATTGTCGTCTGAGTGAAAATGGCTATTACTACTCGTAATAAGAAAATTGATTTACAAAAGTCTGACTTAATGGAACTTCTACTACTGAAAGAAAAATAACATACATTTAAATCGTTGTCTGTCCAAAACTGAATTTTACTACTTAAATTAGTGTGAATACATTTTCATTGCCTGACAATCACTACCTGTTTTTACTGCAAAAAAAAATTTTCAAATTAAATTATAGTGATTAAAATTGATGATCAGAATTTGAAACCTAAAAAAGGAACAATTTGAAAAATTTGAATAATTAAAGTACTTGATTAATTTATTCTTAAAAATTAATGTACTTAATATTTGCAGAAGAATTTTAGTTCATAATAATTGAATTTTGGAAAATTTACAAATAATTACAGAAATTCAATTATTTTTCAAAAGTAATAAAATTCTTCTCAGAAATTGAATTATGTTAATAAAATTTTAAAAAAATCTCTTTAAATTTAAAAATTTCAATTATCTTTATAAATAAATTATTAGTAATATAAAATAAATAGTAAAATTTTTCTCTGAAATTTAATTATTTCCATAAATTGTTCTTAAACCAGTTTTAGCCAGAAAAAAAATGTTTTATTTTTATTGTCTAGTTTCAGTTTGGTTTTATAACCTATTTTATAGGTGTAGTAGAAAAATATTTTTAGTCCGACAATCAATTGGGTTAAAATATTTTTTTTTGTAATTAAACTATAATTTTAAACAGACAAAAAATGCTTGTTTTTCATAATTTTAATTTTATTAAAGAAAAGTATAAAAACAATTTTAGTCCAAAAAGGTAATTGTATTTTTAATAATTGTTATTTCACGAGTTATAGTAAATTTCCAAGCGTTTCAGTTCTAGTAGAGAAAAGAATTTTTAGTGAGACAACTAAAACTTATTTACTAGTTTAATTTTGATATTTTTAACAAATTTAGTAGTAAAAATGTGATTTAACCCTTTGCCGTTCTTGTGTTACGAAATGTCGTTTAGAGTCTTTTCTGGGGGAACAACCAATGAGAAAAGGCGGTATGCTTGTGTTGATAAATTAGTTATGTGTGAGAATGTAAGTGTTCTGAATTTGCAGGAACGTACCTAATTAAAAAATGAATCCATTTATATTTTAAAATAAATTATATTTCAAAATAATATTTAATACCTAAAAATCTGTTTTTTTTGTATAAAGTGGAAGTGTATTTGCAATTTATTACTTTTTAAACATAGCTATATTTGATTATTAAAGACTTTTATCAAATCTACATAACCAATGTAAACATAACCTCAAAATCAAACTAATTTCCGGCCCTGATATTATCCACGTGATTCCACTGTCAAACTTATTTTTTCTGAGGTGGGGAAAGCTTATGTACGGCAAAGGGTTAAATGAATTAAATCTGACTTTCTAATTTTTCTTGCTATTTTACTTTTAGTAGTAAAGTTTTAGTTTTTCTACTTTCAATTCTCTAAAATTGATGTAATTTTTTTATTAACATTTTTATTTATATCAATAAATAAAAATTACTTGGCGCAATTAATTTATTTAATGAATTTGAGTGAATTATTTTGTATCAATTTTAATCAATTATTAAATACAAATCACGCACTATTTTGATAAAATAAATAATAATCAAAATAACTATTTTGATAAGATAAAATAATATACTTAGGTTCGGAGAATATTTACTTAGTTTAAATAAATATTCAGGGTGGCCACTTTTTGGAAAAAATTGAATTCCCAAGATTCTAAAATTCTGAAATTCGTTCAAATGAACGAAATATATTTATTTCTTCTACAAATCAAATTTTTGTTGCAATTATTTTACGTTTCTATCAAAAAAATGAATAACTTAGTAATTAATTTACGTAAATATTTAAAACGTAAATATTTCAGTTTTTAAATTTGTATTTGATTAGTAATTTATAAAAATGTCTTTAATGAAAAATATTTCGTTCAGTGCTGCTAGATGATTAAATACACAAATCTTCAAACTTTTCTTATATTTATAGTCAGAAATCTTTAAACTAGCAAAAAAAATTTCTTCAGATTTTAATTACAATTTTTTCAAAAATATGATAAATAAAATTTAATTTCACAAACAGTTTTAACTGTTTTAAGGTAATAAATAAATGTTGTCGTGTTTAAATCTGTTGTCAGTAGGCAGATTAGCTTTTGGTTGCTCTTCAAACTTTCTTAACAAACTTTCTTTTTCAATATTTTTAATTTAAAAATTTTTTATTTTAAAATTAGTGCACTAAAATTTACTAAGTTCTTGGAAAATTTTGATCAAAAATTTTTAAAATAATTTAAATCATTTGAAGAATTTCATCAATAAATTTTTTTAATCGAATTTCTGCGATGAATTTTACTGTTTATAAAAATAATTGAATTTTTCAAATAATGTTTTATTAAATTTTTTGAAAATAACTTAATTCTTATCAAGAATTTTATGAATAATTATTATGCAAATTACAACATTTCAAAAATTTTAATAAAATTTTCAAATTCACGAAAGAATTCAATTTTTCTCAATTTCTTTACAAATTTTGACAAAAAAATTCAATTATTTTCTAAAATTTTAATAAATCGTTTGAAACAATTCAATTATAATTATAAATAGTAAAATCTATGCAAAAATTCAATTATATTCAATAAATTTTGTAAATTTTTCAAATTCACGAAAGAATTAAATTTTTCTTCATTTGTTTAAAAATTTTGTCCAAAGAATTTAATTATTTTCTACAATTTTAATAAATCTTTTGAAACAATTCATTTTTTTCAAAAAATAAAATCTTTTCAAAAAATTGCAAACATTGCAATCATATTTAATAAATTTTGTAAACTTTATCTTAATTTCTTTATAAAATTTGTCAAAAAAATTAAATTATTTTCTAAAATTTTTATAAATCTTTCGAAACAATTCAGTTACTTTTTTTATAGTAAAATCTTTGCAAAAATTCGATTATTTAATAAATTACGTTGTTTTTGGAAAGAATTCAATTTTTTTCTTCATTCGTAATAAATTTTGTCAAAAGAATTAAATTATTATTTTCAAAAATTTTAATAAATTCTTCCAAGAAATTCAATTATATTTATAACTAGAAAAATCTTTGCAAAAATTTAATTAACTTTTAATACGATTTAATGAAATAACTTTCATTACAAATTTTTTAAATAATTGAATTTTTTCATGAAATTTTATTAAAATGGTTTTGAAAATAAATGAATTCCTGCGGTGAATTTTACTGTTTATAAAAATAATTAAATTATTTTTTTAATAAAATATTTTTTAAATAGTTCAATTCTTGCGCAAAAGAATTGTTAATTATGTAGCTAATGAGTTAATTTTTAAAATTTTGAATCTGAAATTATTCAATAAATAATTGAAATGTTTATATTTGTAAATATAACGTTTTTTTAATTTGCAAAATAATAAATGAAACAGTAATATAAACTATTGTAATTAATAATTATTACATTTACTATTATAATAATCATAATAATGTAAAGAACGAAACTTATAATTTATTTTTAAAAAATATTTTGTTTGTATTATTTAAATGCTTATTTAAATATTTTCATTTTTACTTGATGTATACACAATCTTTGCAAAATTTTCAGAAAAACTTTCAGTTTTTACAATATTTCTTCAAATTCTTTAAATATCGCAGATTGCTTTAATTTTCTTTAGATTTGAAGAAAAATCTTCCTATCTGGCAACACTACAGGAAATGAACGTTTGTAAAAAAATAAAAATATTTAAGTTTTAGGCGGCTCGTTTCAGAAATTCTTAGGGATTGTCACCCGTAAATTAAGGAAATGAGAGAAGCTTATAAAAATTTGACAGTTTGTTCTTTAGATTATATTAGAAACATTATTTTTTCACATCTTTTTTTAATGTTTTTTTTCTTTTAATAAAATAAGTATATAAGTTTTTGGAATAAAATTATGAAATTGAAATTTTGTTTTGAGGTTGCAAACATGTAAGATTTTACATTGGAGTAATGGGAACAATCCCCTTGCCCCTCACCACTCTTTGGACACACCCAGAGAAAATTATTATTCAAACCAAATATATTTTATTTGACTTAAATAAACGTATATTTGTCTCAGAACCAACTAGACTTTTTATTTGTTTCAAATAAAATTTATGTTTGACATAAATAAAACATATATTTGAGTTAAATAAAATTATATTTAAAATAAATAAACTTTATTTGAATCAAATAAAAAGTCTAGTTGGTTCTGAGACAAATATACCATTTCTCTGGGTGCAATCCAAGGATTAATGTTTGTTAATTTATTATTATCTACCATCTACTTATACACAATTTATTTCTCATGTAATAATTGAAAAAAAATTGTTTTGGGATATTTTAAAAATAAAATTAAAAACAAAAAATAATTTAAAGGTTTAGTATAAAATCTCTTGGTTATTTAGATCAAGTTTTTAAATTCCTGGTCATTTCCCGGTTTTCTGGTCAAGCGGCCACCATTAAACATTATTTAATGAATACTAGATTCAAATAAATTTTTTTTAGTGTACATTATTAGGACATTATGTCTACATATTCTGCAATTTCCTAAAAGAAAACTTTATACGCAGAGAGTAGGAGCAATTAACAAATTTACATTCTTCATAATTTTACAACATCCAACATAATTAATTTTCACAGTAAATTTATCTTGTCAGGGATTAAATTTACTTTTGACAAGCAAAAGTTGTTTTCATCACTGAATTCAATTGTTTGGTATACACGGAGAGAGACTATATATTAAATTTTGTAAAAATATTTTTAAATTGGGGAAAAAGTGCAACAAAGCGAAATTTTGATATAGAAAATACTAAACTTTAAAAATGGTTTTGTGAAATTTATTAAAGTTATATTAGAATTTAATTAATATTCTCGATATTTGACATAATTTTACTAAATTTGACAAAAGTTTTTTTAAAGTTTAGTATTTTTTATATCAAAATTTCGCTTTGTCGCAACTTTTTCCCCAATTTGAAAATATTTTTACAAAATTTAATATATATTCTCTTTCCGTGTATGAATGAAATGCAATACACACATATACACACATTTCTCTAAACGAATCATGTCCCATGGTCACGCATTCGTTTGCAAAAGTGAAAAGAATCTCGCGGGATTTGCGGTTGGGGTGGAAAAGAGGTCCTCTTTTTTTTATAATGAAAACTTGGTCGACGAAAGGGTATCTATATGTATATGTAAGGATGGTTATAGCGAGGAATCCTCTTCTATACCGTGGAGAAAAAAAATAGAAGGGTTGGGGTTTTTGCAAAAAAAAGAAGAAAAAAGAAAAAAAAGAAGAGGAGAAAAAAGAAAGAAAGCAAGATATCAGGAATGGATGATGAAGAGAAAGAGAGATAGAAGGGGAAGACTCTCTCGCGATTAATGAGCGGTGTTTGTTGTTAATTGCTACCGCCATTAGGTTGGCATCTCCTCGGGTCTTTTCGTACCTTCCAACTTCCCACCATTCCAAGTCCTCGAAAAGCAGAGAGAGCGCATGTTAATGATCGCCTGCCACAGCCTTTATCTTTTCCACCTCATTTGCGCGCCCATGAGTGGGCCTGAGGGTTGCAGCTCGATTCCGAAAGGGGGTTGCTGCTTTGCTTTTTGCGTGTGCGCAACTTGCATTTTGTTTCCCTTAGACCAAAGTTCAGCTGTATGAATCTCTTTCTACTCTTCATTTTTTTTCACTTTTTATCTCTCTTTCTTTTCTATCCTCTGTTTCCTCTTCTGTTCGGGGTTTTTCTTTCTTTTCTTCTTCTCTGTATTTCTCTATTTTCCTACTTTCTATTTTTCTCTTTTTCTTTACATTTTTCTTCTCCTTCTTCTTCCTTCATTCTTTCTTTTATTCCCTAGGGTAAGTGTACCAATTACTGCGGATGCTTCAATTGCTGCGCGTTTATAAAATGTGTAAATGTAAATGTAATGTAATGTTTATAATGTGTAAATTTATCACTTAAGTAAATATTAATGTTTCGAAAATGTTTAAAAAATTAATTTGAACAATACCTGAAGCAATATTGTCTAGAAAGACAAACATTTATAAAAAAATTACTTTAATTATTATTTATAAAAATAATAAAATAAATTAAAAAATCAAACTAAAATTTTTCATTCTTCGTTATTATACCGAAAAAAAAATGTTCTCAATTTTAGACGATTCCTCTTCTTTTGCAGCATTTTTTCCTTTTATATGTGGGCACTAAATTTTTCTTTTCAAATTAAGAGGATTTTCCTCTATTATATTTTCTATTAAATGTCACTTTTCAAACAGTTTGAAGCTGCATTTAGGAAAAACAAAAAACAACATAAAAATCTTCTCTCTAGTATAAACTTGTTTCAATTTGAGAGGAATAATTTCAATCAAAGAGGAAAAGTTAAAATTCATCTTTTAATTAAAAAATATTCAAATATAAACGAAAATTCCTCTTTTTTGTAGATGAATATTTGTATATTGAAAATAAAATGTAAAAATAATTGATGAACGGAATTTTCTTCTCATGTTGAGATTATATTTTTTTCGGTGTAATGCCTTAATAAAAATTGACTTTGTTTTTTGATTTTCGTCAACTTAGTCAATAAATAATTAAATGTTTACATTTACCCCGAGAATTCGAAAACTCGGGGTAAATGTAAACAGAACTTCAACTACATTAAAAAAAAATTAATAAATTATTGGATCTGCCATTTTGAAATTTAAAAATTCGATATTTTAGATTCTTATTCAGCAAGCTTAAAAACTTTTTTTTACCAAGTTGAATGAGAATCTATTAAATTTTGTTCAAGTTATTCAAGTTTTACATCACTAATTTTGTAATGGTTGATTGTTTATTTATATGATACATTATCAGTCAACTGGTTGATTTTTCTATACATCTACGCAGAACTTTTTTTCAGTTTTTCCATGTCTTAAAACAGTAGTATACTTGAAATAACTTGTTTCTTAAACCTCGCTTAACTACAGTGGTGTTTACATTTACCCCGAATTTTAGAAAAATTTCAAAATCTCGGGGTGAATGTAAACTGTCAGTTTCAGGCGATTCAGGTGCATCAATATTTTTTGTACTTCATAAAATTTTTCTAGGGAAGTAAAGTAACAAGTTCATGCAAAAAAAAATCCGTCCATTTTACATTTTAATCAAAAAACTAATGTTTTTGGTGAAACATAGATATTCCGTTTACATTTACCCCAAATGACCCTATCAAAAAAATTAAATTTTTAAAATTTATAAGAAATTTAAAAGAGTTTTAAATTTTTGTGTCTTTGTTGTTCACCTCATAAACTACACGAAAAAAAATCTTCACCTGGAACAACTAAAAACTTCACTATATTAGGGAAATTTTTAGTTATTGTAGCGAATACTTTCGCTATTTCAACGAAAACTTTCTCTATTTTAGCGAAAGTTATCGCTGTTCCTGTTAAAGGTTTTTTTTCGTGTATCAAATTACCAAGAGTTCTAATAAAAAAACCTTCAATTTTTTCTATTTCTGCTAATGATTTCCTTTCTAATGACTTAATTCTCGAAAAACTACCATAAAATTATTAATTTTATTTATTAATTATTGTTACTATAATTTTCATAAATAAATTAATTTCAAAAGATTTCATATAAAATTTCAATTTTGCATGAATTGAATTAGAAATGTTAAATAACTTTGTTTCTTGAAAAACTTTAATAATTCAAATTCTTTTAGAATTGGTTCAATTTTTTTAATATACCTAATAAGTTAATTCTTTAACAATAATGTATATAATATTTACAGAAGAATTTTAGTTAAAAAAATTGACTTTTGGAAAATTTACATAAATGATTGCAGAAATTCAGTTATTTTTTAAAAGTAATAAAAGTCTTCGCAAAAATTGAATTATGTTTAAAATTTAAAAAAAAATTCTCTTCAAAATTTCCATTATAAACTTCAATTATAAATAATATAATTCTTCTCTGAAATTCAATTATTTTCAAAAATTGTTTTAAATTCAATGATTTTGAATGTTTATACTATTTAAAAAAAATTCCACAAGTGTTTAATTAGGTAAAAAAAAATTTTTCACCAAATTCTACGCAAAAATTAAATTATTTTCATAAATAATAAAAATTTTACTGAAATTCAATTATTTACAAATTTTTTGTTATAAACTTCTTCGCGACAATTTAATTTTTTTCATAAATAACAAAAATTTCACAGGAATTCAGTTATTTACAAATTTTTTGTTATAAACTTTTTTGCAATATTCATTTGTACTTCTTTGCAATAATTTAATTTTTTTCTTAAATAATAAAATTTTCTTCGAAGATTGAAATATTTTCATAAAGAACAAAATTATTTTTGGAAATTCAATTATTCTCATAAATAATAAAAAATATCGTCTGAGAATTTCAATTATTTTAAATATGAGAATTCAATTATTTAAAAATTTTAAATGATTTGAAATTAAATTCTTTGAAAATTTAATTTTTCATTTTTTTAACTGACAAATCTTCGGAATTATTTTTTTAGATTAAGTTCATTTGAATTTTGAATTGGAAATTATTTGAAGTTTTCATTTTCTAATATATATTTAATTGACGAATTTTTAAATAATCGAAATTTCGTAAAATTTAATTGTAAACAAATGGATTTAAAAATCGTCAAAGGGCTTTTCAAAAAATTGTTGATAATACTTGATTTAGAGAATAATTAATATTGAAATTAAATTAAAAAAATTCAATTAAAACTCTATTGAAAATAATAATTGAATTGAAATAATAAAAATAATTTTGAACATAATATACTTTTAGTATTTTTATTTTATACAAAATAATGATTTTTGACTTCGGTTATCTACAATTTTTATAAAACTTGAAAAAATTAAATTAAAGCCGCTGACAAGGTTTATGTTTTTGTTATAATTTTGTTTAATTTTTTTTTGCTCATTTCATTTGTTTTCGTAGATCTCGTGTTTATTTTATGAACACTTTGCTTCCTCATAGAGATGTTATTATGTTAATAACAATAAAGTATAAATTTTCAACAATTATTCTCAATTGCTGTAATATTTTTTTTTCTTTATTTAATACTTCCACATAAAAAAAATTTCCTTCACAATTTATTTTTTTTTAAATATTAATAAATTCTTTATTTCTAATCGAATTAGCTTCAAAAATAGGTCAATCGAAGCGTTTTTTAATTATTTACAAGTTGATTATTATAGATTGAAAGTTATTTCTAAATTTTTCAACAAAATTTTCAAAAAAGTCTTATTTTCCAAAATTTTTGATTTTTAAATGTTTAATATCTCGGGTGAATATGAAAGAAAAATGTTCATTGAGAACTGAAAAGATGCGTCTCAAAAAACTCTACAAAATTAGAGAAAAACATTTATAGGAGTCTTAACATTTTTTTAAAGTTATCGTCAAAAAACGTTTTTTTGAAAAATTAAAAATAAACAAAATATATAGTTAAACTTTATTAATTTATCTCAAAGTACACTCATTTTATGTCCATAGGTGAGACCTACAATTTAAAAAAAATTCGGTCCAAAAGCTCTTCATAATTTGGAGATATTTATGAAAATATGATGTTTACACACACATACGGAATGACATTTTTTGAAAAATGTCATTTTTAAACTCCTGAGGTCAAATAACATAAAGATATATGTTAAAAAATCGATCTTAAAAAATTTTGGTATTACAATACTTTCTCTATATGAGGAAGCAATATACTATTAATTTGATTAAATTGAGTTGAAAAGTTTGTGGTCACTTCCAAAAATGGAATCTTACTTTAAGAACAAAAAAGAGTTGTTTTCCAATGAGTAAGTTAATTTTGATATTACCAGATTAGAAAAGACACTCGTATGAGATAATTATAGAATTTATTTGAAACTTTGAATTCGGTTTAGAAATTATTTATCAATTTTATAATTTAAATTTAAAAATTGCATACCTTTATTAAACTGAAACACGTGGGTTCAGTATATATATACCATATACTAACTAGAATGCATAATTTAAAAAACTCGTGTGAGAGACTCGCCCACATGTAACGCCCACAAAAAATGCACTGGGTCCAAACGCACATAACGTTGGCGTTACCTGGTGTTAACTTCAGTGTTAAGTGGTTCGTCAATTGATATCTCGACATAAGCCTCTGGAGAAATTTTTTTCTTTTTTTTCTCCTCGCTTTGAAAATCGCACGAGACTTACAGTAGCTCTTAAAGGTAAAATTTACGAGAGGAAAATATTTATTTTCAGTTCTGTTATTATTATTATTATTTTCTTTTTTTTTTGCAGTGCATATAACCATGGCAGAAGAATTGTGCGATAATGCCATAAATTTTAGACGATTTTTTCTAAAATAATAAAAAAAATAGGAAAAAATTATGCGATCTGAAATTTTGTTTATTTTTTAATAATAATAATAATAATAATAATAATAATAATAATAATAATAATAATAGGGGAGAGTGGGGCAAACCGGACCCCCTCAATATTTCCAAAATGGCGAAATTGGCAAAAGTGCTATTTAGAAATTTGAAACAACCATGTGTAGTATATCTTATTTTTTCAATTTGACATTTTTAACTTTTGTTTGTGCAACGCTGAGAGCAAAAGTTTTTTTTTTAGTTTTTTTCTACACTTTTACGAATTTTTTCTTAACCTTGAGAGGGCCGGGGTGGCCACTATAGTGGCCACCATTTATTTTTACTTTTATTTTCATCGAATTGATTTTTTATTTAATTTTACTTAATAAAAAACTAGTAAATTTTATTTTAATTTTCCGGCCCTCTGAAGGTTAAGGAAATTCTGAGGAAATCGTGTAATATTTCCAAATATTAGGTCTTGAGTTTTGAAGGTACACTCCTCAGGAATATTTACCACCAAAAACTTTGAAGAATTTGCAAAGCGTTTCTTTTTGATAAACATTTATTCTCAAAATGAGCCTGTGGGGCAAACCGGACTGTTTTCGGTGGGGCAAACCGGCCATAGGATATTTCCATTGAATTAAAGTTTCATAAAAATTATTTTTAAATAAAATGTTTCTTTCATTGAAATATTTACTTACAGTGAAAAATAATTGTCTCCCAATGAGAATTGGACCCTTTAATATTGTTTCTCTGATAATGACAAACATTTAAATTCATTTATTAAAAAAAATATTTATTTAATTAAAATTCAATCCCGAATTATTATTTTCATTACTACAACCATTGTTTACATGATTCTTTATGTTTTTTATTATTGTAGATTATGTAAATGCAATATCATAAATAAAAAACCAAACGGTCCGGTTTGCCCCATGGGGGTCCGGTTTACCCCAGGGGGTGGGGCAAACCGGACCGTTTGCAAAATTTTTTAAAGTTAACACAGCAACTAAACAATAAAAGATGAAGTATAGGTGTCTCTGGGAAAAAGTTGCGCAATTAAATGATCTTTCAAACAAGCCCTCGAAAAATAAAATCGGTTGATTCGTTTAGTCACAAGAGTCAAAAAACCGTTAGGGGGTCCGGTTTGCTCTACTCTCCCCTAATAATAATAATAATAATTAAAATAATAATTAAAATAATAATTAAAATAATAATAGTAGTAATAATAATAATAATAATAATAATAATAATAATAATAATAATAATATTAATAATAATAATAATAAAAAAATGAGTCATTCCATTATATTTCGACTAAAGTCGTTGCCGACTAATTTTAAAAAATTGTAATATTTTGCAGGAATGATTTTAAAGATATTAGGATTACCGAACAAAACGAATTTTTAAAATATTTTTTATATTTATTGTAAAATAAGCATCTAAAGTATATGAAGTCGTAAAAACTGTCACATTTTCATCTATTAGAAAATATTAAAGAAAACACATAATTTATTATAAAAACGTAAAAAAAAATTTAGATTTTACTAAGAATGAATTATTTTATTATTATAAATTGGTAGAAGCAATTATTAATAAGAAATACTAAATAAAAAATGATTTTAAAGTTCACCTGGTAAATAACCTATTTTTGCAAATTTTATTCACTAAATGTGAGAAATAGAAATCATTAAATTGAATAAAACCTTATGTAATATAAAGTACCTGTGATTAACTTTTAGTTTTTCTTAACACTTTCTTCCTTTTTTCTTCATAAATGTTAAAAAATAAGAAATTAAAACTGGCACTTTGCTTATTTTCACGATTTTAAAATGTAAATAACTTCTGCCCAGAAAAATGAAAAATTACGAAAATTGGACAATAATTAATTGATCACTAGATACACTCACTGGAAAAAGATTTTCTTTGGTCCCGAAGCTATTTTCCGAATTAATTAACTTTAAACTTTTTACTATTTTTGTCAGGTTAACACATGTATTTTTTAAATGACGAAGTTAGCTCTTCTTGTTTAATCGTTTTTAACCACCTTCAGTTTAAAAAAAGTTACATGTATTAACCTGACAAAAATAGTAAAAAGTTTAAAATTAATTGTTTCAAAAAATAGCTTCGGGACCAAAGAAAATCTTTTTCCAGTGGGTGTATCTAGTGATCAATTAATTATTGCCCAATTTTCGTAATTTTTCATTTTTCTGGGCAGAAGTTATTTACATTTTAAAATCGTGAAAATAAGCAAAGTGCCAGTTTTAATTAATTATTTTTTAACATTTATGAAGAAAAAAGGAAGAAAGTGTTAAGAAAAACTAAAAGTTAATCACAGGTACTTCATATTTCATAGGCTTTTATTCAATTTAATGATTTCTATTTCTCACATTTAGTGAATGAAATTTTCAAAAATAGGTTATTTGCTAGGTTAAGTTTAAAATCATTTTTTATTTAATATTTCATATTAATAATTGTTTCTACCAATTTATAATAATAAAATAATTCATTTTTAGTAAAATCTAAATTTTTTTTTACGTTTTTATAATAAATTATGTGTTTTCTTTAATATTTTCTAATAGATGAAAATGTGACAGTTTTTACGACTTCATATACTTTAGATGCTTATTTTGCAATAAATATAAAAAATATTTTAAAAATTCGTTTTGTTCGGTAACCCTAATATCTTTAAAATCATTCCTGCAAAATATTACAATTTTTTAAAATTAGTCGGCAAAGACTTTAGTCGAAATATAATGGAATGACTCAAATAATAATTAAAATAATAATAGTACTAAAAATAATAATAATATTAATGACAAAAGTAGTATCAAAAAAGTATTGCGTAATTCACATAAAAATAAAATACTAGGAGTGATGATTTTAATAAGAAGGGTTTAATAACCATGCTCTCGAGTAAGATTCCGGTTGAATCACTTAAAAAAGAAAGACGTCATGCAGATATGAGCGCATATGACCATATATTTCAGACCAATAAATGCATGAGCGAGCGTAAACGTTAATACATATGTACATGTGGGGTTAGAGGAGAGGGGGTGGGGGGTAGGACAGAGATCAAAACTGTGCGCCTCGCTGGAGAAGCCTGCAAACAAGGGTGTTTTAGAATTTAGGGGTAGCAAACGACCAGACGGCTATATATGTATAACACCACCCTCCGCAAGCAATCCAACCGCTCTCATGGTTCCCCGCATTTTCATCCTCAAGAGGAATTCGGTCTCAAATTAAAACATCTCACGTCAACCTCAAATGAAATCTCTCTCGACTTCTTCTTTTTCTTCAATATTTTCTCTTTCCATTCCAATACACATTTTTTTCTCTCCGATTTCATTTGATTTAATTTATTATATTAAATTCAACGGATCGGGGAAAAATAATATTATTCCCTCTTATATTATGGGATATTATTTTATTTTCTTTGTAATTTCTAAACTTTGGGAGTATTTTTTTATTTTGCTTTAAGGGGGTTTTTTTAATGTTTTTGTTTTTTTATTTTGGGTGTTGCAGATATTCTGCTATTTATCTTCGCGACTTTTTTGGTCCTTAATTAGTGTAGTGAATATTAAATTCCTTAATATTCGTAGTGACTGTTGAATTGAGTCGGAGAAATATTTTTAATGAATCGATTCTTAAGAAACATATTTTTCTTGTGTCGTAGATAAATTTTTAAATGAATATTATTAAATTTTTTACTTCAAAAGTTATTTGTAAACAAAAATTATTGGCATTTGTTAAGAATTTATGTATTTATTATTATATACTGATACAAGCTTTTAAAATTATAAAATAGTAAATAAAATATAATGTCAAAAAGTTCATCAATAAAGTAACCTAATTTTCGGATTTTTATTAACAACTCAAAAAAACGTGAGGTGTTAAAATAATAGTAGAATGGATTTAAATAATCTTCAACAGTTTAATCCCTCTAGGATTAAATTAACACCAAAAAGGATTAAAATAAACTATTTTCGTGTTACTTTTAACTATTAATGAAATTTTATTTTAAATATAACACCAAAGTCAACGATTTGTAAAAATTCAACTAATTTAGCTTTTCCAGGGAGAATATAGTAAGTTAGTTACTAACTAACTTACTGTTAGTAACATAGTTACTAAATTCAATTGTGTTCAAAAATTTTTCAAAATTCTCGTCAAAATTTCAATTCTCTTCATAAATAATAAAATTCTTCTCTGGTAATCAATTATTTTACAAAATTTTAATCAAATTCTTGTCAAAATTGCAATTATTTTCAAAAGTTTTTTAAAATTCCATAATTTTCAATATCTACAACTTCAATAAAATTTTCCAAAAGAATTCCATTATTAAAAAAAATTTGAATACAATCCTACGCAAAGATTCAAATATTTTGATAAATAATAAACATGTTTACAGAAATTCAATTATTTACAAATTTTTTTTATAAATTTCTTCGTAATAATTTAATTCTTTCAATAAATAATAACATTTCTACAGGGATTCAATTATTTTTATAAATAATAAAATTCTTTTAGGAATTCAATTATTTTCATAAATAATAAAACTCATTGCAGAATTACAATTATTTTTAATGCAATTTTTATCAAATTTCTCGAAAAATGTAATTATTCTTAAAAATCTTATTAAAATTCTTCCAAAGAATTTAATGATTTAAAAAATTTGTTGACAACATTTCTTATAAGAATTTAATTTTAACAAACATGAAATTAATAAATTATTTATTTTTGTCTTCAAATAATTGAATACTCGTAGAATTTACTAATAAAAATGATTTTGAAAATGAATTTCAGTTAAAATTTTAGATTATACTTAAGTAATAAAAGCATTATAACATGGATTTTTAAAAATAATTAAATTTTGAAAAAGTTTCAAACTAAAATCATTGAAATTCTTAATTTTTCATATTTTTGACAAAAAATTCTGTAGAATTAATTCTTTTTTAAAGTTTGATAGGATTTTTATTGAAATTATTTCAAGTTTTTATTTTTTAATACATATTTATTTGCAGAATTTCCGAATAATTGAAATGTTGTAAAATTGAATTTTAGAGGAATAAGTTTGAAAATTCTTATAAAACTCATCGCAGCGTTTCAATTATTTTTCATACAATTAAAATTAAATTTCTTGAAAAAAGTAATTATGTTCATGCAAATTTTATTCAAATTCGACAAAAGAATTGAATTATTAAAAAATTTGTTACTAACACTCTTTATGAGAATTGAATTTTGAGAAACATTCCATTATTCATTAAATTATTTATTTTTATAGTCAAGAAATTTAAAGATTAAACGAAAATTTTTATAATATTCTACGAAAACATTCAATTATTTTTCCAAAAAATAAAAATTTTAAAAAATGAATGTAGAATTTTAATTGTTTTTAATACCATTTTAATCGAATTTCTCCAAAAATGTGATTACTTTGTAAAATGTTTTTAAAATTCGTCGAAAGAATTTTAACAACATTTTTTTAAATAATTAAATTTCGAAGAAAAATTGTATTATTTATAAGGATAATACAGATTTTGATTAAAATGTTTGTAAATTTTTTGAAATAAGAATTTGATTTCCTACGAAGAATTTTATTAAAATTATTTTGAAAAAAAATTGAATTGTTACAAAAGAATTTTATTAAAATTTCGGAAAATAATTTATTTTCTTTGTAGAACAAATTGAAAAAAATAAAATAATTGAATGTCTAAGAAGAATTTTACTACTTTTAAAAATAATTGAATTTCTGCAGTATCTAATTATTGTTATTATTATTATTTCAAGTTTTTATTTTTCTGTATCTATTTAATTGCAGAATTTCCGAATAATAGAAATTATGTTAAATTGAATTGTAAACGAATAAATTTGAAAAATTCTTATAAAACTCATCGCAGCGTTTCAATTATTTTTCATACAATTATAATTAAATTTCTTGAAAAAAGTAATTATGTTCATGCAAGTTTTAATAAAATTCGACAAAAGAATTGAATTATTAAAAAATTTGTTACTACAATTCTTTTCAAGAATTGAATTTTGAGAAACATTTAATTATTCAATAAATTATTTACTTTTGCATTTAAATGATTAAATTCTTGTAGAATTTTTTAATAAAAATTGATTTTCATTTCATGAAAATGAATTTTAGTTAAAATTTTAGATTATGAATGATAATTAAAAGAAATATAAAGTGAACTTTTTGGAAATAACTGAATTTTGAAATTAATATTTTTGAAAAAGTGTAATTGAATTTTTGTAATGTTATTTAATTTGCTACACTTTTTAATATCTCACGATTAAATAAAATAATGGAGATATGGGATTATAAAATTAAATAAAAACTTACGGAATATAAAGGAGTTGTGATGAACTTTCGCTCTTTGTTAAAAGTTTTTCCAAAAGTTATTCCATATCACCATTATTTGTTAATAAATATTTGAAAATTAGGTTTCTTTAATGATGAACTTTTTGATATTATTTTACTTATTATTTTATAATTTTAAATACTTCTATCAATTTATAACAAGAAAGTTAAACATTCTTAACAAATGCCAATAATTTTTATTGTGATATTTTTTTGTTTGGATTTATAATTGCCAATAATTTTTGTTATATTTTTGTACTGAATTGTGTATATCAGTTAAATTATTTTCTATTGTTCGAAAACTGACATTTTTTGAATCTTTTACATTTTAAATTCATATTTTACAAAAGATATAAGTGATTATTTTTAAAAAATCTTTTTATTTTGTGAGACTTTAATAACTTGATAATCATTTCTGCAGAATATTGCAATTTTTGAAAATTAGTTGGGGACCACTTTAGTTGAAATGAAATAGATTGACCCAATAGCGAAAGTTTTTGTTTCATTTTTAGTTCAATAAACTGTTAGGAATAAGAAAATTTCGGCAATATTTGTAATTTACACATAAACGAAAATTTTTCTTTCAACAAGGTTTTATTGGAAATTTTCACCACTAGAAAAAGTGGAGACAGGGAAAAACTTCTTCTTTTAATAATTAGATTCTCTAAAACTGAATCAGTAAAATTTGACTGAGAATCAGTGACTCTATAAATTTTTTTCGTCGGAAATTTATGTTTAATTAATTTACAAAACATATTTCTTATATGGGTGAATTTTCTGAAAGTGAAATTTTTTATGTCTCGATTAATTTTACAAAATCTACTCTTTAATAATTATCATCAATTTCCATAGTGAAAATTTAGCACTTATTTATCATTTTTAAAAGAAAATTAAATAATTTTATTCAACTGAAAATAATGTAATAACTAAATTACTTTCATAGAAGCCTTTTCAACATGTCTCCAATAGGACTTCTACAATAAAATTAAATTTTCATGGTTTTTTTCAAATTCTCAGAAATTTTTTAACAATATTGTCAGAAAGTACAATATTTTTTCTATCATTATATGCATTTTAAAGATTTGTAGACCTCACTTTTATTTTTGATAAAAATGTTTAAACTTTGTCTTCAGTTTTAGATTAAAATTACGTTACAATGATTACTGACATTTTATACTTTAAAAATATCTTAAACAAAATTTTAATGCACATTAAAATAAAGCTGAGAATCTGACGTTTGATTTTTCTATATTTTATCTATAAAAAGGAGAAAAATTATTGCTGTTATAAATAATCGAAATTTACATTTTTCTCCGAGTAAAAATTAGTTTAATCTCCGAAGCCTTCCTTTTTAATAAATAACTGAATGTAGAAGTAAATTTAACAGAATATTTCGATGGTAATATAAAATGAGGGTGTGAGATTTGTATGTTTTACTAAAAAACATATTTTAATTGCGCCCTAATGTATACAAATATGAAAGAAATTTTATTTTTCATCTCCGAAGCTTTTCATCTCCGAAGCCTTTTCCTTGAAATATGCTAGTTTTTCTTTTGTTTTTAGTATTTACCTGCATTGCTTTGAAAAAATTAACCCAAATTACCATTAAATCAAATACTTTAAGTACATTTATATTTTCATCTAATTGAATATATTTGGCATTAAAATATACAAATTATTAATTTTTAAGCAGTGTAATTTTATTTTCGATTTCGTGAACGCGATATTAGCGTGAATTTTTAATAGAAAAGCTCGCCAATTAAATAAAATTAATTTAATGGAGCAACAATAATATTTTTCAAACGAAAAAAACTTTAATATTTTTAAGAATTAATTTTGCGCAACCTAAAAATCTTACTCTTGAGTATGAAATTAAGTAGTTTTAATAGAAAAAACCATATAATTGAAGAAAAAAATTAATTGAAAAACTCAAATTTAAAAGTGTCACATTCAGAAAATTCACCCTTATAGTTATACTTTTAGGTGTTAGGTGCAATTTTCAATTGTTTCACGCCAATAAACTGTGGAATATTGTAGACAATTAATTACAAAACTTGATTTGGATAAATTTCTATATAATATTGCATCAATAACGATCGCTATTTAGAGAATTGTTTAAGGGCAGTTATTGGTCCATCTATGTACGCAGTCGAGTAACATAGTGGCACTTCTGTTGCACGACGAGGACAGCCAGTGGGACCACGAATTCTCAACCAGCTGGTTGGGAGCCAGGGGTAACATTGTAATTTTAGATAAGCGTCTCCCAGGAGATACGCATTGTGTCAAACCCCTTAGTGTACGTGTAAGTGCGTCTATGTTACTACATTACACGAATATGTCACAGGATGTTCACTCACACTAACAACTATATGTACAACATCGAAATCATTCCCACATGCACGTTCATTACGCTCCGCGAATCGACATTATCACACACACTAAATATTCTGAAATGGCTAAAAAAGATATTAAATTTCACGACGTACTTTTTGCAACTAAGTGCAAGCAGATTTTAATCTAAATGAATAGTGGCGAATTAAAATATAAAAATTACCAAAAATAATTAAAGGAATAATTCTAGTTTTCAGTAGAAAAAGTAAATTTTAGTGAAATTATTGCATTTACTGAAAATAATTTTTTCATTCTGTTTTCATTAGGGAAAACCATTTTTAGAATATTCAAATCCTTTTGTTCAAAATTTAATTTTAATAGTAAATGTATCCTTGTTAATTACGTATAAAAAAATTTATTGTAGTATCAGTGCAATTTTAGTCATACTACTAATTTAGTTTAATAGTCAGTCAACACAGTTAATTTAATTTTTTTTACAAGTGCGACTCATGTTTTTTTTCTAAAAGTCGCTTCTTCTACCGAAACAAAAATTATTCACAATCCAATTATTATTTTGGCAGACTAAAAACTAAATATTACTATCAAACTTGAAGTTTTAGATTTAAATTATTATTTTTGACTAAAAATATCTGCAGCTACAGAAACCTAATAAATTTTTCACTCAGTCTAGTTTTTGAATAAATAATTTTAGTTTCAGTAGTACAATACCAGTTTAGTCAGTCGAAGAATTATTATTTTTTCACAGGAATTAGGATTCTCAAAAAATTTTGAAATCAAACCTTTTTAAAACCTTCTTAAAAAATTGTTTTTAACATTTCGATTCAATTATTAATTTCTAGATTTTTTTTACTAATATTCTTCCTTAAATTAATTATTTAAAAAATTTTTTACAAAGTTTTTTTAAAATATTCAAATTCTTTTGTTCACAATTTAATTTTGCGAAATTTCGATTCTTCAGACAAAAGAATAATTTTGCAGAATTATTTAATAATAATATGAAAAATTCAAATTTACAAAGTAATGAATTTAAAACCTTTACAAAATGCAATATTCGTTAGAAAATTTCACAAGAATTTAATTATTTAATTACAAAAATAAATATTTTATTAAATAATTGAATTATTTCTTAAAACTAAATTTTCTTGACAAGTTGTAATAAAATTTTTAAGAATGAAATTTACCTTTCCAGAAATTTGATTAAAATCTGTTTAAAAATAATTAAATCCTTGTAAAAAATATTACTTACGAAAATAATTTAAATTTTGACTAAATTGTTGAACATAATTGAATTCTTGAGAAGAATTATATTACTTATAAAAAGGATTGAATTCCAACGAATTTTAATTTTTTTTAAATAATTTAATTTTTCTGTGAAACTTTATTGAAATAGTAAATATTGGAAATGTTTGAATTTTGACAGTTTTCTTTAATTCAATTAAATATATGTACGAAGAATTTTATTAAAATTATTTTGCAAAAAAAATTGAATTATTACAAAAGAATTTCATTAAAACTTTTGAAAATAATTTTAAAGAAATATAAATAAGAGTCTATTAAAAATAATACATAGATTCCAATAAACAAAATGCAGCAAGGCTTTTTGAAATTTTAAATAATTGAATTTCTTTGACCAATTTTAATAATAGTTTTAAGAATATTTAAATTTTTCAAAGAATTCTACTAAAAATGTATTAAAATTAAAAATAATTGAAAGTATGCAATGAGTTCTATTATTATTTCTGAAAATTATTAAAATAATTGCAAAAAAATTCATAAAAGAGTTTGTAAATAAATGAATTCCTGTAAAATTTGTTTCTTATTGACAGGAATTTTATTACAATTTTTTAAAATAATCAAATTTCCTAGAAGAATTTTACTACTTTTGGAAAGAATTAAATTTCTGCAATCTTTTGTATTGTTTAAAAATTCAATTTATTAAAACTTTACAATTTAAAAATTTTCAAATAAAATTTTAAATTTTACAAATTTCAATTCTTTTTATAAATAATAATAAATACAATTCTGCGCAAAGATTCAATTATTTTCATAAATATTAAACATTTTTACAGAAATTCAATTATTTACAATTTTTTTTATAAATTTTTTTGCAATAATTCAAATATTTTCATAAACAATAAAATTTCTACTAGGATTCAATTATTTTTGTAAATAATAAATTTCTTTTGGAATCTCAATTCCCAGGCAGAAAAGTCGGTGGTGTGCCGATGCCTACGACCGGTTCGACACCGGCCCGGTGGTAAAGTCGGACAATAACCGGTGCCGGCACTGTAGTACCGGGCCGGTTCCTAAAATACAACCGGCCCGGCACCGGCCCGGTAGTAACATCGAACAATAACCGGTACCGGCACTGTGGTACCGGGCCGGTTAATAAAAGACAACCGGCCCGGCACCGGCCTGGTTCCGGCATTCGATACCGTTTTTACACCCGCGACGGAGTCTTGCCGGCATCAAAATTAGTACCGGCCCGGCACCGGCCCGGTTCCGGCATTCGATACCGTTTTTACACCGGTGACGGAGTCTTGCCGGCATCAAAATTAGTACCGGCCCGGCACCGGCCCGGTACCACTACTTGATAACGTTTTTACACCGGCGACGGAGTTTTGCCGGCATCAAAATTAGTACCGGCCCGGCACCGGCCCGGTACCACTACTTGATAACGTTTTTACACCGGCGACGGAATTTTGCCGGCATCAAAATTAGTACCGGCCCGGTACCACTACTTGATACCGTTTTACACCGGCGACGGAGTTTTGCCGGCATAATATTTTTGTGTCTTAAAAAGTCTAAATTTTTTATTTTTTGAAATTTTTTTTACACTATTCGGAAGAATAGGAAAATCAAATCTCTCGAAATCAAATGTTTTTTAAAACCTTTTTTTACATAGTTGGAAAAATTACATTTCATTAAACTCTATTAATTCAGCTTTAAATTGTCTGGGAAAATCACTCAAAAATCCGGGAATTTGTTACTGCTGAATTACTAGACACCCTATAATAACTTTGTTCGTTTAGAATAATTTTGGTCAGGTTTTATTTGATTTATTGTTATAAAATTTTGATAATCTAACAAGGTATTATATTAATTTCATTATACTAAGTTTCTGCAAGTTGTTTCTATAAAGCCGGTACCGGGCCGGTACCATGCCAGCGTTTTTTCTTTAGCCTTAGTCCCAACGTATAATGACATTAACAAATGTTATTATAATTATTAACTTTGACATTACATTATTCAAACTGTCTTTTAGAAAAGGTTTTTTCTATTAATTTAGAACATTTTGTAATTAGTCCTGGTGTCAGACTTCATATATAAACTTTCCATTCACTTTTCATAAGCAGGTTTAGGTTAGCGGATGCGGCGTCGACTTTGCAGCTTGAGGGTCCGGAGTTCAATTCCTCATGTCTTCAGATTTTTCGTTAACAATTAATAATAATTCATATGTTTCAGCATTCTATTTAGTGTTTACAATTAAATTAATTAATAAATAATATTGTTTAACGTTTAATATATGTAAAAATGTGTTGTTAATAAAATATACTAATCTGACACCGTGCCAGCATAAAGCCGGCAGAAAAGTAACAAAATAATTTTTTTTTTTTACTACCGGCCCGGTATCGAGCCGGTGGTTTACCGGCACCGGGGCGGATATTTCCCGGGTTATCATTGTTGACCGGGCCGGCTCCAAGCCGGCAGAAATACCGGCACCGGGCCGGTGTCTAAATTTCACTGGCACGGTACGTCGCCGGTGGTGTGCCGGCAATAAACCGGTACGAAAACACTGAAAACAAGAACCGGCCCGGTACCGGGCCGATGGTTTGCCGGCAAGGTGCCGGACCGGTGGTTTACCGGCACCGGGGCGGATATTTCCCGGGTTATCATTGTTGACTGGACCGGCTCCGGGCCGGCGGTAATGCCGGTCTCACGCCGGCACCGGCAAGTCCGCCCTTGGTACCGGCCCGGTACCAAGCCAGTCGTTGATTTCTGCCTGGGTTATTTTCATAAATAATAAAACTCATTGCAGAATTTCAATTATTTTTAATGCAATTTTAATCAAATTCCTCGAAAAATGTAATTATTCTTAAAAAAATTTTTTAAATTCGTCCAAAGAATTTAGTGATTTAAAAAATTTGTTCATAACATTTTTTATGAGAATTTAATTTCAACAAACATGAATTTAATAAATTATTTATTTTTGTATTTAAATATTTAAAGTCTCGTAGAATTTACTAATAAAAATGGGTTTAAGAATGAATTTCAGTTAAAATTTTAGATTATACTTTAGTAATAAAAGCATTATAATATCGTGGATTTTTAGTAATAATTAAATTTTCAAAAAGTTTCAAACTAAAATCATCGAAATTCTTAATTTGTCATATTTTTGACAAAAAATTGTGTAGAATTCATTCTTTTTAAAAGTATAATAGGATTTTTATTGACATTATTTTAAGTTTTTATTTTTCAACATATATTTAATTGCAGAACTTGCGAATAATAGAAATTTTTTAAATTTGATTTGTAAAGGAATAAATTTGAAAATTTTCATAAAACTCATTGCAGCGTTTCAATTATTTTTCATACAATTATAATTGAATTCCTTGAAAAAAGTAATTATGTTTATGCAATTTTTAATAAAATTCGATAAAAGAATTGAATTATTAAAAAAATTGTTACCAAAATTCTTTATGAGAATTGAATTTTCAGAGGCATTCAATTATTCAATAAATTATTTACTTTTGCATTTATATAATTAAATTCTTGTCGAATTTTCTAATAAAAATTGATTTTCATTTCATAAAAATGAATTTCAGTTAAAATTTTATTATAATTTTATATTAATAGAAATATAGAGTGAACTTTTTGGAAACAATTGAATTATGAAATTAATATTTTTGAAAAAGTTGAATTGAATTTTTTTAATATTATGTGAAGTTTTTATTTTCTAATATGCATTTAAATAAAGAATTTATGAACAATTGATATTTCGTGAAATTGATTAATTAATTATTATTAAAAATAATAGATATAAAGTGAAATTGTAGTTAAAATTTTTTGAAAATAATAGTTGAATCGAAATAATGAAATCAATTTTATAGAAGTATAATATTCTTATAATATAAAATAATGATATTATATTTTAAGGTCATCTTTAATTATCATGTTTTATTGTTATAAAAAAATTTAATAAACTAAAATTTCATTCATTGTAAAAAATAACATCAAAATTGATTATTTTAATTTTTTTTGGTGTTAATATAATATGCAACACTTTTTAATACCTCACGATTTACTGTGAAGTGATTTATTTGATCTAAATAATTCTTTTATTTGTTTTCATTAAATTACTTTAATAGCATTAAGTAATGCATTATTTGTTTTTAATAATTTAGTTTACTTGAAGCCATAAAATGAATTAATTGTGCCAAATAATTTTTTTTGAAATGAAATATTCAATAAATTGAGTGAAATAAATATATTTAATAAATAATAATTAATAAATAATAATATGTTCCTAAAGTTTCGAACGTTCAAATGAACGACAATATTTTGTTACTTTCTAAAATTTGTATTTCATTAAAAAAAAAAAAAATACTTTTTAGAATAAAACAAATTTATTCTAAACTAAATATTGTATAATATTAATTATTTTTCTTTTTTCGATAATAATTTTCAAAAATACTTAAGGTGAAAAAAAATTTCCTTTATTTGAACGTTCGAAACTTTAGCTTCATATAATAATAATTTCAAATAACTTATTATTTGTAATAAAAATAATTCATTGCTCAGAGTCAATTGAATGTCCCTAAAGTTCTGAACTGATTTATTAATGATTTTTTTTTCAAATGAACAAATCTGTTTATTACTTTTTTTGATGTTTGAATTTTGGTTAAAAATATTAATTTACAATTTAAAAAATGAAATATTTTCTTAATATTTGTGTACACGGAGAAAAATGGATTATACAATTAGGATTATAGAAAATAAAATCATAATGTATATAATCTGATTAATACCATTTATAATCCATTACCATCCTTTCAATGTGTTACAATTATTTTTGGTATTCACAATGGATTATAAATTTAATATTACAAAATCGAATTCAATTATAATCTGAGATTATTACTATAGTAACATGTTTTTTTACTGTCATTTAAGAGGTTAAAGTTGTTTTGAAAATTATTTGTATAAAAGAATTTTTATACATCTGTTGCTTTTTTTAGTTTTGTATAAATAATATTTAATAAATATAATCTGTCCCTTGAAGGGCTTTTTAGCCCTAGGAACTTTAAATAAATAAGTATAAAATAATAATTAAATAAAATAAAATATTTGTATACACAAACAAATAGAAAAAAATTTTATATCTTCTGCTATATTTTAATTCTCCAGGTTAGTAAATTTGTGAAAAAGTCATTTTTATTAACAAAAATATTAGAAATATTATTATGTATCCTATATGATTATATTTTGCTTATTATTGACTGTAACCCTTTTTTCATTCCTAATTAAAAAAATATTTTATTTATTGCTAGGCATTATTATTTTTAACTTTTTTTTTATTATTTGTAAAATATTAATTTTGTGTTTAGTAAAAATAATAATTTTATTACATTAATTGGTTAGTAATGATTTGTCAAAATTTTATTTACTTAAAATAACCTAAAGAAGACCAATTATATTGATACCAGTTTTATAATCCCAATTAATATGATAAATAACTTTATAGTTATAATACTTGAAATAGTAATTTTATAATCCTGGTCAACTGTCCTATATACAATGTAAAAATATTATTAAAAGTATAATCTAGATTATACCATGTATAATCCATTTTTCTCAGTGTATAAATTTTTTTAAATTGTCCTTTAAAGATAATAATATTGAGAAATATCGAAAAGAAAAAAAACTCGTTCATTTGATCGTTCAAAATTTTAGAGACATGTCAATTGACTATTTAATTGTCTCATTTGAGATCATAGTTTTCTTGAAAGTATCAAATTGATACTAAAGTGGATCAAATTGATGCTACATTTTTGGTATCAATTCGTTGACTTTTATTTATTTATTATTATTATTATTATTATTATTATTATTATTTGATACTTTAAAGTTTACAATGATTTATTTGATTCAAATGAATTTTATTCAAATAATTCAAGTTATTCAGATCATATAAATATTTATTAAAACCAAATAAAAATTATTTGAATAAAATAAATATTTTTAAAATAATTTAAATTTATTGAATCAAATAATATTTTTTCACTGAGGACTTTCGGAAAAGACTATTTTTTAAATTTTGTCCACCCTTTAAGAAACCAAAAAACTGCGTGTCAGAAAGCATTCTCTCGTGGCACAGAGTGTAGTTAGTTGATAAAATATGATGAGTCTCAACTCTCAATAGGTTAAATACTATTGAAATTCACATATGTTTAAAAAAAAAAGAGTAAAAGAAGTGCGAGAGTAGAAAATGAATATAGAATAAAAGAATTTAGTTAAAAATTGGTGAATATCTATCTGCATATATAGGTATGGAATAAACAAGAGTCGAGAGTTGATGTGTGTAGAGAAAAAGGAAAGAAGGCGGCAGGGCAGGCACATCGAGAGCACGCGACTGGTTTGCGTGATAGGTGCTATCAGAGTTGGCCAACTGCGCGCCGTGCCGGGCCGCGCGGGGCCAATGACTATTGGAAGAAGATGCAAATTTGCATTTCAAACTCATCGGCACCTCTCGTCGCTGTTTCACAAAGTGCACTCGATTGAAATACATGATCGCAGGCGCATAGGCTTCACTTTCGGCAACCCCTTTTTCATTCATAAAAAAATACAAATAGAGAAAAATAAAATAAAATTACACATACGTATATTTAAGCATTGCGTGTTTCAGTTTATTCTAAATCTCGCGCACTCTTCGTCTTCTTCTTTTTCACTTTTTTTTCTTCTTCTTCTTACGTATAATATTCTAAAAGAGAGAGAATTTATAAACGGCGTTTCTAAATTACAACGTTGGTGGTAGGAATTTAAACAGGCGGCATTTGAAACACGTGTGTGCTCGTCCCGACAATTGGCTCGTTTAAATGGTGTCTCATTTCTATTTTTTTCATTTTCATTTCTTTTTTTTTCTATTGGTTTTTTAAAGGAAAGGGGCAAAAGTCTTTTTATATACAAACGCATTTACATATATTTTTTCTTTCAAAAGAAAGTGTATCGTTTCGTTTGGTAAAATTAGCGTTTCAAATTTTAATAAACAGGTGCTCACAGGTGTTGGAATAAGTGTTAAGCGAGAGAAATCACAGACTCTCGAAGAGACTATTTCTTCTTATGCGCGCACGTAAAGTCATTGATTCAATTTTTCTTCTAATTATTTCAATTTTTATATTTATTTTTTTTTAGTTCGAACATTTTACTTGGTATCCGGTAAATCAGAAAGAAAACGATTTTATAAAATACATTTAGTGTTTAATAAATTTTATTTATTGAATAAGAAAGAAGAAACGAAACTTTCTTGTTGTTCATAGTTACAAATTTTCAAAAACTGCTCTCAACAGGAAACAATTATTTCGTCTGGCTAAAAATTACTGTTACTACTTATACCAAAATCCACGAAAATTCAGTTGCTTTCGAATTTAATTTTTATATCACTTTAATTTAATCACTTCAGTTTAATTTAACTAAAATTTAATTTAGTTTCGGTTGGTCAACTAAAAATTTTTTTCTCTGTCTGACTAGAAATGCGTTTTTCTACTGAAACTACAAGATTTTCACTTCACTTTCACTCAAAATTTATTTTCACTCAATTTTAAGTTGAAATAAGTTTTTGAGAAAAAGTGAAAGTTAAGTGAAAATGTAGAAAAAAAAGTTTTAAATAAACATTAAAGTGAATTGAAAATTGAGTGAAAATAAATTTTCTGAATGAAAGTGGAGTAAAAATAAATTTTGAGTGAAAGTAAAAAAATTAGGGGCAAAATAAATTTCGTTCATTTGAACGATCAAAACTTTAGCCACATCATTATAGACTATTCTATAAATAACCATTTTTTCGGAAAATTGAAGAAAATTTTCTGATTTAAAAAAGCTTGTGTGCAATGAGGAGACAAATTAAATCGTTATTCATTCCTGAAATTATAATGGAGAGAGTAAATTGTGAGTTTTTACAATATTTTGAATTATTTAATGAATAATTATTTTATATTCATTAATAAAAGTTAGGAATTTTTTTTAAAGTACATTTAATAGTAAAAATAAATTTTTTGATTTCATAAGAAAATTTTGAAATCTAAATTTCAAATTGCGTTTACAAATTGCATAAATAATCAAACTTAAAAAGGTTTGAATTTGAATTTTTATAAAATTTCAATTTTTAATGAATTTAATAAGAAACTTTAAAGAACTTGGATTTTTGGAAAATTTTAATAATTTAAATTCTTCTGACATTGGATAAATTTTTAAATATTGATTAATTATTAATAATAATAATGGACTTTTAATAGAATTTTAGTTAAAATCACTAAAAATATGAATTTTTCAAGCAACGTTATAAAATAACTGCAGAAATTTAATTATGTTCAAAATTTTTTTTGAAATTTTCCTCAAAATTTTAATTATTTTATGCATAATAAAATTCTTCTCTGAAATTCAATTATTTTCTTTCAAACATTTTAATAAAATTATTGTCAAAATCTCATTATTTTCAAAAAAGTTTTCCAATTTAATGATTTGATGAATTTTTTTATTTTATTAAAATTTTTCAAAAGAATTGAATTATATAAATAAAATCCTAATAAAATTCAACGCAATTATTAAATTATTTTTAGAAAATAATAAAGAAAATTTTTAGAAATTCATTTATTTACAGATTTTTACTAAATACCTTCAGAATTAAAATTTCATTATTTTCACAAATGAGAAAATTTTTCGCAGATATGAAAAATTATTTTTAAAAATTTACAAACATTTTCGTCAAAATTTCAATTATCTTTATAAACAAGAAAAATTTTTCTATTCAATTTAAGTATTTTCAAAAAAATTTATTTGAAATTAAATTCATGGCAAAATTTTAATTATTTTCAAAAACTTTCTTTAATTCAGTATTATTATTAATTACTTCTTCTTTAATAAAATTACCCAAAAAATTCAATTAAGTTTCACCAACTTTTTAAAATTCTCCTCAAACTTTAAATTATTTTCTGAATAATAAAATTCTTCTAGGAAATTCAATTATTTCTTTTAAACATTTTAATAAAATTATTTTTAAAATCTCATTATTTTCAAAAAATTTTTCCAATTTAATGATTTGATCAATTTTTTTATTTTATTAAAATTTTTCAAAAGAATTGAATTATAAAAATAAAATTCTAATAAAATTCAACGCAATTATTAAATTATTTTTAGAAAATAATAAAGAAAATTTTTAGAAATTCATTTATTTACAAATTTTTACTAAATAGCTTAAGAATTCAAATTTCATTATTTTCACAAATGAGAAAATTTTTCGCAGATATGAAATCATTTTTAAAAATTTACAAACATTGTCGTCAATATTTCAATTATCTTTATAAACAAGAAAAATTTTTCTATTCAATCTAAGTATTTTCAAAAAAATTTATTTGAAATTAAATTCATGGCAAAATTTTAATTATTTTCAAAAACTTTCTTTAATTCAGTGATATTATTAATAACTACTTCTTTAATAAAATTACACAAAAAATTCAATTAAGTTTCACCAATTTTTTAAAATTCTCCTTAAACTTTAGATTATTTCCTGAATAATAAAATTCTTCTAGGAAATTCAATTATTTCTTTTAAACATTTTAATAAAATTATTTTTAAAATCTCATTATTTTCAAAAATTTTTTCCAATTTAATGATTTGATTATTTTTTTTATTTTACTAATAATTTTCAAAATAATCTAATTATTTAAATATAAAATTCTACGCAATTATTAAATTATTTTCAGAAAATAATAAAGAAAATTTTTAGAAATTCATTTATTTACAGATTTTTACTAAATACCTTCAGAATTCAAATTTCATCATTTTCACAAATGAGAAAATTTTTCGCAGATATGAAATTATTTTTAAAAATTTACATACATTGTCGTCAAAATTTCAATTATCTTTATAAATAATAAAATTTTTCTATTCAATTCAAGTATTTTCAAAAAAATTTATTTGAAATTAAATTCATGGCAAAATTTTATTTATTTTCAAAAACTTTCTTTAATTCAGTGATATTATTAATAACTACTTCTTTAATGAAAAAACCCAAAAAATTTAATTAAGTTTCACCAATTTTTTAAAATTCTCCTCAAACTTTAAATTATTTTCTGAATAATAAAATTCTTCTCTGAAATTCAATTATTTCTTTTAAACATTTTAATAAAATTATTTTTAAAATCTCATTATTTTCAAAAATTTTTTCCAATTTAATGATTTGATTAATTTTTTTTATTTTACTAATATTTTTCAAAATAATCTAACTATTTAAATATAAAATTCTACGCAATTATTAAATTATTTTCAGAAAATAATAATGAAAATTTTTAGAAATTCATTTATTTACAAATTTTTACTAAATACCTTCAGAACTCAAATTTCATTATTTTTACAAATGAGAAAATTTTTCACAGAAATGAAATTATCTTTATAAATAATAAAATTTTTCTATTCAATTCAAGTATTTTCAAAAAAATTTAATTGAAATTAAATTGAATTAAATTAATGGCAAAATTTAAATTATTTTCAAAAACCTTCTTCAATTCAGTGATATTATTAACAACTACTTCTTTAATAAAATTACCCCAAAAATTCAATTATTGAATATAAGTTTTAATAAGATTCTAAGAAAACGTATAATTATTTTCATAAATAATAAAAATTTCACAGGAATTTAATTATTTTCGCAATTTCTTCACAATCATGTCATTATTTCCATAAGAAATCAAATTTTTTTAAAGGAATTCAATTATTAATAATATAATTTTAATTATTTTTCTCGAAAGAATAAAATAATTCTTGAAAATTTTTATTAAAATTTTCCAAGGGAATTTAATTACATAAAAATTTGTTGATATATTTTTCAAGAGAGTTTAATATTATACGTAAAAATGTGTTGTTATTTGTTTTAAAGAGAATTTAATTTTAAGAAACATTTTATTATTCTCAATAAATTATTAATTTTTGTATTTAAATAATGGAATTCTTGTAGAATTGTCTAAAAAATATTGATTTATGTAAATGAATTTCATTTAAAATTTTAATTTTTAAATAATAAATGAATATTAAAAAGCATTATAGTGTGGATTTTTTGAAATAATAGAATTTTAAAACGTTTACAACTTAAAATATTTGAAGGTTTTAATTTTTCATTCTTTTAACTGACAATTATGTAGAATTAATTTTTTTCAAAAAGATTAAATGAATTATGTTAAAAAATAATTTGATTTTCTACTCTCTAATATGTAGTCAATTGAAGAATTTCCAAAAAATCAAAATTTTCTAAAATCGAATGGTAAAAAAATGAATTTTGAATATTTTCAAAAGGACTTTATATTAAATTTTTTAAAATTAATTGATTTAAAGAAGAATTTTGTTTAAAAATTGTCGAAAATAATGAATATAAAATTCTCTTATTCTTCTCGAAATTAGATAATTTATTTTTTTTATTTGCAAATAAAAAACGTTAACAATAGTTTGAAATATAGATTCAGCTTAAAAAATAGTATATATATGGAATTTCTAAAATTATGTTATTTTGTTGAAAAAAAAAATATATATATAGTAATTTGAGCGAAAATGGAGAAGATTGAGGCAGACTGGACAAATAAGAAAGGAATGATGACGACAAGCCATTGGAAACTATTTATGAGATTAGGTAATAACGGTCTTATAAACGATAAACTCGCATTCGTTCCTCCTGCATCCTTCCCTATTGTACTTTTGTTCACAGGGATGACTTGTTACAATAGCGGATTTTAATTTTGGAATATTGCCGGTACTATTAATAATCCTTTGCCGTGAGGGATAAGAAAAAAAAGAATTTTCCGAAAATTTTTCCTAAAATTCCGTTTTACAATTTTTTTATTTATTCCCTTATATTTTGGGAATCTCAAAAAAAAATCAAAATAAACAAGAAGTAGAAATATTAAAATTACAAATTAACATATTCATTAGTATTATTTATTAGTTCATTAATTTAAAGAAATAATCGAAATAATAAGTTAGCAAAACAATTGTAAACAAATTGTAAACAAATTGTAAAATAACAAAATACATTTCATCCTTTTTTTAAATTTTTTTAATGTTGAATAATAAAAAAAAAATTGAAAAATTTGTGAAAAAAATGAAGCATTAGTAAGCGGATGAAACCCTTTTGAAAAAAATAACTGTAATAATGTTTCGAGCTTTTTATTTCTTTCTTGAAAAAAATAATTGCGAATCGAATGAAAGAAAAAAAAAATTCTCTGACGATAATACACACGAGCAACAAAAGTGTCACGTTTCAAATACACGTCTCTTGCCACGTTTTACGTAATCACACACGTAAAAATGTCTCCAATCGATCCAAGCACGTAACGGTCGTCGTGAATTGTTCAACGATTTTTTCAGAAAACAGTTTTTTATGTCATTACCTTACTTTTTTTTATTTACAATACAAACACAATAGAATGCCACGCTGACATAAAAATAGGTTCATTTTTTGTAATTCTCTTTTTTGAAAAAAAGAAAAAAAATATCGATAAAGAAAAAAAATTCATACGCTGTAAATAAATATTTTCGAGTCAAAAAAATTAGGCCAAAGAACGTACAAGTACAACGTTAAAGAATTAAATTATTCAATTAATAATTATTAGGAAAAAAAGTGGTGTTTCAAAAAAAAATAATCGAACTTTTTCCCTAAGTGTGAAGATAATTTCTTTTCCTCTCATTTTTAATCTAAGGGATTTCCGCATAATGTCTATTTCGGAGGACCATTTTTTTTCTTTCTTTCTTTCTTTCTTTATTTTATTTTATTTATTTTTTTTTTTTTGAGAAGGATCGTTAAAGTTAGGGTTGAGTGAAAATCACGTCGCTCCCTAAACCGCCGACTGGTTAAACGGGGGTTTTCGGTGCGGTGATATCTCTAAACGAGCCCCTTTTCTAGATCCTCCCTCGTGACCACAGATTGAAATTCTTAGCCTCTCGAATCATAGGGTCTCGTATCGACTTTGAGATTTCATTATTTAACTCATGACTCTATCCCACGTCCATCTATCACTGGGATAACTGAATTTTCGATCAGGGACCATGTATACATATACATACATAAATAAAACGTATGGATTGAAATCTGAGACAAGTTTTTCGAGAAGAAAAAAAATACCCTTCTTAATTATTTCAAAATTCAAGGGAAAAAAAGCCCTATCGGGTGATAATGATTTTTCTCATGGATTAAAATAGTATATAATGGGTATTAAATCGATTGTTGAAAAAGAAAAGTTAGTTATTGAATATTTATTTTGCAAATAAATAATTATGGTGGGGGGGGGGGGTTTAAATTACAGCACTCGAATTTTTGTACAAAATATTAAAAAGGTTTCATTTTTAAAATATGTTTTATATTTATTTTTTTTCTTATTATTCTATTTTTATTATTTTTGTGTTTTTAAATTCTTTTTTGAAAATTAAATAATTATTTATTTAATAGCAATTATTAATTACTAGGAAATGTTACGCGCGAAACATGTAATCAATTTATGCGAATTAATTAATTAATAATTCATAAATAATAAATAAATAATAATAATTAATAATTAATTAATTTATTTATTTATGCGAATTACAAAATGTTTTATTTATTAATTATTTTTTGTTATTAATTTTTAAAAAATCAAATTTAAATTATTGGATTAATTCATAATCAAAATTTAAAAAATTCACCTATTGTAAATATTTAATTATTATTGTTTATACATATTTTCAAAACTTTTTATAAATAAACCTTGGTAAGAATTCAATTATTTACACAATAATAACATTCTTCGGGAGAATTCAATTACTTTTATAAAAAGTAAACTTCTTCTCTGAAATTTAATTACTTTTAACAGAATTTCGAAAAACTTCCATGAATGAATTAATTTATTTTCTGGTATTTGCAAAAAATCCATTTAAAAAATTCAATTATTTAGTAAAGTCTTTGTAAATATCCAATTTGCATTAAAATAATTCTCAAAGTGATTTAATCTGAAAAATTAAATTATTTTAACAGAAAGGAAAATTTATTTAAAAAATTCAATTATTCTTTAAATTTTTCAGAAAATTTTTGTAAAATATGAAATTATTTTCATTTAAAATTAAGAAATGACACAATTAGTTTATAAAACTTTTAATATGTCAATTTTTTTAAAATAAAATTTAACTGAAGAATTAAGTAAAATTTTTGCCAATTTTGAATAAAATTTTTTGGAAAAATTCATTTTTCAAAACTTCGAATATATTTTTGGAAATAATTGAATTATTTTTAAAAACCGTAAAATTCATCGCAAGAATTGAATTATTTCTATAAATAATAACATTTTTCACAGAAATTCAAAAATATTGAAAACAGTTTTAATAAACTGGAACAATAAAATATTTAATTATAATTTTTTACAGAAGCGATTATTGTAAAAACTTGAAACAAATTCTTCGTTAAATTCAATTACTTTCAAAATTTTCTATTAGAATTATTAAAAAAATATATTATTTAAAAAAATTTAAAGAAATTCTTTAAAAGAATCTAATCAAGATCTTGAAAATTTTTTATAAAATTCTTCGCAAGAATTTAGTTATTTTCAATAATAATAAAATTCTTTAAACGTTGCAATTATTTTTAATATAATTGCAGCAAAATTTCTCGAAAGAAAATAATTATTTTTAAAAATATTAATTAAGTTAAATTATTTTCAAAAATTCTGATAAAATTCTTTGGAAAAACTGAATTATTTCTTTAAATAGTAAAACTCATCGCAGAAATTCAATTATATTGAATAAAATATTTCGAAAAAATTCATTGGTTATCAAAACTTTCAATAACTTCTTCGAAACAATTTGATTAGTTTTAAAAATAATAAAATTGTTCGCACGAATTAAATTATTTTTATAAATAATAAAATTTTCCACAGAAATTCAATAATATTGAAAACAATTTCAATAAACTTGAATAATAAATTTTTTAATTATAATTTTTAACAGAAGTGGTAATTTTAAAAACTTGACAGAAATTCTTTGTTGAATTCAATTACTTTCAAAATTTTTTATTAGAATTATTAAAAAAATATATTATTTAAAAACAATTCAGAGAAATTCTTCTAAATTGAATTTAATTAGGATTTTGGAAATTTTTGATAAAATTCTTCGTAAGAATTCAGTTATTTTCATCAAAGGATTGCAATTATTTTTCATTAAATTGTAGTAAAATTTCTCAAAAGAATGCAATTATTTTAAAAAATATTAATTAAGTTGAATTATTTTCAAAAATTCTGATAAAATTCTTTGGAAAAACTGAATTATTTTTTTAAATAGTAAAACTCATCGCAGGAATTCGATTATTTTTATAAAATTTTAATAAAATTTCTCAACAGAAAATAGATTTATTTTTAAAAATATTTAATAAAAGTTTTCGATTGAATAAAATTATTTTGAAAATTTTTAAACAATTCTTTCGAATCATTCAATTATTTTTTAAAATTACGTTAAAATTCTTCAAAAGGATTTAATTAGTTTTAAAAATTGTGTTAAAATTCTTTAAAAAAATGTAATTATTTTTATAAATTGTAAGATTCTTCACAATAAATTTAATGATTTTCCTAACATTAATTAGGTATAAAATGGAAAAAAAGTAAAAAGAACAATTATTCAAAAGGTATGAAACAGAAAAGGAAACTAAGATAGTTATAATTTTTTGTGAACGTTGATCAAAAAAATTTTAATTTAAACAAAGAAATTAAAATATAATAAATGTAAAATTTTAAAAAGAGATAATAAATGTCAAACCTAATTTAACATTAAGAATTAAAATCAAAAAAGCAAATAGCTATTTAAGTCGAAATAAAAATTAAAAACTCTGTAATTGAAACTAAACATATAAATTAAAGTATTAAAAATGCTTAATAATTACAACTTGAAATAAAATTTTTAAATCAAAAATACCTCAAAAGTTAAAATACAGAATTGAAAAATAAATTAAAAGTAAAAATCTATAATAAAAAAATTATTAAATTACAAAAGAAATTAATAGGTAATTAAATTGTTTAAATTAACTAAATTTAAATTAAAAGTATAATTAATGTTATATTAAAAACCCCTAAAAAAATTAATTAATTAATATGAAGAACCTAAGCTTAAAAAATTTTAAATACATACAATTCACCGCATATTTTCCTTTCACTATTAAACGAACAAACTGACAATTTATTTATTTTTTTTCCAATTTCAAAGTGAAGAATTTTAATTTTTTTCCTCATTTATAAAACTTAAACCACACAATTTGAGGAGAGCGAGCTAGCAAAAGGCGATCCACCTTAATTAATGAATTTATCGGAAACTCCGGTCTTAGGAGGAAAGCTAAGGGGTTGGCTACCTTGTTCCGTCAACTCGCCGCCGCCATTTTAATTTCACCAAGAAACTTTCTAATTACGAACTTTTCTGATTAATCACAGTAATTAATTAGTAGCCAGCGGGGGAAAATACGAACTTGAGCGCGTGAGCGCCTTCAAAAGAGATTTCCTTTCCCTTCACAATTTTCCAAGCTCTACCCTCCCCCCCTCCACCTCTTCTATATATATTTTATACATGTATAACTCGTCCAAAACTGCTTCTTTTCAACTTATCACGTTCTTCTTAACAATTTTTCACCACCCCCACCTCCCCCTCCCTTTCTCTCACCCCCTTCGACGATTCTCATAAAATTCATCCCTACAATGAATGCTCCAATATTTTTTAATTTTTTTTTTATTGTCGAGTAAAAAGCCAATCGGAAAGGGAAGTCAAATTGTAAATTTGAACTTTTCTGGAAATATTAATGAGCTGATTTATTAAGTTATGTTTTGAACATTATTTTTTTGGTATTTGTATAATTTGTGTTTGATATGAATTTTTTTCAATAATAATAAATTAGGCTGCAAACTATATTATAAAGAATAATAATTGTTTACAGTAAATATGTAAAAGCTGTAAAAAAATAAATAAATAATTGTTTATAATTATTTTCTTTCTGAGGATCGAGTAATGAATCAGGGGAAAAATTGCCGATGTTTTCTATCTAGTTAGTTGTTTTTTAATTTAAAATTTTCCTATAAAATTACCATTTCAGAAAATGTTATTAACTGCTGTACATTATTGTGAATAATAATAATTGTTTATAAATTTTTTTACTTGGGAATATTTACTAAGATGTCAGAAAAATTGTAGACGTTTTATACCTACACCCTATTAATTTTTTTCAATTAGACTTTGTTTAGAAATTACCATTTTTTGAATAATAATTTTAACTGCTGTAAATTGATTTAAACATCAATAATTATTATTCTTATTTTTTCTTATTGAAGAATTTAAAAGGTCGCAAATTTAACTACTCGAAAGGAGTTGAACTTTTATAATTGAATAGAATTTTCGATAGTTTAAACTTTCGAGGAGTTTACCTCCTTGAAATTAAAATTTTTAGATTCTTATGACTTTTAAGAAATCGGATTTTTAATGTTTTAAACTTTCATTGAATTCAATTTTCAAGGAAAAGAATTTTCGTTGTTTTCAACTTTTGAAGAATTGAATTTTCAACGTTTGAAAGTAATTAAAAACATCAAATTTCAATTTCACGAAAGTTCAAACATTGAAAATTCAATTCTTTGAATGTTCAAAACATGAAAAATTCTTTTTTTCCACAATTGAAATCCATGAAAGTTGAAAACATTAAAAATCCAATTTCTCGAAAATTCAATTTTTAAAACATTCAACTCTTCGAAAATTCCAAATATAAAAAATTCAATAACTCCACAGTTGAAAATATCGAAAATTCAATTTCTAATGAGTCCAAACATTGCAAACTCTTTTCCTCCTTAATTTTCAGTTTAAAATATGAAAAATTTCTAAAGTTCAATTACTTGAAAATTCTAAGCTTTGCAAATTCAATTCTTAAAAAGTTCAGGCTTTGGATATTATGAGTTTTTCGACTTTTTTCAACTACTTTCAAATAATGCGACTTTTAGTGACTTTCATTAAAAAATTGCGACTTTTTCGACTTTTCTTCCAAATTTTGCGAAAAAATACCATATTTTTAGTATAAAATGCAACTTATTTCGATTTTTATAGCTTGAAAAGTATAACTTTTAGACAAACTTTTGGATGTTTATTTTTGAATAATTTTTCTAATTAAATGTTTCGAATATAACAATTAAAAAGATTTTAAATAATTCAAGTTCTGTAAAGTTAAATTTAAACTAAATCATCTTTTCAAATTATTTTATTACATTATTTGAAAATTAGCTTTTAAAAAATTTTAATTGAAAATTTTTAAAATAATATTTAATTATCAAAAATTTTAATGAATAATCTTCAAGTGTAGATTCAATAAAAATGAAAATTAATAAATAATATGTTTTAAAAATAATATTAAAATAGTTATAATAGTATAGTAAAAAATAATTCTCTAAATTATTACATTCTAATTTTTTTAAATTCAAATATTTTCAATATTTTAAAAGTTAAAATTCATGCACAAAATAATAAAACTAAAATTGTTCAAAATTATTTTAAATTTAAACATTTTGGAGAAAATAATCATATATTTGAAAATTTCAATTAAAATTCTTAAAAAAAATTTGTTTTAAATTATAAAAATATTCTTTAATTATTTTCGAAAAATTACATTACAATATTTATAAAAAATTAATTTTTAGAACTGTTTTATCATAATTATATAAAATTCAATTACCTTTGAATAAAGAAAATAAAAAATTTTTTAAATTTGCTACTTTTGAATTTTTCAAAAATAATTTTATTTATAATCAAAATTCTTTGAAAAATTTGATTAATTCTTTTAGATTTTAAAAAACTCAAATATTTTTTAAAAGATTTTGACAAATTTTGAATTATTTTTTTAAATGCTTTACTAAAAAATTAGTTTTGAAAAGATTTGAACAAATTTCAAATTTTTAAACATTTTTTACTTGTATTTAATTAAGAAGCTTTTTGTATTTTCAAAAAATCATTTAGAAATATTTTTAAAAAGGTAATTTAAGAATTTTTGTATTAAAATTTTTGAATATAGTTCTACCTTAATTAATATCTTTGAATAGAAAAATAGACGGTTTAAATTATTATAAAAAATTTAATTTTTTTTTTGTAAATAATTGAATTTTCGAAGAAATTGCAAAAAAAAGATTAAAAATTCATATAGAGAATTAATTTAAAAATGAAGTTTAGTTAAAAATTGTAGAAAGCAGGGACTTACACGAACACGAAAAAACACGAAAATTCGTGTCGTGCCCGTGTCGTGCCTTGACACGACACAAAGTTCGCTTGGTAATTCGTGCCGTGCCTTGGCACGACACAAAGTTTGCTTGGTAATTCGTGCCGTGCCAAGGCACGACACAAATGCAAATTTGTAATTCGTGTCGTGTCAAGGCACGTTTTAAAGACACGCATGAAATACTGTGTAGAATCTTGCAAGCGTTATTTGTGTTTTTTTAGGCACGACACGAATTACGAAACGAACTTTGTATCGTGCCTTGGCACGGCACGAATTACCAAGCGAACTTTGTGTCGTGCCTAGGCACGGCACGAATTACCAAGCGAACTTTGTGTCGTGCCTAGGCACGGCACGGGCACGACACATATTTTTCGTGAAGGTCCCTGGTAGAAAGTAATAAAATTTATGAAAGGGTTATAGTTTTAATTTTTACAAAAATAATTACATTTCAAACGTTAAAATTTTTTAAATTTTATTTTCTGTAAATAAAAAAATAAGAAGTATTTGAATATTTATTTAGCAAAATTATACAAGTTTTGATTAATTTGAATTTTTGTGTTATCACTAAATTAAATAAATGACTGTTTCGAGTTTATTTCTATTTTTAATTGACTTAAGCGACTTTTTTTGTTTGTTAAAGTCGATTCAAGACCTGAAAGTTAAAAATATAGAAAATTCAATATCTCGAAAGTTTAATTTCTCGAAGGTTCAAGATACAGAAAATTCAATTCCTTGGAAGTTCAAAATGTAAAAAATATATAAAAATTGAAAATTCATCTACTCGACAATTTAACTCCTCGAAAATTCAATGCGTTAAAAATAGAAATCGGGAAAATTTCCGAATTTTAAAAATTTAATTCATCGAAAGTTCAAATTGTTGAAAATTAAAATCGTGAAAATCTCTGACTTTAAAAAATTGAATTCCTTGAAAGTTCAAAACGTTGAAAATTAAAATCGTGAAAATTTCCGAATTTCAAAAATTTAATTGTTCGAAAGTTCAAGATGTTGAAAATTAAAATCGTGATTTCCGAATTTCAAAAATTTAATTCTTCAAAAGTTCAACTCTCTTAAAATCAATAATTGAAAATTTAAATCCTCAAAAATTCAACTCTCCTAAAATTAAAACTTAAAAATTCAATTCCCGGTATGTTCGAAACATCGAAAATTCAAAACGTCGAATAATTATTGGCATTATAATTAAAAAATTATCACAGTTAACGAATTACACAATTATTTAATTAAAAATTAAATATTCTATTTACTATTAGTCAAAAATGTTCTAGTTACATTTATTTATTTTCGCACTTACAAATAGAATTTCCCTCAGACTAATTGACGTGTTATTCTCTTCGTTTTTTTTCTTTTTGCTTTTTCATATTTCGCATGTGTTTCGTGACTCGTTCTAATTTAGCAATTGCTGATTCTTTAACAGGCCATTAAAGTAGACAACCCCTCTTTGATTTTATCTTCAGTGCAAAATTTCACGCTTCTTTGTCTCTCTCTCTCTCACTCTTTCTTTCTTTCTTTCTTCCACAGTCTCTTTCTCTCTATCTCTTCACAAAGCATCAAGAGACAACGTGGAATTGCAATAACTCACGATCACGATAAAATATGTTAACCAGTCCTTGACTGATTGACCTTTAGGCATTTTAAATTGTAAATTAATGGCGCTCCTCCTTATATGCCAGTAACAAAGGCAATTTTTCATAAATTATGAAATACTCCCGTCGTCAAGTTTCGTCATGAAAAATTAATTAGCTCCTCAAAAATATTATTCCACTCATGCTCTCTTAATTTGATTTAGGGAAAAGTCCGCCAATTACAAATTAATAAAAAAAATTCTACTAATTTACTAATTACAAAATTATGTAATTTTTACTAATACTTTAGTAGAAGTTTACTATTTTATTTCGTTGTTTTTGTTTTCGATTTATTTTCTAGAGTTTTAGTGAAAAAAAATACTAATTGTAGTTATTAGTTTTCTATCATTAATTAGTTGTTTTCTATTATTAGTAATTTTCTACCAACAATCAGTAGTTTTCTACTAACATTTAGTCACTAATCCAACTGGTAATGTTTAATTCGCATTTTTTGATCTGTAGAAAACTACTAATTCAGATTCAGATAATAATGGGTGATTCTCCACGAAACCGACAATTTCATGTCCCTAGTATTTTTTAAGAAACAGATTGCACATATAATAATGAATCCAACGTAAAAAAATAACTCTGGTGGTTACAAACAAAAACCTATAGTCACTTTAATTTCTAAAATTAAATGTTTTTTTTTTAAATGCAAATTTAAGAGCCAAATCGTCATGGTGAAGCCTGTCTCAAGGGTCAGTTACAAAACAAAAATAAATATTTTTAGTCAAATTCTCAAATAAAAATAATGATTGATAACATTTTTTTAATGTCTAAGTGTGTAAAATTGAAAAAATTAAATTGGTTGTAAAAAAAAATTATTTTTTAATTTTTTTTTCTGATGTTATTTCTTGTCACCAGTTTTGTGCGTCATGGTGAAGCCTTTTTAAAAAATTGAAATATTTCATGAAAATAAAAAAAATTGTTATACTTTTTTTCATTTTTTTTACGTTTTAAGCGTCTACTTTGTACAGGGAATCACATTCACATTTTTCATAATAAATAAAAAAAAATAATTTCATTAGCTAATAATGTATAGTCGTATTATTTCAGTGAATATAAAAGATAGGAATATGAAACCAATTGAAAATTACTAATAATTTATTTTAAAAACCAGTATTTATTTTGCGTCATGGTGAAGCCTTTTTTGTCTTCCATTGAACTTGTGGTTTAAACAAGTGTATAATTACAACAATTTTTGTAATTTTTTCCAAATAAAATTAAACAAATAAAAGTTACCTTGTTTAAACTACAATTTTAGTAAGTTGTGACATTAATTACTTTATAAATTTTCATAAATTAACGTACTAATTTCTGAAAGTTGCCAAGAATTTATTTTCATTTAAATTATGTTAATAAATTACGATAAATGATTTAAAATAATTTATAAAATTACAACATATATTTCCATAAATTTTCATAAATTACAACATAAATTTCCATAAATTACCCTATAAATTTCCATAAATTTTAAAAAATAGTTTTTAAAATTTTCTTTTATTTACTCAAAAAAATTTATTTCGACGGCTCCCGTTGATATGATCTTGTTTCAATTGTCAAAATAATAAAATCGTCTTTGAAGCTCAGTTCAATATGATCTCTATTCAATTGTTAATTTAATATAATCTCGCAAAAGTTTCCGTCTAATAAAATCTTAATTCAGAGTAATTTTAAATTCACTTAAAAAATAAAATATTAATTCGTTTTTATTATTATTTAATGTTTCGTAATGATTAAATAATGATTAATGAAATAAAATATATAAAAATAACTTAAAATTATTAAAACAATTAAAAATGTCAGAAAAATATTAAATTATTAACTATAAAATATTAAATTGTTTGTAATATTATTTCATACTTTTCAATAGTTTATTTAATAATTCATAAAATGAAAAAATAAATAATAAAATTATACAAATCTAAATAATAATAAAAATACTAAACTAACTAATTTTAATTTATAAAATTCATTATTCATTAGAAAATATGGAATAAAATTGCATAAGTAATAAAATTAATTAAGTAAAACAAATTAACAAAGTATAATAAAATGAGTATTATCTATAATATTTAAAAAATATATTAAGAATTAGGTAATTAGTTAATTTTAAGAATTAATTACGAATTTTGATAAAATTATTAGAATTCAGATAAAAAAAATTTTAAAATACTTTTTGTACTAATAAGTTATATAAAATTAAGTAGAATAGTTTATAATGCATTTCAGACAATCCACTACGTCTGGAATATTATTATAGATAATACTCATTTTATTATACTTTGTTAATTTGTTTTACTTAATTAATTTTATTACTTATGCAATTTTATTCCATATTTTCTAATGAATAATGAATTTTATAAATTAAAATTAGTTAGTTTAGTATTTTTATTATTATTTAGATTTGTATAATTTTATTATTTATTTTTTCATTTTATGAATTATTAAATAAACTATTGAAAAGTATGAAATAATATTACAAACAATTTAATATTTTATAGTTAATAATTTAATATTTTTCTGACATTTTTAATTGTTTTAATAATTTTAAGTTATTTTTATATATTTTATTTTATTAATCATTATTTAATTATTATAAAACATTTAATAATAATAAAAACGAATTAATATTTTATTTTTTAAGTGAATTTAAAATTACTCTGAATTAAGACTTTATTACATTAAATTATATTTTTAATAGTTTTAATAATTTTATTTTTCTATATTTTATTTTATTAATCATTATTTAATCATTACGAAACATTAAATAATAATAAAAACGAATTAATATTTTATTTTTTAAGTGTGAATTTAAAATTATTCTGAATTAAGATTTTATTACACGGAAACTTTTGCGAGATTATATTAAATTGACAATTGAATAGAGATCATATTGAACTGAGCTCCAAAGACGATTTTATTATTTTGACAATTGAAACAAGATCATATCAACGGGAGCCGTCGATTTAGTTACCTAAAAAATTTATAAATTACTATAAATTTCCTGCATTTGTCTTTCTAATCTTGAATTATGTTTTGTAATAATATTATGAATTACCTCACAATTTTTATAAATGACTGTATAAATTACCATAAATTTCTATAAATTGCCATAAATTGCCATAAATTTCTATAAATTACCATAAATTACTGCATAAATTTCCTGAAGTAGATTTTTAAATCCTGAATTAAACAAAAAATAATTTCTATCAGTTCAACTATCAATTTTCTTAACATAACAAAACTATGGCAACTAATTATGCTACATGGATGCGTGAACAGTTACTTTGTTTAAAAAATACAAAAATTACAAACAATTTGTCCGGCCCGTAACAGATATTTCATTCTTGACTATTATACTTAAAATTTACATTATGATTTTTATTTTTATTGAAAAAAAATTATAAAAATAACAATAACCAAATTGTCGGTTTCATGGAGAATCACCCATATACAGATTCAGACTGAAAGTTTGTAACTAATTAGTCGACGACAATTCCGATTTTGAGAGTGTCATCGCATACTTATAATATTTTTATACCAAACACACTTTTTTCTCAAACCAATTTCAGACGATTTTCCTTCTTATTTGATCTTTTTTGTTCTAATTAATAACGAAGAAAAAATATTACAGTTATTACCAAATTATTTTTAATAATAATCATTGTGTGAAAAAGAGGACGACACGTGAATGTTTCGAAAGTGTTCACATTTATATACGTGTGATTTATAAAAAAGAGGGAGTGAAAAAGAGACAGAGAGAGAGAGAAAAAAAGAGAGAGAAAGAATAAGGAAAAGAAAGAGAAAGAATAAGAAAAAGAAAGAGAAAAGGAGAGAGAAAGAGAAAGAATAAGAAAAAGAAAGAGAAAAGGAGAGAGAAAGAGAGAGTGTAGTTGAAAATTAAAGTTGTCGTTCCGAAAAAAAATGTTTCGAAATAAGCGACACGTATCATTTTTTCTTTTTTTTTTTTTATTGATGACCCGCCTCTCGATAATTCTCATCATTGGCGAGAAGCTTCTCGAGTTCATTTGAACACCTTCGCTCTCTCTCACACACACACACAAATACACAGGACTCTTTAAAAAGTTGAAACCTCTTGCAATTTGTAGAGTCATCGTGTAATGACGGGCGGGCTGTCAGCTCTCGCGCGACCCAAGAGAGCCGAGTAACAATAATAATTTGAACATCAAAAAACGGTTCATTGGTATAAGCGCGCGGTGCACATCAGAAAAAAAACCTCGTACCACCAGTAAACACCTGGGATATTATTATTGGTGTCTTGTCTCGTTCACTCTCAATTGATGGTCACAAGTTTAGTTATCATCGTTCACGTTGTGTGTCCTTCTTGGAATTTTTAATTTTATTTATTACTTCTTAAATAAGATTAGAAGTTGGAAAATGAAATAACAAAAAAAATTAATCTAAAATTAAATTATTCATTATTAACTTCCTGGTATCTCGAAGTACATAATTATACTGATACACTTCGAGGTACTGTATTAATAGGTGATAATGAATTTATTATGGAAATGATGAAAATAATTATTTTTTGATATTGGATTATTTGATTTGTGTTTTGGGTAATGGATGATAGGAGTAATAAGATTTTGTTAATTGTTTTACTTTGAATTCTGATTTGGAATATTTGTTACTTTTACCATATTAGTAAATTTGCTTTCTCAATACTTGATTTTTTATTATTTTAATAATAATTATTAATTAATAATAATTATTAATTATTTTAATGTTGACAATTGGCACTAGAAATTGATATCATTGATATCTTCCATTTTGCTACTAACTATTGCTAACAATTGGTACTATTGATTATTACTTTTATTATTGCTAATTATATTGATGACATTTGGTACCAGCGAACTTTTTTGTTACTACACCTGGAGAAATGATTTATTTGAATTGATTGTAGCACATTTTTCCCAAAATACGATTTCCCAGAGGATATTTTTCCCAAAATCAAATATCCCAAACAATAGTAGTTTCCAAAGGACATTCTTCCCAAAATCAGATTTTCTCAAATTAATACATATTTGCGTGCAAGTTTTAGTTCCATTGACAAATTTTAATAAAATTTTTAAGAATAATTTCCATTTTTGGAGAAATTGAAAAAAATTGTACATGTATTTAAAGTAATTGAAATTCTGACAAGAATTGTATTACAATTTTTAAAAATAAATTAATTTCGAAGAAAAATATTATATTATTTATAAAGATAATTAAAATTTTGACAAAGAATTCTGTTAAAATGTTATTAGAAATAATTGAAACTCTGCAATGAGTTTTATGATTTATGAAAAAAAAAATTGAATTCCTAAAAAGAATTTTATTATTTATGAAAGCAAATGAAGGATTGCGAAGAAATTTATCAAAAATTTGTAAATAATTGAAGTTTCTTTGCAAATTTCATTGTACGAAAATAATTTAAGTGTTTGCATAGAATTTAATTAAATTTAAAAAGAAAATTGAATACTTTTGGACAATCATATTAAAATAGTTGATATTAAAAATCATTAAATTGAAGAAAATTTTCGAAAGTATAATTAAATTTCGGAGAAATTCTTTTATTATTTATAAAGATAATTGAAATTTTGACGCCAATTTTTGTAAATATTTTTGCAAATAATTATGGATTTTTGCTACGAATTTATATTACATTTGAAAATAATTAAATTCTTCAGCCAAATTTAGAAAAAGTTTTTTTAAATAATTGAATTGTTTTGTGAAATTTTCTTAAAATAGAAATAATATGACTGGATATTTGCAAATTATTGGTTACAACATAAAATTTTAAATTCTTCGTATATTCACATTTTTATATTATTTTATTGAAGTTATATTTGTTCGTTATTATTTTATAATTTTTTTATTTATATTTATACACTGGAAATAATAAAAAAAATAATTCACATCATAACTAATGAACAATTTTACTTTGGGAAAATATGACTTTGGGAAAAAAAAATTTTTGGGAAAAAAGTACTTTGGGAATGACACTTCTTTGGGAATACATTTTTTTGGGAAAAATCTACTTTGGGAAAATGAGTTTGAAAAAAGTAACCCCCTACCTTGGAATTAAATAAAATTTATTTGAAACAAATAAAAAAGGATATTTGTCACAGAACCAACTAGACTTTTATTTAGCTCAAATAATATTTTTTATATGAATTAATATATTTCGTTGAAATATCCATTTTTATTTGAATGAAAAAATTTTATATTTTCTTTAAATATGTTTTATATTTAGAGGAAATAAAAAATTTTTTTCATTTTAATAAATCCTGTAAGCATTTTGAAATATTAAAATTCACTTATAACCTTCGAATAAATTTAACAATCACAATCACTAATGAAACTTTTAATATTCATTAAAATAAATGTTTATTTTTATAAGAATATTTGTTAAATAAACTCAGATAATCTCAAATATACTATTTTCTAAATTGCAAATATATTTCTTTATTGTAGATTAATAAGTGCATTTATTTGAAATAAATATTAGTTTATTTATTTTGAATAAAATATTTATTTGCAACAAATAAATTTTTTTTAAATATACACTTTTAGTTGAAATAAATAATTTTTTTCTCTTGGTGTAATGTTGACGATTGGTATCAATGATTGTACTTTCTATTTTTGTTATCTATTATTTACAATTGGCACAAGCAATTTTCTCTTTCTTTTACTAATTGTTGTTGATATTTAATACTGGCAATTGGTGCCATCGATTCTTTGTTGTCTTATTATTTATTATTGTTGAAAATTAGTACTAATTATTCTTCGCTCTATTATTCATAAGTGTTATTAAAAATTATTGATACTAGCGCATATTTACTTTCTTGTTACTTAATAAAATTAACAATTCGTACCAGCAATTAGTTCCAACTATTGTTAGCTTTACTCTCTAAATCTGAATTAGTAGAATTCTACTAAGAATTAGTAAAATTTTACTAATTTTTAGTAGTTTTCATGAACGACTTTTCACCTTTTTAATTAGTAGAATATAACTAATTTTTAGTAAAATTCTACTAATGTTTTAGTAGAATTCTACTAATTGAAAGTCACTTTTTCACTAAATGAATTAGTGAAACTGTTTTATTGACTATTAATAAAACAGTTCTACTAATTGTTAGTAGAATTCTACTAATCAATTAGTAACGCTCTACTAACAATTAGTAAAATTTTACTAATTGTTAGTAGAATTATTACTAAATCATTTAGTGGACGACTTTTCACCATTTCATTAGTAACTTTCTACTAATTCAGATTTAGAGAGTATAATAGTTAAATATTGTTGTCAATTAATAATAAAATTGTATTGTAAAAAATAGTTTTAATATTTTTAATCGAAATCAATCTTTTTCTACCCTTTTGTCTGCGAATGTTGCTCACAATTGGTCCTCAAAAAGTTTAGTAATACTTTTTAATAACGCAAAAATTTTTATACTAAAAAAAAAAGAAATGTAAATACCAAGAAAATAAATAGATTACTTAGAATAGTGAGAATTGGAAATAATTCGGAAAAATTACTGATAAAAAAGAAATTAAAAATCTACCGTTTAGAGAGAAAGAGAGAGAGATAAAGAAAACAGTTTCGAACCATGTGATTAGTACCATCTTTTGAGTATCAAGAATAAAGGTGTGAACCGATCAATTAAGATTGAAACGAATCAAATTAAAATATTGACTTTCACTATTTTTCCCTCTATATATATATATATATATCAGGAGAAATGAACAAATTTTTGACCTTTCTCTCTTCTGAAATAGTTCAAAAGCACTGAAAAGTAGTTCAATGATAATTACTTAATTGGTCGTGATCGATGATGATTTCCGATTAAGTCAGATGAGATTGAGAATATAATGATGTATGTGTGATTGTATATACAGTATGAGGTTTATTACCTGTAAATTTGTATTGTATACTGATTTTATGTATTATATATATGTTGAAGAGGAGTATCGATGACCCTGTAAAATGTTCAAGTGTATTCTTGCCGCATAGCAAACTGACGTGTCTTTTCTTTCTATGAACAAGGCCTCGTTGTCAAAGTGAAGGTGTCAAAGTTCGAGCGCAGAGAGTGCACGATATCTCTCTCTCTCATTCTCTCTTTCTCTCCTAGTGTTGGATGCTGCGAGAGGATGGAAGAAGAGTAAGAGAGAAATAGAAAAAGAAAAGAGAGAGAAAGAGGAAAAATGTGAGAGAAAGAAGAAAAGAAAATGAGAGAGGAAGACAGAGAGAGAGAGAGAGAGAGAGAGAGAGAGAGAGAGAGAGAGAGAGAGAGAGAGAGAGAGAGAGGAATGAAGAAAGAGAGAGGGAGAGAAAAAAAAATCTATAGATATTAGAGATGCAAGATAGCTTTATTACACGCGCACGTCGATGCCAACGCGAGACACATCGTCGGCAGCCTTTGATCATTCAAATCGGATTTCGATTCCTTCGCTAAATTCATCTTCTTCATGTTCAACATCGTGAAATTCATCTCTTAACACTCAATTATCGAGAGTTTTCGAGAATATTCACCCCACAGAAAAAAATTGTGCAAAAAGCATATATTTATTTTTCTTCCCCTATTCTCAAAGCAAGAATCTATATTCCATTTTTTAAATTCTTTTTTTTCCAAAACGTCTCTTTGTTTATTTATCAAAGACTGCGACGAAGAAGACGAGAATGAATTAGAAAATTCATTTTTGTTTCATACTTTTTGAATGAAATGGAAAATAAATTTAAAAATACTTATATTTTTGTTATTTTTTATATGATCTAAAAATATGATGAAAAAATTACTTTTGTTTGTTTACGTTTTGTCACATTGAGAGACAAAATTGAAAATTAATTTTAAGTTTTTACCTTTCTCGTGATCGAAAAAAATTAAATTACTTTTTTTACTTTTTGTATATCGACGGGTGTTAAGAAAAAAAAACACAGTCAAGATTCTGAACGAAAAAAAAACACTCCCTATGAAAATATAACCAAAAATGCAGTTTTCATTTTAAGTTTTCAGCACAAATAAAAAAGTTTTTTTAAGGTGCATGAGCAGACCCTAAAACTTATTTTAGAGAATTTTCAGTTGTTACAATTTTATTAGACATAATCATCTTTTAGCCGAATCTCAATTAAACAGAAGTTATGTTTAATAAAATTAAAATTTAATTTAATTTCTATTTAATAGAATTTTTATTTACAAAAATGTTCATTTTTCAGAATGTTCAATTAATATATTTTTCATTTAACCGACTTTTTATTTTAAAGAATTATTATTTTAATAAAGTTTTATTTACCAGAATTCTTATTTAATGTAATTCTAAATAATCTGAATTTTTAAATGAAAAATATATTAATTGAACATTCTGAAAAATGAAAATTCTTGTAAATAAAAATTCTATTAAATAGAAATTAAATTTTAATTTTATTAAACATAACTTCTGTTTAATTGAGATTTGGCTAAAAGGTGATTATGTCTAATAAAATTATAACAACTGAAAATTCTCTAAAATAAGTTTTAGGGTCTACTCATGCGCCTCGTTTTTTCGAATTTTTTCTTTTGTATTATAATATTTATATAAAAATTTAATATAATCAAATTAGTTTTTAAAATTAAAATTTTCATTTTTTCATTTAAAAATCAGGAGTGTTAGTTTTCGTGCAAAGAAATTTTTAGTGTTTTTCTTCGTAACATCCATCGATATGAACTAGAAACAAAATGTATAAATACTTTTGATTTATTCGTAAACAAAATTAAAAAATTCTGTTTGTCTAACTTTTCCTTTGAAATGCAAACTAAATTAAAACTTATTTTTGTTTTTATTTGTATTTTTTGTATGATTTGGAAGAAAATGGAAAAGTACTTTTATAGCTTCACGTTTTGTATGTGGGTGATTCTTCTGAAAGTAACACTTTTAAATTTTAGTTTTTCAATTTATTTACTATTTTTAATTACATGATTTTTTCTATTAAAACTAAATTTCATACTCAAAAGTAAGATTTTTAGGTTGCGTAAAATTAATCCTTAAAAATATTAAAGTTTTTCTGCTTTGAAAAAGATGATTGTTGCTCCATTAGATTAATTTTATTTAACTCGCGAGTTCTTCTATTAAAAATCCTCGCTAATATCGTTCACGAAATCGAAAATATAATTACACTGCTTAGAAATTAATGATTTGCACATTTTAATATGAAATATATTCAATTCGATTAAAATATAAATTTATTTAAAGTATTTGATTTAATGGAAGTTTTGGGTTAATTTTTTCAAAACAATGCAGGTAAATACTAAAAACAAAGAAAAACTCGCATATTTCAAGGAAAAGGCTTCGGAGATAAAAAATGAATTTTTTTCACATTTATTTACATTAGGGCACAATTAATATATGTTTTTTTAGTAAAATATATAAATCTCACACCCTTCTTTTATATTACAATCGAAATATTCTGTTAAACTTACTTCTGCATTCAGTTATTTATTAAAAACGAAGACTTCGGAGATGAAATTTAATTTTTACTCGGAGCAAAATGTAACATTTTTAGCAAAAATAAAAGTGAGGTTTAAAAATTTTTAAAATGCATATAATGATAGAAAAAACATTGTACTTTCTGACACTATTTTTAAAAAATTTTTCAAAGTTTGAAAAAAACCATAAAAATGTAGTTTTTTATAGAAGTCCTATTGGAAAATTGTTAAAAAGGCTTCGAAGATGAAAGTAACTTAGTTATTACATAAATTCAGTTGAATAAAATTATTTAATTTTCTTTTTAAAAGGATAAATAAGTGCTAAATTTTCACTATGGAAATTGTTAATAATTATTAAAGAGCAGATTTTGAAAAATTAATCCAGACTTTAAAAATGTCACTTTCAGAAAAATCACTCATATATATGATCTAAAAATATAATGGAAAAACTACTTTTGTTTTTACAGCTTTTATATGATGACGAAAGCAATTAAAAAATTAATTTTGTTTCTTTACATTTTACATGATGTAGGAATAAAAATGAAAATTACTTCATTTTTTAATGTTTTTTATTATCGAAAAAATTATTTTCTTTTTTTACGTTTTGTTGCATTAAGAATCGAAATTAAAAATTACTTTTTGTAATATCTAGAAGTTAGATTAAAAATTCTTTTTTCTTTTTACATTTTGTACACGATCTAGGGAATAAAACAAAAAATTATTTTTAATTTTTACCTTTTACGTGATAAAAAAAATACAATTTACTTTTGTTTTTTAACGTTTTGTATATGAACTTGAAACAAAATGTAGAAATACTTTTGGTTTATTTGTAAACAAAATTAAAAATTTCGTTTTGTTTCACTTTTTCTTTGAAATGGAAACTAAAATAAAATTAATTTTTGTTTTTATTTTTACTTTTTGTTGATCTGGAAAAAAATAGAAAAGTACTTTTATAGTTTTACGTTTCGTATATATGATCCTAAAATAAAATTGAAAATTTTAATAATTTAAAGTTTTATTCTTATTCTTTAAATTATTTAAAATTTTTTATTTATTCATTTATTTCTTTTTAATAATTTAATTTCTGTTACACAGAAAAATTAAAAATTACCGGAACACGCTTAATATTATTTATAAATAGTTTTATTATTTTTCTCTACAAAATATTTCGTTGTCAATTTAAAATTGATTTTTTCTTCACCATTTTTTTCTCCACTTTTTTTAGAAATGATACACTAATGAAATAGGTGTTTTATCATCTGGCATGGAATACAAAAAAAATCAGTGTAAGCATTTAAAGCAGTGTGAAAAGCGATGACATGCGAACAAGTGAATAGTCGTGTTAATATATGATGATAATCATCTCAACCTCAACTCTAATTAGCGAACAATCTGGTCCTTTAATACATATATGTATGAAAGAGCTTTAATGTGCTCACACGTATGACGAAGCTTATTCTCGCACGTGGTCGATTAAAATAATATTTAAAAAGAAAATGAAGAAAACACAAATATTTTGCGTGACAGTACAATATTTCCAAACTGCACAAATTGCAGCAAACTTTTCGTATGTCAAAAAAAACGAGTTGAATTACGAGTGATTGATGCAGCAGTCGCCTTTAAGCAAAATTAAATGTTTTTTATTTCATATTCTGCAGATTGCTAAATTTGCAAAGAATTGTAAATAAAAATAATAATTTTTTATTATACCTTTCTCTTTCACTATGATACATTTTTATTTTCACCTTCTATCAACTTTCTATCAAATAAAAATTCACCAAGTTAGAAGAAAAAATAAAAGTGAAAGTAAAAATGAATTTCTACTTTGACTTTGACTTTAAAAGATTTTTATTTTGACAAATTTTTATTTTTCCCTTGATTTTTATTTTCAACATTATCTTCACTTTTAGTTTTTCATTTTTACTTTAATGTGTTTTCCCTTTCACAATGATAAAATTTTTATTTTCAATTCCCATCAACGTAAAAGTGAAAATCACAGTGAAAATAAAAATTCGTCAAGATCACAGAGAAAAGGGAAATGAAAGTGCAAATAAACCTTACAATACAAAGTCTAAGTAAAAAGTAAAAATCAGAGTGAAAGTAAAAATTTACTGAAGTTATATTGAGAGCCAAAAAGGATAAAAGAAAGCTATTAAAATAAAAGTGAGAGTGAAAATGAAAACCGAAGAGAAAATAAAAATCTACCAAAGTGAAAGTGGGAGTGAAAACGAAAATCAATGTAAAAATAAAATCACACATTAAAATTGACGTAAAAATGACGAATTGAATTATTATTTTTTCTCGCCAGTAGTTATTAATTAATCGAAGGCGAGATTCTACTTTAATTTTGAATCGTTTTAAAAATAATTTGTTAAAATTTATTTGGTTCGTATCCGGGCCTTATGCGATTCTCACCAGACACTCGTGGGTCCCGTTTTTCGTAATTTATACGATTTGGCTCGTGGTGCTTCGGGGGGTCCAGGCAACGTCCCTCTCTTTACGAACGCAATTCGCCCGCAAACAATTAGTTATTTATGAGGCGTTCTCGCCTAAGCTTCGCGCGCAGCTACCAAACAGACGCTAACCATTGGGTCTTCTCTTCTCTGGACACCGAGACACGGGAGAATAATATGCTTTTATTTACACGCGCGCCTCTTTCGCGTGGGCGTGATTATTCTCTCGAAACCCCCCTTTTTTTCTTCTTTTTTTTCTTCTTACCCGATTCTTGCTTCTTGACTTCATCCATTTTTTTATGAGACACCATCTGGCTGCTCCTCTAATCAGTATTCGAATTCCATTTCAAAAGCAGTTCCCTTTTACGACACGATACCAATTCGATACGTATTTTATCATATTTGCATATTATACTTTCTTTCCGTTCGGTGTGCGATCTTTATTTTTTTATTTTTATGATTTTATTATATTACTTATTTATTTATTTAACATGATGCAAATATAGGTCTCTTTTTTGTACTTTTTCCATTATTTGTTTTTTTTAAATTGGAAAATTTAAAATTGTAAATTTAAATTTAAATTTAAATTTAAATTTACAATTTTAAATTTAAATTTATTTATTACTTATTAAGAGGATAGATACTCCACTCTAACCCATTTAATTGTTAATTATCGAAGAAAGTTATACTTTCTTGGTACAATATTTTTAATCAAAAAAAGCACATAAGATGGTAAAAAATTTGAAAATTAAATTTTTGAAGAGTTCAGAATTTTTATCTTTTAACTCGTTGCATATTTTTGTAAATCCATGTGAGAAGTTGTTCGAAACTATAAAATAAGCTTGGAAGAAAATTTTCGTTAAAAAATATTGGAAATTGTAAGAGAAGATTAATTTTGAATGTTTGGATTTTAAAATTTTTTACATTTTTCGAAAGTCCTGCATCTATAATTATTTTTTTAAATTCTGCTATTCAATTTATTTTTATTATGTGAATTACTTTTTTTATTTTAAAATATGAATTTTTTAATAACTTCAGCTTCAAAATTTAAAAAATTCAGTAATTAAATAAAATACTAATTAATTATTATTCTTGTTTATTAATATCAAAAATTTTAATAATAATTCTTCGCAAAAATTCAATTATTATCATAAATAATAACATTTTCCATAAAAACAAAAAAATAATTATTTTTAAAAATCATATTTTTTTTGCAAAAATTCAATTGTTTTTAAACAAAATTCAAATAAAATTTTACAAACAAATTTAATTATTTTCTAAAATTTTAATAAATCCTTCGAAACGTTTCAATTATTTGTTTTAATTGGTGAAATCTTTTCAAAAATTTTCAAGAAACAATTGAATTATTTTCTAAATTCGTTATAAAATCTTTATTCAAAAATTCAAATATATTCAGAACAATATCACGAAAGAATTCATTTTGTTTTAATTCGTTACAAATTTTCTCAAAAAATTCATTTTTTTCTAAAATATTTATAAACTCACAAAAAAAATTGAATTATATTTATAAATAGTATAAAATTCTTTACATAAATTCAATTTATTATACAATTTTGACAACATTTCCTGAAGGAGACACAGTTTTAAAAAAGTTTTAATATTTTTGGAAAAAATTCAAATATTTTCTACAATTTTTAAAATTTCTTCATAAAAAATCCATTAATTTTAAAAATCGTAAATTTTTTTTTGCAAAAATTCAATTGTTTTTAAACAAAGTTTAAATAAAATTTTTCGAACAAATTCAATTATTTTCTAAAATTTGAATAAATGCTTCGAAACATTTCAATTATTTTTATAAATTTGTTAAATCTTTTCAAACATTCATTTATTTTAATAAAAAATATCATGATAGAATTCGATTTTTTTCTAAATTAGTTATAAAATCTTTTTTCAAAAATTCAATTATATTCAGAACAATATCACGAAAGAATTAATTTTATTTTAATTCGTTACAAATTTTCTCAAAAAATTCCATTATTGTCTAAAACTTAAATAAATTCTCCGCAAAAAATTCAATTTTTTATACAATTTTACCATTTCGTGAAGAAGACACAGTTTTAAAAAAGTTTTAATCATTTTGGAAAAAAATTCATTTATTTTCTACAATTTTAAAAATTTCATCATAAAAAGTAATTTATATTTATAAAAGCGTAAATTTTTTTTTGCAAAAATTCAATTTTTTTTAACAAAATTTAAATAAAATTATACGAAGAAATTCAATTATTTTCAAAAATTTTAATAAATTTGTCAAAACATTTAAATGATTTTATTAAATTTGTAAAATGTGTGCGAAAATTCAATTATTTTTAAAAAATTTTAGAAAAGAATTCAATTTTTTTCTAAATTCGTTATAAAATCTTTGCAAAAATTAAATTATACTGAAAGCAATATCAGAAAAGAATTCAATTTTTTTTCTTAATTCTTTACAAACTTTTTCAAAAAAGAATTAAATTATTTTCTAAAATTTTTTAAAATTTAATTACATTTAAATAAATAATAATAAAATTCTTTGCATAAATTTTTATTTTTTATACATTTTAATAACATTTCATAAAAAAGACACAGTTTTAAAAAAATTTTAATATTTTTCGGAAAAATTCATTTATTTTCTAAAATTTCAAAAAATTCTTCATAAAATGTTATATATTTTATTAAATCGTAAATTTTTTTTGCAAAAATTTAATTGTTTTTAAACAAAATTTAAATCAAATTTTACGAACAAATTTAATTATTTTTAAAAATTTTAATAAATTCTTCGAAATATTTAATTATGTTTTTGAGATTGTAAAATCTTTTCAAATATTCATTTATTTTCAAAAAAAATGTTCATGAAAGAATTCAATTGTTTTCTAAATTAGTTATTAAATCTTTGCAAAAATTAACTTATTCAAAGCAATATCACAAAAGAATTCAAATTTTTTAAAAAAAGAATTCAATTTTATTATTTTCTAAAATTTTAATAAATTCTTCGGAAAAATTCAATTATATTTATAAGTAGTAAAATTCTTTGCATCCATTCAATCAATACAATTTTAATAACATTTAAAAAAAACAGACACAGTTTAAAAAAAATTTTAACATTTTTCGAAAAAATTCATTTATTTTCTAAATGTTTAAAAAGTTGTGCATAAAAATTCATATTATATTTATGAATAATAAAAGCTTTTGCGATTATTCAATTATTTTCAATATTTTTAAATAAAATTATTTTAAAAAAATCTTTTACTTTAAAAACTTAAAGAAATTCTTAAAAAAGAATTTAATTTTAATTTCCATAATATTTTAACAATATCCTTTTCAAGAATTCAATTATTTTCCTAAATAATAAAATCCTTTGAAGGAATTCTATTATTATCAAATTTTTCGATAAAATTCTTTTTATAATTTAAAAATTTTAAATATTAAAGAAGAGAAATCAAGAAAAATATTTAAAAATTGAAGAAACAAAAAAGCATCCAATGACTATAACTTCAAACTGGGATCAGATTACCAGAATCGTATTTTAACTCAAAATTCAGTATTCAAATCATCAACATACTTTCTGCTTAGTTTTCTTGAATTTATTTCTATTTATTGTCATTTATATGAAAAATTATTTATTTATTATTTATGATTCCAATTTCAAAATCAAATTGCATCTAAATTTTTATAGAAATTTTTTTTTCGTGCAGTATATAATTTATTTCTTTTCAAAATAAATAATCTTGATTCTTCTACTTTTTGATATTTTGATCCGGAATAATCTTGAATTAGATAGTAAAATTTTTTGATAAAATCAATAAAAAATCATTGATAGAAATAAATTGAAAGCTTGTGAATTTTCATAACCGATTAAAATGTATAATTTTCGTGAAAATTACTGTAACTTCCTCTTACCGCGCTAAATAAACGGGAAGTAGATTCTTTTGAATTTTCGAGATGTATATATTTATTCTTTGGCTGAAACTTGAGTTTTGATCTTCAGTCGGAAGAAGCGTAGGTGTTTTATAAATGACTTTCACGTTGCTTCAGGGTGTGTTCATGCATTTTAAATGTGTCCAGTTTCTTTTTCTTTTTCTCTCTATAGATTTAGAAAATTTCTTATATATTCAGATACTTCAATTATTATTAAGAACCGCAAAAAAAAGAGCGAGAAAAAAAATCAAAAATTTATTACTCTGAAGAAAATTTCATTTTCTTTGAGTAATAAATTTTTCGTTTTGCAGTTGAGAAAACGAAAACTGTAATTAATAGTAATAGTAATATCAATATTTATTAAAACATACAGAAAAAAATTTTTAAATACAATTGTTACGTTTATATAACTAAATAAATGTAGAGTTTTTTGCAAGAAACGTTTGATTTCGAATAAAAAAAAAGCTGTTGAGAAAATAGTAAATATTTTTTAAAGTAAACATTACGATTAATGAATTTTATTAAAAGAACTGTATTAAGTTTTTAAAAAGGTGTTTCTAATTTTTATTTTAATTATAGTAAAATAAATAAAACAACTAATTGATTCGTTTTATAATTATGTGAAATTTCTCTTTTCAATAACGATCAGCTGTTCGTTGCGACCGCCGCCATCTTGGTTTCCTGTTACCCGAAAATCAGCGAAGAGAGTTTTATGGCGAGAAAAAAATTTGATGGAAAAATGGGAAAGAGGAAAATTATTATTATATTATTATAATAAGTGAAAGTAGTTATAATAATAAGCAAAATAATAAACAGTTGTTATTTAATAAAATAGATAATAAATAGAATATTAATTATTATTACTTAAAATTTAATTTTTTTTCATCTTTGTGAATAAATTAAAAATTCCGTATTGCACATTAAAAAGGAAATAATGCAAGAAAATATATACTTTTATAAAAACGAAGTTTATTTTTTCTCATAATAACAATATTTAATTTGAAGAAGAAAAATGATCTCTGCACCTTGTGTGTATACATTTACAATGTAACAATTTTTAGTGTCAGCGTTTTGCAGATGTTTTATGTATTATCATCATCTCGAATGCCGCCACGTGTCACTAGTGAACGAGTTATGACAATAAAAATGTAAAATTGACGGTCCAACTAATAATAAGTAAATTGGAATGAAACTTCTGCAACAACTACTACTACTACTACTACTCTATGAGAAAAAAATTGAGGAAAAAATTATAAATATTCACGTGTTGTACAAAAGCAAAAAAAAAAAAGAGGCTATAATTCATAACATTATGTATGTATACACACATATATGTGTATATACACATTCGTCGCTGCCTGCAAATATAGAAACTGCACTTTTGATATATTGCATACAAAGTCCGTATTTGATTTATCATTCGTTTAAGATAAAACCTGTTTATGTTTATAAAGTAAAGTAATATATACAGTCAAAGAGCGTCGCGTCTTTTGCACTATAACGTAACGCCAGTAAGTTATTCGCTGATTTACAGAGAGAGAAAGAGAGAGAAAGAAACGTTATCAAAATTGACCGTCCCACGGCCTTTTGCAAATTACCATTCATTTCTTTTCTCTTAGTTAACGCCTAGTATAATAAGAGGAGACCGGGACATAATGAATAATTGGGATTTTTTCTTGAAATCCTAAATCGAAATAATTTTAAACCTCAACAGACAAGTTATTGTAGTTGCACCCAGAGAAAAAGTTATTTATTTTAACTAAAAGCACACTGAAAAAAAAATTTATTTGATTCAAATAACCGATTATTTGTCTATAATCAAATAAATATTCACTTGAATCAAATAATTTTTATTTCAATCAAATAAATTGTATTCGAATCAAATAAATTGTATTTGAATAAAATATTTCAGTATTTGAAGCAAATACTAATTAATTGCTTCAAATAAAAATTATTTGATTCAAGTAAATATTTATTTGATTATAGACAAATAATCGGTTATTTGAATCAAATAAATTTTTTTTCAGTGCAGGACTCGAAGCAGTGAAAGTATTTAAAAATACGTACTTTACGGACCAAAAATTAAAAATTACGGACCAACTAACAAAAATATAATCAGGCCGAATCAAATATAAGAGAACATTTTACTGAAAACTAGAAATTCAATTTTTCACAACTAAAACATGAAGAAATCGATAACTTCGTGTCTTCGACTCTAAGTCATCGATTTCTTCATGTTTTATTAATAATTAATATTAATTATTAACAAAAATAGTTCATAATAATTAAAATAACTATCAATTCAATTATTATTTTTCAGAAATTTTATCTAAAATTCTTCTTTATATCGATTATTTTTAATAATTTTCGAAAAAGTTCGTTGACAATTTTCAAATTCATTTCTTTACAATATTTAATTTTACGAAATTTCAATTATTAGTTAAATTCTTTTTATTAAATAAATATTAGAGAATACAAACTGAAAATAGTATTAAAAAAACTCAATTAACCTTCTTCAAAAAAATTAATTACAAAATTCAATTATTTTTTAAAATTCACGCTATATTCCTTTTAATATATATTCAATGATTATTTAAAATTTTTTACTGAAATTCATTTTTATGAAATAAAATTCAATTTCTATTAGAATATTCTAATAGAATTCAATTATTCAAATAAAAATAAAACGCAATTATATAATTTATTGAAGAATTGAACATTTCTTAAAATTCAATTTCCATAAAAAATTGTTATCAACAAATTATCAAATACTTCAATTCTATTAACGAATTTTAATAAAATTTTTAAGAATAAGTACATTTTTAGAGAAATTCGATTAAAATTGTATTAAAAATATTTGAAATTCTACATTGAATTTTATTATTTATGAAAATCATTGAATTCTTGCGAAGAATTTTATTAAAATTTTCAAAAATAATTAAATTCTTGGAAAAAATTAACAGGAATTCAATTATTTTTTATAATCTAAGATTTTAACTGAAATCTATTTTCAATCAATGTTTATGAGAAAATTCTACCAGAATTCAATTATTTAAATACAAAAATAAATAATTTATTGAATAATTGAATATTTCTTGGAATTCAATTCCTATTAACAATTTTATCAACTAATTTTTAAACAATTAAATTCTTTGGACGAATGTTAATAAAATTTTTAAGAATTTTTTCGAGGAATTGGATTAAAATTCTATTAAAAATAATTGAATTCCTAAAAAGAATTTTATTATTTACGAAAATAATTGAATCCCGGTAAAATTTTTACTATTTTTTGAAAATAATTAAAAGTTTTTGTAAAATTTTATTACCTACATTTTTTTTTAAATAATTAAATTCGTTTGGTAAATTTGATAAAAATAGAGTTAATATTGAAGAATATTTAATTTTTGCGAAGAATATTATTAATTTTGAATATAATTCAAATTTTGCAATGGATTTTATTAAAATTTTTGAAAATAATTGTATTTTATTACTTTAGAAAATAATTGAATTTCTGTGCTAAATATTGTTAATTATGAAAATAATTGAATTTTTTAAATGAATTTTAATAAAATTTTGAAAATAATTGAATTTTTAAAAAAAATTTGCTATTTATTAATACTGATAATTGAAATGTTAACAATGTTTTTTAGTTTTTTTTTGAAAATATATGAATTTCGGAGAAAAATTTTAATATTTTTAAAAATAATTGAAATTTTGATGAGAATTTTAAAAAAATTTTGAACGTAATTGAATTTTTGCGAAGAATTTTGTTACTTTTAAAAATAATTGAATTTCTGCAATCATTTGTAATTTCTCTAAAATTCTCCAAATTATATCGTACAATTTACGAACTTTTCATCCTTTTTGAATGAAATTACGAACATTGCGGACCTTTTTACAAAAAAACATACTCTTACGGATTTGATCTGAGTTTATTTTACAAATATTCTTATAAAAAGTATACATTTATTTTAATGAATATTAAAAGTTTCATTAGTGATTGTGATTGTTAAATATATTTTATGGTTATAAGTGAATTTTAATATTTTAGAATGCTTATAGGATTTATTAAAATGAAAAATATTTTTTATTTGCTCTAAATATAAAATATATTTTAAGAAAATATAAAATATATTTAAAGAAAATATAAAATATTTTTCATTCAAATAAAAATGGATATTTAAACGAAATATATTAATTGAAATAAAAAATATTATTTGAGCTAAATAAAAGTCTAGTTGGTTCTGTAACAAATATCCTTTTTTATTCGTTTCAAATAAATTTTATTTAATTAAAATAAATCATTTCTCTAGGTGTGTGTATTGAAAGTTTGTACAAAGTTTCATTATTATTATTCATTCACTAGTGTTGTGGAAAATACATGATAAAGAAACAAATTTTTACTCACGAATGTAACTTTTTATTTTTATTTCTTTTTCCACTTTTTTTCAAAAAAAGCTAAAAAGAAACACATTTTAAAATTTAAACCTTTATTTTTTTTTTTAGAGAAATTGAAGACCTAATCTAACGTCTTTTAATAAAAAAAAGATGAGCTAGCCAACGTCCCGGTCTCCCTTACTATATGTATTTTAAACATATTTACAAAAGTACGTATTTTTTGATGTATCAAAAATTTTATATGTTCACTAAACAAATTTACTTTCCTACTATTCAACAATTTCCATGTAGAATTTTTTTTTTGAAATTTATCAAATTGTTATTTTCTCACATTTATTTAATTCTATAATTTTGTTAACTTTACTAATTTTAGTAATTTTATAAAATATAAATTTAATAAAATGTTCAACTAAAAAGAATAGAAAACTAACTTCTGTTATACTTAAAAGAAACGCTTCACTTTTCAGATTATAATTTTATGTTCTAATAATTTCTAAAAGGTTTTATTAATTTTATACTCGCAAATTTTTATCTATAGTTCTTGAGATTTATTTACAGTATTTACACATTTATACCTATTGGAGTTGTTGTTATTTAATATTTATTCGAGATACGCTTATGTGGAAATAAATAAATTATCGATAAGTAATTATTTAGTTACTAATTGAGAAAATAACCAAGCACTTAAAAATTAATTAACCATTATCGACGAATTAACAGTTTTTTCTTAGTGCGGAAGCGATTTTACTCCGGAATTGGGTCTTCATTTTCTTGTGGACAGGAGACAGATTGTGAATTGAATCTGTAGACACTCTCTGGATATTGGTACCTGCAACAAAAGGGGAGAAGAAGAAAATTAATAATTATTTTTTCGTTAAGTAGTGAATTATAATTGTGTAATAAATAACTAATTATATAGGGAAGAAAATTAAGATTTTCATTAAAAGTTTTGGGAAATATCAATTTTAAATGAATTTCATTAAAAAATTTAAAAATCTAGATTTTTACGAAATTTTAATAACAAAAATTCTTCTAAAATTATAAAAGAATAATTTTAGTTAAAAACACTAAAACAAATTGAATTTTAAAGCAAATACATATTATTGGAGAAATCTAATTATTTTGTTATCTTTTATTATTTATTCTTCAAAGAATTAAACTATTTTAAAAAATTTTATTTAAACTTCTTCGCCGAAATTTAAGTCATGTCAACCATTTCTCAAAATTAAATTATTTTCATTGTTTGCTATTTTAATAAAATTTCAGAAAACAATTCAATTATTTAAACCGTAATTTTTTTTTTCCTAATTTTGCAAATTCCTAAATCTTATATGATTACAGATAAAGAATAAAAGTTGAATAAAAATTGAACTATTTTTTAAACAATTTAACTGCAGCTTTCTAGGTGCATTCTGGAAAAAGTTGGTAAGTAACAACAATAATTTGTTTAAAACTTGTTTAAACAATAGTTAAATTTTTATTCTTTGTTAGTAATTATATAAGATTTAGTTAATTGCAAAATTAGGAAAAAACTGCAACTTTCTAGGTGCATTCTGGAAAAAGTTGGTATATAACAACAATAATTTGTTTAAACAAATAAAAAATGTATTATAACATCATAATATATTTTATTTATTGCTATAAAACAATTTTACTGTAAAAGTTTAACGATTTTATTTTTATTTTTTTGCAATATACGAAACAAACACCCGGTCACTTTTCAGTATTCTCGTACATACTTTTTTAATTGTTATAAATAAACAAGAAGAAGTGTTAAAAAAAAATTTATTTTTGTTTTTTTCGAAAGTAGATAAAATTTTGTTCAGTGAGTTAAAATGGCGATTCCATTGATACAAAATTCGAGGAGATATTCAACATTATGTATTAGTTGGCCACCCCGGGTGGCCGTCCGGTAGCGCGAAGGTTAAATTTAACTTTTTTGAATAATAAAAAAATACGTGTCTCTTTATTTTTCATGTACATTAACATATTTTAGCGACAGCTAAATCTATAACTTGAAGTTAGTCGACCTGCCCGATTTGAAATGGATTCAGTCTACTTTAGCAACATTTAATATGAAAACTGTTGATATGGTAAAAATTACCGTAACAATCTTTTGAGGTAATATAACGGCCCCTAATAGGGGGCCGTTATACTACGGTCGTAACTATGGACTCTGAGAATCGTTATAACTTTATAAAGGTTTTTTTGCCTTTGGCCAGGGAATTCTAAAGAGAAAAAAAGGAAAAGAAAAAGAATGAGTAAAAAAGGAAATGAATGATTAAAAAGAAAAAGAATGAGTAAAAAGAGAAAGAATGAGTAAAAAGAAAAAGAATGAGTAAAAAGAATAAAAATGAATAAAAAGAAAAAGTAGGGAAAAAAATAAAAGAAGAAAAAGGGTGCAAGAAAAAAGAAATGAAGAAAAATCCCAAAGGTGATGGAATGAGGGCCAAGTGTCGATACTTATCTCACGCGGTATATGATAAAGACGGGGGTAAAATGCATTTGTTGCCCGCGCGATAATCGGCAGAGAATCACGTGAATCGTTGTACTATACGATGGAGGAGAGGAGCGCGCAAAAAGAGAGGCATCGCTGTAGGTAGGTGCGAGTCCACCAGCTAAAAACCACCAAGTGGAAAGTAACTGGGTGGACGTTTAACATATGAGCGGCTACCAGTGTTATTAATGCGGCAAGAGCTTCGTACTCGGTTTCTTCGGTTGTGCCCACGTACATATGGAGAGAGAAAGAGACAGAGAGAGAGTGACTATCATCCTGCTTGGGGCCACCCGCGGGTCCTTTGGGGCCCCACGGGGGAGACTCTGCCCCCGGGTCTCTCATGGCACAGAGTAGCAAAAGAGGAGGGGGAGAGGGGATCTTGCGGTAACACGACACTTGGAAACACCAAGAGAGAGAGAGAGAGAGAGAGAACGCTGGCAGAAGCCAACTGCATATATAGCCTATAACCCAAGTCAAAGGAGTTATGTCTTCCTGCCCGCCGACGGCTAATTAATATGTGTTTAGGGTGGAATGCCGCACACGTATAATATGCGCCCCCCTCCTCTCTTCCTCCCGCGAGTGAGCCAACACCCCGCACGGAAGGGATTCCTTTCGAATGATCGAGCGACACCAACATTTCACTAATTTTTCGTAGCTCTTTCTTTTCTTTTATTTTCTTTTAATATTCCGTCGTTGATTTATTAGAATTCGTATGAGGATTGTATATACGGAATTTGGGAATTTGATATGAGAAAGAGTTGGAATTGTTTGGAGAAGTATTTTTGGTGACGAATATTGCTTCATATAGAGGAAGTATTGTACACCCAGAGAAAATTATTATTTAAACCAAACATATTTTATTTGACTTAAATAAACGTATATTTATCTCAGAACCAACTAGACTTTTTATTTGTTTTAAGTATAATTTTTATTCGACATAAATAAAACATATATTTGAATCAAATAAAATTTTATTTAAAACAAATAAAATTTATTTGAAATAAATAAAAAGTCCAGTTGGTTCTGAGACAAATATACCATTTCTTTGGGTGTAATACCAAAATTTTTCAGGTTCGATTTTTTAACATATCTTTATGTTATTTGACCTTAGGAGTTTAAAAATGACAATTTTAAAAAATGTCATTACGCGTGTGTGTGTAAACAGCATATTTTCATAAATATCTCCAAATTATAAAGTGCTTTTGGGCTGAATTTTTTTTAAATTGTAGGTCTCACCTGCGGACATAAAATGAGAGAAGTTTGAGATAGATTAATAAAGTTTAACTATTTATTTTTTTGATTTTTAATTTAAAAAAAACGTGTTTTGCCCATAACTTTAAAAAAATGTCAGAACACCCATAAATGTTTTTCTCTTGTTTTGTAGTTTTTTTAGACGCATCTTTTGAGCCCTCAATGAACATTTTTCGTCCATATTCACCGGAGATATTAAACTTTTAAAAATCACAAATTTTGGAAAGTAAGACTTTTTTGAATATTTTGTTGAAAAATGTTGAAATAACTTTGAAACTTTAGTTAGCAACTTGTAGAGCAATAAAAAACACTTCGATTGACCTATTTTTGATGCTAATTCGATTAGAAATAAAGAAGTTATGGATATTTTAAAAAACAGAAATTGTGAAGGAAATTTTTTTTTATGTGGACGTATTAAATGAAGAGAAAAAATATTACAGCAATTGAGAATAATTGTTGAAAATTTATAATTTATTGTTATTAACAGTGTTGCCAGATAGGAAGATTTTTCTTCAAATCTGAAAAAAATTAAAGCAATCTGCGATATTTAAAGAATTTGAAGAAATATTGTAAAAACTTGAAGTTTTTTTAAAAATTTTGCAAAGGCTGTGTCTACATCAAGTAAAAATGAAAATATTTAAATGAGTATTTAAATAATAGAAAAAAAATATTTTTTAAAAATAAATTATAAGTTTCGTTCTTTGCATTATTATGATCATTATAATAGTAAATGTAATAATTATTAATTAGAACAGTTAATATTACTGTTTCATTTATTATTTTGCAAATTAAAAAAACTTTATACTTCCAAACATAAACATTTCAATTATTGAACAATTTCGGATTTTAAATTTTTTAAATTAATACATTAACAACATAATTAACAATTCTTTTTCGCAAGAATTGAACTATTTAAAAAATATTTTAATAAAAAAATAATTCAATTATTTTTCTAAACAGTAAAATTCACCGTAGGAATTCAATTATTTTCGAAACCATTTTAATAAAATTTCATGAAAAAATTCAATTATTTAAAAAATTTGTAATGAAAGTTATTTCATTAAATAGTATTAAAAGTAAATTAAATTTTTGCAAAAATTTTTCTAGTTATAAATATAATTGAACTTCTTGGAAGAATTTATTAAAGTTTTTGAAAATAATAATTTAATTCTTTTGACAAAATTTATTACGAATGAAGAAAAAAATTGAATTCTTTCCAAAAACAACGTAATTTATTAAATATAATTGAATTTGAGCAAAAAGAAAGTAATTCAATTGTTTCGAAAGATTTATAAAAATTTTAGAAAATAATTTAATTTTTTTGACAAATTTTATCAAGAAATTAAGAAAAAGTTTACAAAATTTATTAAATATGATTGCAATGTTAGTAATTTTTTGAAAAGATTTTATTTTTTGAAAAAAATGAATTGTTTCAAAGGATTTATTTAAATTGTAGAAAATAATTGAATTCTTTGGACAAAATTTTTAAAGAAATGAAGAAAAATTTAATTCTTTCGTGAATTTAAAAAAATAACAAAATTTATTGAATATAATTGAATTTTTGCATAGATTTTACTATTTATAATTATATTTGAATTGTTTCAAACGATTTATTAAAATTTTAGAAAATAATTGCATTTTTTTGTCAAAATTTATAAAGAAATTAAGAAAAATTGAATTCTTTCGTCAACTTGAAAATTTTTGAAATGCTGTAATTTGCATAATAATTTTTCATTCAATTCTTGATAAGAATTAAGTTATTTTCAAAAATTTTAATAAAATATTCTTTTGAAAAATTCAATTATTTTTATAAACAGTAAAATTCATTGCAGAAATTCGATTATTTTAAAACCCTTTTAGTAACATTTCATGAAAAAATTCAATTATTTAAAAATTTTTTCAAAAAATTCTTGTCAAGAATGAAATTATTTTCAATAATTTTAATAACATTCTTTGGGAAAATTAGATTTTTTTACAAATAATAATATTTTTCATGACAATTCAATTATTTGCAATACAATTTTAAGTACATTTTCTTAAAAGAATTCAATTATTAAAGAAATTTATTAATAAAATTCTTCAAACGATTTAAATTATTTAAAAAAATTTTTGATCAAAACTTTCCAAGAATTTAGTAAATTTTAGTGCATTAATTTTAAAATTGAAAATATTGAAAAAGAAAATTCGTTAAGAATGTTTGAAGAGCAAGCAAAAGCTAATCTTCCTACTGACAACAGATTTAAACACGACAACATTAATTTACTTCCTTAAAACTGTTTGTGAAATTAAATTTTATTTATCATATAAAAAAAAGTTATAATCAAAATCTGAAGAAATTTTGTTTGCTAGTTTGAAGATTTCTGACGATAAATAAGAAAAGTTTGATGTTTTCCGAATTTCCAAATGTTATAATTATAATTCAATGAGACAAAATCGATTCTTAAAAAATTAATTTATACCTGAAAAAATCAATTTTTCAAGCTGAAGAATAAAGTGATTCGGACGTATAAAGAATGAATAAAGATATCCTCACTGGGAAGAGATCGAGTAGTTACGATAAGCATACCGGAAAGTGTAGTAATGAATTCTTTCTGTCCAGGTGAGTTGGTTTCATTCTCGCGTCGTTGGTATATCTCTCGAAATTTATGCATTTAAGTTTACATATTTATAACTATATTATCGCATTATAATCGATACTAATACCAGACATCGCCAACGCAACTTTTGATTTATGGATAAAAAAAAACTAATGTCATTTTCATTATCATCAATATTAATTTCATTTTTTAGCATGCTGATATACATTTTCTTTTCTGCTCATTCAATGCTCTCTATTAGTTCTAAACCAGTTGCACAATTAGTTCAAATTGGTTCTGTCAATTCTAACGGTTAGAAATTTTAAATTTTTATTTAGTGAAAATTATTATTATTATTATTTTTAGCTGTTTTAGTTAATTTAGTTATAATAATTACTAATGAGTAATTATTACTATTAGTGGCAATCGATGCCTGTTTTTAATTGGCAGTTCCAATTTTAGTGTCTATTGTTACTACTGTTACATATTTAATTGCATTTTAGTGTTACATATTTAATTGCAGAATTTCCGAATAATTGAAATTTTGTAAAATTGAATTGTAATAGAATAAATTTGAAAAATCTCATTAAAACTCATCGCAGCGTTTTAATTATTTTCCATACAATTATAATTGAATTCCTTGAAAAAATTAATTATTTTCATGCAAATTTTATTCAAATTCGACAAAAGAATTGAATTATTAAAAAATTTGTTACGAAAATTCTTTATGAGAATTGAATTTTGAGAAACATTCAATTATTCAATAAATTATTTACTTTTGCATTTAAATAATTAAATTCTTGTAGAATGTTTTTAAAAAAATTGATTTTCATTTCATAAAAATGAATTTCAGTTAAACTTTTAGATTATAATTGAATATTAAAAGAATTATAGAGTAAACTTTTTGGAAATAATTGAATTTTGAAATTAATATTTTTGAAAAAGTTTAATTGAATTTTTAAAATATTATTTGATGTTTCTATTCTCTAATATGGATTTAATTAAAGAATTTATTAATAATTCAAAGTTCGTGAAATTGATTAATTCATTATTATTAAAAATAATGGATATGAAGTACAATTGTAGTTCAAAATTTTTGAAAATTGAATTGAAATAGTAAAAACAATTTTGATGAAGTATAATATTCTTATAATTAAAAATAATGATTTTATTACTTGGTCATCTTTAATTATTATAAACTATGAAGAAATCGATCACTTCGAGTGTTTTATAGTTATAAATATATTTAATAAACTAAAATTTCATTCATTGTAAAAAATAATACTAAAATTGATTATTTTAATCTTTTTGGTGTTAATTTAATCTGCAACACTTTTTAATACCTGACGATTTACTGTATGTTAGTGTTCGGTGCTATTTTTATTAGTAATTCTCACTATCGTAGTATTAATAACGATTTTCACAATTGCTATTATTAGTCGCTATTGTTATTAATAGTAAAACCGTATTTGCTACACCTTTCACTGTATAATAATTATATTATAATATAATTTCACTGTATAATTTTTATTATAAGAATATTATACTTCATCAAAATTGTATAATAATTTCCTAGAAAGAAATTCCAGAATCAGTCGATACTGTAGAGATAAATCGAAAAATTTGAACATCAAGATGAAGGAAAAAATAAGAATATCAAATTCACCGAAACTAATATCTTCCCAACAGACGGAGAATATGGGAACATATTTTTTTCGACATAAAATTAGTGCATTGGGGAAAATATGGTCCTAGTTGGCAGTAGACGAATATCCTGTGGTCAAGCCGGTACATTAGGCGTTCTCCTCCATCCGAAGGATTATAAATCCTTAATACAGATCGGCACGCGATGCTTGGCTCGTTAGAGTGATGCATGGCCGACCACGATGTCCTGGGGTGTACGGTAGCGGCACTAACACCAAAACATGCATATCTTTGCGCACATTGCTATGGAGAGAGAGAGTTCCAGCACCCACACATATTGCGAAAGGAAGCCCAGGTAATAATGAGAGATCGCAGATACGACTCGATATTAATTGTGCGCATCGAGTGTGTTGCTGCTTCCAACTCCTTCCCTTTCCCCTTAATTCCAACACAGTTTGCCTGTCGAGGGAACAGGCTACCGACTTACACCCCGATCATCCAATGCGATATGCGATATATGCGCGATATACGATACAGGAACAACAACTTGGATCCTGGCACAGGTTGCTGCTGATGCTGCTTCTGCTTCTGCTGGCTGTGTGTTGGATGGAGTTTCATCTCGCTGGCGATGCCAGATCGCGAGAATTTGTCGACTCGCGTTCCTAAGCTCGGGATAATAAATTCTTAGTCGCCATTGAGACAAGATACTCGATTATCTGAACTATGTTGTTTGAGAATTGAGTGCTTTATAGAGTGTGATATTACATTTTTTTTTATGAGGGTCTAAACAACCTTGAATGAGGTTGATTGTTGTGGTGACTGACGTTGACATAAGTAAAAGGAGTTGACATTTGTAGAAAAAAATTATTAAGTGCAAATGGTATTTACAGAAGTTGTTATGACAACTGAAGATACCATCGACTATAGATAGTAAGATACTAAATAGATACTTTATATTAACTAAAGAAACTACACACGAAAGTTACTGTCAACTACAGAAACTATTGTTGCATTACTATTGTTGTAATGTATTTGCAATTGTTGTTTTAAAGTTAATGTCAACTAAAGAAATTTTTCAGTAGAGTTACTACCAACTAAAGAAACTATTGTTGTATTACTATTGTTGTAATGTATTTGCAATTGTTGTTTTAAAGTTAATGTCAACTAAAGAAATTTTTCAGTAGAGTTACTACCAACTAAAGAAACTATTCACTAAAATTATTGTCAACTAAAGAAATTTTTCAGTAGAGTTACTATTACCAACTAAAGAAAAAACTAACAGAAATTAATAGCAACTAAAGAAACTATTCACCAAAGGTACTACTCTCAACTAAAGAAATTATCCAACAGAGTTACTGACAAATAAAGAAACTATTTTCTAAAATTCCACCCAGAGAAAAAAGTTATTTATTCTAATTAATAGTGTATATTTAAAAAAATTTATTTTTTGCAAATAAATATTTGATTCAAAATAAATAAACTAATATTTATTTCAAATACATGCACTTGTTAATCTAAAATAAAGAAATATATTTGCAATTTAGGAAATAGTATATTTGTAGCAAATAAAATATATATTTGATTTTGTTTTATTTAAGTATTGAACAATTTTAAAAAATAAATTAATTTTCTAAAATGAAAATATTGTTTCAGTCCTATTATATACTAACCAGGAAACCCAAAAAAAAAAAAAATGGTTGATAGAAAAAACCGGGAATTCATGATCCCCAAATTTTGAATGTTCAAATGAACGAATTATTTTTCATTGCAAATATTTTTATAAATTGCTAATCATATACAAATTAAAAAACTGAAATATTTACGTTTTAAATATTTACGTAAATTAATAACTAAGTTATTCATTTTTTGGATAGAAACGTAAAATAATTGCAACAAAAATTTGATTTGTAGAAGAAATAAATAAATTTCGTTCATTTGAACGAATTTCAGAATTTTAGGATCTTAGGAATTCAATTTTTTCCAAAAAGTGGCCACCTTGAATATTTATTTAAACTAAGTAAATATTTTCCCATCCTAAGTATATTATTTTATCTTATCAAACCAATCAAAATAGTGCGTAATTTGTATTTAATAATTGATTATAATTGATACAAAATAATTCACTCAAATTCATAAAATAAATTATTTGCGCCAAGTAATTTTTATTTATTGATATAAATAAAAATGTTAATAAAAAAAAATTGCATCAATTTTAGAGAATTTAAAGTAGAAAAACTAAAACTTTACTACACCCAGAGAAAAAAGTTATTTATTTTATCTAAAGTGTATATTTAAAAAAATTTATTTTTTGCAAATAAATATTTTATTCAAAATAAACTAATATTTAATTCAAATAAATGTACTTATTAATCTAAAATAAAGAAATATATTTGCAATTTGCGAAATAGTATATTTGTAGCAAATAAAAAATATATTTGATTCAAATAAATGTTTGTTTGACTTATAAGTAGACTTGTATGTAATTTCATTTACATTTTAGTGTCTTATTTGAGATTTTGTGAAAAAAATGTGACAGTGGACTTTTAAATATGAAGTGGAAAAGTAAAGTAAAATGACTAAGAAGATTTGAGTTTATTTAACAAATATTCTTATAAAAATAAATATTCATTTTAATGAATATATAATATATAATATATGAATAATATATAATATTCATTTTAATGAATATTTAAAGTTTCATTAGTGATTGTGACTGTTAAATTTATTTGAAGATTATAACTTATAAGTGAATTTTAACATTTCAGAATGTTTACAGGATTTATTAAAATGAAAAATAATTTTATAAACTTAATAAATTTAAAAATAAATTTATAAAATTTATAAAACATATTTAAAGAAAATATAAAATTTTTTCCATTCAAATAAAAATGGATATTTAAACGAAATATATTAATTCAAATAAAAAATATTATTTGAGCTAAATAAAATTAAAAAAAAATGTCAAGGAATTTTATAAAACTTTAAAAAGTTTAGAAAAGTTAGGGAACTTTGATCGAAATTCTGTAAAATTGTTGTTTTCTAATTGTATTTATTCCTGAAATCCAGCTATATTTAAAAATTTCCAAATTAATTCAATTTTGAAAGAGTTGTGTTTACAATTTTCATAATTAAGTGAATTTGAAAAGATTTTTATTTAAAATTTTGCAAAATTTCAATTGTAAATGAATTTTATTGAAAATTTAAAAATAAACTGGATTTTTAAGAAAAATTTTAATACAATTTCAATCGAATTTCTCAAAAATGTAATTATTCTGTAGAATTTAGATTTCATAAAAAGAGATTTTAAAAAGTTTAAATTTAAAAGTTCTTAAATTAGTTAAATTTTTTAATAATATACATTTAATTAATTTTTAAAATAATGGATTTGTAGAAGAATTTTAGCTAAAAACACTAAAACAAGTTGAATTTCTTCAATAATTAGATATTATTACAGAAATTAAATTATTTTGAAGTAGTAAAATTCTTCGTAGAAAATCAAATTATGTTAAAAAATTTACAAGAATTTTAATCAACATTTGAATTATCTTTATAAATAATACAAAATACAATTTTACTTCGAAATTCAATTATTTGGAAAAACGTTATTAGAATTCTTTCGACGAATTTTAATAAAATTCTACAGAATAATTACATTTTTTGAGAAATTCGATTAAAATTTTATTAAAATTTAAAAATCATTTAAATTCTAAAATAATTTTTTGAAATTTTTTTTTTGAAAAATAATTGAATGTTCGTGTAAAATATTATTACAATTTTTGTTAAATCATTAAATTTTTCCACTATGAAAATAAATGTTTTATTAAATAATTGAATGTTTCTTAGAATTAAATTTTCATAAAGAAATTTATTAACAAATTTTTAAATAATTGAATTCTCTTCACAAGTTTTAAAAAATGTTTATAGAAATAATTTCATTTTTTGAGAAATTTGATAAAAATTGTTATATATGAAAAATTTAAAAGTAATTGAATTTCTGCCCAGAATTTTATTAAAATTTTCAAGAAATGTTTGAATGTTGGAGAAAAATTTTATTATTTATCAAAGTAATTGAAAATTGACGAGAATTTTTGTAAATTTTTTAACACAATTGGGTTTTTGCAAAAATTGATATTACTTTTAAAAATAATTAAATTCTTCCGACGAATTTTATTCAAATTTTTTATTAATTATTGAATTTTTTTGTTAACATTTTTTTTGGAAATATTAAATATTGAAATTTTTCAAAATTTTGACAAGTTATTTAGAAAAAAAAATTTTGAATTTTTAAAAATAATTAAATTCTTTGAAGAAAAAAAATAAAGTTACCATTGAACATCTCAGTTGATTCTGAATTCTGACTAAAACAAAAAAGAAAAATATATTTCACAACCTAATAAATACAGTGGAATATCTTTTGTACATCAACGAAATGGGACTAAAACCAATATTTATTGATACAGGTTTCAGCCTACGTAAACATTATAAAGAATGACGCGAATGTTTATTCGAAAAAAATGCTTAAAAGCTGAATTTATGAAATTCTAATCGTTTACAATCAATTTTTTATTCGTCCAAAAAATTAAAGAGAAAAAATAAAGTGTAAAATATTTCTTTCTTTAATTTTTTCCCTGAAATTAAATTCTAATTGCTGCGTAGGCAATAAATTGTAAATAATTACATAAACAAAAAATTACAAATGGTATGCAATAGTACTATAAAATTCCGACGTAAAAAAAACAATTTTCAAGCAAAAAGAAAGAAAAGAAAGGTAAAAATTGAAAATAGTTTATAATACACCTTTATATAATAATTGGAAAATAAAAATATTAATTGGAGAATTTTCAAATGTAATGATTAATAGTTTGAGTTAGTATATTGCTTGTAATTGTATTTGCCGTGAAGGGATGAAAAATGTGTTACGCGAAGGGTAGAAAACGATTCGTTATCACGCGATACGATACTTAATCAAGCTTTGATCGTTGTAAATTAATTCCAATCGAGAAAAGCTAACTGGACGCGAATTTGTGAGGATCAATTTGTAGATTTGTCTTTCATACGGTAGTGATTACAGAGAGAGCAAAGTTGCTAAAGCAGCTTAGCAAGTGGACATATCAGAGTTGATCTTTTATATACAAAATGAACTTGAATACATTACTTGAATATATACATGCTGTAAAACCTCTTTTACCTCGAGCAATAAATATTTCTTTGCCAACATTAACATTCCTTAAATGTAATTTTTCAATTCTTAGAAAAAAGACAAATGAAAATGGAAAATTAAAAAGACTCTTATCTATTTGATTATTATTTTAATTATTAATTACTAATTATTAATTACTAATTATTAATTATTAATTATAAACAAAAATTATTATTAATACTAATTAATAATTACAAATTCAGTTAGTAAAAATTATTGCTAATTACAAATATATTATCAATAAAAGTTACTGACTACAAATTGATTTATTTATAATAATAAAATTCGTGATCCGTTAATCTATTCGCAGTTCGAAGTTAGTTGTTGTTTGCTTTCTTGTTTCTTAACCTTTTTATAATTTTTTTTCCAAATATTTTCAACTAGCAAAACTAAACGTGAAATTTTCTTTTCCATTTTTACTTTCTAACTTTGCTTTTCCAAATTTAATGAAAATTCCTAATTATTTAAAAATATCATTTTTCTAACGGTCTTTCATTAAATGTAATTATTTGAATAACTCGTATAGTAAATGACAAAATATTTCTAACAGCAACTTGAATTAAAATTCGAAATTTATTTCAATAAAAGTTGGGAAAATTTTCAATTGTTTCAATTCTTTAAAATTATTTTTGGAAATAGAAGTATTTTTAAAAAATTTTAGTTTCATGTTTTCAAGAAACTATCTTACGAAATTTAAGAATTAAATTTTTCAAAACTTTATTCCTTTTTGTTAAACAAAAATTTTAAAACATATTCATATTTATTTTTCCCGAGGAATTGAAATTTCAGATAATTTCAATGAAAAACCTCGTGAAATATAATTATTTCTAAAATTTGCAACTGTAATTAATCTAAAATTCAATTATTTTTTTAGAATTTTTGAATAAAATTGTTGACAAACTTTAATAATTTTTAAAGAAAAATAATGTTATTAATAATTAAAAAAAAAAATTAAAAGATTTTTAAACTTTTGCTTCCATTAAATTTTCAAGGAATTTATTTTAAAAACCTATTAAAATTTAATTATTTCCTAAAATTCCTGTTATAATGGTTTGAATATTTAATTATGTATTTTAAATTTTAACTAAAATTTTTGTTAAATCAATTCCTATCAGAATTCAACTACGAGAATTGAATGATTGAAATAGAATAATTTTTGTAAATTTATAAAATCATATAATTTCAAAAATATAATTATATTCAAAGACAATTTTTAAAGAGGAAAAAATAAAATTCTTTAAAATATTAAATTTTTCAAATTTTCCAATTGTTTCAATTTGTTAAATTTATTATCAAGAATTCAGGTACCTTTTTCTTTAGAAAATTTTAATTACTATTTTTTAAAAACCTAATTTTTAAAAAATTTACAAATTAAATTTTTTAAATTTTAATAACTTTTGTAAAATAAATATTTAACTAATTATTGTTTTTTATTTGCTTAAAATTTCAAAAATCTTAACAATTTGAACTGCAAGTCTCCTAAAATTTGCAATAAAACATCGCTAACTTCTAGTAAAGCCAGATTAAGTCGGTTATTATAATATAATTTTAAAATTAATGTATTAAAAATCATCGAATTATTACAAAGAATTTTATCAAAAAATTTAATAATTATAGAATTCCTTCACAGAATTTCATTATTTAGAAAAATAACTGAATTGTCGGGGAGAATTTAGTTTAAAATTTAAAAAATTCTAATTAAATTCTTTTTGAAGAATGTTTTTGAACTTTTTATCAAATAATGGAGTTTCTTTAATAATTTTAGTTAAACATTTTTAAAATAATTGAATTTTATGAAAAAGAATTTTATTAAAATTCTATTAAAAATAATTAAATTCATGCGAAAATTTTACTGTTTATAAAAGTAATTGAAATGTTCCAAAAAATTGATTTAAATTTTAGAAAATAAATAAATTTTATGTTAATATTTGAAGATGATTTCAAGAAATTCTATTAAAATTGGTTTAAGAAAAGAATTGAATTTCTGTAAAGGATTTTACTATTTATAAACATAATTGAATTATTGCGAAGTATTTAACTATATTTATAAAAATAATTGAAATGTTTCGAAGAATTTATTAGAATTTTAAGAAATAATTAAACTGTTATGAAGATATTTATAGAAATATTTGAAAATAATAAAATTTTATCGTGAAATTCAATTACAGTTGTTTTGAAGATTATTAAATTTGTTAAATTATTAAAATTATTAAGTTTATTAAAATTTTAGGAAATAAATGAAATTTATGGAAATATTTTTGAAAATTTTTGAACTCTTCCGAGGAATTCAATTGAAATTGTTTTGAAAATAATTGATTTCCTGCAAAGAATTTTACTATTTATAAAATTCATTAAATTCTTGTAAAGAATTTTACTATTGATAAAAATAATTTAATTATTTCCAAGGATTTATTACAATTTTAGAAAAAAATTGAATTTTTTTTTCAAATATGTTAAATTCTTTAACATATTGAACTCTCTCTAGGAATTCAATTATAATTGTTTTGAAAATAATTAAATTGTTTAGAAGAATTTTTTCAAAATTATTTAAATAAATAATTTGTTTTTGTAAAATAAATTAGTGTTTCATAATTTTTTTGTAACGTGTCTCGAATAAAATAGAACTGTCAAAATAATTATGACAGAACAGAATTAATTGTTAATAATATTAATTAATTATTAATAATAATTAGTTCTATTAATTGAATTCTTTCAAAATTTTAATAAAAAGATCATATTAATGATAAAATTAAAAAAAATTATATTCAAATAGAATTTCGTGTAGTGAAAATGAAAATTTTTCGTATTTAATTCAATTTTTATAAATTGTTAACTTTATTCTCTATTTCGTTGTATGAAAAAAAAAGAAGTCTCGGCTCTCATTTTGTATGACAGAGGCGAGTGTCCCCCTCAACGAGGACGAAGAGCCACTTTGAAGATACGATCTCGAAACAAATTACGAGTTCTATCTCTCGTGTCCCTCCTGCAGTTCTTCTTCACAGTACTTTTTGCCTCCCCCCCTTCCCGCCGCCCCTCACTCTTCCTTTGCTTTCGCAGCTGGATTAAAATAATCGCGGCCCGTTAGCGGCACCGGGACCACGAGTACTCAACATTTTAAATTAATATTGAGTCACCTCTTATCGTGAACAACGAAGAAAACGAGAATTCGCTTATCCATCCGAGAAGAAAGATATCTTCCGTTTTAATTTGTCCTCGGTTTTTTCTTCTTTTCACTAGAGGGAAATAAATTTTTATCAAAGAATTGTGAAATTAATTTTGAATGCACAAAATTAGAGTGTTAATTTGTTAATTATTGTATATAATTTTTATTGTTAAGAAATAATTATTTGAGGAAATAATAATATTTTGTTAAAGACAAATTAATTTGTTTAAAATTTTCGAGTAAAATTAATTAGTTTTTCGAATGATATAAAATTAAGAGAAAAGACGAATTAAAACACGTTACTTTGCGACACTTTTGATTCGCTTTTTGTTTTGAATTTGATATCTGCAGAAAAAGTGAAAACAAGATTTTTTTTTGGTATTTTAAATTTCTTTTGAATAAAAAATTAAATTTTAAAGGAATAATTTTACTTGTTATTTATTTTGTTTGTTAACTGGAAATTAAAACACGAATTTAAATAACGATTTTTAAAATTAACATTAAGTTGAAGGTATTTTGAGTACAAAATTAAGTACAAAATTATTTATTACTGTTCATATGTTCAAAAATTTTAATGAAATTTCACGAAAGAATTCAAATAGTTCCTAAAACATTAACAAATCCTTCTAAACAATTCAATTATTTTCAAAACAAGTTTAGTTGAATTCCTAGGGAGAGTTCAATCAGATAAAAAATGTTACCACATTTGGAAAGAATTCAATTTTTTTCTAAAATTTTAATAAATCTTTCGAAATAATTAAATTATTTTTATAAATAGTAAAATTCTTCACAAGAATTAAATGAATTGTATAAATACTAAAGTTTTTTGCAGGAATTCAATTATTTTCAAAACAATTTCAATTGAATTCCTCGGAAGAGTTTAAAAATTTTCAAAAATATTTCCATAAATTTCATTTATTTCCTAAAATTTTATTAAATTTTTCGAAGCAATTCAATAATCTTCAAAACAACTGTAATTGAATTTCTCGATAAAATTTTATTATTTTCAAATATATTCTATAAATATCTTTATAACAGTTTAATTATTTCTTAAAATTCTAATAAATTCTTCGAAACATTTCAATTATTTTTATAAATATAGTTAAATACTTCGCAATAATTCAATTATGTTTATAAATAGTAAAATCCTTTACAGAAATTCAATTCTTTTCTTAAAACAATTTTAATAGAATTTCTTAACATCATCTTCAAATATTAACATAACATTTATTTATTTTCTAAAATTTTAATCATTTCTTTGGAACATTTCAATTACTTTTATCAACAGTAAAATTTTCGCATGAATTTAATTATTCTTAATAGAATTTTAGTAAAATTCTTCTTCATAAAATTCAATTATTTTAAAAATGTTAAAATAAAATTATTAAAGAAGCTCCATTATTTGACAAAAAGTTCAAAAACATTCTTCAAAAAGAATTTAATTAGAATTTTTTAAATTTTAAACTAAATTCTCCCCGAGAATTCAGTTATTTTTCTAAACAATGAAATTCTGTGAAAGAATTCTATAATTCTTAAATTTTTTGATAAAATTCTTTGTAATAATTCGATGATTTTCAATACATTAATTTTAAAATTGAAAATATTTTAATGGAAAAATTATAAAAAAGTTAAGAAAGAAAAAGGCAAACAACAACTAACTTCAAACTGCAAAGTAACGAAAATTTTCTAATTTACGCGAAAGTGATGTTTTTAGGGTTAAAAATATATTTACAATTATGTCAGTCGTTGCACAGAGTTTTATTCAATTTTATTCAAATAAAGTAATAAATAAATAAACTAATTATTTTTTATATTTTGGTATAACTGAAAAAAATACATTTCAAAAGTCTTCTGCTTCTGATGACGTTAAATTAAAAAAAAACTCACAACTTTCGTAATTTTTATCAAATAAAGAAATAAAAAAATAGGTATTTAATTATTTTTATATAGGATTCGAAAAAAATTGTTTTAATCCAAAAAAAGTTTGGAGTCAAAATCTTTCGAAGAATGTCCCATATCAAGAAAATAATTGAAATATTCCATAAAATCTTATAAAATTTAATAGTAATTTATTCAAAAGTATACTGAAAAAAAAATTATTTCATTCAAATATTTATAATATTACGTCAATATTTATAATATTATTGTCAATTACTTGACAATTATCAAGTAAATATTTACTAGAACCAAGTAAATCATATTTGATTCAATTAAATTGTATATACACCCAGAAAAAATTATTATTTAAACCAAATATATTTTATTTGATTTAAATAAACGTATATTTGTCTCAGAACCAACTAGACTTTTTATTTGTTTTAAATAAAATTTATATTTGACATAAATAAAACATAGTTAAATAAAATTTCATTAAAAATAAATAAGCTTTATTTGAATTAAATAAAAAATCTAGTTGGTTCTGAGACAAATATACAATTTCTCTGGGTGTATTTGACATAAATACTGAAGTTATTGCCTCAAATGTCATTTAATTAATTATTATTCTAATAAAATTTTTTTTCAACAGTCATAAATTAACAGTAGTCAGAAAATATTTTTACCCTTTTTGAACGTTCAATTTTTATAAAAACTAATAGATATTTTGAAATCTGTCAATAATATTATGGAATATATATGTTATTCTATCCACAAAACATTACGGAATAAAGAAATTTATTTTTGTTATTTAAATAAAAAAAACTTTGCAGGAAAAACATGATATAATTTTCACTGACGGAAAATAAAAAAAAAAGATATATAAATATAAAGAAAAGAAAAGAGAAGAGAGAGGGGAAAAAACGGAACCAGAGAAGAAGAGAGATTAGAGGGGAAGATTTTCAGGGAATTCGAAATTGTCCGGCCTTGGACTCTTTATCCGGCTTAAGCTAACACCTAGAGTCCACCCGTTCAGCCGCAATTTTATCATCTCCTCGTCGCGCCTTCCGGGAAGGATTCCAATTTTCTTTTTTCCTCTTTCTCCCGTTGTCGTCGTCGTCATCGTCGTCATCGTCGTCGTCGCTTCCTTCTCACGCAGCGCTAGCAGTCCCTGGGACAGAACTTCAATCTGTGTCTCATCGCGGATTATCGGGATTTCGCGTAGGGCACACAGCGAGACGAAACGAGAAGAAGAGGACGATGTCTGAGTTTCCAAAACCAAATCGGTTTCTCCCGGGAGAGAATATGAGACTGAAACTAAATCCTCAATGATCTTTATTCGTATTTTTTTGGTCTCTCTCTATTTCTGTCTTCATAACTTTTTGCACTGTATTCATTTTTTCAGTCTACCTCTCCCTCTCTAAATTTTTCTCTTTTTGGATTGGAAGAAATATTTTATTTGGCAAATACGATTACTTTATGGTAACTTTAGTCAGTAGTAACTTATGTCAATGGTAACTTTAGTTAATGGTTGCTTTAGTTATTGAAAACTTTACTTAGTAGAAAATTTAGTTCTTAGCTAGTGATTAACTTACTTTAGAAAAATTATATTAGTTGTAACTATTACTTAATGAATCGGTTTATTCATTTATAGGAGAAATAAAATTTTATTTAAAAAAGTGCAAAAAAATTCATTTTCATTCTCTTAATTTTTGGAGAAAAAGAATTTCAGACAAATGTTCAAGAAAAGAAGCAGTGAAATGATAATATAATTGAAGTAATAAAGTGAATAAAACTTTATAGAATTTTCATACTTAATTAATTACTTTATTAATAATTATTACTTTAATTAATTAATTAATTATTTTATTACTTCATCGCGGATTATCGGGTATTTTTAATTTTTAAAAAAATTTGAGCCAAAATAAGTGAAACCGACCACTTGAAAAATTTTTGTCTCCAATTTTCAAGTTATCTATGATTTTTGGTAGATATATGAGTACACTTTTTCTCCCTAAATTTTTTTCAAAAAAAAAAATTTATTTTTGAAGTAATCAGGTGTTGAAGTTTTGGGTCATTTTATTTTCATTTTATTATTACTTTGAAACAAATAAAGATAATTAAGTGAATTTTTTTAAAATTAAAGCTTAAAGTCTATACTTTAAGGATTAAATAAAGCGATTGCTAGAAAATGAAAATTTATAATTGTTATTAACAATTCTTTTAAACAATTGCAAATTGAAGAATGTTCTCCATGTTTTTCAAAGATTAAATTACGATGTATTGATGCGTAAAAGTCCAAGCATTAAAATAAAAAGAAGAATCAGTAATCTCCAATATTATAGAAATTATGTAGATTTTTCTGACAAAATGCAGGCGAAAATCGACTTTTAATCATAAAAATCCGCTTGAAAGCGTGAAGTTTCTAACAAAACAAAAGACGATCTTATTTATTCGTTTGCAATTTTATCTTTTTCCAGTAACTCGAGTCGAATTTTGCCTGCATTTTTTCAGAAAAATTTACATAATTTCTATAATATTGGAGGTTACTGATTTTTCTTTTTTTTATTTTAATGCTTGGAGTTTTACGCATCAATACATCGTAATTTAATTTTTGAAAAACATTGAGAACATTCTTCAATTTTCAATTGTTTAAAAGAATTGTTAATAACAATTATAAGTTTTCATTTTTTAACAATCGCTTTATTTAATCCTTAAAGTATAAACTTTAAGCTTTCATTTTAAAAAAATTCACTTAATTATCTTTATTTGTTTCAAAGTAATAATAAAATAAAAATAAAATGACCCAAAACTTCAACACCTGATTACTTTAAAAATAAATTTTTTTTTTCGAAAAAAAATTTAGAGGGAAAAAGTGTACTCATATATCTACCAAAAATTATAGATAACTTGAAAATTGGAGAAAAAAATTTTTCAAGTGGCCGGTTTCACTTATTTTGGCTTTTTTTTTTTTGAAGTAATTTTCATACTTGAAGTAATAAAGTTTTTTATTATTTTTATTTTTTGATTTCAGACAAACGTTCAAGAAATGAAGCAGTGAAATGATAATATAATTGAAGTCGATACGAATATTATGAAATGTTTAGAATAATGCGAAATGAAATGTTTTGACACGCACTTTATTAGATGTTTCGTATGTATAAAGTGATGAATGTAAGAGTGACGATAAGCAACACTCTCTTGAGGGAATGGTGGACAAGTAATGTAATGAATGTGATAAGCTGTGACACGTGTAACTGGGGAGAGAGTGAGAGAGAGAGCGAGAGAGTAGGAATCCTTGTGTAGAAAAGCAAACCCCTCGACACTCGTTTTGACGGCATCAAAGAACTAGTAGGTCATCTCATAATTGTCCCGAAACAACTCCCTTGAAATCGTTGAGGGAAGAAAAAAATGAATGTCAGATTTCCTGCAAGCTTTCTCGCCGCAAATTGATCTTAATTTTACCTTTATACTGTGGAAAAATTATCCTCTCCTCATTTTCTTATTTTTTCCGTGTCATTATTATTTTCATTATTGCATTATTATTATTATTATTATTATTATTATTATTATTATTATTATTTGGATTTTTCCGAATTTAATTTATTTTTCTATTATTTTTTCATTTTTTGTATTATTATCTTCATTTTTGATTACTATTTATTGTTTTTCACCACTCATCTACATTTTTATTATTTAGATTTTTATATGTAAAATTTTTATAAAAATATCCAGAAAAGATTTATTAAACAACACTGAAAAAAAGTTCTGGTTAGGGTATATTTAACACGAAATTCTACACCCAGAGAAAATTATTATTCAAACCAAATATATTTTATTTGACTTAAATAAACGTATATTTGTCTCACAAGCAACTAGACTTTTTATTTGTTTTAAATAAAATTTTTATTTGACATAAATAAAACATATATATTTGAGTCGAATAAAATTTTATTTAAAATAAATAAAATTTATTTGAAACAAATAAAAAGTCTAGTTGGTTCTGAGGCAAATATACCATTTCTCTGGGTGTAATTAACCTTAAAACTGGGATTTCTGGTAATTCCAACCAGAACTTTTTTTTCAGTGAAAATCTCAATTGTTTTCTTACAATTTATAATACTCATTTATATATTAATTTTCATACTTCTCCAGCAAATTATACTTTGTTGAGATTAAATTTTGATACAGTTTGTTTAAATTTATATGGAACAGTTTAGTTTTACACTGAAAAAAAAATTTATTTGATTCAAATAACCGATTATTTGACTATTATCAAATAAATATTTACTTGAACCAAATAATTTTTATTTGAATCAAATAAATTGTATTTGAATCAAATATTTCAGTATTTGAAGCAAATATTTCAGTATTTGAAGCAAATATTATTTAATTGATTCAAATAAAAATTATTTGATTCAAGTAAATATTTATTTGATAATAGTCAAATAGTCGGTTATTTGAATCAAATAAATTTTTTTTTCAGTGTAAAAATTATTTGATTTTGATTCAGACAAATTTTTTTAATGGAAAAAAAATAATTCACAAATTGATTAATTTAATTTTTCTGTGTGAAGTATATTTAGAAAATATAATTTAGTGAAACAATTAGTGAGTATTTTCACTATTGTGAATAATAATAAACAAAATTCGACAAAACGTTTTTTTTTAAAGTTTATGTTCTGAAAGTAGTTAGGAAAAAATGAGTTTTTTTCGTATAATAAAATTTAATAATAATAAAATTTTTTAAAATTCTTAACGTGACAACTATTTTTTTTTTAAATGCTAAAACTTTTGTAAATATTAATTCTTTCATTCGGCAATTTTTTTACAGATATTTTATTTTATTTGTTCTGGATACATATTTTCTACAAAATTACGTATGAATTCTAAAATCTAACAATTTTTAGAAAAAATAAAAATTCAAAAAGGGTAAAAATATTCTTTGACCAATTTTTTAATGATGATCGAATCCCTCTTATAAAATTACTATAAAAATACAAAAAAATATATATAAAATATAAAAAAAATATAAAAATATTACAAAAATAATTTTATTGGATATTTAAAATATTTTTTTAATATAGTTAAAAATATAGGTGTACCCTCCCCTTAATCGGATACAAAAATAAAAAAAGTTTCTAACAAAAATCAAAATTTATTAGCTCAATATTAATTATTCCTTATTCTCAGTGCAATTTTAAAAAATAAATATTTTAATTTATAAAATAACTACATAAATCATAAATAATAAAATAATTACTTGCTTTATAAAATAAATATGTAATTTTTAAAAAGACTGCTTAATTAAGAAAATAATTACACAATTTATAAAATAAATAGTTCATATAATAAATGACCCACAAAACATATTATTTTGAAAATAAAGTTTCCTCTTTTTGAAACTAAATTCTACTGACTTTCAATTTTCTCCAATTTCCAGCGATTTGTAAATTAATTTCCTCTGTTTACTCAAATAAATTTGTAAATTTGTTTAAAAACAATGAAAATTGAAAAAAATTACTTTTTCTAAAGTAAACAAGACAGATTTTGGTTTTTGTTCTCACTTCTAGAAAGAATGATTTTTTTACTGTCACAATTAATCGGTCAGAAAATATAAAAATAACATTTTCTTATCTTTAAAATTTAAATTGGTTTTATTTAGATGTTTTTGTAATGAAAAAAGATTTTTTTTCTAAAAAATCGAAATTTGTTAGCTACATATTAATTTTTCTTCAATCTCAGTGTAATTTATAAAATAAGTATATGCAATTTATAAAGTAACTACCTTATTAATAAAATAATTATACACTGAAAAAAAATTTATTTGATTCAAATAACCAATTATTTGACTATTATCAAATAAATATTTACTTGAAATTTGAATCAAATAATTTTTATTTGAATCAAATAAATTTTTTTTCAGTGTAGGGAAGAGGGCCCTAAGGTGGTCACCCATCTTTTGAACGACTGTAGATTTTAAATGGAATTATATATAAAGGTCAATAATACGGCGTTTGAAGCCTAACTTCCTATCATAAAGTATTTTTAATTTTTTTTTTTAAAGTTATGTCACTTTAAAAAAAAGTTGAAAATTCGACTTTTAAAAAAGTGGCCCCAAGGTGGTCACCATACGAAAATTCACTAAAAAAGTTATTAGAAAATTTAAAAAACGTATTATTAGGTTGTTTATTTAATATTAATTACTTTTCAGGATCACAGAAACATATTACATATTTTTTTTGCACTTTGTCTTTTTGTCAAAAATGATACTTTTTGTTTATGTATTAGACAGGTAAAATTTTGAAAATAATTCTATTTCATTATTATTCATCATTATTCATCATAAAACTTAAAAATTGATAAAATTCACATTCATAGTGATAAATGTTGATAAATATAGCGTATAAACACATTTTCATAAAAAATCAAAAGTGACCACCTTGAGGCCAAAAATGTGTCCACCTTAGGGCCAAGACACAATTTTTTAAACGTTAATGAAAAAATTTTTTAAAGCACAATATTAATTATCTTCATTTGGAATATTATTGAACGATATATAAAGATAATTATAACGATTTTTACTAATTTAAAATGGTTAATTTCGATGATTTTAACACCCTGAGAAAAAAATTTCTCGATTATTTAAAAACAGAAATTTTACAACGTTCACGTTACAAAGAGACTCGTACGTTTATTTACCTCAAAACTTTACTAAAATCTTTGTCTTCTCAAATAATATCAAAAACAAAAAACATTTGAAGATACTAACTAATATACAAAAATTTTCTCAGGGTGACCACCTTAGGGCCTTGACCACCTTGGGGCCCTCTCCCATATACAATGAAAAAAAAAATTCTTCTTTTAAGAGGAAAGTTTCTTTTGCAAAAATCTTTTTGAATCAGGAATAATAAATTGTCGATATAGTTATTTATTTTAATATTTGCTTCTCATTTCAAGAGAAATATTCTTAAGTGGAGAAAAATCCTCTTCAATTTAGAGGTTTGTTATTTAACCATATTCAAGCCAGAAAAATATGCATTGAAATAAGAGGAATTCGCTTAAAACATAAATATTTTTTTTTCGGTGATAATTTCCAAAAAAATGATTAAAAAAAACCGGACAAGTGCGAGTAGAACTCGTACTAAAACCGAGGGTTCCGTACCCTCCATAAAAACTTCTAATTTTTTTCTTACAAAAAAATTTGAGTTTTTCGCTAAAAAAAATTTGAAGATCAAATCTAATCATGTTCGGTATATTTTTCTTGAAATCTACAAATGGAAATACATAAAATATAAAAAGCAGTCCAATAGGCAAAGAATTGTGAAAACCAAGGGGGGTACACATTTTTTTTTAAAAACGAAAATTTTTTTTAGTTTTTCGCAAAAAAAAAAATGAAGATGAATTCCAATAATTTTTTCAGTATGTTTGTTGGAATCTACACGAAAAATCAAACAAAAATGTATAACGCCAGTCCACTAGGTTAAAAATTGAGAGAACTAGCATATGTATAATTATTATCAAAAATTGAAAAAAAAATTTAGGTTTCTGCTCAAAACGTAAGGAAGATAAATTCTAATCATTTCCATTATATTTTTTCCATAAACTACACGTAAAAATACATAAGTAAATTAATTTAATTATAAATTATTATTATTATTATTTAATTTTCAGCTCTCTAGGTAAAAAAATGTGAGCGCTAGGGTAAAATATACAATTTTTTGAGGAAATTAAAAAAAAATTGAGTTTTTCGATAAAAAAAATTTGAAGATCAAATCCAATCATGTTTGCTATATTTTTCCTGAAATCTACAAATGAAAATACATAAAATAAAAAAAAATGCAGTCCAATAGGCAAAGAATTGTGAAAACCAAGAGGGGGGGTACACACTTTTTTTTTTTAAACGAAAATTTTTTTAGTTTTTCGCAAAAAAAATATGAAGATGAATTCCAATAATTTTTTCTGTACGTTTGTTGGAATCTACACGAAAAAATAAACAAAAATATATAACACCAGTCCACTAGATTAAGAATTGAGAGAACCAGCAAGGGTTGAAGAATTTTCGAGCTTGCAAAAAGAGATTTTAGTTTTTCGATGAAAACACCATGAAGATCTATTCTAATCACTTCCGCTATATTTTTCCTGTAATCTATGCATAAAAACGAATAAGTATGCCAATTTTCAGCTCTCCAGGTAAAAAACTGTGGGCGCCAGGGGGAGGGGGGTACATGCATTTTTTTCGAAATTTTCAAAATTTTCGAGTTTTTCGCTGAAAAAATTATGAAGATCGATACCGAATGTGTTCGCTATATTTTTCCTTTAATCCATTTTTGAAAATACATGTGCATACCAATTTTCAACTTTCTAGGTAAAAAACTGTGAGCGCTAGGGGGGGGGGGTACATGCCTTTTTTTGCGAAAAATGGCCAAAATTTGATGTTTTTCGTCGAAAACTCTATGAAGATCAATCCCAATCACGTTCGCTATATTTTTCCTGTAATCTACGCGTGAAAATACATAAGTGTACCAATTTTTAGCTCTCTAGATGAAAAACTGTGAGTTCTGGAGGGGGGGGGGTACATGGTCATTTTTGTAACCGTTCCTACCGGGGTACGGAACCCTAAAAAGGGGAAATTATTTTTAAAATATAAGGTTTCTTCTTACTGAAACAGACTTTCGATTTTCCCCAAATTTCGATCGATTCTGAAAAATAATTCCCTCCGTTTACTTAAATAAATTGAAAAAACTGTTTAGAAACGATGAAAATTAAAAAAATTCCTTTTTCTAAAGTGAACGAGACAGATGTTGGTTTCAGTTCGTCGACCCTCGAAAGTCTGGTTGCAATGGAGTGGTTGGACCGGCTGGCAGGACTCGTTTTCTACAGAGAGAGAGAGAGAGAAGGAGAGTATGAGAGAGAGAAAGAGAGAGAAGTAGTAGCATTCGGTTGAATTACCGGGGATAACGCTGGGATTTTCATTACTCTAAGAGCCGATTGCATTTTTTACGTCTCCATATCCGCGCGGTTCAATCTCGACGGTCGATGGACGGTAGGACCATCTAATCACGCGTTCTTGGCAATCATGTCCTGTGCACCCCCAGAGCGGACACAATCCGCCAACCCCCAGAGTCTTTTATTCTTTATTATTCGTCGACGGCCGTTGGGGACCAACGACGGGACTCGGTGACATCCACTATATTTTCTCCCTGGCAAATTCAAAGAGTGACGGGGGTTGCGCAAGATATAAGGGGTGGCAAACCTCCATTCTTCAATTCGTACTTCCAAGAACGGCTTAGCCGCCACATAATTAAGTCGCAATTGAAAATTAATCATCGACTTCGATTCTCCATCCGCTAAAGTCTCATCATGATAAAAAGAAACTCCCATCGTGCCAGTCAGTTATTTTCTTTGATCTTCCCGATCAGACTCGTCTCTCTCTCTCTCTCTCTCTCTCTCTCTCTCTCTCTCTCTCTATATATATATATATATATATATATATATATATGTATAACGGGAAAAAGCTATTGCTATAGGCCAATTATTCTGGGGATTATTATTTTTTTCCTCCTCCTCCTCCGTAGAGAGCAAATGACATTTTTTTTCATGGTTAAACCTTTTTTTCGTAGTTAAATTTTCTTCTCTTTGTCCATTTTTAGTTATTTTGATTCTTATTGTAGTTTCGAAAAATTTTAAATTGGTTGTTTGTTTCGTAAAGTTAGACCTAGTAGATTGTTTTAAAAATTGTCTGACTAAAATTTTTTTCACTACTTGAGGGTTGTTCACATACTCAATCATTCTATTCTGGACCTGATCGTCATATTTTTTTTCAACGTAAAAGATAAAATGTTTCTTAAAATTTCACTGATAAAAAATGTTCTCAATTTTAGGCGATTCCTCTTTTTTTGCAGAATTTTTTCCTCTTACATGTGGGCACTAAATTTTTCTTTTCTTATTGAGAGGATTTTCCTTTTTCACATTTTCTATTAAACGTCACTTTTTAATCAGTTTGAAGCTGCGTTCAGAAAAATCAAAAACAAATTAAAAATCTTCTTTTTAGTATAAATTTGTTGCTATTTGAGAGGAATAATTTCAATTAAAGAAGAAAAAGTAAAATTTATCGTTTAGTTAAAAAACTGTCAAATATAAATAAAAATTCCTCTTTTTATAGATGAATATTTGTATATTGAAAATAAAATTTTTTCATGTTACGTTCAAAACCTGGGTGATTCTTCTAGAAGTGACACTTTTAAACTTTAGTTTTTCAATTTTTTTTTAATTATATACGGTTTTCTCTATTAAAACTACTTAATTTTCTACTCAAGAGTAAGATTTACAGGTTGCGCAAAATTAATTCTTAAAAATATTAAAGTTTTTCTCTTTAGCAAAAGATTATTGTTGCTCCATTAGATAAATTTTATTTAATTCGACAGTTTTTTCCATTAAAAATCCACGCTAATATCGTTCACGAAATCGAAAATGAAATTACTCTGCTTGAAAATTAATAACTTCCATATTTTATTACCAAATATATTTCAATTCGATTAAAATATAAATTTATTTACAGTAATTGATTTAATGGTAATTTGGGTTAATTTTTTCAAAGCAATGCCAGTAAATACTAAAAACAAAAGAAAAACTCGCATATTTCAACGAAAAGGCTTCGGAGATGAAAAATAAATTTTTGTCACATTTATTTACTTTAGGGCACAATTAAAATATGTTTTTTTTAGTAAAATATACAAATCTCACACCCTCATTTTATATTACCATCGAAATATTCTGTTAAATTTACTTCTACATTTAGTTATTTATTAAAAACGAAGACTTCGGAGATGAAATTGAATTTTTACTCGGAGCAAAATTTAAATTTCGATTATTTATAGCAGCAATAATTTTTTTCCTTTTTATAGATAAAATATAGAAAAATTAAACGTCAAATTCTCAGCTTTATTTTAATGTGCATTAAAATTTTGTTTAAGATATTTTTCATGTATAAAATATCAGTAATCATTGTGAAGTAATTTTAACCTAAAATTGAAGACAAAGATTAAACATTTTTATCAAAAATAAAAGTGCGGTCTACAAAATTTTAAAATGCACATAATGATAGAGAAAACACTGTACTTTCTGACACTATTTTTCAAAAATTTCTCAGAGTTTGAAAAAAAGCATAAAAATTTAGTTTTATTATAGAAGTACTCTAGAAGACATGTTGAAAAGATTTTGGAGATGAAAGAAATTTAGTTATTACATAAATTCAGTTGAATAAAATTATATATTTTTCTTTTTAAAATGACAAATAAGTGCTAAATGTTTACTATGGAAATTGATAATAATTATTAAAAAGTAGATATTTTGTAAAATTAATCAAGACATCAAAAATGTTCATTTGTTTGCAATTAAGCTGGAAAAAGTAACAAACCCGACTTTTACTATTTTAAAACTGAACATTTACTACTTTGTTAACAAATAGCGAATTTTAAAAAATTTTAATAGTATTTGTGGTTGATTTCTATTTAAATGTTTGAGTAAAATTGACTTTTACTACTAAAGGAAAAGAAAAATTTTGACTTTCTTTAATCAAGTTTAATATTTTTAATTTTATTTGTCAAATTAGTTATTCTTTGAAAAAATTAAATTTTTTTAAAATTCATACGACTGATTATTCAGAATTATAAAAAGAGCTTATAAAAAAATTTGTTAAAAAAAAAATTGTGTAAGTAGTTAAATTTTTTAAGCACTAGTAGTAAAATTGGAAGTTGGAACAAATAAAAAAGGGGTATCAAAGAATTTTTTTACACTTTTTCAAAACCTCAAATCATCTTACACAATAAAAAATTAATAAAAGTAATTTTTAACTGATTTAACATTTTTTTTTATTTTTTCAAAAAATTCAAATTTTGAAAAGATTTAAATGTTTAAAAATCCATACGATTGATTGTTTAGAATCATGAAATAAGTGTATAAACAAAATTAGCGGTGAAAAATATAAAAATTATAAGAGTAGATAAATTTTTTTTAATTTTGCTATTTATTTAAAATATTATTAACTAATTAATTTTTACTTTTTTATAGCATTTTATAATTTTAAATACTAACATTTGTCAACAATAACATTGATCTTTCATACACCCAGAGAAAAATATTATTTAAAACAAATATATTTTATTTGTCTTAAATAAACGTATATTTGTCTCAGAACCAACTAGACTTTTTATTTGTTTCAAATAAAATTTTTATTCGACATACATAAAACATATATTTTATAAATAAAATTTATTATTTATTTTTACAAATAAAATTTTATTTAAACCAAATAAAATTTATTTGAAACAAATAAAAAGTCTAGTTGGTTCTGAGACAAATATATTATTTCTCTGGGTGTAAATAACAAAAATTTAGATAAATTGATTTTTTAAATTCAATTGAAATCTACGTCTGAATAATACTGACATTTATTACTGATTACTGCAAAATTGAAAAATCTGTAGAATTATAAATTTTACTTCCGATCGTAAAGTTGAACTGTATTCCATTATGTCTGACTTAATCTGTCTTTTTCTACTATAATATTAAAAAATGTACAAGAATATCGAAAGTCTATGTCAGATCGATTCTCTCGACTATTATAAAAATTAAGCTAAATTAAATAGCAATGTTTAGTTAAAAATTTTTTAATAAAATGTCTGACTAAACAGTCTTTTTTCACTAACAGTTTTACCACTGGTGAAGAATTAAAATAATAATTAAACAACTTTTGTCTGACAAAATTTGACATGTACTACTTAAATTAAATGAACATCATAATCTGCCAAATTGACTAATGAAAATTGACTTTTACTACTTGTATAAAAATTGCAAATTTTGAAATTAAAATATCTGATTTGAATGAACCTTTTAATTTTTACAATTTACTTTAAAAATTAAAACTGCGTATTATTCTATGTCTGAATAGAACTGACATTTACTACTGAGTACCAAAAAATGAAGAAATCTATGAAATAGTGATTTTTACTACAGATTATAGAAATAAACTATACATTATACTTTGTCTGACTGAAATTGACTGTTACTACTAGAACCAAAATTTTAGAAGAATTTCAAATGTCTCTTTCTAATATCGTCCATCACTACTAGTATTAAAATTACAGTAAATTAAACATCAATTTTCAGTTTGCAAAATAACTAAAAAGTCTAACACAAATCTTTTTTTTCACTTTGATTTTACATAATAACAATTTTTTATTATTTCCAAATACTTCCCTCATTTTCGATGCCATTTTTAAATTTAGAATTTAATTCAATTACATTATTAATTTGATTTTTTGACTTTAATCACGATAAAGATAAATAAAATGTATGCTCTACATTACCGATAAATTCCCTGAGCTTGCAAATATAGTTTGTTAAAATGATGATACAGTAATGGAGGAGACGATGATACTGATATATATATACATATAAGCTCTTCTCTAAACACGATTCTTGACGTTTAGCATAATTAACGATAGATGATTAACACGCTCCTATCGTCAACTATTTCGTCACCTGCTAATTACTCAATTACTTTACTTAACATAATATCACATGCAAACTAAACTACAATATTGTAAACTTGCAGAAATTGAAAATTTACCATCGCAAAATAACTTCAAAATAAAGTATGTAAATAATAAATCGAATATTTTTTTAGTCACCAATTTCCACAGTAGATTTTTCTTATTTTGCAAAAGAAAGCTCAATTAAAAGCGTAAATTGTAAATTAATAATTTTAAATCTAAATAAATTTAATTTAATTTATTTTTATTTAATTTAATTTAATTTAATTTAATTTAATTATAAATTAAAAATTACCATCGCAAAATAATTTCCATGTATTTCAATCGAAAGTCTTTGAATTTTATCACCAAATTTCATTTTTTAATTAAATTTTCCTTCCTTTTCCAAAAGAGTTGTTTAAAAAGAAATGGAAATTTTTTTATCAATATCCTGTATGTATTTGTAATTTTACAGATATAAATGCCTTTAAAATCCTCTATTCGACTCGAATTATTAAAAAATAAATACACAAAAACAGATATAAAACACGAATTTAGTGAAAGAAAGGGAGAAATAAAACGTTTCAATAATTCCTGTACTTCATATTAAAACGTCATTTCCCGTCACGTACATGCGGCGTTTTCCCTTTTTTTTCTTTATTTCTCGTGTTTTTTTTCTTTTTTCTTTTTGTAGCAAAGCTAATCAGCACACAACCCAATGTCTGTATATGTCACAAAAAATGATTTTCATACTCGGAGACTATTCATACAGTGAGTTCATGTATTTTAATTGGGCTTTCTCTGTATTCGTTCACTTCGAGTATGTTATTAAATATTCAATTATTTCTGTTTTAATAATCACACATGCTTTCGAAGTGGGCAATAAATGAATATTTACAATTCTGATTAATGCTAATCACAACAATGAAATATTAAATATTTTATGATAAAATAATATTGATTATGTTAGTAAAGTATGATAATAAGCAATGATAGATAATAATTTTAATAATAATAAGCAGTCATTAAAAAAATAATAGTAGAAATAAAAATAATAATAAACAGTAGTAATCTATTAGTAGAAATTGCATTTACGACTAGCGAAAAATAAATTTAAATCATTTAAATAAATTTATTGAATACATTAAAAATAATAATATTCAAATAGTAAAATAAAATAGAAAGATTAAAACAAAGAAAAGATATTTTTTAAAAGTAAAAAATAATAATAGTTGTAATAATATAAAAATATTATAATATTGAAAATTTGTAATAGAGTCAAACTATTTTATTTTAACTAAAGTGGTCGCTGACTAATTTTAAAAAATTGTAATATTCTACAGGAATGATACTGATGTTACTAGAATCACAAAATAAAAAGATTTTTTAAAAATAATTTTACATCTTTCGTAAAATATGAATTTTAAAGTTTAGAAATGCTGAAAACTGTCAATTTTCTGCCAGTAGAAAAAAATTCAAAAAAAATGTATTTTAGTACAAAAATATAATAAAAATTATTGGCATTCGTTTATGATGTCTAAATTTATTATTATAAATTGATACAACCATTTAAAAATATAAATAATAAATAAAATATTATTGCATAGTTCATTATTAAATTAACCTATTTTTGGGATTTTTATTAACAAATAATGAGGAAATGTGATTATAAAATTAGGTAAAAACTTACGGAATATTAAGAATTTGTGATGAACTTTCAGTTTTTGATAACATTTTTCTTTTCATTTTCTCGAAAAATAAAAAATATGTGTTCAAAATTATAAATTTTTTAAAAATAGTATATTTTTAAGGGTGAATGTAATTTTTATAAATTTGAAGTTAGAGTAGCATTGACAATAATAATAAACCGACTTCAACTTTATAAAAATTACTTTCATTAATCCTTAAAAATATACTATTTTGAAAAAATTTATAATTTTGAAACTAGGCCCGGGACCAAAGTGAAAATCATAGTGTGTGTTTAATTAGTGATAATTTAATTATTTATGAAAATCCCATATTTTTCCAAATTTTTACAGAGAAGTTAAACACACTTGAAAATCGTGAAAATGGCCAAAGTAGCGCAGTTTTATTTTCCCCTTTTTTTATTTTTCGAGAAAATCAAAGAAAAACTTTATCGAAAACTGAAAGTTCATCACAAATTCTTAATATTCCGTAAGTTTTTACCTAATTTTATAATCACATTTTCTCATTATTTGTTCATAAAAATTCCAAAAATAGGTTAATTTAATGATGAACTTTGGAATAATATTTTATTTATTATTTTATATATTTAAATGGTTATATCAATTTATAATAATAAATTTACTCATTCTTAACAAATGACAATCATTTTTATTATATTTTTGTACTAAAATGTATTTCATTTGAATTATTTTCTACTAGCAGAAAATTGACAGCACTGTTACCTAAAAAGTATCAAATTGCAACGAATTGATCTCAAAAAGTGGATCAAATCATCATTTTATCTCAATTTTTGGATCACTCTAATCCATTTGGGGATTATTTTGACATTTTTAGAAAAACAGTGAGTTTTCAGCATTTGTAATATTTAAAATTTATATTTTACAAAAGATATAAAATTATTTTTTAAAAATCTTTTTATATTTTGTGATTCTAGTAACATCAGTATCATTCCTGTAGAATATTACAGTTACAATTACTATTACAAATGGTTTGACCCAAAATCATTTCATAGTCTAAAATTTAAAAAATTTACTTATTAAGTACAAAATTAATTACTTTTCATATTTCAAAAATTTTAAAAAACTTTCACGAAACAATTAAATAATTTGTTTAAATTTTAATGAATTCTTCTAAACAATCCAATAATTTCTGTAAGTAGTAAAATCTTTACAAAAATTCAATTATTTTTAAATCAATTTCAATTTAATTCCTCGGAAGATGTCAATTTTTATTTTTTAGAAATATTTTTAACACATTTGAAAAAAAATTCAATTTTTTAGTTGAAATAAAATGGTTTGACTCAATAATAATAAATAATTATGTATGAAAAGAATGATAATAATAATAGTAATAATAATGATAATAATAATAATAATAAAAAATAAATTTATAGAAAATATAAAAAATAGAAATATTGAAAGTATAAACAATAAAAAGTAATAATAAAAAATACATATTTATATAATAACCACAAGAATAATAATATTAATAACAATAATAATAATAATAATAATAATAATAATAATAATAATAATAATAACAATAATAATAATAATAATAATATTGATAATAATTGTACGAACTTAAAAAAGCATGAGAAACGCTACAACAGGAATACCTTGGCCGTCAATCAGTACGAGCAAGCCAAATTACTGTCAAATGCAATTAAGTACGACGAGAGTAAATCAAAGCGCGTGGCAACCTCGATAACGATTTCAATCCCAAAGCAATATATATCTATATCCAGACTCTCGGTTTTCTCATCGCTAATTAATACACCTCGCTTGCCATTAGCCAGCCTCAAGCATCAAATTCAAATATGTTTGTATATTCGTAATTTGCTTTACTAGTCCAATTTCCCAGTCAAAATAATATTGATCAACATTTTTCATTACCAATATATCGTCTTTAATATATATTTAAAAAGGAAAATATAAAGAAATATTTTCATTAAAAAACACTAGTTGAACAAAATGAAAGTTTAACAAAAATTGTAGTTTTTTACTTTTGTTTTAGAACGAACAGTCGTAAAATTTAAAAAATTATTTAACTTAGTCAAAGAATTTAGAAAACATGCAATTTTGTTATAACTAGTAGATTTTAATTTTTGTGAGTTGAAAAATTACAGCTTTTTGTATTTTTAGTATATCAATGATAGCAAATAGGTTTCTTTTGTAAATTGTTGACGAATTTGATAAGTATTTACAGTACTGAAAGCTGTTTAGGCTTTTTTATTTTTGTTTCAGAATATTTTGATTTTGTAGAGTGGGATTTTTAAGTTCAGTAGTAAATGTCAATTTAAGTCAGACTAAACTATTTCTTCTTATGTTCTAGTGGTAAAGATTAAATTAATTTTTTTACTAAAATCTAAATAAATTGTTGATACGTAAAATCTAAGTAAAAAAAATTTGTGTTAGAATTTTTAGTTACATTGCAATTTGAAATTGATGTTTAATTTACTCTAATTTTAATACTAATACTGATGGACGATATTAGAAAGAGACATTTGAAATTCTTCTAAAATTTTGGTTCTAGTAGTAACAGTCAACTTCAGTCAGACAAAGTATAATGTATAGTTTATTTCTGTAATCTGTAGTAAAAATCACTATTTCACGGATTTTTATATTTTTTTGTCCTCAGTAGTAAATTTCAATACTATTCAGACATAGAATAATAAGCAGTTTTAATTTTAAAAGTAAATTGTAAAAATGAAAAGGTTCAATCATGTCAGATGTTTTAATTGCAAAACTTGCAATTTTTATGGAAGTAGTAAAAGTCAATTTTCATTAGTTAATTTTGCAGATTTTGATATTTACTTAATTTAAGTAGTACAAATCAAGTTTAGTCAGACAACAGTTGTTTAATTGTTATTTAAATTCTTTACCAGTAATGAATTAAAATAATTGTTTTGCTTGTTACCTAATTTTATTGCCAGTGAAAATAATTTATAATAAGAAAATAATAAAATTTGGCACTTTCACAACTTCTAAATCACAACGATATCTATACACTCAAAAATTTTTGTTTTTGTCCCGGGTCTAATTTAAAAAATTCAAAGGTTTGAAAATTGTACATTTTTTCAGTTTAAAACTATTTATATTCTTTGAATTGAAATTAGTTTTTTTTGTTAATCACGTTCCGATGACAGTGTTTAAATTAAAAGCCAACTTCAATGTTAAGAAAATGACATATTTTATATATTTTTTTTTTATATTTTTACTAGTTTTTTTATTTAAGAATAATTAATCAATTAATTTTAAACAGGAATCAAAAAAACTTTTTGCACTTTTAAGAAATGAATATTCAATATAATGTTTTTTCAAATAAATAACCAAAATAACCAATACAACATATTTTTTGAAATATTTTAATTATTAAGTATTTTCTAGTTAAAAATACTTGAAGTATAAATAAAAAATTCAAAAAATAAAGTGATTATTTGATAATTACAATATACATGAAATATTTTTACAAAAATAATTCACTACATTTGTTTCATATTTAATAAAATATATATTTTTATAAAATTTTCAATTTTTAGCATTTTTATTCCGTTGGGAATTTTTTTAATTCGAAGAAATTTATTGGAATTATTTATTTGCATTATATACTTCTTATAAAAAAGGTTATATTTATAAAAAACTTAATATGCATTAACATTTATGTAATAATAAAAAATATATATTCCAAAATTGTTTATTTTCAAATAAGATGAATAAATGGAATTTTTTTTATAACTTTTAATTGTAATTATTGCAACAAATTATTATTATTTAATATTACATTATTTAATATTTAATTAAAAACTGTACCATTTATTCTTTGATTATTAATTAGAAGTTTCGATATACTGACCACAAAAAGTAACTCTAAGAAACGTTAACATTATAATTGTTACAGAGGAATTTATAACTTTATTAGTTACTTTTGGTCATTTACTTCAATAAACACACGGAAAAAAATGTTTATCTGGAACAGCAATAAGTTTTGCTAAAATAGCGAAAGTATTAACGAAAAAAACTAAACATTTGACTAATTTAGCGAAATTTGTAGCAGTTCCAAGTGAATATTTTTTTCCGTGCATTATATTGAATTTTCATTTCAATTAGCATTTTATAGCACGCAACTTCAACGAGCATTTTATTACAGAAACAATTGAATTAGATTTATATTTCACAAAATTTTCAATTGACATTTTATTCCACTGGATTTTGAAAAGACATTTTATCAACGGGAGGCGTCGAGACTAATTTCTAAGAGTATCAATTTTTTTTTAAATTAGACTGCAACGACTTTATTCGAAATATAATGGTTTGACCCACTACTGAGTACACTTCTTATGAGTTTCATTGCAATTAGAGGGGTAGAAAACATAAATAATTGAAATTGTTTATAAAATTGGTATTAAAAATATTGAATTTTTAATTTTACAATCTTTCAAATATTTTCTTTAAAAAGGGTGAACAATTTTGTGTAATCAGTGCAAGTTTCATTGATTTATTATTATAAACGGCTTTTGTGTTATGAATTTTTTTTTAAATTTTGCATTATTTTGTTAATTGAAAAACAATAATAAAAATTTGAAATTTCGAAAACGGTTAAAAGTGTTTTTTTTTGTTTTGTTAACTACTGATTTTTATAAGTTTCAACATTTTAGAAAATTAATGAATGGGTGATTCTCCAAAAAAACTCATTTTGCATGTAGTCAAGATTTTCTAAATAATTATAATCATTTGGAAAAATACCAACTCATATTTCCCTATTTTATCACTTTTTCTAAAGGTTCTACTAGAAAAAGTTGTGAAATTTTATTGTTTAATACATTTTTAAAATATTTTACCACCTCAAAATTGATTTTCTAACCTGTCATCTAACCCTCTGGGCACGGAAACGTGTTTGTTCTAGAAACGTTCCTAAAACGTTTTTAAAACGTTTCATGTCCTCTACATAATGTCTTTAAAACGTTTTATGTTCTAAAAACGTTTTTAGAACATTGGACGTTCTTAAGCCGTTATGTAGTAGACATGAAACGTTCTAAAAACGTTTTAGGAACGTTCCTAGAATAAAGACGTTTCCGTGCCCAGAGGGAAGTGCTTTCCATTTTTTCAATACGTAAAACAATTATTTAAAACATGAAAATAGGTACTTTAACAATTTTTTCTAAAAGTTATGATATTTAAGAATAATTTTCTGAAATATGAATTAAATATGTCTTGTAGTTTTTTTAATTGTAGAAAATGAAATTTGTCATGTAGTACCGCGTCATTCCTCTGACTCGTTGAATATTATCCAATATTTTTGCTGTGGGTAGAGATATTGATTAATTATTGTGATCAATATCTAAATTAACATCTCTAATATTAATTTCTTAAGTTACTTTTTAAAATATGTCATTATTTTGTGTTAAAAAAATAAAAATTGAGACATAAGCAGAGATTCACAACCTAAAGCGTCATTTCTCTCACCCCTAATAAAAACAATATTAATAAATATAAATTGATCACAAATTTTTTTCTCATAAAGTTATCCTTTATAAACATGATAGGGCATTCTAAGTTGGAGGAAAATTATTTGTCAATTAAATAAAATTAAAAAATGTTGAAATTGTCATTCCTTTCAACCGTCATTCCTCTCACTTTTTTGAATAAAAATTAAAAATTGGTATGATTGTCGATTGTCTACAAACTGACAGTAAAAAGTGAACCTAAAATGTATGAAAAATAATTTTTGCCAATTGTTAAAAGAGATGTTTGATAACTGTAAGTATTTCAAAATCTATAAAATTTATAGATAATATTAATAAATTATGATAATTAAACAATTTTTTGTAAATAGAAAAATATATATAATAAAAAACGCCGGCGTCAAATTTTAACCTCTTAATTTTTGCTTCCTCGTGAGGAAGCTTTGTAGTCGTTTAATTTAAAAAATTTTTTAAAATCCTTTTGACAAATTTTCTTCTATATGGGACTATGTTATATAAGACCCTGAACAATTGTCCGGATGTATGTATGTGTGTGTGTGTGGATCCCGATTTTTGTGAACACGATAACTCGAAGAGGTTTTAACGAATTTGACTAAAATTTACCAGATATATTTATCATAAAAATATCTCGAACTGGATTGATAGACTTTAAAAAATTCTCAGAAAAAAATTTTTTTTTTGACTTTTTTCTAAAAAAAATTTTTTTTCAAAAATTTTTTTTTAAGTTGGTTATTGAAGTTAATATATAATAAAATCTTATTCTTTGCATCAAGACGAATCGATTGGTATATAAAAAAAATAAATTCTATGAGAATTTATAGAGTTAATCACCATTAAAGCTGAAAAATTCGCATTTTTCTCAAAAAATGAGTTCTTTCCGCAAAATTATGTTGCTGTATAAGAAAATCTTACTCACTTATTTCTAAAATTTTATTCTTTGCATCAAGACGGATCGATTGGTATATGTAAAGTATATATTGTATTTAAATTTATAAAATTAAAACCAATTACAGACACAAAATTTGCATTTTTAATAAAAATTCATTTTTTCTTAAGAATCATGTTGCTGTACAATAAAATGTTATTATTTATTGAAAAATAAATCTAAAATCTTATTCCTTGCATCAAGACGAATCGATTGATGTATGTAAAATATATATTCTATTGAAAATTATAGAATTAATTACAATTAAAGATGAAAAAATTTATTTTTTTATTAAAAATTTTATTTTGTTCATTTAGGATTAAAGCAAATTTTATAAATATTTTTTTGATTTTATAAATATTAGATCGTATTAGAAATTACTTAAAAATTAAATATACTTAATATACTAAATTATAATTATAATAAATATAACAAATTTTTTAAATTAATTTTTAATTAGATTTGAAGACAACAACATGGAAAATATGTCAATACGTGACAATAAGTTAGTGCTGATTTTTTTGCTGATCGCATAGAGGAAGCAAAATGTTCATGTAATGAACATCTGGATTTACAACTTGTTTTGTAAATTTTAATTTAAAATATATACTTTAAAAGCTAAAAGTTAGCATGATCATGCTATAGAGGTGGTAGATTTTTGAAAGCTCAATATAATTGACTGCATTCATCCATAAATAATAATTTTTTTTCTTTTCTGTTTGTAACTCACAAAAAGGAGTATTTCGGGAGAATCACCTAAATATTTTTTAACATTTTGATTTTTTGATTGGAATTTTAATATTAGACTGTAAAATTAAATAAATAAGAGTAAAAGAAAAATACCTGACTTGAAAGTGAGAGAGTGAGATATTGCGAAAGAAAGGGAGGAGGGAAGGGGGGAGTAAAAAGGGTGAGTTTTTGCTGATAAATTCAGTTAGTCGACAGGTCTGTGGGCTTTTTTCTCTCTCTTGCGCACGGGTTTCATTTTTTATCCGAGAGGAAAATAAAGCGACCCTTGTGCGAGAGGCTCGCGCGGCTCGCGGCAACTGGTATATATATATAAAAGGGAGGAGGAAAAATTGCTGGGAAAAGAAATTACTTTCTCTTTTGTATTTCGGTATATCGCGCGCGCGAGCCTCGGCTGGATGCTGGGGATGCTGAAGCGAAACGGAGTGCAAAAGATGCTTTCGATGGAGGAGGGACAAGGAGGGTTTTATCTCTCGCTCATCCTCATTAAAACCCTCCAACCTGCACTCGCCTGCCACCCTCTTCCTGGTTGCGCGCTCTTCCTCGACTCCTTCCTTCGAAACCGAACCCTCCGCTCCAAGTCTTTCTCTCTTTCTCTCTCTCTCTTTTTGTAGGTATATATGTATATACAGGGACCCATCATCTCCGCTTTACTGCAGTACGCTCTATTAATTAAAAAAAAAGAATTTTTTTTTTGAAAAGGGTTCTTAGGCAACTGCTGGTCAACGAAAAAAAGAAGATTTGTTCCAACTGTGTAATGATGGGAATTAATTTTTCACATCTCGTCAACCGCTCAAGTAATTATTTCTACTCGGTGGAAATTTATTTTCTGGAATTATTTGCTTTTCTTGGGTATTTTATTAATTTTATGTTTTTTCTTTATTTAAAAGTATGCATATAGTCATTGCGCTCTTTCGTGTTTGCTTTTTATGAACGGAATTGAAAATTACAATACGAAATTGTAATTGGAAATTATTTTTGTTTTTTTATTACTAAAATAAATTGGGTTTTTAATTAGTTAATAGTCAATATTTAGTTGAACTACACTGAAATTTTTCTTCTTTTTTACCTTTCACTAAATCAAAAAAAAAAACTATATATAAACTCGAATTCTTCTACTGATGGTAATTGTCAAAATTAATTTTTATTGTTTTGACAAAATTACAATTTTGCTACTAATATTGTAGAATTAAAATAAAAATTTAACTGCTTTGTCTGACTGACGTTGACTCTTACTACTGAAATTAATTTGTAATCAAGGATGGAACTTTGCAGTCTGACTAAAATGTACTTCTTCTACTACTGTAATCTGAATTCAAAGTATTAAAATTTTTTTTTTGAAAAGGAAAATAATAATTTAAAAATATATATTGTGTCTGACAAAAATTATTTTTTACTACTAGTTTCGATATAATAAGGGTATTTTATTTTGTTAATCACTATTTAATCATTATAAAACATAGAATAATATTATTAGCGAATTAACATCTTCTTGTTACGTGAGTTTAAAATAATTCTAAATTAAGATTTTTTTATACGGAAACTTTTTTAAGATTATATTAAATTAACAATTGAATGGAGATCATATTGAATTGAGCTTCAAAAAAGGTTTTATTATTTTGACAATTGAATCAAGTTCATATCAACGGGAGGCGTCGAATTTGAGTTTCTTGCAAAAGTAATAACTTTCTTCGCATGAAGTTTTTATTATTTTATTATTTTTCTTCAAATCTGAAGAAAATTAAAGCAATCTGCGATATTTAAAAAATTTGATGAAATATTGTAAAAAGTTGAAGTTTTTTTGAAAATTTTGCAAAGACTGTGTATATATCAAGTAAAAATAAAAATATTTATAAACATTTAAGTAATAGAAACAAAATATTTTTTAAAAATAAATTATAAGTTTCGTTTTTTACATTGTTATGATTACTATAATAGTAAATGTGATAATTATTAATTAAACAATTAATATTACTGTTTCATTTATTATTTTGAAAATTAAAAAAACTTAATATTTCCAAATATAAACATTTCAATTATTGAATAATTTCAGATTCAAAATTTGTAAAATTAACTCATTAACTACATAATTAACAATTATTTTTCGCAAGAATTGAACTATTTAAAAAATATTTTAATAAAAAAATAATTCAACAATTTTTATAAACAGTAAAATTCACCGCAGGAATACAATTATTTTCAAACTATTTTAATAAAATTTCATGGAAAAATTCAATTATTTAAAAAATTTGTAATAAATGTTATTTCATTAAATCGTATTAAAAGTTAATTAAATTTTTGCAAAGATTTTTCTAGTTATAGATATAATTGAATTTCTTGGAAGAATTTATTAAAATTTTTGAAAATATGAATTTAATTCTTTTGACAAAATTTATTACGAATGAAGAAAAAAATTGAATTCTTTTCAAAAACAACAGAATTTATTAAATATAATTGAATTTTTGCAAAGACTTTACTATTAAAAAAGTAATTGAATTGTTTCGAAAGATTTATGAAAATTTTAGAAAATCATTTAATTTTTTTTTTTAAGAAAAAGTTTACGAAATTTATTAAGTATGATTGCAATGTTTGCAATTTTTTGAAAAGATTTTATTTTATGAAAAAAAAAATGAATTGTTTCAAAAGATTTATTAAAATTGGAGAAAATAATTGAATTCTTTGGACAAAATTTTTAAACAAATGAAGAAAAATTTAATTCTTTCGTGAATTTTAAGAATTTACAAAATTTATTGAATATAATTGAATTTTTGCATAGATTTTACTATTTCTAATTGTAATTGAATTGTTTCAAACGATTTATTAAAATTTTAAAAAATAATTGCATTTTTTTGTCAAAATTTATAAAGAAATTAAGAAAAATTGAATTCTTTCGTCAACTTGAAAATTTTATTAAAATTTTTAAAATGCTGTAATTTGCATAATAATTTTTTATAAAATTCTTGATAAGAATTAAGTTATTTTCAAAAATTTTAATAAATCATTTTTTTTAAAAATTCAATTATTTTTATAAACACTAAAATTCATCGCAGAAATTCGATTAATTTAAAACCATTTTCGTAACATTTCACAAAAAAATTCAATTATTTAACAATTTTTTCAAAAAATTCGTGTCATGAATTAAATTATTTTCATCAAGTTGAAGTCCACAACGTTGATCAACGAAAAAAAATTATTTGCTCAGTAAATTAATTAAAAACGACGCTGTAATATTGACAAAAAGATTTTAGAAAAAAAGATTAATGTTAACATTTAGATAATAATTACTTTAAAATTAAATATTAAATTAAAAATAATATTTGCATACATTAAATAAATTTTTTTCGTTGATAAACGTTGTGAACTTCAATTTTGTTTATTTTCAATAGTTTTAATAACATTCTTTGGAAAAATTGGATTTTTTTACAAATAATAATATTTTTAGTGACAATTTAATTATTTGTAATACAATTCAATTATTTGTAATACAATTTTAAGTACATTTTCTCAAAAGAATTCAATTATTAACGAAATTTATTGATGAAATTCTTCAAATGATTTAAATTATTTTAAAAATTTTTGATCAAAACATTTCAAGAATTTAGTAAATTTTAGTGCACTAATTTTAAAATTAAAAATATTGAAAAGGAAAATTTGTTAAGAAATTTTGAAGAGCAAGCAAAAGCTAATCCTCCTACTGACAACAGATTTAAACACGACAACATTAATTTACTTCTTTAAAACTGTTTGTGATATTAAATTTTATGTATCATATTTTAGAAAAAATTATAATCAAAATCTGAAGAAATTTTTTTAGCTACTTTAAAGATTTCTGACGATAAATAAGAAAAGTTCGAAGATTTGTGTATTTAATCATCTGGCATTACTGATCACCATAAATATCGATAGTTGATGAGCGTACGTGTGCAAAATGAATTTCCCTCTAAATATCAAAATTAGATATTCGAAATTAGTGAAAATGCTTTAAAATTAGGTGAAGGAGGAAGGGGTTTTTGTGACGTGCGAGGAATCTTGAGGGATTCATTGACGATGAGAGGACGACGTCGACGTCGTCGTCGTTGGGGAAATCCCTCTGTCAGGCTTGAGGTTAGGTTACACTAAAAGGGGGGTTGAAGAGGGTGGCGGCTAAAACAAAGGGCTGGTCGCGGGTTGGTCGATAGTCTACGTTCGCCAATCAGGCGAGACTTTGTGAGAGGCAACCCTCGTTTTTGCAACCTGCTCTCTAGGGTTACACTCAGGGGTTGCTCACCCTCTAGATTCTAGTTCGCGAACCCGAAGCGAGCACTTCTTCTTTGCGATGGTGGAATCCTCTAAAAAAATGAGGGAAAATCGTCTGTTTTCCTTTTTTTTACTTCTCCTCTCTCTCTCTCTGTGTGTGTGTGTGTGTGTGTGTGTGTGCTAAAAATATATCTTGATTCTTGAAACTTTTCTCCTCGTTTTTCCATTCATTGGGTAATTAATTAGAGTAAATTTATAATAAAAATAAGCTTCTTTAAAAATTGTTTTATTATTTCCTTTTTTAATATTCTTACAATATTTTCGAAGTGGTTGAAAATAATTCTTCTTGTTGGACAGTTTTGAATGTAAAAACATTTTTCAGAATAGAGTCTTAATCTGACAGGTTCGACTGTAAGGGGATTTCTTTTCAAAACATTTTTTTCTCTAAACTTTTCTTCTTTAATTTTTTGAAAACCTTTTTAAACCTTTTTTAAACATTGTTAAACCTTTTGAAACATTCTTAAACCTTTTTAAACATTGTTAAACCTTTTTAAACATTGTTAAACCTTTTTAAACATTGTTAAACCTTTTTAAACATTGTTAAACCTTTTTAAACATTTTTAAACCTTTAAAAACTTTTTAAACCCTTTTTAAACCTGTTGAAACCGTTTTTAAATATTTTTTAAACCTTTTTTAATTTTCAAACATTTAAAAAAAAATTTTTTAAACGTTTTTAAAAATTTTTTTTCTATAATTTTTTTCCCTTGGCATTTTTTTTTTCTTGACAGTGACGTCGGTAAATGAAGGAAGACTCAGAAATTAATTAGGAAAATGTAATGCGTTCAAATAATTTGAAATGAGATTCTCTCTCTCTCTCTCTCTCTCTCACACACTGGCTGACTGTTAGAGGAACATATTAACAGTGGTATATTTGCTACATGATTGCAAGTTACGAAGACGACGCGTTATATATTCTCTCGCCAATGTGACAGAATAAGTTCGTCTCGAAGTCAGTTTAATTGGGAAAGTTTTCAGTTTGAGATTGTAACGTCAAATCTGTTTGCTAATTAGAGAAACTCAACGAAACTCAATCAGAAAGCAAGGTTGGGAGGGAGTGTTTCTCTGAATTCATTTTCAATGCACAAGTGAACACAATACGCGCAGGACGGATCTGTTACAATGTTGACAACCAACTATTCCAGACGAATGCTTTTAAAGCGCACAGATTTTACTAGGATGAAAACCTTCAAGTCGCGAAATCATTTTACTTCAAATAGTCGAGCTAAGAGAGTGAAAAGACAGGGGGGACGGGGGTTTTTTTTTTAGAAAACTTTATAGATAATTTAACTTTCCAATTGAATTAATTGTTTGTTTTCTTTTTTTTTTAATTTATTAGTATATTTATATCGGAATTGGTAATTTTTTATTAAATGATTAAAAAAAATTCTTTTCGTAATAAAAATTTTGGTTTCCTTTTTATTATATAATGAGAAACATTTCTTTGTGTGATATAATAATTCTGTTTTTTCTTTTGAATAGTAAAACTATTTTTTAAAATATCCCTCTTTATTTTATTCACGAAAAAAAAATTTCGAAGAGTTACAACTTTCGTTAAATTTTCAAACACTTTTAGCTAATTTAGTTAATTTACAGATAATTTTCTCTAGAATAACGAAAAACGCAATACTTTTGCTATTCTAGAGAAAATGATCGCTATTATAGGAAAAACTATTTTACCGTAAAATTCAATATTCTTTTTGTAACAATAACGATTTTATCTTATTAATAAACTAAATAATAAATTTTGAATTACAAATTTTAAATTAATATTTTTAAGCTTGAAATAATAATAATATTGTTTTTATTCAATAAACTAAATATAATGAATTACAAATATTAAATTAATATTAATTAATCAAACTATAATTCTACTAAACAATAAATATTAAATTGTATATAAGTTTATTAGTTCATGCCTTAAAGCGTAAAAACTTATTATCTATATATTTATAAATATTAAAAATAGAAGAATTTATTTATAAATAATTAAATCATGGACAAAAAAAGTCATATTTCTTTTAACGAAGTTTGTTTATTCAACACTTATAATTTATTATACAGATTAATTTTTATATATATATTTAATAATGATAATAATAATAATAATAATAACTACATACAAACTTATTAAAATGAGCTTAAAATTTTATTCTCAAAAGGTTGTTTCGGGTTGAACAGCATCACAGCCTCTGATCGCAGTTTTGCCTTCTTGCTCTGTAATGAAACGAAAGTCAAGAAGGATTTCTTAATTAAAGGTAAATAAATTTTACGAATTACACTGTCAACTGCAGAAATTGTTTTTGTTAATCAACATTTTTTCTTCTTCTTTTTTCAAGAACGAGAAAGTAGAAAAATTTATTTGAAAAATCTTTCTATGAAATGGAATTATTTTTCTTTTAATATTTTTTTCAGGAACGAAACAGGTCCTTTAAATTAAGGAAAAAAGTTGATTTTTGTAATTTAAGTTAATTTGAAATTGGGTAAATTAAAGTAATCAGGATTAAGTTGAGAAATGTAATTAAAATTGAGGAAATATTTCGAAATATTAAGTCTGTATTTTGTTAAGAACTTTGAATACGGGTAATTATTAAAGGAAAAATAAGAATTTTTTTTTTCCTCTGTAAAGGAAAATTTCTTAAATCACAGGAATTAAAATTAAAAAAATTTCAACTTTTAAAATTTAATTATTTCTAAAAATTAAAACTATAACCCTTTTAAAAATTTAATTACTTTCAACAATTTTCAACTAAACTTTATCTCTAAATCAATTATCTTTCTAAATTAATTTTAATCATATTTTGCAATTTCTTCAAAAATTCAATTATTTAAACAAAAAAAATCCAATTTTTTATAATAATTTAAACCGTACATTTTTCTATTTAAAGATATTAATTAAGGTAGAACAAAAAGTTTTACAATTAAATACAATTAGAAAATGTCTAAAATTTTGAAATTTGGTCAAATCTTTTCAAGACTATTTAAAATTTAGTAAGATATTTAAAAAATAATTTCAAATTTGTCAAAATCTTTTAAAAACTAATTAAGTTTTTGAAAAATATAAGAAAATTAATCAAATTTTTCAAAGAATTTTAATTATAAATAATTTATTTCTAAATAATTCAAAAGCAGTAACGTTAAAAAAAATTTGTTAACTTTATTCAAAGGTAATTGAATCTTAAAAAATTATGATAAAGCAATTTTAAAAATTAACTTTTTAATAAATATTGTAATGTATTTTTTCGAAAATAATTGAAATTTTTTTAAATTTAAAACAAAATTTTTTTGAAGAATTTTAATTGGAAATTTGGAATATATGATTATTTTTTCCAAAATGTTGAAAATAATTTTGAACAATTTAGTTTTATTTTTTTTGTATGAATTTCAATTTTTGGAAATATTGCAAATAATAGAATTTAAAAAATATAGAACGTAATAATTTAGAGAATTATTTTTTAAAAACTATTTTAATGTTATTTTGAAAAATTATTTTTTATTAATTTTCATTTTTATTGAATCTACACTTGTTGATTATCAATTAAAATTTTTGATAATTTAATATTATTTCTCAAATTTTCAATTAAAATTCTTAAAAAATGAATTTTTGAAAAATTGTAATAAAATGCTGGTAAAGATTATTTAGTTTGAATTAAATTTTACAGAATTTTCATTATTCAAAACCTTTTTAATTGTAATATTTGAAACATTCAATTAGAAAACTTATTCAAAAATAAATTTCCAAAAGTTTGTCTACAAGTTATAATTTTTACGCTATAAAAATCGAAATTTTGTTTTTTATACTAAGAATATGGCATTTTGTTGCAAAATTTGGAAGAAAAGTCGAAAAAGTCGAAATTTTTTAATAAAAGTCGTTGAAAGTCGTATTATTTAAAAATAGTCGAAAAAATTCGAAAAAGTCATAATGTCAGAGGGCTGCATTGGTGAAAAAAATCAATAATATCTTTTCTTAGCGAGATATTAATTTGAATTTTTTTCTTCTTTAGTAAAAATCACTTTTAAAATAATACAGAAATTTATTAAATACAATTTTCAATTAACAAAATTTTTCAACAGTTTATTTTCATCAGAATTTAGAAATTTACAATTTTTTCATTAGTATCAGTCAAGTTTAGTCAGCCCACAATTTTTTTAAATGTATCAAATTATTTAGTGTACATTTTTTCTCTAATCAGATTTTTTCCAGTGATAGTCAATAGTAGTCAGATAATTATCTGAAAAATTTATTAAAATTAATATTTATTATTTATTTATTTTTTTTATTTAAAAATTTACTTTTAAATTTAAAAAAAATTTTTGTAGTATAAAAATGATTAGAATTTTAAGATTTAAGAAACAGTAGTTTAAGTACATTTCAGTGAGAATAAACTTTTTTTAATTTTGGTTGAATTAAAGTTGCAATAATTAATGTCGAGTTTAGTCAGACCAAAAAAGGCATTTGGAATCCTGATTTCTATTAACAGAATTTTAAATTAACTTTATGTTTCAGTTGAAAAAGTCAATTGCAGTCAGATAAAAGTTTTTTTAATTTGAAATCAACCAAATTTTATTGCAATTTTTCTTCTTTACAATTAACAAATTTTAGAATAATTTTTGCCAGCAGTATTAGTTAAGTTTAGTCAGACGAAAGGTGTTGAATTGTTTTTCTTAGTTTTTGTAAAATTTTGTTATATTTAATAGAATTCTTAATTAAATACAAATTTTAGTAATAAAAATATTTAAAGAAATACAAAAGAAATTAATTTTAATTGTATTTCACTTTTAGTAGTAAAATTGGTTTCAGTCAAACAGAAGAATTTAATTTCAATTATAGTTTCACTTTCAGTAGTAAAATTGAGTTTCAGTCAGACAGAAGATTTGAAGCGTTTTATGCAGAAACCGCATAAGTTCATTTTTTTCGAAAATCGTTTTTTTATTGAAAATTTATCTCTAAATGAAAATTGACATTCTGGTAAAATATTAAATAAGTGACTAAACTCTGAATACTTGAAAAAAAATTATTGAATTATCATTTCGTGCAAAAACTTGTGATATTCTTTAATAAATTTAATTTTCTTGTGATATTCTTGATGTGTACTAGTGATTTATATTAAACAGTTTATATCATAAATGAAATTCACTTAAAGAAAGCAAAAAGTGATATTGGTGACTGAATTAATTTAAAACTAGAAAATATTGAAAATTGGTTACATTTATTCTTAAAACAATTTTATTATTTATAAAATGTTACTAAAAATTATTCAAATTCACTATTTTAAATAAATGTTATTAAATATTTAATAAAACTTTGATACTTTAGTCGATTCAATAAATTTTCTGTGTTTTTCATTTCATTTTGAGCAGAAACAGAATAAGTCCAAATGTTAATTTAATTTTTTTATTTCTGATATTAAGTAGATAAAAAATTAATCACATAGGATTTTTTAACTAATAGGTTACTAGAATATAATGCAAAAAGCAGAATTAGAAAAAAATCTCAACATTTACAAGTAAAACAGTTTTTTTTGATTCCTGAACAATTTCGATTTATGGACAAATGCTATTTCTGCACAGAACGCTTTATTTAAATTTCCTCGAATTTTACCAAATTTAATTTTGATTCTAATATTACTTAAATTCAATTTATATTAATTTTTGATTATAATAAAAATAAAAGCAAAATAATAAACATAATAATGGTATTAATGACGCTGATAATAATTAATTCCCAATAAAAAACAAACACGAACCGTAGCAGAAAACAAAACAGAGAAAAAGCACGTAAAAGTGTTTCGAAAAAACGGAATAATTATGACATACATCATTCCCCAAGAGTTTCAGAATGAATTCATCTGTGCTTATTATTTGAAATAATTATTCACAGCATATGCTTTCAACGATTGTCACTCGATCTATGCCCCCGGGGAGAAGAGAAGGGCTGTTTTTCTCATCGAGAGCGCATATATATAGCTTTTATAAATTCGCCAATTTTGAATTCAAATTTTTTCCCATTCCAACGCCCTGATACAAGTAGTAATCGACGATCTGTAAAGTTCGTCATCGATTCCCGTAGGATAGTTGCTGCTACTGCAGTCTTGTTTTGTAGCGTAATGCACAAAATTAATATTGCCACTCGATGGGATTCCCAGTTCGCTGCGAGGTAACGACTAATCGAACGATTGCCAGCCTTTTGTGAAAATACAAAAAGCATTTCTCTCTCTCTCTCTCTCTCTCTCTCTCTTTCTGCCCCCCTTGCTTTTTTATCTATATATATATGTATAGCGTCATCACACCCACGCATCATCAGTTTAATGGTGCTCTTTCATCTCCTTTCTTTTGTATAAAACTAAATTTTTTACTCTCTTGTAAATTTTTATTTTACAATAAAAAAAATAATAAATAAATAAAAAAAATATTTTAAAAATAAAAAAAATTGTTTTTTTAATCGTTGAGCTCTCTAAATTTGAATTAGTAAAAATGTTTACTAATTTGAACTAGTAACTGACTTTTTGCTTTTGAATTAGTAAACATTACTAAAAAATTAGTAGAAATGACTATTTTTTAGTAAATTTTTCTAATGCAAAAGCAAAAAGTCAGTCACTAATTCAAATTAGGAAAGATTTTTACTAATTCAAATTTAGACAGGGGTACATTAAAATTATTAAATGATTAATTTATCTAAATGTCTTCTTTTTGTCTGACGAAAATTGACTGTTGAAAAAAATAATTAAACTACTATTTTGCTGAAGGAAATGCCAAATTCAAACTGTTTTATTTGGCGAAAATTAAATTTTACTATTGAAAGTAAAATTGCAATCAAAATCAAAATAATGTTTCATGAAGTAAAATCTTTTGTTTGACAGAAACTCAAGTTTACTACTGAGAGTGAAAATACAATTATGAAATAAAACTAAAATTCAGTGAAAATTAAAGCTTGTGTCTAAAAAAACTCAATTTTACTACTAAAAGTAAAAGAACTGAATTGAAATTAAATTCTTCCTTCTAACAGAAACTTAATTTTATCACTAAAAGTGAAACTACAATTGAAATTATATTCTTCTTTCTAACAGAAACTTAATTTTGAGTCGGTATCAAAACTACACAAGAAATTTAAAAAAAATGTTATATTTTACAAAAAACATTTATTTTTTGTAAAATATAACATTTTTTTGAAATTTCTTGTGTAGTTTTGATACCGACTCTTAATTTTACTACTAAAAGTAAAAGAAAAATTGAAATTAAATTCTTCTTTCTAACAGAAACTTAATTTTATCACTGAGTCGGTATCAAAACTACACAACATTTTTCATAAAAATGTTACATTTTACAAAAACAAAATAATGTTATTTTAACATTTAACTTTTTTGATGAAGTTTGTTTAAACATTTATTTTTTATGAAATATGATTTTTTACATTAAGAAAAAAAATGTAAAATTTTAATGTTATTTTGTACAAAATAAATTTGTGTTATTTTATTCATGTTATTTTTTACAAAATTTTTTGTTATATTTTACAAAAAAATTTTGTTATTTTTTACATTTAAGAAAAAAATTTCTCATTTGTTATTTTGTAGAAATCTTTAGGAGTCAAAATTTCTAAATGGCTGAGTCTCACACAAAACCCTCTAATTTTATTTTTAGCTGTAATGGGGTTATTTTAATAGCGCATTTAATGTAAGATATTGTAATTCTAAGAGATGTTACTGAAAAAAGTTTTTGATAATGTTGTTAATTATTGAAAATATTGAAATTTTTTACTTAAAAAGTTTATTTTCTCAGAAACTTATTAAATGATTTCAATGTATCAAGAGATATTTGATTTCACTAAAAAAAAGTTATTCACTGAAAAAAAAATTCTGGTTGGAATTACCAGAAATCCCAGTTTTAACTAGAATTTCGTGTTAAATATACCCTAACCAGAACTTTTCTGGTAAGGTTAACCAGAATTCTAGCAATATAACCAGAATTCTGGTTTTTTTAACTAGAATATCGTGTTAAATATACCCTAACCAGAACTTTTCTTTCAGTGTGAAAAAAAGATAAAAAGATTTCTACAAAAAAACAAATGAGAAATTTTTTTCTTAAATGTAAAAAATAACAAAATTTTTTTGTAAAATATAACAAAAAATTTTGTAAAAAAAATCATGAATAAAATAACACAAATTTATTTTGTAGAAAATAACATTTAAATTTTACATTTTTTTTATTAATGTAAAAAATTATATTTCATAAAAAATAAATGTTTAAACAAACTCCTTCAAAAAAGTTAAATGTTAAAATAACATTATTTTGTTTTTGTAAAATGTAACATTTTTATGAAAAATGTTGTGTAGTTTTGATACCGACTCTTATCACTAAAAGTGAAACTACAATTGAAATTATATTCCTCTTTCTAACAGAAACTACTAAAAGTGGAACTACAATTGAAATTCAATTCTTCTGACTGACAGAAACATAATTTTACATTCAAAAAGTGAAACTGCGATTAAAATTAAATTCTTTTATCTGACAGAATTTTAATTTTTACTACTGAAAGTTTAATTTCTACCAAAAAATTAAACTCATTCGTTACAATTCGACAAAATTTGAATATTTTGTCTAATGAAAATTAAATTTTTTCATTAAAATTTTTCAATTTCTATAAAAAATTAAACTAATTATCTACGATTCGACGAAATTGAAATATTTTGTCTGATTAAAATTTAATTTTTTTACTAAAAGTTCAATTTCTGCAAAAAAATTAAACTGATTAGCTACAATTCGATGACATTTGAATTTTTTGTCTGATTAAAATTAATTTTTTCTCCTTGCAAGTTAAATTGATATAAAAATAAAAACTAATTTGCTGTAATTGGTCAAAATTTAAATCTTTTATCCGACAGAAGGTGAATTTGATTACTAAAAGTAAAATTAAAATTAAATTCTTTTGTCTGACTGAAATTAAATTTTTTACTGTGGAAAGTTAAATTACAATGAAAAAAAATTAAATACAATAAAAATTGAATTTTCCTCAAAATATTTTTTATTGTTTACCATTAAACTATTTTTTACAACTGACTATCGAATTAAAGTAATAATTACACTGTTTTTTCTGATCAAACATGTCTTTAATTACTGAAATTTATGTTCAATTAATAATTTTACGAAATGGGCGAAAATTTTATAAAAATTAAACTACTACTGAAAGAAATTTCAATCAAATCCTAATGATAAAATTGTAAATTCTAATTTTTGTCTGACTAAAAATAGCATTTACTACTAATACTTCAATTGAATCTTAATTGGAATTAAAAAAACTAAAATAAAAATAATGAAAACCTTACTAAAAGGGTCTAAATTCTAAAATTCGTGGCTGACTAAAAATAACTTTAACTACTAATGATACTTAAATTTAAACCATAAATAAACGTTTTAGTCTCCGATTAAACTGTCGATTAACTACTATTTCTACACTTATGAAATTGTAAAAATAAACTCCTGGGCAATTGGGTAAATTAAAAATGCGATTAAATAAAATTTTTTCAGACTCTAATTATTGTCTGCTATTAAAAAAAATTAAAATCGTTGCGAAAATATTTCCAAATTTAAACTCATGTTTTGTCTGACTAAAGTCGACTATTACTACTTGCTGAAATGTTCTAAACTTCGAAACGTTTGATAAAAAATAAACGGTTTGTTTATATTATGATGTTTAAGACTTTTTTCGACTATATTTTCAAATAAAACGAATTTTATCGACTTATTTCGATTTTTATAGTATAATAATTTATTTTTGAAGAATAATTTTTCCACTTAAATTTACAAAATATACAATTGAATAGATTTTGAATATTTGAAATTTTGTAAAATTTAGTTAGAAATAAACAATTTTTTCAAGAATTTTATTAAAATTATTAAAAATAAACAATTTTTTCAAGAATTTTAGTAAAATTATTGAAAATTAACTTTTAAAGAATTTCAATTTTTTAATTCAAAAGTTTGGAAATTATATTGAATTCTACAAAATTTTTATGAATAATCTTCAAGTGTAAATAGAAAAAAAATTTAAATTTTCTTTAGAATTATTTTAAACATTTTTTGGAGAAAATAATCGCATATTCGAACTTGTTAATTAAAATTCTTCAAAAAAATTATTTTTTTAAATTCTAGAAAAATTTTTCAATTATTTTCAAAAAAGTACCTTAGAATTTTTTAGAATTGTTTGATCATAATGTTCTAAGATTTAATTCGAATAAAGTAAATTAAAATTTTTCTATTTAATAATTATTGACGAATTATTTACAATTAAAATGCTTTGAAAATTTTTATTCTTAAAAACTCAATTATTTTTCAAAACGTTTCATCAAATTTTCAATAATTTCTTTTAAAAATTAACTAAATTAAAATTTTTTTTAAACCTTATATATCTAATTGTCAAATTATTGTCTATCAAATATTATTTAGAAATAAATATTATAAAAAAGTTAATTTGACAAATTTCTTTATTAAAAGTTTATGAAAATATATTCTACCTTTTTATATTTAAAGAGAATAAAATGGTTTTAATTGAATTCTGGAAGAACTTTCGAAAAATTATTTTAAATTATTATACGTGTAATAATTGATTTAGAGATGAAAATTGCAGATTTCAAAATAGTAGAAAAATAATTCGTATTTTTTAATACAAAATAAAGTTCTAGTGAAATAAAATAAATCAAAATTAAATTAAAGACTTTTTTTCTATTTTTATTCGAGTAAAGCGATTTTCTTTCTTCGTTAAAGTCGATCCGAAGCCTGTAGGTTAAATATTTGCAATTTAAAAAAAAAATTCAATCCTATTTGTTCTAATCGGTTGAAAATAACTCGAAAGAGAAAGATAACGAGAAAGAGAAAGAGAGAACGAGGTCGATTAAAAAATATAATTTTTTTTTACTCTTGCGCTATTTTCTTAGAATATAATATTTAAATTGCGAGGCAGCGGGAGCGAGTTGAGATTGAAATCGACGTTCATTCGATAGGAAACAAATGAATTTTTATTAGTCTTCGTGAGGGGAGCAGAGGGGGAGAAAAAAAGCATTGGGTGCTTATATTGCAAAGCAACCAACGTCGGCCATCCGCGAGAGTCCAGATTGGCACAATGGCGCTCGAGAATGCTCTCGAAGGGTGAAAAACTGAATCCGGATAGCTTCAGAGATATATGTATAAACAGGATGGAAAAGGTCGACAGTTCTCTTGCGTCAGACTGGTAATTATTTTTGCTAGGGTGAGAAGATCTGTCGATGACAGCTGAGACTCTGAGTTTTTCCTGACGGAAACACCGAACCATATCGCGTCAGGTACGGATGTGTTTCTCTCTCTCTCTCTTTCTCTTTTTATTTATCTCTTCTTCTCTCTTTCTCTCACACACTCTGACTCACAATCTCTCTTTCTCTATTTTTTTCTCTTTCCATACTATACACTTTATAAAATAGTGGAGAAAAAATAAAAGTGGGAGTCAAATAGAGAGAGTAGAATATCCACACCCAGAGAAATGGTATATTTGTCTCAGAACCAACTAGACTTTTTATTTGTTTCAAATAAATTTTATTTGTTTCAAATAAATTTTATTTGTTTCAAATAAATTTTATTTAGTTTAAATAAAATTTTATTTAGTTTAAATAAAATTTTATTTAACTCAAATATATGTTTTATTTATGTCAAATATAAATTTTATTTAAAACAAATAAAAAGTCTAGTTGGTTCTGAGACAAATATACGTTTATTTAAGTCAAATAAAATTTATTTGATTTAAATAATATTTTTCTCTGGGTGCAGAGAGTGAAAAAGAAAGAGAGAGGGGAGCGCGGGTGAATAGAAATAGAATAAATTCGCAAAAAGTAAAAGAAAGGAGGGGGAGACTCGGATAAATAGAAATAGCAAAATTCACTACAGAGAGGAAAAAATTGCGATGGTAAAAGAGGTAGAAAGAGAGGGTGGGGGGATAAATAGAGAGAAAAAAATTGAAAGAGTAAAAAAAGAGACAGAGTTAAATAGATACGGGAGAAAATTCGGAGAGAAAGGGGCCAAGAAAATTAGAGATAGAAAAAATTCGTCAGATTAAAGGACAAAGAGAGGGTTAAATATGGAGAGAGAAGAAAATAGTGAGAGTAAGAGAGAAGGGAGGGGGTTAAATAGAGAAAGGAGAAAATTGCGAGAAAGAGAGAGAGAGAGAGAAAAAGAGTATATAGAGGAGTGTAGAAGGGGGATGAGATGCGATAAAGCGATAGGCATGAAGTGAAAAAGGGGAGTGAGAGGAAAAGGGATGAAACCGTGGAGACAAAGATTCCTGTCATTGGCAGCATCTCGATTCGTCGGGAAATGCAAACTTTGGATAGTGACAAGCTCGAGAGTATATAATTTCCCTTGCAAGCCACCTGCTTTTCTGTGAATACACATATTTACTTATTTACTTGACCGCGCAGAATCGTTTAAAGCAATATTATCGCATTCTACTCTATACAATACTCTGGAAAATTTAATTTGTTTAAAGGAAAAAATACAAGATTTCTTTGCATTGTGGAAAAAAATTCTTTTCTTTCTTTTAAAAGAAATTTTCATCCTGAAAAAGTTTATTGTTTCAATGTTAACTTAAAAGTTTCAAATGGCAACGAATTGATACCACATCTAGAGAAATGATTTATTTTAATTAAATAAAATTTACTTGGAACAAATAAACTTTATTTGAAACAAATAAAAAAGGATATTTGTCACAGAACCAACTAAACTTTTATTTAGCTCAAATAATATTTTTTAATTGAATTAATATATTTCGTTTAAATATTTAAAATTTACTTAAATTTACTTGGAACAAACAAACTTTATTTGAAACAAATAAACTTTATTTAAAACAAATAAACTTTATTTAAAACAAATATAAAAAGAATATTTGTCACAGAACCAACTAAAATTTTATTTAGCTCAAATAATATTTTTTACTTGAATTAATATATTTCGTTTAAATATCCATTTTTATTTGAATGAAAAAAATTTAATATTTTTTTCAAATTTATTTTATATTTAGAGCAAATAAAAAATATTTTTTATTTTAATAAATCCTGTAAGCATTCTGAAATACTAAAATTCCCTTCTAGCCTTCAAATAAATTTAACAATCATAATCACTAATGAATCTTTTATTATTCATTAAAATAAATGTTTATTTTTATAAGAATATTTGTTAAATGAAGTCAGATCTTCTCAGTCATTTTACTTTACTTTTTCACTTCATACACCCAGAGAAATGGTACATTTGTCTCAGAACCAACTAGACTTTTTATTTGTTTCAAATAAATTTTGTTTATTTGAAATAAAATTTTATTTAACTCAAATATATGTTTTATTTATGTCAAATATAAATTTTATTTAAAACAAATAAAAAGTCTAGTTGGTTCTGAGACAAATATACGTTTATTTAAGACAAATAAAATATATTTGTTTTAAATAATAATTTTCTCTGGGTGTATGTCATTTGACCAAAATTTGTAGGAGATATTCTTAAAAATCGTAATTTTCAATGTTTTATAAAAATTTTAATAACTTTTATAATAATAAACGCTTTTTAATAATCTTAGGCTTATTTTTAAGGTCATATTCTACAGAATAAGAATTACTTATAGGCATTAACCTGTAACTTTTTACTTGGACTAAACATGACGTCAAAGTTGGACAAAAAAATTCAAAAAATTTCAAATAATATTATTAAAAGAAAAATAATTTTTGAAATTCAAACATATTATTTTATTAAATTTTCTTGAAAAATCTATACCATATCATAATTAGTATAAGTAATTCTTATTCCATAAAAAATGACTTTTAAAATAAGCCTAAGATTATTAATAAGCGTTTATTATTTTCGAAGTTATTCAAATTTTTGTAAAACATTGAAAATGACGGTTTTTTAAGAATATCTTGAAAAAATTTTTGCCAAATGACTTCCGAGAGGTCTTATTCTTTTCAAAATTGTATCGTCTTTAAAATATAAAATTAAAAAAAAATTTGAGTTTTCATAAATTTTATGTTAAAAAATATTTTTTATTCCTTCAAAAATAGGTGGACTGACAATTTTGTCTGGTACTGTAAATTGCAAATATATTTTTTATTTTAGATTAATAAGTGCATTTATTTGAAATAAATTTTAGTTTATTTATTTTAAATACAATATTTATTTGCAATAAATAAATATTTTTTTAATATACTCTTTTAGTTAAAATAAATAACTTTTTTCTCTGGGCGCAAAAATGTGGATCAAATAAAAAATTGATATCCAGATTTTTGACATTAATTTGATCCCCTATAGTATTAATTTGATACTTTCAAGAAAACTGTGTTATTCAGAAAGTAAAATTTTTTACTTGACAAAGCTATCACTTTATTAAGAAAAAAAAATATTGCCTAAAAAAGCTTTTTTGAGTCTGAAAATTTTTGTTTTAGCCTGAACGAAAATTTTTACAACTTCAAAAAGTGGGTTCATTTCAAAAAAAATTTTTTCTGTTTCCAAAAAATGTTTCAAAATGAAAAAATAGCTTTTTTTGTTTGAAAAATTTTTCCAATGACAAAAAAAGTTCAAACTTTAATGGAAGATTCATTATAGTATTCTTTCCCCTTAAATTTAAAGCTTTTTATGTAAAGAAGCAAACGATCGTTTAATATCAGGTAATAATATTTATTTAGAAGAAACTTTTTTTGATTCAAAAAAGAAAATTTTCTTTGAATGCATCTCTATAAGCGCGTTTGAAAAATTTCCTCTTTCTGAATTTTATATAAGAAGCAACAATGACCTTTTTAATAATACACATCACATGTAACACCTCCTTTTACAATACACACCATGTAATATAGCCAATGTAAGTTATCATATTCAGTTTATTTTTATTTTCAATTCAACTTTTCCCCATGTTACGTGTTACGTGTTACATTTCTTCAATTCAAAAAAATAAAAATATTCCTAACGAAATAATACATAACTTTTACATTTTACTCCATTTTCCAAACAAGTCATATAAGAAATACTTTCTCAAAAGGTTACATGTCATTTTTTCACCTATATTTTCACGTAATCTAAAAATATCATCAAATAAAACATTTTTTCTTCAATTCTAAAAAAATAACACATCTTAATTTAAACAAAAAAAAATAAACTCGTTGCAATCAAGAAAGAATAAGAAAAAAATTGAAGAAAAAAATACTATTTTAATTAATTTAGAATAAATAAGAAAAATAAGAATCAAGAAAGAATGAAAAAAAATTGAAGAAAAAATACTATTTTAATTAATTTAGAATAAATAAGGAAAATAAGGAATAAGGAAGGAATAAGCAAAAAAAAATTGAAAAAAATACGATTTTAATTAGTTATTGATAAATTTTGACTGAATTAAATAGAAAAAATGCAACTCGGTAACGTGAAGAAAAAATTTTTAAAGTAGAAAAAAAATTTTATCGACTTTTGAAAAATTGAAAGTTGCAAAAAAGGATTGCTAAATGCAGGAGTGAGCGACACAGTGATTGTATCTGCACTTACTGTTGAAATGCGTGACGGCGATTTATTACGTGCTTAATTATTGGAACTGTAAATTTATAACTTTCATGACTTTTTTCATTGTTACAAGAAGTACAAAGAAAAAGATAGAAACACATGAAGAGTGAAAAGAATACAAAGGTTAATTATCATAAATTTTTTTCCCGATACATAAGTATTTAATAAATCAGGTATAATCTCTGAAAAATTTTGTTACATTTTTTTCTAATTAAGCAAATTAAAAAAAAATTGAAAAAAGGTAATTATTTGTAATCAAATAGGAATTTTTTTCCAATATTTCCTTTATTTTCTAATTTAACTAAATTATTTATTTATTTTAATTTCAACGGGAAAAAATAAATAAGTAAATAAATAAAATGAAATTAAATATGCAAATAAATAAATAAATCGAAAAAAACATTTTTTATCATACAGTAATTATATAATTATTTCCCCGTTTAATTTTGAAATAAATAAATATGTAAATACATAAAAAAATATATAAAAAATAAGATAATAGACTATACGACTTAGCAATTAGTTCAATGAATAAATAATTAAATTTGTTAAGAATAGAACAAATTACATTTTTTATTAAATAAATAATTAAATTACACAAGAAAAAAATTTAACTGAAACAGCGGTAACTTTCTCTAAAATAGCGACAATATTCATTGAAATAGCGATAGTATTCGTTGAAATAGCGAAAATATTCGTTTCAATGACTAAAAATTTCGCTAATATAGTAAAGTTTCTAATTGTTCCAGGTGAAGATTTTCTTTGGTGTAGTAAATAAGAAACAAAATAATAGTTTTAGTCAATAAATAATTTAAAAACAAAAATTTAATTTTCATTTGAATACATTAATAGATAACGAAGTAAGTAAATAACTAAATTAATTAAGCAACAAACTAAATAAATAATTCAGTTAATAAATGAAAAACTAAATTAATGAAGGCAACTGAATAAATAGGAAATAATAAATAATAAACTGAATAACTAATAAAATTATTAACAAATTAAATTATTTTTTTTACTATTAAATAAAAACATTTTTTGCCTAATGCCCGTAAAATTAGCTATATATATTTTCGTTTAGAGTTTTTGGCTAATGTTTAGAATATTTTTCATTGCGAAACTCAACGAGGTGAGGATAGTCAGGCAATGATTTGGCGATAATGTAATTTGCTGGTCCATTAGTCAGCCACCTTTCCAGAAGACGCGTCTGCATCGAATTTAGACACACATACACACACCGTGGCCCCTCCTTTTTCAGATTCTTTCAAATCAACATTTATGTATGAAAAAAAATAACAGTCGCAATTGATACACACGTATCAATTCATGAAATTAATTTCTCAACAATAGAACGAAATTCATCATCGTAAACATATATAATATAGTTTAAAATTTATTTCTCACACGACCCTGAGATACTTTCACTTTTTTCTACGTGCGCACAAAAAAATTTCTATTTTCGTCATTGTTATGATCGAACTATTTTTTTCCGAAAATAAAAATAAACCTGAAATAGAAAAACGGGATTTAAAAAACAGAATTGTGCAATTGTGCAAGGAATTGTGCAAAAAAAAAAATTATTATTAGGTAAAAATTTTATTAATTAATTTGTAATTAATATTAATATTTATAATGAATAATTTTACAATTATTATTATTATTATTATTATTATTATTATTATTATTTAAGGGATTTACTGATCGTCGAAAATCGTAAGCTTTTCGAGCTTTATGCTCACTTCTAGAAAATAGCAAATTAAGAAAAGAAAAAAGAATAATATTAAAATAATAATAATTATTTATTATTTAAAAAAAATTAATGATAAATATACAAATACTATTAATAATAATAATAATAATAATAAATATTATTATTATTATTATTATTTTTATTATTATTATTATTATTATTATTATCATAATAAGAGTAACTATTTTTATTATAATAATAATAAGAGTAATTAATAATAAAAAATAAAAGTTCTCCAATACTTTTTTTGCATATATTCCTATCAAGAAATGGGAAAAATTAATTATCCTTTCGTTTAATGGACGTTGCGATGGAAAAAACAAATGATAAAGGGAAAGTAGACATTTAATCGGGGACTATGGCCTTTAGTTTAGCCTAGTTGAATATATTTTTTTTCTTTCAATAATTTTTTTTTTTTTTGTTTTTTGTTAGAAAAAAGATTTAATTTACCTAGAGACAATGGGGAAACATTGTGCGATCGTAAAACACACAGACTTGCTCAGTGATCCACGGAAAGACCGGGAGCAGCTGACATCATGAAAAAAAGTGGCTCTACCGTTATTCCAAGCTGACGCTGTGAAAGATCGGAGCAATTAATAATTGAAGTACATGAAAATACGTGAATTTTTTTTTTCTTTTTCGTTTCTGCAAAACCGTTTCTTTTGAAAAGAAATTGTGCTGGCAGTATACGCGGCAAAGACGGATATATTCAAGTGAGTGTTTATATCTAAACCGTTATATTATCCTTTGATAATTCACTATATAAGGTATAGAGGCTGTATATTTTATTCTAATTAGTCGATTAATTTTAATTCTAATGCCCATTTACTTCATTTTTCATTTTTTCTGAATTTTTTTTTTCTTCTTTGCTTCAATTTTAGTTGTGGAATTTTTTTTTGTTATGTTTTTTTTGGAATTTTTTATTTGTTCTTGCAATTATTACAAATAATAGTTGATAAAGTTTTATAAAAAAAAAAGTAAAAAAGAAATAAAAAAAGTAAATAATTAGTTTTTAATATCAAAGAAAAAAGGTTTTCCAGTTTAAACGTTTAAAGAAAGATTTTTGTTGCCTTAAAGAAATATTCTTTTCTAATTCTCTTTTCAAGGGAAGTTTTATTATTCCAAAGAAAATTTTCCACTATCAAAAAACTGTTTTTGTTCTTATTTCTCTTGATTTGAAAAGTTCTTTATTTGAAAAACTGTTTTTCTATTTTAAGAAATCTTTTTTTAGATTAAGAATAAATTTAAATAATTTTTTTTATGTTTCAAAGAAATTTTTTTCAATTGCAATGAAAAAAGGTTTTATTTTGTTGTTGAGCAAGACTTTTCCTGTCAGACATCTTCTTATGTTTCAAGACAGTATTTTGGTTTTAATCAAATTTTGTCTATTGCAAGGGAGCTCTTTTTATTTTAAAGAAAGTTTTGTGTTTTTAAAAAAATTTATTTTGTTACAACGAAAGACTTTTTGTTGTAGAAGAATATTGTTTAGTTTAGAGAATTTTTTCTTTTGCTATAAATAATTAAAATTGGTAAAATACAAAGAAGCTTTTCTTATTTTCAAAAATGTTCTTTACATTCAAAGAAAATTTTTTTCTTAAAATAATTCTTTACAGATTTTTTTGTTTTATAAAAAACAAATGAATTTTAAAATAAAAAAATGAAACAATAATAATATTTTCTGATCCATTCTATTTAAAGACTATTTTTCTCAAATATTTTAAATATTCCTTGAAATTAATTATTTTGGAGAATATTTAAAACATATTCTTGATATAGTTAAAAATATCAATTTATACCTCAAAATTAATTATTTTGGAGAATATTTCAAACATATTCTTGATATAGTTAACAATATCCAATGTATTCTTCACTCAATGGAAAAGACAATTTTTTCTAGCAGAAAATTTTATTTTTTATTAATATGTAGTATATTTATTTTAAAGAAAATTTTCTGTTTCCGAGAAATTGATTTATTTTAATTCTTTATATCAACGCTAAGGTTTTTTTCCAAATGAACTTTTATTTTGATTCAATTGATTTTGAATCTATACGAATTCAATTCGAATTGAAGAATCAGTATTCAGTGCAATTAAAATGAAATTAATAAAATTATTTTTTTTTCTTTAAAATTAATAAAGTTCTTAGTTAATTCAAATTTATTAAATTAATTAATTTTAACTTCAATTTTAACTAAATATAATATTTTAATTTTAATTTACTTGAATATAAAAATCCACGATTTTATGCGATGAAAGAAGGTAAAAAGACAGTAAAAGAAAAGACAGTAAAAAATGTAATTATAAAAAATGTAAATTTTTTCGACTATTTTTCAGAAAAGCAAATTTTTTCCACTTATTTTCAAAAAATTGCGACTCTTTCGACCTTTCTTAAAAATATTGCAACAAAATACTACATTTTTAGTATAAAATGCTATTTATTTCAATTTTACAGTGTTAATAATAACTGTAAACAAATCTTTTAAATTATATTTTTAAATAACTTTTAAACAGCGATAATTAAATTTTAAAAATATTCGTATCTATAATTAAAAAATGTTCAAATTCAAAATAATTTATTTTTAAAATTTAAAAATTTTATTTTAATTTCAACTTTTGAACAATTTTAATTTGAAATTTAGTAAATAATTGAATTTGTTCAATTTTTTTTTTAAATTAAATTATTTTCTATACTTTTATTTGCACATATTTTCGGAAATTCAAATTTATGCAATAGATAATAATATTAAAATTTTTGAAAATCATTTTAACTATAATTCTTATTACAGTTGAAATTATTTTGTATTTGAATAATTGAATTCTGAAAAGAACTTTGAGAAAATTTTTTTGAAAAAATAGATTTAGAAATGAAGTTTAATTAAAAATTGAAGAAAATAATTGAATTTTAGAAGGGTTATATCGTAAATTAAAAATTTATTTATTTTTTCAGACGGTTTTAAATTGAAATTCTTTTAATAAAAAAATGAATAAGAAAATTATTTAAATATTTATTTGTTAAAATTATTCAATTTTTAAATAATTGAATTAAGAAATCAGTAAAAAGTCAGGAAAGAACAAAATAAAATTTTTATAATAATACTAAATTAAATAATTGACTTTTATTTTTAGTCGACTAAAGATTTTTTTTTTTGCGCCTTAAAGTCGATTTTTAGTAAAATATATAAATCTCACACCATCATTTTATATTACTATAGAAATAATAATAATAATTTTTCTCCTTTTTATAGATAAAATGTAGAAAAATTAAACGTCAGATTCTCAGCTTTATTTTAATGTGCATTAAAATTTTGTTTTAGATATTTTTCATGTATAAAATATCAGTAATCATTGTGAAGTAATTTTAACCTAAAACTGAAGACAAAGTTTAAACATTTTTAGCAAAAATAAACGTGAGGTTTGAATTTTTAAAATGCACAGAATGTTAGAAAAAACATTGTACTTTCTGACACTATTTTTCAAAAATTTCCCAGAGTTTGAAAAAAAGCATAAAAATTTAGTTTTCTTATAGAAGTACTCTTGGAGACATGTTGAAAAGGCTTCGGAGATAAAAGTAATTTAGTTATTACATAAATTCAGTTGAATAAAATTACTTAATTTTCTTTTTAAATTGATAAATAAGTGCTAAATTTTCACTATGGAAATTTATAATAATTATTAAAGAGTAGATTTTGTGAAATTAATCGAGAAATAAAAAATTTCGCTTTCAGAAGAATCACCCATATAAATGACCCCTAAATAGTAAGTAAATAAATAAATAAAAAAAAGTTTAAATAATTAATAATACTCTCTAAATTTGAATTAGTAAAAATGTTTACTAATTTAAAATTTTGAATTGGTGACAGACTTTATGCTTTTGACTTAGTAAATTTTACTAATAAATAGTAATTTTTTATAATTTATTAGTAAAATTTACTAATTTGAATAATAATACTCTCTAAATTTGAATTAGTAAAAATGTTTACTAATTTAAAATTTTGAATTAGGAACAGACTTTATGCTTTTGACTTAGTAAATTTTACTAATAAATAGTAATTTTTAATGATTTATTAGTAAAATTTACTAATTTAAATAATAATACTCTCTAAATTTGAATTAGTAAAAATGTTTACTAATTTGAAATTTTGAATTAGGAACAGACTTTATGCTTTTGACTTAGTAAATTTTACTAATAAATAGTAATTTTTAATAATTTATTAGTAAAATTTACTAATTTGAATAATAATACTCTCTAAATTTGAAGTAGTAAAAATGTTTACTAATTTGAAATTTTGAATTAGGAACAGAGTTTTTCTTTTGACTTATTAAATTTTACTAATAAATAGTAATTTTTAATAATTTATTAGCACACGAAAAAAAATCTTCATCTGGAACAACTAACATTTTTACTAAATTAGCGAAATTTTTAGTTATTGCAGCGAATACATTCGCTATTTCATCGAATAGTTTCGCTATTTCATCGAATAGTGTCGCTATTTCAGCGAAAGTTATCGCTGTTCCAGTTAAAGGTTTTTTTTCGTGCAAAATTTACTAATTCAAAAGCAAAAAGTCAGTCACTAATTCAAATTTCAAATTAGAATGAATTTTTATACTATTTCAAATTTAGAGTAAACAAATAAATAAATTACTACAAAGTGTTGGACCTAGTTAATGTAAGAACTAAAGAAACAGTTAACAAGTGTTAAAAAAACAAATAAACAGTTATAAAATTATCGGGGAAAAAAATATCATTACACTCAATTTTCCCAGTTCAGACAAAAATATACGATGGGAAAGGTTTCCACTTAAATCAATCAGAGATTTGAAGAAGGAAAAAAAAGAAAATTATAAGGTTTCGAGGATTTCTATTATTGCAGATCGATTAGGTGATTCGATGGTAGGACAGGATCGTGCATTTGACAATTAGGGCCTTGGTGATAATGAGCAAGAAGGAGCGGTTCGCGCGCTCAGAAAATTGGTTTTCAAATCTAGTCCCCCAGTGAGATTGTGTTGTGAAGAGAAATCGACGTGTACCAGTATATACATATAAATTCACACTATGACACGAAGAAAGGAGGAGTTGAGGTAGATGGGCAAAAGGGTGTTTGGGAATGCCAAGTCATGACAAGTAACGAGCTTCGCAGCGTATATAACGAAAGGAAGCTTCTTTTTCCGTATAGTCGTGCCTTTTCATTATTATACATTATAAGCATCGATCGTCATCGAGAGATGTTGCTCCTCACTGACAGATCGGCCGATGACGATGACGACGATCATCATCATCATTATTATGATGATGATGATGACAAGAACGCCATTATCGTTTTCTGATCATTTTCTTTACTCGCTACTTATTCCCCTTTTCTCGTTCCCACTATATAATTCTAATCCAAATTGTCAAACTATTTTTTTTTCGTCCCTCATCAGTCAATTTATTTATTAAAAATACACTCGACACTTTTTCCATTTTGTCCTTTTATGCGACAAGTGGCACGGATTTGATTCCTTTATAAAGGACTGGTGTTGAAAATCGAAAGGTTGAATAAAAATTGACACTAATTTTAAATAGGTGCTGATTAGGACCTATGGTTGTTAAGATAGCCACTAATTGGGTACTAATTTCAAGTTGGCTATTAATTAGGTACTAAGTTCAAATGAGTATTGATGAGATTCTGCTTCTAAATTCCAACACGGTAAATCGTTAGGTATTAAAATAACACCAAAATGGATTAAAATAATCCAATTTAGTGTTATTTTAATCCATTTTGGTGTTATTTTAATACCTAACGATTTACCGTAAATTGTCCAATGGACATTAATTTAAAATCACTTCAAATGGATATAAATTAGATACTAAATTGAAAAAACTAAATAACTAATTAAATTTAAAATTTAAATTTAAATTTGCATTTTTACACACTGAGAAAAAATTTTGTTTAATTCAAAAATAATTTTTAGTTGGTTTTATAACAAAGATAATTATATTTGATTCAAATATATTGTTTTTTTCAGTGCATAATTAGGGAAAACTACTTTATTTCAAAGGAAAATTTTTTCGTTTAAAAAAAGCGCTTTTTTGACATTAAAAAGTTTTTCAGTGAAAGCTTTCTTTAAAACGAGAAAACTACATTTAAACAAAAATTTTTCTGCTGCTAAATGTCTATCTGCAAGCCAAAAATCTTTATTTAAAATAAAAACACATTGAGAAAACATTATACTTAAATGAAACACAAAATTAATATTAGACGATTTTGTTTAATTGAAATTAGTTTGTAAGTTTTATCTCAATGAATAGAAAATATCTACTGCATTGATTCAAAAGTATTATTTTTTTGAATAATTATATTTAATTCAAACATATTTTCTGTTACGGTTTGAAGAAAAATTATGTTTAAAAATTTTATGTTTGAATTAAACTTAAAAGTTAATTACAAGTAATTTAAAATCAATCACAATTTATATTTGATTTTAATATATAATCTCTTAAACTGAACCAGAAAATATGTTTGAATTAAACTTAAATATATTTGACTGTATAGCAGAGATATTCTAAGTTTGATTTAAACAAAATTTGATTGAATCAAATAATTTTTTTTTCTCAGTGCAGCTTTTTAGAATTCCCTAAAAATTATTTTGAAATAAATTCTACAGTGGAATATTTAAATTACTTTCTTGATGTAGTTAAGTAAATTGGTGCACCTTCCCCTGAAGGTAAAAAAAATATAAAAATATTTTTCACTACATTAAAAAATACCTTTCAAATACAAAAAAAATTTTCTTTACTTGTAAAAAAAGCTTTGCAATAAAAAAAAGCTTTAAAGAATCGTTTTGAGAAAAAAACTCTTTTCGAATGGAAAAAAACATTTTTAGAAATAAAATGAGCTTCTTTGTGCATAATTGAAAAAGATCCATTATATACAGAACAAGAAACACTTTCTTTAAACTAAAAATTTTTTTCTACTACAAAAAGTCTTCCATCGAATAAAAATAAATTTTCTTTAGAATGAAAATAAATTAAAAAAAAAATACTTATTCTTGGAGTAAAAAGCTTTCTTTAGGTCAGAAAAACTTTTTTTAAATATCGTCTGTTGTGACGAAAAAACTTCTCTTAACATGAAAAAAATTTTCCTTAACATAAAAAAACTTATTCGCTATTGAAAAAATTTGGATTTAATGTTTTTTTAAGGTCACAAAAAACATTGTATTAAGAGTGAAATTTTCTTTAAATCTTATAAAACTTTCTTTAAAATTAAAGAGCTTTCTTGCTATAGACAAAATTTGATTACAACAAAAAAATTTTTTTCAACAAAAGAAGATGAATGACAGAAGAGTCTCGCTCTACAACAAAATAAAATCTTTTTTTTTTGCAATTGAAAAAATTTCTTTAAATCAAAAAAAATTATTCTCAGTCTGCAAAATGATTTCTTAAAATAGGAAAGCAGTTTTTTTAAATAAAAAGCTATTTAAATGAAAACAACTTTCTCTAAAACAAAAATTGTTGTTTGATATGAGATAACTTTTTCGGAATAATAAAACTATCCTCAAAAATAGAAATCAATGAAAATTTTTTTGAAGGCAACAAAAAACCTTCTTTTGAGTGGGAAACTGCATTTTTTAAATCTTTGTTCTTTAAATCTTAAGTTTTCTTGAAATTAAAAAGCACTTTTGGAGGAAAAAACTCTCCTTAAAAGAAAAAGTTGCTTTATATCAAAAAATCTTTTTTTTGGTAAGAACATCTTTTTTGCGAAATTTGGTTGGAAATATTTTTTCCAAAAATGAAATTTTTTTGTAAGTTTTTTTTTAAATGAAGTTTCTAAAAATTTTTTTGAAACAGGGAAAATATTATCTTTTGAATAAAACGGAGAGAATTTTTTTTGTGTTAAACACATATTTCGTTTAAATTCTATTCTAATTTTTATTTAAATTAAAAAAAAATTTAATTTTTAATTTAATTTTTTTTAATAATTTTTATTAAACATTGAAATGATTTTTGCAATGTCTTAGGAAAAATTAATCGGAAAATTAATCAGAAAAATAAGTTCCAAATCTGTTTTTCATTTACTTAATTTTGTACAATATAATAATTAATATTAATATGTAATTATTATTAATTTTGAAATAAGAAAATTTTTTTTGTATTTGAAAATATTTAATTAAAAGAGCAGTTTTTTTAAACTAAACAAGATTTTCCTGCTCTAAAAAATCTTACTTTGGAACAGAATGAAATTTTCTTTAAAACCACAATACTTTCTTTAAAATAAAAAGAGCTTTCTTGCAATAGACAAAATTTGATTAAAACAAAAAAAAATTTTTTAACACAAGAAAGTGAATGACAGGAAAAGTCTATCGCTCTACAACAAAATAAAACCCTTTTTTTCTTTGCAATTGGAAAAATTTCTTTGAAACAAAAAAAATTATTCTTAGTCTACAAAAAGAGTTCTTAAAACAGGAAAGCAGTTTTTGTAAATAAAAAACTTTTCAAATCTAGAGAAAAGAATTGAAATTTTTATAAATTGAAAAACTTGTTGAAATATAAGAAGTAAATATAAAAGTGCTTTTTTTTTTTTTTTGAAAAATCGGGCAAATTTAATTACACAGTTCTATAATAATAGAATTTTCTTAAAAATTGTTTTTAATCTTGTTTATAATAAAAATCAAAATCAAAAATATAATTATGAATAGGTTAACTTTTGGTTAAAAATATTTTTTTCTTTTTGATATCATTAAATGTATAAAATTTCGCTGAAAAATTTTATGTCTATAATAGTTTTATTCTTTATCTAATTTTGAACAAATGAAATATTGTTCTTTTGTTAATTTTTAAATATTTCTGTTTGTAGTCTGCATTAGAAAATTTTGCTACTATTTACTTTCAAAAGTAAATATTTCATTAACAATTTTCTTGAAAACAAACAACTTTTTTAAAGCAAACTTTTTTTGCATTCAATTCGTCAATTCAGAATTAAAAAAACTTGCGGTCAACGGGTACCAAGTTCTTTTTCCAGTGATATCCAATGTAAAATTATTCAATTGTATTTTTTTTTGGAAAGAGTATGAAATTTAAAAAAAGTAAAACTAAACCATGAAGATAAACAGTTTGAAAGAAAAAAGAAGTTTGAAACAGTTTGAAAAAATTAATTGAAAGTTCAACATCATGACACTTGATCGTTATCAGAAGCGAATAATTATTATCTTTCGCCTATTTCGAAATTTATTTTCTCCAACCATACATATATTTATTTAGTGGTACAGTAGATTTCTCCGCTGTGTTAAGAATAATTCCCTCTCGGATTTACACCTAATCCAAACAAATAAGATCGATGAAGCGACATTCCGTAAAAACCGTAATCCTATTCAAATGAGATCGTAAATCTTCAGCACCTGACTCGTAGAGTTTAGTCGATTCATCATCGGCAACGTGAGTATGTCGATAAATTTTTATAATATCCGAACATATTAGAAGTTTTAGCGCGCGGCAAAAGTTTCTTAAAAGTATTTTTTCTTCCTCTTTCATTTTTTTTTCTTTTTTTGCACGCAGTGATTAAGTAATAATCATTTTGAATGATCTCTTCATTGGTGGATATAAAACTTAGGAAGAAATTTTTTCTTTTTTTTTTTATTCAGGATTATTCACGGTAAATTTGGAACGCAAATTTTTGTCCGATTGGATCCGTTCAATTTTTCACTCTCGATTAAAAAAGACGAGTAGGCATCGAAATGGTGGTTGTAGAATTGGAGAGAGGGTGAAAGATAGAGAGAGAGAGAGAGAGAAAGAGGAGGGGGAAGAGGGTTTGTTAATTACTGATTTTTCTCGGTCCGCGTCACTTTTTAATTGACGCCAGAAATTGAACCTCACTGGAGAAGAGGAGGAGAGCACACGAAACTGACTTTGTGTTCTGGCAAAGTCATCCTCGACTAAATCTTCTCTCATCTTCCTCGACGACCATCCGGGTCTTCCAATATTATAGTTCTTCCAATAACATTTCAGTGAGAGAGAGAGAAGAGTTGGCCTTTTGATTGGATTCGAGATACTGAATCCAAGTGCGAAATTAAAGATTTATTGAAATTTAGAGAAATGACCTTTGGCTTTTATAGTTTTTAGATTTTCTTTTAAATTAAAAATAATCGAATGATGAGAAAAAAATGTTGTACTCGGTGATAAAAAAAAGAACATTAATAAATTATTATAATAATTTATTAAAATATCTTCAATAAAAAATATTTCGTTAATAAAATATAATATAATATAATAAAAAATATTTTTTATTAAAGATATTTTAATAAATTATTAGAATTTATTAAAATATTTAATAAAAAATATTTCGTTTATTTGAACTTCAAAACTAACTTGCTTTTACAAATGTAAAATTTTAGTTTTTAAATTTTACATTCACAAACTCAGTAATTGATTTTTTGGTTAGTGAAACAAATTAATTATAATTAAAATTTAATTTTTAGAAGAAATAAATAAATTTCGTTCATAACTTTAAGGCATGAATTTTCAAAACCGAAAATTTGAACAAAATTGTGTCTCAGGAAAGTTATTTTTTGTTTTAATGAAAAAAATATTTTTTTTTCAAATAGTTTTAATTGCAAACAAAAACAACGTTTTTATATTGTTTCAAAGTAAAAATTTTCGTAGCAGAAAAATTTAGTTTTGTTTCAAAAAGGTCTTCTTATTTTAATAAAAGCTTCTCAATAGCAAAAAAGTTATTTTTTGTTTCAGTAGAAGTTTCTCAATAGCAAAGAAAGCTCTTCTTGTTTCAAAGAAAGTTTTTTCTTTCGTTTAAAGAAAGTTTAACGTTTCAAGGAATTTTTTTTTTCATCCAAGAATCTTTTTGTAATTTCAAAGCAAAGTTATTCTGTTTTAAAAAAAAAGTTGTACACTAAAAAAAAATTTGTTATCCGAATGAAATCTGTCTCTTCTTGAATTTTTCAACAATATTTTTTGTTTCCAAAGAAAGTTCTTCACCATTAAAAGTTATTTTTATTTTAAAGACAACTTAATCGACATAAAAAAATTTTTATTTATAAAAAAGGATTTGTTAGTTTAAGCATAGTTTTATTATTTAAGAAACAATTTTTTCACTTCAAAGAAAATTTTACAAAACCAAAGTAAAAATTTATATTTAGATCCAAGAAAATTTTCACGTTTAAAAATGATTTTTTTATTTTAAAAACCGTTTTCCTACTTACAAGGTACTTCAAGAATAATTTTCTTTGTTTCAAAAGAAATGTTTCAATTGTAAAGAAAAAACTTTTAAAGAAAGTTTTTTTGTTTTAATGGGTGTTTTGCAAAAGCAAAAAGTTCTTTTTTGTTTTAATGAAAATTAGTCAATAACAAAAAGCTCTTTTCTTAAATAAAATTTTTGTTTTGTTTTAATAATGGTTTTTCTTTTGTTTTAAAAAAAGTTTAAAGAAGGCTGTTTGTATTTTACGAAAATAATTATTTTTTTTAGCAAAAATATTAAATAATTTTTCTTAGCATCGAAGACATTTTTCATATAAAAAAGCTCTAAATTTTGTATGTTAAGAACATTTTGTTTTAAGAAAATTTGAATAAAATTTGTGTTTATTAGAAACAAAATATTTTTCAAAAATAATTTATAAGTTTCGTTCTTTACATTATTATGATTATTATAATAGTAAATATAATAATTATTAATTAGAACAGTATATATTACTGTTTCATTTATTATTTTGCAAATTAAAAAAACTTTATACTTCCAAATATAAATATTTCAATTATTGAATAATTTCAAATTCAAAATTTTTAAAATTAACTCATTAACTACATAATTAACAATTCTTTTTCGCAAGAATTGAACTATTTAAAAAATATTTTAATAAAAAAATAATTCAATTATTTTTATAGACAGTAAAATTCACCGCAGAAATTCAATTATTTTCAAAACCATTTTAATGAAATTTCGTTAAAAAATTCAATTATTTAAAAAATTTGTAATGAAAGTTATTTCATTAAATCGTATTAAAAGTTAATTAAATTTTTGCAGAGATTTTTCTAGTTATAAATATAATTGAATTTCTTGGAAGAATTTATTAAAATTTTTAAAAATAATAATTTAATTCTTTTGACAAATTTATTACGAATAATTGTGTATACATCAAGTAAAAATGAAAATATTTATAAACATTTAAATAATAGAAACAAAATATTTTTTAAAAATAAATTATAAGTTTCGTTCTTTACATTATTATGATTATTAGAATAGTAAATGTAATAATTATTAATTAGAACAGTTAATATTACTGTTTCATTTATTATTTTGCAAATTAAGAAAACTTTATAACTCCAAATATAAACATTTCAATTATTGACTAGTTTCAGATTCAGAATTTTAAAAATTTACTCATTATCTACATAATTAACAATTCTTTTTCGCAAGAATTGAACTATTTAAAAAATATTTTTATAAAAAAATAATTCAATTATTTTTATAAACAGTAAAATTCACTGCAGAAATTCAATTATTTTCAAAACCATTTTAATAAAATTTCATGAAAAAATTCAATTATTTAAAAAATTTGTAATAAAAGTTATTTCATTAAATCTTATTAAAAGTCAATTAAATTTTTGCAAAGATTTTTCTAGTTATAAATATAATTGAATTTCTCGGAAGAATTTATTAAAATTTTTAAAAATAATAATTTAATTCTTTTGACAAAATTTATTACGAATGATGAAAAAAAATTGAATTCTTTTCAAAAACCACGTAATTTATTAAATATAATTGAATTTGTGCAAAGATGTTACTATAAAAAAAAGTAATTGAATTGTTTCGAAAGATTGATAAAATTTTTAGAAAATAATTTAATTTTTTTGACAAAATTTATAAAGAAATGAAGAAAAATTGAATTCATTCGTGAATTTGAAAATTTTATTAAAATTTTTGAAATCTTGTAATTTGCGTAATAATTTTTTCATAAAATTCTTGATAACAATTCAGTTATTTTCAAAAATTTTAATAAAACATTATTTTGAAAAATTCAATTATTTTTATAAACAGTAAAATTCATCGCAGAAGTTGGATTATTTTAAAACCATTTTATTAACATTTCAAAAAAAAATTCAATTATTTAAAAATTTTTTCAAAAAATTCTTGTCAAGAATTAAATTATTTTCAATTATTTTAATAACATTCTTTGGAAAAATTTGACTTTTTCACAAATAATAATATTTTTCGTGACAATTCAATTATTTGCAATACAATTTTAAGTATATTTTCTCAAAAGAATTCAATTATGAAAGAAATTTATTGATGAACTTCTTCAAATGATTTAAATTATTTTAAAAATTTTTCATCAAATCTTTCCCAGAATTTAGTAAATTTTAGTGCATTAATTTTAAAATTAAAAAAATTGAAAAAGAAAATTTGTTAAGAAAGTTTGAAGAGCAAGTAAAAGCTAATCTTCCTACTGACAACAGATTTAAACACGACAACATTTATTTATTACCTTAAAACTGTTTGTGAAATTAAATTTCATCTATCATATTTTAGAAAAAATTATAATCAAAATCTAAAAAATTTTTTTTTGCTAGTTTTAATATTTCAGACGATAAATAAGAAAAGTTTGAAGATTTGTGTAGTTAATCATCTGGCAGCACTGTATCCAATATCCAAAAAGTAAGTGATATTTCTTACCTTACTTTTCAACAAAGTGTTATTTTGTAAACAAAAGACAAAGGGACGTGAAAATGACGTTAAAAGAACACATGATGTATATGTGTAGATATACAATATTAACGAGGTGGTAATCTAAACCCTCTGGTTAATATCCTGACAAGGCTTGAAGCCTTTTTGCGTCCATATCCACTCAAAGGATCGACCTTAGAGCTAATTACCTGAAATAACCCATTAGTCTTGTATCATCCCGAAGTTACGGCTTAGGTGCTTGTCTCACACCTTTGACGACTTAATCTCCTCCAAGAAGCTTTCTTGGGAGGAGTTGTTTCCATGAATCAGCGATACTCTCGCGACCGAGGAAAATTGCTCTCTCTCTCTCTCTCTCTCACTCACCATCTCTCGCCTTTGCAACCATAATAATAATGATATACCTATAATAACAACTAAAGAGCTTTTGCCTGCAGGAGAAAACGTTCAATTTAAAAATTCACACCTTCATGCGATGAAAATTTTTTGAACCATCATTTATGTAATGTAAGTTCTTGAAGCATTTTTAACGATTAATGATTACTAGTCATTATGGTGTTGGCTCAATTAAAACCTGTGAAAAAAATATGTAATAGCTGTATAAGATATTTATTTCGAGAGGGATAATAATTTTTTACCTCCCATGTATGTATTTTTCGTTGTTATCAATTTTCGGAAGAAAATAATTTGAATGTGTAAATTATTTAGTTGTTATTTGATTTTTTTTTTTTGAAAAATGGAAAAGCATAAAGAAAATAAAAAAATTTCAATTAATTTACTTAGTAATAGAAAAGTCGATAGTATGTAGTTTCTTCTTGTGTCAGGTTAAATAGTAAATAATTTTCATGTCAATTCTGCAATTCGGATAGTTATTTTGCAATTTAGTGTTAATTTTCCAATTTTTTTTCTATTAATTTTGCAATTGTAGTAATAGTTTTTGACTTTTTGCATTATATTTTAATTTTTCGTATCAACTTAGCAAATTTCTGCAAAATTACAATTTTTGTGTCAAGTTTGCAATATCTTGGTCTTAATTCTTAACTAGCGATGAATTCCGCGCTCGCTCGGATACTATTGTACTGTTAATTTTTTAATTACTAATATATGTTGTATAGCACTATACTTTTAGGATATTATTAATTTTAATTAATGATTTTTTTTTATTAATTTTATTAAAATTATTAATTTATATATTTAAGTTTTATAAAACAAAAAATAATAATACATTAAAATAGAATTGATATATAATATAAATACGTAATTATTGTCTTTTCAAATTGTCATTTACAAAAAATATGAAATTGTTCATTTATTAAATGAAATTAAAAAATGTTGTTTTTCATTTCTTATTGAAAAAATTGATATCAAGAATTTTTAAATTTTTAATGTGATAACACAATTTTATAATTAATAATTTATAAAAGAATAATTTGAAATAGTATCATAAGTAGAAATTGTTTTGTACAATTTAGAAACAAAGTTGATTAGATTTGAAGAATTTAAAATACATATTAAATTATGAAACATTTATTTGAATAATAATCCTTTTGTTACTGTTAGGACATTAAACAATTTCTATAGTTGTTTTAAAGAATAAATATTTTTATTTATTTTAATAATATATAATACCCAAATAGTACGTAATTATAAATTTTTTTTTAACTTATTTTTTAATTATAATTTTTTTATTTATAGTAAATTTTTATTTTATTATTATATTTCTGCAAAGTATAAAAACATTGTAGTTTCCATTATATTAAATTTAATCTGGTAACGACTTTGTAATTTTTTCTATAAATTTTACAATTTTTGTATCAGTATGTTTTACAATTTTGTTATGAATATTGAATTACTGGTATTAATTTTCCAATCTTAAAAATATTTTGCATACCTGGTGTTACTTTCTGTTCTTTTTGCATTCATTTTACAATTTTTTTTGTATACTTATTGTAATTTTGAATCAACGTGGTTCCAACGATGGTTCCATTTTAGAAAAATTGTGTGGTGAAAAGTATTTTTGGAAATAGCATTTTACAAATAGCAAAAAAAAAAGAGCATCGAAGGGTAAAACGAAATCACAATATAAAAGAGAGTATTCGATGCATCACTCACTCTTTCTCTCTCCCTCTCTCGAAGCGTGAAACGGATGAAGGAATATGTCGATGGGGTGAGAATATAAATTCGCTGACGATATCTTAAAGAGGTGCGAAGAAATGAGAGTCGGGGTGCGAGACGAGGTATAAGAGCAATCACCGGCGATTTCATAGCTGTCGTATAGCAACGCGCGGGTTCTGTTCCAAGTCTTAAAGTTCCGTTCTCCAAGAGGTGAAAGAGAGAGAGAGAGAGAGAGAGAGAGAGAGAGAGAGAGAGAGAGAGAGAGAGAGAGAGAGAGAAATAGAAAGAGACCGCGCAGAGAATGACTGAGCGAATTCCATCATCAACACTCTTCGACTTGAGTCGAAGAGGCTTTCCCTCTCGAAGAAATTCGAATCGCGACACCTCCCCTCAACTAAAAGTCCCACCTGATATTTTAATTGACATCAAAAAGTGTTACCAGCAACATTCCATTCGAAGAGGAGGTATTCCAAAACGTTCACACGATCTGAAATTATAATCTTCATTTGTCAAAAAGTCAAACCTAACTTCTCTCTCTGTCTCTCTTGAACTCGGAAACATCAATAAAAAAAAGTACCTAATTTATCTTCACTCGAAAGTTGATTGACAATGCGGCTAATATTTTTTTTTTTCAACATCTCTTTCACTTCTTTTTTTAATGTTTATTATCTTCATTAATTATTACGATTTATTTGGTTTAATGAATAATTAGTTCACTGAGTGTTGAAAATTATCTTTCGGTTCGGTTAGAAAAATAATGTGAGGAGAGTGTTGTCTTAATTTGAGGCATTTTTTCTGTCTGGGAGAAAATGTTTCAAATTATAAACTTCATTATTGAAGTATTTTTAGTTTTTGGTAATTAAAGTCGTAAATTAGGATCGAGTAAAAGTAGTGCTTTACTAACGGGTCATTCTCGAAGTACGTCACGCTATTTTTGACTAATTTTTAACTCCTTCTCTTTTTATTAAACATTGAATTCAACGATCAATTCCGAGTCAGGAATTCCTGACTCGGAATTGATCGTTGAATTCAATGTTTAATATTTTAAACAACCGAGTGATAATATATAATAATTTTTTTTCCTCTTTTTTTTTGTCTCATTTGTTACATATACAAAATAAAATTTTTTTCACAGTTCATTATGTAAAATAATTTCAATTATTGCAGATACTTAGTAACAGATTTTTAAGGAAATTTTGCCTCCCCTCCTCCGCCTTCATTATAACAAATATTGCTTATATGTATTATAGCCTTTTTTCCATAAAATAGCGACACAAATTATTTGACACCCCTGTCTCTAAACACTAAGAAAACAATATATTTGAATAAAACATAATTATCTTTGTTGTACAGTCAACCAAAAATATTTTTAATTTAAAATTTTAAACACAATAATTTTGATTCAATACATAGTAAGTTTGGTTCAATAAAAGTTACGTTTCATTCAATATTAAAATATGTTTGAATTAAACATATTTTTATAATTGACTATTTATGTTTGGGTTCAAAATTTTTTCTCTCAATGAAAAGTGTGACATCTTTAACAATAACGTAATTATGATTATCTTTTAAGACCGAAATCTAAATTTATAATTAGATAATAAATTTATTGCATTAACTAATATAGTTAGCTTTAATTAACTTGAATTAATAAATTAATAATAAAATAAATATTGCTTATTTGTCAAATTTTGTAAAAAAAAAATTTGGTTGAAACATTTTGCTCCGAGATTTTCAAGTCTAAGTGCGTAACTGAAGTTTGATTTTAAAAAATCGAAATGGCGGATCCAGTATGGCGAACAAATGATTTAAAATCACTCAAATTTACTTGAGACCTATATTATTTTGGGTTTTTTAGAGTTATTTCAAAATACTAAAATCAGACTCAAAATTCGTAAGCAAAAACTTCTAAAAAAATGTCCAAGTGAACCCAGTAAAAAATACCTTATATTTTGTTTATCATTTTTTTCCAGGTGAAGTTTTTTTTCGTGCTGTTTTATGTAATTTTAAAAAGATTTTTGATAGAAAAAATTATTTTTAATAGTAACAGGCCTCGAATACTATGACTTATTCGACTTTTTTTCAAAAATGCAAATTGTTTCGAATTATTTTCACAAAATTACGATTCCTTCGACCTTTCTTAAATATTGCAAAAAACTACCACATTTTTAGTGTAAAATGCTATTAATTTCAATTTTACAGTCTTAATAATAACTGTGTACAAATCTTTTAAATTATATTTTTTAATCATTTTTGAACGGCGATAATTAAATTTTAAAAATATTCGTATCTATAATTAAAAAATTTTCAAAATCAAAATAATTTATTTTTTAAGTTTTATAATTTCATTTTAATTTCAACTTTTGAACAATTTTAATTTCAAATTTGGTAAATAATTGAATTTGTTCTTTTTTTTAAATTAAATTATTTTCTATATTTTCATTTGCACATATTTCCGAAAATTCAAATTCATGCAATGAATATATTAAATGAGTATATTATATATGAATATTATATGAGAATATTATATGAGTATATTAAAATTTTTGAAAATCATTTTAACTATAATTCCTTATTACAGTTGAAACTATTTTGTATTTGAATAATTGACAACTCGAAAGAATTTTTAGAAAATTATTTGAAAAAATAGATTTAGAAATGATGGTTAATTAAAAATTGTAGAAAATAATTAAATTTCAGACGGTTATGTTGTAAATTAAAAAATTATTACAGTTTTCAGAGGGTTTTAAATTGAAATTCTTTTAATGAAAAAAATAAATAAGAAAATTATTTAAATATATTTGTTTGGCAAAATTATTCAATTTCTAAATAATTGAATTAAGAAATCAGTAAAAAGTCAGAGAAGTAAAAAATAAAATTTGTATAAAAATAATGAATTAAATAAACGACATATTATTGACTCTTTTATTTTTAATCAACTAAAGATATTTTTTGCGCCTTAAAGTCGATTAGTGGCCTGTAATGTAAACTATAAGTTATTTTAAAAATATCGTAAATCTCTTTTTTATTAGATAGCAATTTACTTACTATCACAAAATAAAATCTTTAAATTTTAAACTTATAAGTTTTCATATTTTTCGAAAAATATTAATTTCTCAAGATCCAAAATATTTCTGAACGTTCAAATGAACGAAATTTATTTATTTCTTCTAAAAATTTAATTTTTATTACAATTATTTTGTTTTACTATTCAAAAAATTAATTACCGTGTTTGTAAATGTATAATTTTAGTATAAAAATTTTTTTCCTAGTTATTTATTAAAATATTTTTTAATAAACAATATTTCGTTCATTTGAACGTTCAAAACTTGGTGATCATAATTTCTCAACAAACAATGTCCACGTGGACAGTTAAGTGGGGGAGGAGGTTTAATTAAAAGTCCACCATCGGAGGGGGGGAAGGGGTCGAAAAGTGACTAAAAATTCGTCAGCTTTATTGAATCCGACATTTTGAGCTTTTAAAATTTGACTTTAAATTCGTTATCAACGATACTAAAAATTGCAAAGTATCAAGTTTCAAGAAAAATCGAAGTAAATTTTATTTTTTCAGCCGCCATGTTGGATCTGTCATTTTGGATTTTCAACAACAAACGTCGGATTTGTTCTATCGGCAAAAATGAAAAATATTTTTTTAAACTTTTGCTACAATAATTTATTAACTTTTGTTTGTGACTTTTCTTGAATGAGACGCTGAAACAAAAATAAGACATCTGCTTCTTTATTTTTTCCGTCAATATTTACTTTACGTCTGACTGAACCATCAGTTTTCCACTTAACCAGCAAACATTCTTTCTTTTTTGCATCAATTCTTAATCAAGCCCTTTTTTTCTAAATTCGTTTTTCTCTGTAATTTCTATGAAGCAAAACCAATTTAGAGAGTTGAGTTAATTAAAAAGTGAGAAACTCGTTCGAGAGCAAGAAAAGTGTACATGTGAAGGGAAAATTGTATTGGTTCTTTTTGAGCTTTTGACACTTGATGATCGTTATAAGCTCTCTCTCTCTTTCTCTTTACTTTTTCACCTTTCTCCCTCTCTCTTTTACTTCTTTTCGCTCTCTCTTTTTCTTTTTCTCCCTCTCTCTTTTTCTTTTTCTCTCATTCTCTTTTTCACTCTTTCTCTCTTTCTCTTTTTCTCTCTTTCTCTCTTTCTCTTTTTCGCTTTTTCTCTTTTTCTTACATCTGTCTCTCTCTCTCTTTTTCTTGACTCGAGTCCGAGGAGAAAATCGATCGATCGAAGGTGCGACGACTGACGATTTGTTATCGACAAAGTCGATCGCCTAGTTTGCTTGCCCGGAACAAATGCGCCGTGCAGATTGGCATTCAGGCGAAACTGGGGCAAAACATTTCGATCGGACCGATTCAATCCGGTATATAAAGTCTCTCTCTCTCTCTCTCTTTCTCGACATCGGTCACGGCGCAAGTCTCGATCATCTTTTCTCTTTTTCATTCGACAAGCCTTAAATCAGCTCTTAGGATCGATTAAGAAAATCGGATACGTCTTCAATGAGAAACGATCTCTGAATTAAAAAAGAAGACTTTATTTTCTTAAATTACACTCTTTCCTTGATTTAATTAAATCAACATTGTTTTTTTCCTCTTCTATATATATATATATATATATATATATATATATATATATATATATATATATATATATATATATATATATATATATACATTGATAGATGAGGGATATAATAGAGTATTTAATTGAAAATAAAAATTAATAACAATATAAATTAATTATTTAATAATGACAAAGTCAAATTTTTACCAGATATGGGTGATTCTCCAAAAAAACCTCATTTTGCATGTAGTCAAGATTTTCTAAATAATTATAATCATTTGGAAAAATACCAAGTCATATTTCCCTATTTTATCACTTTTTCTAAAAGTTCTGCAAGAAAAAGTTGTGAAATTTTATTGTTTAATACATTTTAAAAATATTTTACCACCTCAAAATTGATTTTCTAACCTGTCATCTAAGTGCTTTTCATTTTTTCAATACGTAAAACAATTATTTAAAACATGAAAATAGGTACTTTAACAATTTTTTCTAAAAGTTATGATATTTAAGAATAATTTTCTAAAATATGAATAAAATATGTCTTGTAGTTTTTTTAATTGTAGAAAATGAAATTTGTCATGTAGTACCGCGTCATTCCTCTCACTCGTTGAATATTATCCAATATTTTTGCTGTGGGTAGAGATATTGATTAATTATTGTGATCAATATTTAAATTAACATCTCTAATATTAATTTCTTAAGTTACTTTTTAAAAAATGTCATTATTTTGCGTTAAAAAAATAAAAATTGAGACATAAGCAGAGATTCACAACCTAAAGCGTCATTCCTCTCACCCCTAATAAACACAATATTAATATATATAAATTGATCGCAAATTTTTTTCCAATAAAGTTATCCTTAATAAACATGATAGGGCATTCTAAGTTGGAGGAAAATTATTTGTCAATTAAATATAATTAAAAAATGTTGAAATTGTCATTCCTCTCACCCGTCATTCCTCTCACTTTTTTTAATAAAAATTAAAAATTGATATGATTGTCGATTGTTTACAAACTGACAGTGAAAAGTGAACCTAAAATGTATGAAAAATAATTTTTGCCAATTGTTAAAAGAGATGTTTGATAACTGTAAGTATTTCAAAATCTATAAAATTTATAGATAATATTAATAAATTATGATTATTAAATAATTTTTTTGTAAATAGAATAATATATATAATAAAAAACGACGGCGTCAAATTTTAACCTCTTAATTTTTTTGTAAATTTTAATTTAAAATATATACTTTAAAAGCTGAAAGTTAGCATGATCATGCTATAGAGGTGGTAGATTTTTGAAAGCTCAATATAATTGACTGCATTAATTCATAAATAATAATTTTTTTTTCTTTTCTGTTTGTAACTCACAAAAAGGAGTATTTCGGGAGAATCACCCATATAGTGTAGAATCGGGTAAAAAAGACACATTTTTACATTTGATGCTATAAAATCTGTATTTAAAATTTTTTTCTCAAATTTCCAATTAGTATTGAAAGTTTAGTTATAATGATTTTACAGAAAGTGAATTTATCATTCGGTTTACAAATACAAATTTGATTCGGAAAATTGATAGCTTCTTCTCATATAATATTTAGTTATAATGCTTGAAAATTGATGACGGAAATTTTTTTTATCTCATGAAAGCGCTAAGTTATAAGAGTTTTATGAAAGCACTGCAAGTGTCTTTTTGTACCATCTGGTGAGGTGAAAAAACCACCCCGCGATTTTAGCAAAATATATTATTAATTTTGGTATTTTTACAGTTTTTCTTTAATTATATGACAAATAATCTTATTTTTAAAATTTTCTAATAATTTTTACAAAGTTTTTTTCTTAAAGAAAATTGAATATTATGTTAAGTTTACCTGTTTTCGATTTACAGTGTCAATTTTTTGTACCTTTTCCAAAAGTCCTCGTTAAGTTTCACCACAGATACCATATTTCGTTGCAACCCTTTATTCGTTGTTTATTTTTTTAGTTCACTTTGAACTATTTTTTCGTCGTGTTTAATTAAATTTATATTAAAAAAACACGAGAAATTTTGTAAAATAAGCAGGTTAGATTAAGTAAAAAACAAATGAATTTTACATAATATTCAATGAATTTTTGTCCCTGGATTTTTTACACCCAAGAATAGTTTTTCAAAAAGCGAAAATAAATTTGAAATTCAGTTCAATTTGCAAAAATTAACATTGTATGCGTTTTCAGAACAGTTGTCTCCTTATGTACAAACATTTATTTTTATTACCTCTTCACTTAATCAGATTGTAATATATTTGAAAAGTTCATCGAAATGTTTTGAAAAAAGCAACTGAAAAATTAAAATTACAATAAAAACTATGTTACTATAGATACAACACCCGAACTAGAATCAAAAGTTGCGCATTACATGATTATTTATATTCTAAACGGCTGATAAATCGGCTTAATGGAGTTTTTAAATAAAACTCAAATGGCTTTTTTACACCTTGGCTTTTTCACCCCACTCTACCCTAGTTTTTATTTACTATCCCTTTTGATATCTAGGTATTTTTGATATTTTTCAGAAATTAATAATTAAGCCAACCTTTTCCTCTTTCCTTCGTTCTAAAAAAAATTCCATTACGTAATGCAGAGAAAGAGAGAAATGTCGGATCAAAATTAATGATTTAAACCAAAATTAATGATCATTTTTGAATTAACGGCTTGTTTGGTATCGGTTGACCTGACATTTTATGAGAAAGTGTGAATAACTACTGAAACAAGTTAGAGGAGGGAAGAATACTTTTTGATGTATTTATTGCTTGTATTAAAATTCGACGTAATACCGAAGCAATCGCTACTTTTATGTTGCTGTAAATCATTCATTTATATATATTTATACTTATTTATATCCTTCACTTTTCAAATATTTAATATCATAAAATGTAGATAAACAACTACTTTTAAGCTTCCTTCAACGTCATACATTCCAAAAAAAATAATCATCCGGTTATTAATGAATTATTCGTGTTTAACCCCTTTTTGTTTTGACATTTTTTCCTTCCAGACCAATTCGGATGCTCGAAAAAAATTCGTAGACTCAATTAAATAATATTAAATAATTAACGATAATTAATTTATAGGTAAACAACACGCAACTGATAAAATAAAATAAATAAATAATAAAAAAGTAAAAGATGATTTTTAGTATGAAAAATGATAAAAATAATTTTAATTAATTTATTTTGCGTTTAAAATATTTAAATTTGTTTTCTAATAAAAATAATTATTTTTTATTGGTAATAATTAGTTAATAAAAAATTCTAATTTATAATTAATTTCTAAGTCGCAATTAATAAATGAGTAATACATGAACAATATTGTTTATACATTTTAATTTAACAATAAATATTAATAATACTCAATTAATAATAAAAAAACAGTTCTAACAGTAGTTCTAACAATTCATTCTGATTTGTAGAAAAAATATCAAATACCAGCAAAAAAATAATCACCAAGTTTTGAACGTTCAAATGAACGAAATATTTTTTATTGACAATATTTTAATAAATTACTAATCATAAAAAAATTTAAAAACTAAAATTTTACGTATACAAACTCAGTTATTAATTTTGGTGGACAGTAAAGTAAAATAATTGCAATAAAAATTTAATTTTTAGAAGAAATAAAGTTTTGAACGTTGAAATAAACAAAATATTTTTTGTTGGAAATATTTTAATAAATTACTAATCATAAAAAAATGTAAAAACTAACATTTTACGTTTAAAAACTCAATAATTAATTTTAGTGGACAGTAAAGTGAAATAATTGCAATAAAAATTTAATTTTTCGAAGAAATAAAGTTTTAAACGTTCAAGTGAACGGAATATTTTTTGTATTGAAAATATTTTAATATATGACTAATCATAAAAAAATGTAAAAACTAAAATTTTATGTTTGCGAACTCAGTGATTAATTTTTGTGGATAGTGAAGTAAAATAATCGCAATAAAAATTAAATTTTTAGATAGAAATAAATAAATTTCGATCATTTGAACGTTTAGAATTTTAGGATTTTGCAACAAACATAAACAATAATATTGATTAAAATTAATTTTTCACTTTATGTAACACAAGAGTTAATATTAATTACTCCCTACAAATAATATTAGAAATACTATTAGTAGTAATTTACATCAATTATTAAATTAACACTATTTAAATATTATTAAATATTCATTCTAATTAACAAAACAATTAGTATTGATTAAAAAATTCTTTAATTAATAAGCGTAATATTTATTATTCGCTGCAATGTAGTGTATTAAAAATATATTCGATTAGAATAAATCATCGCAACTGAAATAACATTAATTTTTTTCTATTTATTTTTAAGCGAAAATTCCATTTTTGATAAATCAAATCTCAAATAAATATGACTTTTTCTCTATTTATTTTTAAGTGAAAATTCCATTTTCGATAAATCAAATCTCAAAAAAAATTAAAAAGTTGGAAAAAAATTTCTAGTAAATAAAAATTGAATAAATCCAAATTCAGTAGATTTGAAGCGCAACTTAACATTTTCTGCAGTTGACATAAAAATGCATTAAAATATTAACAATTCAACATGAATAATTTAAGGGGAGTGTGAGAGAAAAACAAAATAGAAAAAATAAAGTTCTTTGACAAAATATGGGAAATATTAATTTTCACCTGGGCAACTCACCATGATGCGCGAAACGATCAAGGGGCGTGATCCTTCAGGCTGGAGAGGTGAGACTTGTCCGTATCGTAAGACGCTCACGTTGGCCAGGATTCTTGTACACGAACATTGCTCGTTCCATTCCAATCCCTGCAACACAGACATGAGAGTCGTCTCAGACTTTCAGTGTCCTCTTGCTTCAATTTTTCTTCTAATTCGAAAATATAATTGCCCGCCCCCCTCGCCCTCGCAAAAAAATTCTTATTTAAATTTTTCCTGAATTATTCGCGAAATAATTGTTCCGTTTTTTTAATTTCTCTATTTCTTATTTGAAAATTTATTGTAATTTGAATTTTAAAAAAATTTTATCACAGGACTATTTATTAATTAAATTTAACTAATTATATAGTTAAATTAATGAATTAAATAATTGTTCCATTTTTTTAAATTTGTTTATTTGTTATTTGAAAATTTATTGTAATTTGAATTTTAAAAAAATTTTATCACATGACTATTTATTAATTAAATTTAACTAATTATATAGTTAAATTAATTAATTAAATAATTGTTCCATTTTTTTAAATTTCTTTATTTGTTATTTGAAAATTTATTGTAATTTGAATTTTAAAAAAATTTTATCACAGGACTATTTATTAATTAAATTTAACTAATTATATAGTTAAATTAATTAATTAAATAATTGTTCCATATTTTAAATATCTTTATTTGTTATTTGAAAATTTATTGTAATTTGAATTTTAAAAAAATGTACGCACAGTACTATATTTAATAATTAATGTTTACTAATTATTTCAATTCAAAGTTAGGCCAAAATTATAAAAAATTTCTGTCAATTTAGTTATTGAGATAATTATTATTACTTGAATTCGACTATTTTTAGTTTTTTCCTTCTCTTCTCGTTTTCTTTACTTACTTTTTTAAAATAAAAATTAACGTTTTTAATGACAACTAATTTATTTTGGATACAAATAATTAGTTTGCTACTAATAGTTTATTCATTTATAACAGTAATATTAATAATAATAATAATGATAATAATAATAATAATAATAATAGTTTTTCCCACTAATAATTAATCCTTTCACTACTATAATTAGTAATCTACGAGTACTTTCAACATTTTTTGCTATTATTTAAAAAAAAAATTTAATATTATTAGAGAAAAAATAACTCATTATTTTTTTTACTAATAAGAAGTTACTTTTCACCAATACTTATTCTTTTACTAATTATTGATAAAATGATTAATTATTTATTTTAGTAAAACAAAAAATTTCTTTATTTTTTTATTTTAATAATATTCTGTCATTATGTTAACTAATTTTTATTTTTTCATTGACTAATTATTTATGTTTTTTACCAAAAACTAATTAATTAGTACGACTAATTATTTTGTTGTAAAAAAATTAATGGTAATACAATAAACAACTTATTATTAGCAAAAAGGAATTTTAACTAATAAAGTCCAACATTTTTTTAAATATAGTCACTTTTTTCTAATTTCAATTAAACATATATATTTTTCAAGACAAAAAGAAGGGAAATTTGGTATTTAGAAAAAAATAACTAATTTCTCTAAAAAAAACTTAATTTACTAATTAAAAAATATTAAATATGAAAGAAGCTATATCCCTTTAATTATTAAAAAAAATTTTTATCAAAAATGATTCAAATCCCTAATTTTAGAATTAAAAAAAAGTAATAAAATTAACCGAAAAGAGGGTAATTAATTCCCTAATCAACAATACTTGATGTTAAAAAAACGGATTGTACTAATAATAATACCACGCATTCGAATTTATAACTTCATCTCTCAAAAATTTTCCAGCATCATTTTTTCCATTTTGAAAAATTACCTTCTAAATTGTCTTTTAATCTCTAATTAATCGCCTCCTGAAAAAAATTAAATTCTAGTCCATATGCAATGGAAAATATTGTTTCTTTTTTATGTTCGGATTTTTTTCTGTTTTTTTTTTTTTGATCCATGAGAATTAATATGTGTACTATATATAGAGAAGAAGCACACGACACCCGGTGTATATAATTTCAACTGATCTATTAATCCTGAGCTTCCTACCTCTCACGCATAAAATGCGTACCTGCGTGCACACGTGACATGTGAGCACGTCTGTAACCTGAGGCTATAAAAAAAATTGTATAAAAAAAAAGAAAAATGAAATCTTTGAGACCATGAGGCAAGGCGCGAGATCATCGAGCGATCAAAGGTGGGAAAGAGAGAGAGAGAAAGAGAAGGAGGGAGGGGATCAGAAAAGATCGAAAGAGTAAAGGAGAGGGAGGCAGAGCGTGATGTATGCGACGTCATGCGTGACTCACGTGAACGCAAGAAGAAACGTTGATATTAAGATACGAAGTGATGCATTATAGAGACATCATTCCCTGCCATCTTTATCTCTTTCTCTCTCAATCTCTTGCTTTTTACTCCTTTTTCTTCTAAATTTGATATGTCTTTTATAAACTTCCATGAAATAGTTTCATCGCTCAATTTTAGAAGAAAAAAAAAGATTTACCTGGAACAGCGATAATTTTCTCTGAAATAGCGAAAGTAGAGAGTGAAACAATTTAAACTTTCGCTAATTTAGTGAAATTTGTAGCTGTTACAAGTAACTATATTTTTTTTACATGTAATATGCAGTGCTGCCAGATAATTAAATACACAAATCTTCGAACTTTTCTTATTATCGTCAGAAATCTTTAAACTAGCAAAAAAAATTTCTTCAGATTTTGATTATAATTTTTTCTAAAATATGATAAATTTAATTTAATTTCACAAACAGTTTTAAGGAACTAAATTAATGTTGTCGTGTTTAAATCTGTTGTCAGTAGGAAGATTAGCTTTTGCTTGCTCTTCAAACTTTCTTAACAAATTTTCTTTTTCAATATTTTTCATTTTAAAATTAATGCACTAAAATTTACTAAATTCTCGAAAAGTTTTGATCAAAAATTTTTAAAATAATTTGAATCATTTGAAGAATTTCATCAATAAATTTCTTTAATACTTGAATTCTTTTGAGAAAATGTACTTAAAATTGTATTGCAAATAATTGAATTGTCACGAAAAATATTATTATTTGTAAAAAAATAAAATTTTTCCAATATTATTAAAATTATTGAAAATAATTTAATTCTTGATAAGAATTTTTTAAAAAAATTTTTAAATAGTTGAATTTTTTCGTGAAATGTTACTAAAATGGTTTTAAAACAATCGAACTTCTGCGATGAATTTTACTGTTCATAAAAATAATTGAATTTTTCAAAAGAATGTTTTATTAAAATTTATGAAAATAACTTAATTGTTATCAAGAATTTCATGAAAAAATTATTATGCAAATTACATTTCAAAAATTTTAATAAAATTTTGAAATTCACGAAAGAATTCAATTTTTTTAAATTTCTTTATAAATTTTGCCAAAAAACTAAATTATTTTCTAAAATTTGAATAAATCGTTTGGAACAATTCAATTAGAATTATGAATAGTACAATCTATGCAAAAATTCAATTATATTCAATAAATTTTGTAAATTTTTTAAATTCACGAAAGAATTAAATTTTTCTTCATTTGTTTAAAAATTTTGTCCAAAGAATTTAATTATTTTCTACAATTTTAATAAATCTTTTGAAACAATTCATTTTTTTCAAAAAATAAAATCTTTTCAAAAAATTGCAAACATTGCAATTATACTTAATAAATTTCGTAAACTTTTTCTTAATTTCTTTATAAAATTTGTCAAAAAAATTAAATTATTTTCTAAAATTTTTATAAATCTTTCGAAACAATTCAATTACTTTTTTTATAGTAAAATCTTTGCAAAAATTCAATTATATTTAATAAATTACGTTGTTTTTGGAAAGAATTCAATTTTCTTTTTCATTCGTAATAAATTTTGTCAAAAGAATTAAATTATTATTTTCTTAAATTTAAATAAATTCTTCCGAGAAATTCAAGTATATTTATAACTAGAAAAATCTTCGCAAAAATTTAATTAACTTTTAATACGATTTAATGAACTAACTTTTATTACAAATTTTTTAAATAATTGAATTTTTTCATGAAATTTTATTAAAATGGTTATGAAAATAATTGAATTCCTGCAGTGAATTTTACTGTTTATAAAAATAATTGAATTATTTTTTTATTAAAATATTTTTTAAATAGTTCAATTCTTGCGAAAAAGAATTGTTAATTATGTAGTTAATGAGTTAATTTTTAAAATTTTGAATCTGAAATTATTCAATAATTGAAATGTTTATATTTGGAAATATAAAGTTTTTTTAATTTGCAAAATAATAAATGAAACAGTAATATTAACTGTTCTAATTAATAATTATTACATTTACTATTCCAATAAGCATAATAATGTAAATAACGAAACTTCTAATTTATTTTTAAAAAATATTTTGTTTCTATTATTTAAATGTTTTTAAATATTTTCATTTTTACTTGATATATACACAGCCTTTGCATATTTTCAAAATGTTAAATATTAAATAACATTAAATATTAATAGTCTAACTATTTATGAACTATTTACTAACTATTTAGTATACTTAATTTTTAAATAGTTTTTTCTGTTTTATTTTCGTTTTTTATTCTTTTTGTTTATTTCAGAAATAATATTATAATAATATTAAATATACTAATAGTTAATAACTTACTAAAGTTGAAGTAGTTAAAAAAAACTATTAGAAAAACTTTAGAAAATCTTTTATTGCTTTTCTGACTAGTGGAAAATAAATAATTAATTATTATCCATTATTTGTTAACAACAATACTGATATAATTAATAATAATTATTAACAATTAATTAATTATTAATATTAATTAATAATAATTAATTATTTTTTCATATTAATGAAATACACTTTAATTTAATAATTAATTTGTTTAATAATTAATAATTTGTGAATAATTTCATTACTGAAAATAATAATTTATTAAAATGTTTAATAAAAAAAGTTTTTTTTAAGTAAATAAAAGTAAAAAAATAAAAATTAATAAAATTTAATACACCTCTAGGAACTCTTTATTATTGTTCACTATTTATTGACATATTTGAATGAATCACTAAATACTCATATCGTTATAGAGCTAGCGACACTAGAGGACATTAACCTCTAGAAATTTTCCACAATTTTGAATCTTTAGAATTCTATTCATCGTCTATTTTAAAAATAACAGTCATTGAACTATCGAGTTGTATTTAAAAAAAATCAAAGAATGAAAAATACTTTGAGAAAAATAATTTTGTTTTCGATTTTTGATCAGTTGAAATACACTCTATGAAGAGTCAGAGTGTTAAATCGAATAGAAACAAAAATCTATTGTAAATGGAAAAAAAGAAAAAATTCAAGCAGTTGAAGTAATGTATTTTAATCCTAAATGTATAAATAATGAAACGAACAAAGTGAGCGTAAATATTAGGAAAAGAATGAGAAATAAGAATATTTAATGAGCAAAGGTTAATAAACTGCAATTATTATTATTATCGAAACATTAAATTCGAACGGGTTAATGCTCGTGTGTGGATTATTTAGTATTGAGTTTAGTAATATTTGATAAAATTGATTAAAAATCAAAATTGATTTGTATAATATTTATTTTTTATAATTTACGTTTTATGAATTTTATTTTTTACAATGAAAAAGTGAAAAAGAAAAATAGTAAACAATAAAGAAGTCGAAAAATGAAAGGTTTCCTACACGAAGAAAAATCTTCACCTGAAACAACTATAAAATTCACTATAATAGCGAAATTTTTAGTTCTTGCAACGAATACTTTCGTTATTTCAGCGAAATTAGTCACTGTTCCAGTTGAAGATTTTGTTTCGTGTACTTCCTTATTGTTTACTATTTTCTTTTCTTAACTTTTTTATTCTTTAATATTTTAGTTCTTTTCTTTTTCATTCGTAAACATTTTCCTCCATTTTCCTTTTTTCTTTTCTCTACTTTTTTAATTGTTTACTATATTGTGCTTTTTTAACTTTTATATCTACTGTTTTACGTTTTCAACGTATTTATTTTTTTCGTTCTTACTATTTTCCACTCTTTTATTGTTTTTCATTTTCCTTTTTTTTTTTGCTTTCTAATATTTTATTACTTGCATGTTTTTCGGATATTTTGCTTTTTACTATTTTATGCGATTTTTTTAATTTTAAAGTTCTTCCATTATTTGTACTATTTTTTTACTCTTTTACATTTTACACTTTTCTACTTTTGATTCTTCATTATTTTATTATTCTTTACTTATTTTTTTTTATTTATTCAAAAAAAAATTTTTTTATTTATTTCAATTTTTTTATTCCTTTTTTTATTTTTCTATTTTCTTTATTTTACTATTTTTATTCTTTAACATTTTACTTTCCTATTCTTTATTTTCTACTTTATCGATTTTCTTACTTCTTCATTTTCTACTCTTTCCATTCTTTTATTATTTGTTTTTTTCATTTTTCTATTTTTCTATTTTTCGCCTTAAATATTTTTTTATTTTCTTCTTTTTCTTCTGCTTTATTTTATTGTACACCTTAACTATTTTTTATTTCCTTCTTTTTCTCCTGCTTTATTTTATTTTCCATCTAAACTTTTTTTTATTTTCTTCTTTTCTTTTGCTTTATTTTTTTCTACTTCATATTGTCTTATATTTTCTCCTTTTTAGCTTTTAAGTTTTTCTACTGACAGCTTTTCCTATTTTTCTATATTCTGTTACTTAAATTATTTTCTTTTTCATTTTCTCTTTGTTTTTTTTATTATTTTACGCATTTACTTTTTTTATTTTTTTCTTCTTCATTTACTTATTTTTATTTTTTTATTTTTTTTTATTTTTTTTTTTTGACAGTAAAATCCATTTCTTTTACTTTTTTGGTACCTTTTATGCAAACCACATTGCAGTAGATAATCAATTGTCTGTTAAGAATATATTTTTCCTTCACGTACATCATTAGAACGCATGTCTCTTTTTTTTAAAGGTAAGAGAATGTAGACGCAGAAAACGACAAGAGTAAAAAAAATTTAAACTTTAATAGTTTGCGTGCCTTCTTTTCCTTCTAAATTTTTATACCGCGTGCCTAAACGTGTCCCTGATGCTAACTAATGCTCACTTATTTATCACACCTTCGAATAAAGAAAAAAGAACTCCGCTTAAGTACGTGCTACTAATGTATTTTTTCGTATTAGTCATATTGAGATATTAATTAAACTTCACATGTATTCGAAAATAGGTTCCTTTAATCGCTACATTGAGGATTTTTTTTCATAATAAAAGGACACATACTTTTTTGTAGAATTAAATTTCTTTTATTTATTTTTTTTTTTGCATCGAATTTCATTGACGCTTCCAGGACTTAGACAGAAACGTTAGATTTGTTTATTATTTATTATTAATGCGTAAGTTTGAAGAATATTATTTTACTTTTTGAAAAATTTTAATCTTCGTTGATAAATAATAATACTTACGAGTTACATAAAGTAAAGGCTTCTGTTGAAAATTTGAATAGAAGAAAAATTGCAGAGATTAAACATAATTTTAATATTTTTTAACGGGTTTTTTTAACTATATAATATTTTGATAATAGTTACACATATTTTCTAATAAATAATAATAATTAATTAATTAAGTAAGTAATTAATTAAATTATGAAAATTAGCTTAACATCTACATTATCAGTATTAATTTATATTTTTATATTTAATAATTTCGAACAGTTTTTAATAGTTTTTAATTGTAAAAAATTCCTCACGAAACTTACAGAAATTTTCTTTCACGAATGACTGAAAAATTAGAAGTGAAAAAAATTTTGTTACTGACAAAGTGAATGAAATAAAAATTTACAACTTAAATTTTTCGTCTGACCAATTTTGACTTTTATTACTAGTATTTTTGTATTTGAATAATTTTGTCTGTATGTCTGAAGGGGAGTTTTTTACTATTGATAAACAATTGAGTGTTTATAAAAAAGTTTTTGTTATTCTAAATAGATAAATTAAAAAAGTTTTTTTTATTCGAAATGGATAAATTAAAAAAGTTTTTTCTATTCAAAAGGTTAAATTAAAAATATTTTTTTTTATTCAAAATGGATAAATTTAAAAAGTTTTTCTTATTCGAAATGGATAAATTAAAAAAGATAGTTTACAAAGATAGTAAACAATATAATTTAAAAAAATACAGTCGACTATGAAGTACAAAATAGAATTAAAAAAATATTAAAAAACACCAAATATAAAAACACTGAAAAAATTACATTCTAAATTTAAGAAAATATTCTTAGCGCATATTCAAGAATTAAATTAAAATTAAAAATTAAGTTACATTAAATTAAATTAAATTAAATTGAAATAAAAATAAAAATTAAATAAATTAAATTAAATTTAAAATTAAATTCAATGTAAATTAAATAAATTAACTTAAAAAAAAATTTAAAAAAATTTTTTTAATTAAATTTAGAAATGTAAATAAAAATTAAATAAAAAATTTAATTAAAATTAAATTAAGAAAAAAATTAAATAAAAAAGTTTAAAAAAATTTAATTTAATTTAATTAAAAAGAAATAAATTAAAAATTAAATTAAAAATTAAATTAAATTAAATTTAGAATGTAATTTTTTCAGTGAAGTTAGAATAATAATTTTTTTTAATTACTGTTTTTTTATAATAAAACTATTAAGCAGTAATTATTAAAAAAAAGTTTAAAATAAGTTTAAAATAAGTAAAAAATAATTAGAAAAAGTATTAGAAAATTAATTTTATGTTTAATATCTTCTTAACAAAAAAGTGATTATTCCAAACAGTCATGTCTGACATAAACTGTCACTTTCTACTGAGAAATCAATTTTTTGCCACATTCGTCTGTCTAAAAACGACTCTCACTACTCGCATTTTAAAACAACGAATTTTTTTTTAATAAAAACAAAACTTTAATGATTAGAAAAAAATTTTGATAGAAAACCCTTTTTTTAAAATCATTAAAGCCAAAAATATTAACGAAGGAACATAGGAAAAAAATCTAAAAGATTAGAATTAAACTGAAAGGGTAGAAAAAAAATTGAAGATATAATTTTAGAGATGGAAAATGAGAATCTTGAAAAAAGGGGCGTGAAGTGCGGGATGTAAATCGAAAAAGTGGTACAGAGATGCTGGGCGTCGCGGCGTCATTACACGGTTCATTAGGAACGTATAAGCCTGAGGCTGCGGAAAACCAGAACCACAAGTACTGACACCATTACCAGTAGGATACTGATATATAAATGTGAATGTGTATATGGGGCGTTCCACGCCAAATTGGAAATTATTTTACTTTTGCATCTTAAATAATTTTCAAATATTTTTTTTCTTTTAGTCCTCGTTGAAATTAGCAACCATGATTTTTTTCAAATTTTTTCATCAAGCGGTTTAAGAGTTACTGGATTTTGAAGAAACACGCTTTTCACGTATTTTTTTCGAAATGCTCATAACTCGGACAAAAATTGATCAAGTTGAACGCTTTTATGATGAAAAATTTTGTTTTTTCGCGTAGTTTTTTAATAAAAATGCAAAAAAATATTTTTTATTTTCGAAAAAAATTTTAATTTTAAAAATTAAATTTCATTTATAAGAATGTATGTATCGATGGATTTTTTTCCAAATTTTTTTATAAGCAATTAGAACTAATTTAAGAATTTTTAATATTTGTCTGATTGTAAGCAAAGGATGGGATCTATTTATTTTGAAATTTTCAATTTTTCTAAAACGGTATAGATGGCCAAGTACCTAACTTACAATTTGACTAAATCACACAAATTTTTCACACAATAAATGTTCTCAGACTGAGTCTCTCCGAACTTAACCTTCTTACTGTTTAAAATTAAGATTTGGTCAAATTGTAAGTTAGGCATTTGGCTACCTACCGTTTTAGAAAAATTAAAAATTTCAAAATAAATAGATCCCATCTTTCGTCCACAATCAGACAAGGATTAAAAATTCTTAAGTTAGTTTTAGTTTCTTAGAAAAAATTTTGAAAAAAATCGATCGATACATACATTCTTAAAAATAAAATTTTTTAAAATTTAAATTTTTTTTCGAAAATTAAAAATTTTTTGTTACATTTTTATTAAAAACTACGTGGAAAAACAAAAATTTTCATTATAAGAGCGTCCAATTTGATCAATTGTCCGAGTTATAAGCATTTCGAAAAAAAGTGAAAAACGTGTTTTTTGAAAAACCTGTAACTCTTAAACCGCTTGATGAAAAAATTTGAAAAAAATCATGGTTGCTAATTTCAACGAGCATTAAAAGAAAAAAAATATTTGAAAAATATTCGAGATGCAAAAGTAAAATAATTTCCGATTTGGTGTGGAACGCCCCATATACATATATACTGTAACAGGGCACTGGTTTACAGTGAGTGTGTGCTATTCGCGGATGGATCGAAATACGGGAGAGGAAAATGCAAGAGAGATGCCGTGGAGGATGCGCCTCTATCAGCCAACCAGACCAACCATCACCGACACCCCTACCCAAGTAGCCAGCCAACTGGAGGCGTGTACTGTATTGGTATATATATATGTATATAATTCTCTGCGAAATATACGCATAAATACGTGCAGATACGTATATCCCGGAATCATATACGCATATTTTGCTTTAAGCCAACGGCGATGAGTGAATGAGAGAATGAGAGAATGAGAGAGAGAGAATAAATCTCAATAGTTAGTCTCTATGTTACTCTCTATAGATATTGAAAGAGTAAATTAAAAATCCGGTTTTTTAATTAGTCCCTCCCCCCATTTTAAAAAAATTAAAAACACACGAAAAATAATGTAATAAAAAAAGTACTTTAGGGAAAACTTATTGACACTGTTTTTTAAACAAAATTTAAATTAAGTGGTGAATATTCTTACAATAAGAAGAACATTACTATTTTAAGAATATTTTCCACTTAATTTAAGTGGGGAATATTCTTGGCGCATATATAAGAAGTTTTTCTTAAAATTAGAATGTAATTTTTTCAGTGATACCTACGACAGAGAAATAGAGGTAAAAGGAAACGAATGAATTTTTGACCCGTGTAGAGAGAATAAAAATAAACAAATAGAGAAAGAATAAGGACACGAAAAAAGAAAAAAAAGATATACAAGATGAAAAAAAGGAAAAAAGGGAAAAAGAGAAGGAAAAATGAAGAAGTAATGGAAAAAAGGAAAACGTAGAAAAAAAGAATTTGTTCGCAAAGAAGAAAACAAGAAAAAAAGGGAATAAGGAAACGAAAAAAATGAGAAAAAATAAAAACCGAAAGAAGAACGAACCATTATAATGTAGAAAGAAAAGTAAAAAAATCATTAAAACTAAATTAAAAAAGAAAAAAAGTAAACTCAAGGATTTCCTACCAATTTTTCTAATTTGTAATTTATGTCAAAAATGTTTAAATGTCTGGCGAAAATTAACTTTCACTATACTGGTTAAAAAAACTTAAGAAACTTTCGAAGCGTTTCTGTCTGAATAAAACTTACTTTTACCACTAATATTCGAATTGCAAATATTCAAGAGTTTGTCTGACTATAACCTACTTTTGCTACTATCAGCAAATTTAAAATATATTTTCCGTCTTGTTTGACCTTACGACTAATACTTAATGCAAAATTTACAGTTGCATTAGAAAAATTTCAAAGTAAAAAATTATTATTTTTTTATTTTCTTCGAGTAGTTCGAGGTTTAGGTCCTGTATATTAACTCTTCTATTTTAAAGTTATATTTTACTTATTAATTTTAGACGATTCCACGATGAGATACAATGACCACCGTAATTGAATGTAATTTTTACTAATGGACGAAACGCCCTGAGTAAAAGGAAGATACCTACATTTTTTTCAACTCTAAAATTGTTTTTCAAAAACTTCTTAACATACAAAGTGCAAAAAGTTTTGGTGAATTGTATTTGAAAACTTAGGAGCAAAAAATTTTTCAAAAACTTCGAATTTTAAGGTGGAAAAATTCACAAAACTTTTAAAAAAAATTTTTTAAATTTGTAATAACGGTCAATTTTATTCCGACATAATTTTTCACATTTTTTCCTCCTTACAGTGAGAGAAAAAATTCACTTTTGTCTATACTAAAAACTACCAGCCTGGATAGCCATTCCTAAACAGAAAATTAAAAACACAATCTCCACCTGTGCTGACAGATAATTAAATACACAAATCTTCGAACTTTTCTTATTTATCGTCAGAAATCTTTAAACTAACAAAAAAAATTTCTTCAGATTTTGATTATAATTTTTTCTTAAATATGATAAATAAAATTTAATTTCACAAACAGTTTTAAGGAACTAAATTAATCTTGTCGTGTTTAAATCTGTTGTCAGTAGGAAGATTAGCTTTTGCTTGCTCTTCAAACTTTCTTAAAAAATTTTCTTTTTGAATATTTTTAATTTTAAAATTAATGCACTAAAATTTACTAAATTCTTGGAAAGTTTTGATCAAAAATTTTTAAAATAATTTAAATGATTTGAAGAATTTCATCAATAAATTTCTTTAATACTTGAATTCCTTTAAGAAAATGTATTTAAAATTGTATTGCAAATAATTGAATTGTTACGAAAAATATTATTATTTGTAAAAAATCAAATTTTTTCAAAGAATGTTATTAAAATTATTGAAAATAATTTAATTCTTGCCAAGAAGTTTTTAAAAAAATTTTTAAATAATTGAATTTTTTTGTGAAATGTTTATAAAATGGTTTTAAAATAATCAAATTTCTGCGATGAATTTTACTGTTTATAAAAATAATTGAATTTTTCCAAAGAATGTTTAATAAAAATTTATGAAAATAAATTAATTGTTATCAAGAATTTTATGAAAAATTATTATGCAAATTAAAACATTTCAAAAATTTTAATAAAATTTTTAAATTCACAAATGAATTCAATTTTTCTTAATTTTTTTATAAATTTTGACAAAAAAATCCTAGTATTTTCTAAAATTTCAATATATCGTTTGAAACAATTCAATTACAATTATAAATAGTATATGAAAACAAAAATTTTAGTATATTTATCTATGCAAAAATTCAATTATATTCAATAAATTTTGTAAATTTTTCAAATTCACAAAAGAATTGAATTTTTCTTCATTTCTTTAAAAATTTTGTGCAAAAAATTTAATTATTTTTTACAATTTTAATAAATTCTTTAAAACAATTTATTTTTTTCCAAAAAATAAAATCTTCTCAAAAAATTGGAAACATTGAAATCATACTTAATAAATTTCGTAAAATTTTTCCTAATTTTTTTATAAAATTTGTCAAAAAAATTAAATTATTTTCTAAAATTTTTTTAAATCTTTCGAATCAATTCAATTACTTTTTGTATAGTAATATCTTTGCACAAATTCAATTATAATTAATAAATTACGTTGTTTTTGAAAAGAATTCAATTTTTTTCTTCATTTGTAATAAATTTTGTCAAAAGAATTAAATTATAATTTTTAAAAATATTAATAAATTCTTCCAAGAATTTCAATTATATTTATAACTAGAAAAATCTTTGCAAAAATTTAATTTACTTTTAATACCATTTAATGAAATAACTTTCATTACAAATTTTTTAAATAATTGAATTTTTTCATGAAATTTTATTAAAATGGGTTTGAAAATAATTGAATTCCTGCGGTGAATTTTACTGTTTATAAAAATAATTGAATTATTTTTTTATAAAAATATTTTTTAAATAGTTCAATTCTTGCGAAAAAGAATTGTTAATTATATTGTTAATGAATTAATTTTAAAAATGTTGAATCTGAAATTATTCAATAATTGAAATGCTTATATTTGGAAATATAAAGTTTTTTAATTTGCAAAATAATAAATGAAACAGTAATATTAACTGTTCTAATTAATAATTATTACATTTACTATTATAATAATCATAATAATAATCATACTAATAATATTATTATATAATAATATAATATAATATAATATAATATAATATAATATTATAATATTATAATATATTATTATAATATTAATATAATAATAATAATAATTATTATTATCATGCTAATAATTTATTTTTAAAAAATATTTTGTTTCTATTATTTAAATGTTTATAAATATTTTCATTTTTACTTGATATATACACAGTCTTTGCAAAATTTTCAAAAAAACTTCAAGTTTTTACATTATATCTTCAAATTCTTTAAATATCGCAGATTGCTTTCATTTACTTCAGATTTTTTCGCGTAGATTAAGTTTTAGTAAGAAATTAATAAAAATTAATTAAAACTTTGTTTAAAAAAATGGTTAAAAAAACAATAAATAAGAAAATAGACATTCTAATAATCAAAAAGAAAATATTTTAATAAAAGATAAATTTAAATTACCTCGTTAAATAATGTTTAAAAAGCATTTAATTCAAAAATTGTTTGTGTGTAGAAATAATATTCAATTCTACATTGAAATGAAGAGAAAGAAAAAGAAATTTACTTCTAGAAAACAAGAAAAATAGAAATTTATACATCATATAAAATCATGAAACTCCTTCTGAATTGTAGATTTGAGAAATCTACATATTTTCGACCTAGACGCTTGGAATTTTTAGAATTCGAGAATGACACGAGATATGAGGAGCCAAAATGGGATGCGGGAGAGAGAGAGAGAGAAAGAGAGTGCAGACGGGGGAGGGAAGAGGAGGAAGTTGTCGGAGCGCGTAACGTGGTCCACAGCAGTTTTTATGGATTCCGGTCCAGCGGAACTTCCGGCAGGCGATCTCATCTCAAAAATCATCCCTTCGTTGGGAGTGAGAAGAAGAGAAATTTCTCTCTTTTTTCTGTTTTTCTCTCTCTATCTCTCTTCTTTCTATTTTTTTTCTCTTTCTCTCTCTATATCTCTCTCTTTTTTCTATTTTTCTTTCTCTTTCTCTCTCTCTCTCTTTTTTCTATTTTTCTCTCTCACTCTCTATCCTTCTCTTTTTATATTTTTCTCTCTCTCTCTTTTTCTCTTTTCTCGAGAAAAAAGAAAGAAATAGATAGAAAAGGAGAAAAAAGGAAAAGAGAGAGAGAGAGAGAAATGGAAATAGAGAGAGAAAAGAAAAAAGGGAGAGAAAAATGAAAATGAGAGAGAGAAAGAAAAAAGAGAGAGAGACCCTTTTTCGCTCGGAGTTCATCGTCGGCCCATGACCGCACCCACGCTCGTTCTGTCTCGCTGCAGTAGAGATGGACTTCCGTTTCCTGCGCATGATTTGTCCCGAACCCCGTTCCTTCTCTCTGCCTCTCTCGCTTGTCGTATACGTACATCGTACTCCCCGAAGTACTAGAGGCGAATGGACGCGTTTATGCGTACTCGGATGCGCCAAGTTCAATCCACCCTCTTCCCTCGAACTGTTCACCCACTACTGCCATTCACTCTTTTTCTACTTATACAAACCCTCTTCCTCCCCCCGAACACAAACTACAGGATGCTGTACATCGTCCTTCAAAACGAGTTTGCTTGTTTTTAGCTTGAATAGCGCGTGAATCGAAAACATTCCTTGGGTTGCAAAATAGTTTTTCTTCACGTTAACGATTTTCTGTTTTTTACTCTATGAAGGCAAGAAAATTAGAAGTGGAGATCAGTGTTGACAGATAGGAAGATTTTTCTTCAAATCTGAAGAAAATTAAAGCAATCTGGCGATATTTAAAGAATTTGAAGAAATATTGTAAAAACTTGAAGGTTTTTTAAAAATTTTGCAAAGGCTGTGTAATTGTGTATACATCAAGTAAAAATGAAAATATTTATAAACATTTAAATAATAGAAACAAATATTTTTTTTAAATAAATTATAAGTTTCGTTCTTTACATTATTATGATTAATATAATAGTAAATATAATAATTATTAACTAGAACAGTTAATATTACTGTTTCATTTATTATTTTGCAAATTAAAAAAAACTTTATACTTCCAAATATAAACATTTCAATTATTGACTAGTTTCAGATTCAAAATTTTTAAAATTAACTCATTAACTACATAATTAGCAATTCTTTTTCGCAAGAATTGAACTATTTAAAAAATATTTTAATAAAAAAATAATTCAATTATTTTTATAAACAGTAAAATTCACCGCAGGAATTCAATTATTTTCAAGACCATTTTAATAAAATTACATTAAAAAATTCAATTAATTAAAAAATTTGTAATGAAAATTATTTCATCAAATCGTATTAAAAGTTAAATAAATTTTTGCAAAGATTTTTCTTGTTATAAATATAATTGAATTTCTTGGAAGAATTTATTAAAATTTTTAAAAATAATAATTCAATTCTTTTGACAAAATTTATTACGAATGAAGAAAAACATTGAATTCTTTCCAAAAACAACGTAATTTATTAAATATTATTAAATTTTTGCAAAGATTCTACTATAAAAAAGCATTTGCATTGTTTCGAAAGATTTATAAAAATTTTAGAAAGTAATTTAGTTTTTATGACGAATAAATTTTATTTTAAAAAAATGAATTGTTTCAAAGGATTTATTAAAATTGTAGAAAATAATTAAATTCTTTGGACAATATTTTTCAAGAAATGAAGAAAAAATTTAATTCTTTCGTGAATTTAAAAAAATTACAAAATTTATTGAATATAACTGAATTTTTGCATAGATTTTACTATTTATAATTATAATTAAATTGTTTTAAACGATTTATTGAAATTTTAGAAAATACTTGAATTTTTTTGTTAAAATTTATAAAAAAATGAAGAAAAACTGAATTGTTTCCTGAATTTGGAAATTTTATTCAAATTTTTGAAATGTTGTGATTTGCATAAGAATTTCCATTAAATTCTTGATAAGAATTAAGTTATTTTCAAAAATTTTAATAAAACATTCTTTTGAAAAATTCAATTATTTTTATAAACAGTAAAATTTACTTCAGGAATTTAATCATTTTCAAACCCATTTTAATAAAATTTCATGAAAAAATTCAATTATTTAAAAAATTTGTAATGAAAATTATTTCATTAAATCGTATTAAAAGTTAATTCAATTTTTGCAAAGATTTTTCTAGTTATAAATATAATTGAACTTCTTGGAAGAATTTATTAAAATTTTTAAAAATAATAATTTAATTCTTTTGACAAAATTTATTACGAATGAAGAAAAAAATTGAATTCTTTCCAGAAAAAACCTAATTTATTAAATATAATTGAATTTGTGCAAAGATGTTACTATAAAAAAAATAATTGAATTGTTTCGAAAGATTTATAAGAATTTTAGAAAATAATTTAATTTTTTTTTTAATTTTATAAAGAAATTAAGAAAAAGTTTACGAAATTTATGAAGTATGATTTCAATGTTTCCAATTTTTTGAGAAGATTTTATTTTTTGGAAAAGAATGAATTGTTTCAAAGGATTTATTAAAATTGTAAAAAATAATTAAGTTTTTTGGACAAAATTTTTAAAGAAATGAAGAAAAATTCAATTTTTTTGTGAATTTGAAAAATTTACAAAATTTATTGAATATAATTGACTTTTTGCATAGATTTTACTATTCATAATTATAATTAAATTGTTTCAAACGATTTATTAAAAATTTAGAAAATAATTTAATTTTTTTGTCAAAAGTTATAAAGAAAATAAAAAAAAGTTGAATTCTTTCGTGAAATTGAACATTTTATTAAAATTCTGGAAATATTGTAATTTGCATAATAATTTTTCATAAAATTCTTGATAAGAATGAAGATATTTTAAAAAATTTTAATAAAACATTCTTTTGAAAAATTCAATTATTTTTATAAACAGTAAAATTCATCGCAGAAGTTCGATTATTTTAAAACCATTTTAGTAAAATTTCACGAAAAAATTCAATTATTTGAAAATTTTTTCAAAAACTTCTTGTCAAGAATGAAATTAAATTGCGAATTTCGAAAAGGGCTCAACTCTGAAAATCGTAAGAGTAATTTTCACTGTCTTTTGTTATATAAAACTGACACTTACGGTTTTTAGAGTTGAGCCCTTTTCGAAATTCGCAATTCAATTATTTTCAATAATTTTAATAATGTTCCTTGGAAAAATTTGATTTTTTTACAAATAATAATATTTTTCGTGACAATTCAATTATTTGCAATACAATTTTAAGTGCATTGTCTCAAAAGAATTCAAGTATTAAAGAAATTTATTGATGAAATTCTTCAAACGATTTAAATTATTTAAAAAAAGCTTTGATCAAAACTTTCCAAGAATTTAATAAATTTTAGTGCACTAATTTTAAAATTAAAAATATTGAAAAGGAAAATTTGTTAAGAAATTTTGAAGAGCAAGGAAAAGCTAATCTTTCCACTAACAACAGATTTACTCTCTAAATCTGAATTAGTAGAAAGTTACTAATGAAATGGTGAAAAGTCGTCCACTAAATGATTTAGTAATAATTCTACTAACAATTAGTAAAATTTTACTAATTGTTAGTAGAGCTAGTTAGTAGAATTCGTTGTACTAATTGATTAATTAGTAGAATTCTACTAAAACATTAGTAGAATTTTACTAAAAATTAGTAATATTCTACTAATTAAAAAGGTGAAAAGTCGTTCATGAAAACTACTAAAAATTAGTAAAATTTTACTAATTCTTAGTAGAATTCTACTAATTCAGATTTAGAGAGTAAACACGACAACATTAATTTAGTTCCTTAAAACTGTTTGTGAAATTAAATTTTATTTGTCATATTTTAGAAAAAATTATAATCAAAATCTGAAGAAATTTTTTTGCTAGTTTAAAAATTTCTGACGATAAATAAGAAAAGTTCGAAGATTTGTGTATTAAATCATCTGGCAGCTCTGACAGAACCTCTTCGAAGACGGGAACGATAGCTAGTTATGTTATCAATACATATTAAATCGAAAAAAAATTATTTCTTAAAAAAATCAAAATTTCAAAACTCTGTAGTTCAAAAAACATTTTATCAAATTCAAGAAAAATTTTTATGTACACTTCTATTAATAATAGTAAAATCATGGCAAAGTTTCGAGAAGATTTAACAACATAAATTTCTCGATCTGAGCAGTTGAGGAATTTCGCCCCATATGTATAAATTTTTTGAGGAACACCCACACGCGAGAGCTGACTTTTTTTCGCCATGACGCGCTCGAGGACGACATCAATCTCTGGAACAATACTGATCCATGGTGGCGGGTCCATTCAACTCTCATCATTCCGTCTTCCCTCTATATATACACACGAGATAGCCACACGGATCCTCATCACTCTTGGAATCGAGCCGTGACCAATCCGAAATAAATATTGCCGATTATTAACTCTTCTCACGTGAGAGATATGTTGTTGCGCTGATGTATAAAGTTCATTGGGAGCATAACTATATGTATGTGTGTGTGTGTATAGTTATGAGAGGCAAAAGAGGTCCGATGGCTGGTCCAGCATTTGAGAAGAGATGCTTGAGATGTTAAGTGGGGCCATTAGCGTGCCTAGATGGACCGTGCCGGATGATGGCATTCCTTCAGGGTCAGACGCGCATTCAAGAGAGACTGCGCGAGAATTCTCGCATGCCATGTCTTTCTCTCTCACTCTCTCTCTCTATATATATATCGCAGGTCACACTTCCCAAAAGGGTGATTTTGCCAAATGGAATTTCAAACCTGGAAGTGGAATTGCGATTGATTCTCATCACTTCTTGTCAAGATCTTGTGATTCGTTTTAAAGGCAAAAGTGAATGATGATCATTCCTGGAATGATATTCTCGCCAGGTGTCTTTTTTTCTTTCTTCATTTTGTTTTGTTTTTTTTTCATTTTTGGTAGTGCGATTGATCCCGCCGACGATGGATAATTATTTTTTTTGCATTTTTGGAACGTTTATGACGTTTTCAATTTTCGAATTTCTTAATTATTGATTTCGAAGGGAAAATTGAAATTGAAGGTCTTCTAATAATTAGAAACTTCTTTTAAGGGGTCATCCATATATTACGTCACATTATTTTTTTATTATTTTTTTTGTATTATAATATTTGCCTACATATTTAATTTTTTTTCCTTCTTTTATATGTATTTTACTTAAAAAATATTATATATATTTAAAAATATTATTAAATATTATTATATTTTACCTAATACTTTTATTTATATTTAATTTATTTTTTCTATACATTATTTTTTTATTCCTTTAGTAAAAGAGTGCGCACTTGAGAAAAATTTGTTCGAAAGCTTCTTTTCGTCTTCTTATTTGCGGCCGATGAGATTAGACTTTGACAGGTCGAAAGTTCTTGAAGAAAAATTATTATCTATATAGAGACGTTTTAATCATTGGGTAAAGAATTTATTCTCACGAGGTGAGAAGTCATTTAATTAACTTCATTATACACATGTTGAGGATAGAAAAAATTTCGAGAGTTGATCTAGCTTTACTTTCTAAATTCTCTTTTTTTTAAGAAAGAGATGAATTTCCCAATTATTCGAAAGTTCTTTGTTTTCTGATTGAGTTTTATTGTTAGTGAATTATGATAATTTTATAAAATATTTAATTGATTAATTTTCATTAATACTTTTCGTGATGGTCTGAATAAATTCTACCTTTTTGAAATATTTTGCTGATTAAAAATTTTTATTCTTTTAATCTTTATTTGTTTTTACAGTTTTAATGAATCTTAACATTTTTTTTAACTAATTAATGTTTTCTTTCATTTTTATTCTATTTCTAATTTAAGGTATTTTAAAAATTCTGTTATCAATTTTATCATTAATTACCGCTTTTTTATTATTATTAGGTATTAGTTTCTTTTTGTTTAAATATTTCTTAGTATATCTATTTAAAAAAAATGTTTTTTACATGTTATTTACAGTTTATTTAAGTCTTTACTTCTATTAACTTTTCCATTAATTAATTTGTAATATTATTTTTTCGTAAAGCAATAATTTACTTTTATTTTTATTTTTAGTCTGCTGGTGCTTGGATTCACCAACTAATATAACCATTTCGTAAAATAATTATTTTCAATATTTTAATTATTATAATAATTACAACATTTAACTTTTAACATTTTTCCTTTTTGTCAAAATTGTTCTTTTCGTGGAGAATTTTCCTGTTTTAAAACTTTATTATTCACCTTCCACACTTTCAATCTAAATTTATAATTATCATGACTTTTAATTACTATACAATATATGTATATAATTTAACCGTTTATATAAACGAGTTTATAATTATACCTCTAGTCACATACAGGTTGTCTGTGGAAATTAAAAAAAAAACTGTAAAAAATAATTTTCCTAAAGAAAATTACCAAAAAAAAAGAGAAGGAATAACTGTAACGAAAAACTTGCTTCGAAGTAAAATAAAACTTCAATTGATTACATCGAAAAACCGTCAGAAATCCAACGAATTTCGAATAAAATTTGATCAGAAGTCTTACAAATTGGTCAGTAAAATTTTAGTGGAAATTATTAAACGGAATTTTTAGGAAATACAAAACCAAAGAAATTGTTTTTTTTAATTAATTGGATTTTGAATTTTTGATCAAATGAAACTTTAACTAATATAACTACCTTCAAATATTTAATTATATTTAGAAGTTTAAATATCAATTCCAAAGCTTCGAAAATTAAAATAGAATAAAATTTACAACGAATACAGGTTTTCTAGGAAAATAGTAATTTTTTCTTCGTTTTTTCTTGGAGGAAATTTTAAGGCCATGGGTTAACGATTAAAAAGTATTTAATAAATAGGATTGAGGCTTTTGAGGTGTGTGTCAGTCAGGTGCGTGTCGGAACAAAGGGACCGCGAAAGGAGTCAAAAGAGAAGACATAGCAAAGTCATGCAGTGGAATCGATCGATGAGGGTGGAGAAATTTTGTTTTTTTCTTCTTCCATAGCCGACCAACCTGATAGATGAGGAAGGGGACTAAAAAGAAGAAGAAGAAAAAAGAGAAAAAAAATAAAGAAGAAGGAAAAAATGAAGAAGAAAAAGGAGAAAAAGAACTAAAAAAAGAAGAAATAGAAAAAGAAGTAGAAAAAATAGAAAAAGAAGTAGAAAAAATAAAAAAAGAAATAGAAAAAAAGGAAGAAATAGAGACAGATTGAAAGAAAAAGTCAGAAAGAGATGAAGTTGTCATTGCAGAATACTTCGAAGTTGACCCTCAGTGTCGAGTCAGCAAATTCCATTCGACCTGCGGTTCAAGTTCAAACGGGAAAGCGTCGCCCTTTTTTTTACGAATCACATTACTTCCTTGACAGACACCATAACTCTAAGATTTGCACTTTTATTGTTACTTTCTTGCCAAAGACATGCTTCAAATTTTTTTTTTATCTATTTTTCTCCAAATCGAACATTGTACTTCAAAAATTAGTCATCCGAATATGTTCAAAATGAAAAATTACGTATCTGCAAATGTAGAAAAATTGTGAAAATTTATTAAAAATATACTACGAATCATATGGACAAGTAGTGAAAATAAAAAAAGAAATTTTAACAATAGAAAAAAGAAATTTAAATTTTAATAGAAACTGGAAAAAATATACTCAAATATTACCTAAATTTTGACGTAATCTAACGTTTCTTATGAGGAACGTAATGTAACGGCCCCTTGGGGTCAATATTTACTAAATTTCTCTCTAAATGAAGAAACATAAATAAGAAAATTAAATTATAATAATAAATAATAAAATTATAATAATAATAATAATAATAATAAAATAATAATAAGTAATTAAACATTTATTTCTGACTTAAATTGACCACTACACTCCAAATCTGAATCAGTGAAAATTTTGACTGATTGCAATCAGTGGCCCAGTTTTCTTTAATTCGTCAGTGAAATTTCACAGATAATCAGTGGTTTTTACTGATTCTCAGTGAAATTTTACTGACGAATTAAAGAAAACTGGGCCACTGATTTAAAATCTGTGAAGTTTTCACTGATTCAGATTTAGAGTGTATTGAAAGCAAACTTATTGAATACATAAAAATTGATTCGAAAAAAGTTCTAAAGATAATTATTTACTGTAATTTTACACGAGATTAAATTGTCTGACTAAAAGTGGACTTTACTACTATCTATTACTACTAATGACAAAATTTAAACTCATTTGTCATTTTACTAATGACATTTAAATAAAATTTAAATATTGTCCGATAAAATGTCGACTATTTTCTATTAAACTTATAATATAGTAGATTCTTTAACCTAAGAATTTATTTTCCTACCAGTAAATAATTTACAAGCAAATTAGTTGTTTGACGTTGTTTCAAAAAAAAAAAAAATTAAATTATGTTCTTTAAAAATTAAAACATTATACAATTTGTATATAATAATTATATTATGTCTATTTTTTAAAAAAATTTCACTGTAAGATTCAGTCAAATTTTTCGACAAACTTCGTTTATTTTCTAAATTTCTAATAAATTCTTGAAAACAATAAAATTATTTTTAATTTATTTGCAGTAAAATTTCTCGAAAGAGTACAAATGTTTTTAAAAATTTTAATTAAATCTAATTATTTTTAAAATTTTGTATATAATAATTTTATTATGTCAATTTTTTAATAAAAGTTCATTGAAGGATTCCGTCAAATTTTTCGACAAAATTAATTTATTTTACAAACTTCTAATAAATTCTAGGAAACAATTAAATTGTTTTTGCAAATAGTAAAATTTTTCCCAAGAATTGAATTACTTCCATAAATAATCAAATTTCTTACAGGAATTCAATTATTTTTATTAATAATAAAATTCTTTAAAGGAATGCAATTATTTTTAATTTAATTGTGGTAAAATTTCTCTAAGGAGTACTATTAATTTTTAAAAATTTTAACTAAATCTAATTGTTTTTAAAACTACGAATAAAATTCTTCGGAAAAACTGAATTATTGTTTGAAATAGTAAAATTTCTCAGTACAGTACATATATTTTTAAAAATATTTGATAAAATGCGATTAAAAATAATTATATTGAAAATTCAAAACAAATTTCTTTTAAAAAGTACAATTATTTTTTAAAATTTTGTTAAAATTCGTCATAACAATTTAATTATTTTTATAAATTTTTAGATTCTTCACAAGAGTTATAATGATTTTTATGACATTAATTAGGTATCAAAGTGAAAAAATTTAAAAAGAAGAAAATTATTAAATTAGTTGGGTAACAAGAATGCAAACAACAACTAACTTCAAACTGAGAACAGATTACCGGTGACATTTTAGATGTCACGATTAATTTTACAAAATCTATTCTTAAATAATCTTAAATCTTAAATCAATTCATTTCTAAATCTATTTTTTCAAATAATTTTCTCAAACTTCTTTTGAGAATTCAATTATTCAAATACAAAATAATTTCAACTGTAATAAGAATTATAGTTAAAATGATTTTCAAAAATTTTAATATTATTATCTATTGCATGAATTTGAATTTTCGGAAATATGTGCAAATAAAAATGTAGAAAATAATTTAATTTAAAATAAATTGAACAAATTCAATTATTTACCAAATTTCAAATTAAAATTGTTCAAAAGTTGATATTAAAATAAAATTATATAATTTAAAAAAAAAATTATTTTGAATTTGAACATTTTTTAATTATAGATACGAATATTTTTAAAATTTAATTATTGCTGTTTAAAATTTATTTAAAACTATAATTCAAAAGATTTGTTTACAGTTATTATTAACACTGTAAACTTGAAATAAATAGCATTTTATACTAAAAATGTGGTATTTTGTTGCAATGTTTTAAAGAAAGGTCGAAAGAGTCGCAATTTTTTGAAAATAAGTCTCAAAAATTTGCTTTTTTGGAAAATAGTAGAAAAAATTTACATTTTTTATAATTACATTTTTTACTGTCTTTTCTTTTACTGTCTTTTTACCTTCTTTCATCCCATAAAATCGTGGATTTTTATATTCAAGTAAATTAAAATTAATTAAACTTCACAATGATTACTGTTATGTTTTACATTAAAAATATCTTAAACAAAATTTTAATGCACATTAAAATAAAGCTGAGAATCTGACGTATAATTTTTCTATATTTTATCCATGAAAAGGAGAAAAATTATTGCTCTTATAAATAATCGAAATTTACATTTTGCTCCGAGTAAAAATTCAATTTCATCCCCAAAGCCTTTCTTTTTAATAAATAACTGCGAATGTAGAAGTAAGTTTAACAGAATATTTCCATGATAATATAAAATGACGGTGTGAGATTTGTACATTTTACTAAAAAAATCTATTTTAATTGTATCCTGAAGTAAATAAATGTGAAAAAAATGTATTTTTCATCTCCGATGCCTTTTCCTTGAAACATGCGAGTTTTTCTTTTGTTTTTACTATTTACCTGCATTGCTTTGAAAAAATTAACCCAAATTACCATTAAATTAAATACTTTAAATAAATTTATATTTTAAACGAATTGAATATATTTCATATTAAAATATGCAAATTATTAATTTTTAAGCAGTGTAATTATATTTTCGATTTTGTGAACGATATTAGCGTGGATTTTTAGTAGAAGAACTTGCCAATTAAATAAAATTAATCTAATGGAGCAACAATAATCTTCTTCAAAGGAGAAAAACTTTAATATTTTTAAGAATTAATTTTGCGCCACCTAAAAATCTTTCTCTTGAGTATGAAATTAGTTAATTTTATATTAAAGTACAGTACAATAATAAAATTTATATTTTTTTTTGGTTTAAAAACTGTAATTAAGTGAAATATTACGAATACCTTCTACAAAAATTTGTAAAATTTGAGACAAATTATAAACTTAAAAATTATAATTTGACACTAATTTGCCCTTCTCTTTATTTATTTATTATCGTCGATTTTCCCATTTTGAATTTAAAGGACGCATACACACACTCATCGCTATCCGTCTGGTGCGTTTTAGAATTTAAAGAGAAGCATTTACTTGTCGACCCTTCCCCTCTATATAAAGATTAAATTTACACATAGTAGCGCCGAGGAACAATGGTTCTTCTCTGCTTGCTTCAAGAGGTAAATATTTGAAAAAGCCACCCCGCTCTTGTGTAAATTTAGTCCAGTGTCGAAGTAGAGAGGCTTTATATTCCATTCTCTATCTCTATTTCGCCTTCTCTCCTGGGGTACTCTCTCCTTGATCGATGTTTACTCCGGCCACTTCGACATAATTGCCGACGAATCATCTGTTAATAGTAAGAGAACTCTCTTCCACCTTCTCTCTCTCTCTCACTCTCTCTCTCTCTTACTCTCTCTCTCTCTTTTCGAAAGACCCAAGAAAATAGCCCACTAAAGTGACATTAACTTTGCTTTTCATTTTATTTACAAATCCTTTAAATTTCGAATTCGAAATCGTCGCTTAATGGACTTTTTTTTCAAGGTCTGGTATTTAGTGACTAATTTGGAGTGTAATTGAAAACGAAATTTTATTCTCGATTTGAGAACGGAGCCAAATAATTTGAACGATATTGAAAAAAATAAATTGTGATTCTTGAAAGGAATATAGTAAAGTACAGATGGTAAAAAAAAGTTCGGGATTATTGTGTCTGACTGTAACTGTTCTTTACTACTAAAAAAACCAAATAGTGTTAAGTTTCGTCTGACTGAAAGTGACTTTTGCTACTAGAAGAGAAAATTAACGTCGTTTGACTGCTAATAGCAAACGAAAAAAATTAAACGAAATACGACAGTTTTTTCTTGCTAAAAATTACTTTTACTACTGAAAACAAATAATGTACAGTTTTGTTTGTTGGAAATTTATATTTGCTATACTGGGAGAATAATTACAGGAAATTACTGTCGTTTGTCTGCTGATATTTGCTTCAAAAATAATGAAAAATAAATAATAATAATTTGAATTATATTTGATTCAAATACTGAAATATTTGTTTTTAATAAAAATTATTTGATTAAATGACCTATTATTTGACTGTTGTCAAATAAATATTTAGTTGAATCAAATAATCGGTTATTTGAATCGAATACATTTTTTTCAGTGTTATTTACTAAACTTTACTAACTCAAAAGCAAAAACTCTGTCAGTTGTTAAAATTAGTAACTATTTTTACTATAATTCACGGTAAATCGTTAGGTATTAAAATAACACCAAAATGGATTAAAATAACATTAAATATTATTTAATTTAATTAATTTAATTAATTAATTAATTTAATTTAATTTAATTATTATTAAATTTATTTTAATCCTTTTTGGTGTTATTTTAATACCTAACGATTTACCGTGTTCAGATTTAGTTAACAGATATAATAACGATTATTATTATTATTATAGATTCTGAATTTAAATCTCTTTCGCTAAATGAATGTCATGCGGGAAATTTTTTATTTTTCTACCTTTCTAAAAATAAAAAAAAAGTCATTTTTCTGAAAAATACATACCGTCAACCGGAGCTGTTTTGTGCACCAAATAGCATTTTTTTGATTAAATGATTTATTAAAATTCAGAATTAAAAGAAAAAAGAAAACCAATTTTTGGTGTGTGTTGTGGGCATCCTTCTGAAGATTTCCTATGAGTTGAGCAATGAAAAAAAATTTTTTTGACTGTGTTATAGTCATTGAAAGTCGTGCACAGAATAGCCTCCTGGATGGGGCTATTTTGTGCATCAAACTTTGTCTTTGTATAATGTTGCCTAAACATTTTTTTTATCGTTTCTGCTTCATTACATCTTTTTGTCTAGATACTTCAGAGTAAATTAAAAAAAGAATGAGTTAGAAAACACTTTTTTTGAAGATATTATACATCAAAATGTCAAATAAAACACTACGATTTTCCGAAAATCTAGATTTACTAAAAGTTAACAATCTTTATTTGAATTATTTATTACTCTGGCATTAAATAACATTTTTTTCTTTTTTAGTATATATTTTATAATAATATATTACAATAATTATAAAATTATAATTTAAACACTTGTAAATAACTTGAAAATATCATTTCAGTAGGAGCTTTTTTAAACATTTTTAATGAAATTTTTCAAAAACTTGAAATTAATTTTTTTAATGTTAAATAAATAACAATTTAATATCTAATTTACTTTTCAAGTTATTTTACGAGAAATGAGAGAAATAGTTTTCAAACTAATTTTAAAAACTTATAAATATTAATAAAAGTTATTCTCTTGAGGTGGTGTTGAGCACCGGTTCAAGTTTTAAGTATTTTAATGATTTTAGTTAAAATTATTTATGGTTTTTTGACAAAAAAAGTAAGACAGAAATGTATAAAAATGATGAACAGAACCTTCTTTACTTACTAAATAAGAATTTTTTGAAAAATATTTGATTTTTTGAAGTGCACAAAATAGCCCCATAGAATCCTGGTTTTTCAGTCTTTTCCACTTTTTTCTTAAAATAATCAATAAAAAGTTAGCGCATTACGTATTTATCATCACAACACAATGGACAATAAATATCTAGCACAGTTTATGAGCCACATTAAAACTCTAGAAGATCTGGTATAATTTTTGAGAACTTTCAAAATTTTTCACACAAATTTTCCGTTTTTAGGAATTTTTTTCTGTTAATTGACAACGAATTAAATAATAAAATTTATTGCCCTCTATTCTCATGAAATCAAACTTTCATTTCTTAAAATAGCAGATTAAAATAATGCATTTTAATAATTTTATTCATTAAAAATCTCGCGTGCACAAAATAGCCCCGGTTGACGGTAAATGAATTTCATGCGGGAAATTTTTTATTTTTCTACCTTTCTAAAAATAAAAAAAGTCATTTTTCTGAAAAATACATAGTAAAAGCGAAAAAAATGAAAAATTCAGAGAAATAAAAAGGAAGAAAAAGAGAATACGGAAAAGAGAAGTAATTTATTATTCATTTGTGTGAAGAAGGGAAAAATACAAGAAGTCGTGACATTCAACGTTATATAACATTAAATAAGTCGTTGAAGCACGAAGGTTAATTTCTTTCTAAGGTGCGGGTTTTTCGAATGGGAGATAGGGTGGCGCCGTTTATTTGGGCGAGCGGACGACATGTTCCCTTGGGCGGACAAAAGGGTGAGATGAATCGCCTCCGGAGAGCACTGGACAAATGGGGACATTAAGTTGCTTTTGCGGCATTGCTGTCGCTCGCTCTCTCTCTCTTTCTCTCTCTCTTCCACCAACATTCTGCAAGTAATGTAACAAGTTTGTCTGTATATGTATATATTTCTCGAAAACGATACAAATGTATAAGTGTTTGACGGTATGTATATAGATATATGTATTTGCGGCCGGGACCGGGGCTATCCGATTGCTATCGAGTTCCGGCCGGAAAGGAGGAAGCGCCACAACGAGTTGGCTGGTCAGGTTCTGATCTATCTTTCCCGGACTGAAACTCCAGAATGGACATTATCAGCTATAGTGAAACCTACGAACGAACGTCACGTTCCATTTTATACTGTAATTCGTTGTCTACGTCGTCTTATGACACGTGAGATATGCACACACAATATTTGTTGAATTTTCTTTATACTCGATTAATGTTCATGATAAGTATTTTTTTAAATTCACTTATTTGGAAATTTGTAAAGGAAAATTAAAATTGTACTTTTATATACCACTGTTCACTTAAAAGTATCAAATAAAAAGGAAGTGACACCAAAAATGCGTGGATCAAACAAAAAATTGATCCAGATTTTTGGTATCAGTTTGATACTTTTAAGAAAACTGTGATTCTTAAGGGGGTCCTACACTCGATTGGATTTTTATATTGAGCTTCAATGGGAAAATCGCATCGACTTTGATACCGCCTTAAGAAAAAATACCATTTTTTTAAATATATGAGACATTCTCTGTGAGATTTTCACTTCGAATTTTTATTGAATTAAAACAATTTTTTTCGAATTCTATATGAAAATTAATTAATTACTTGTTTTTTTATTTTTTTATTTGATCAAAATTACAGAAGTTATGAATTTTTTCAATTTAACGTCTTCAGAAGCAGAAGACTTTTGAAATATCTTTTTCTCTGTTATACCAAAAACAAAAAATAATGTAATGTACGGAAATTATTTGTTTTTTCTTGAATTTTTCAAATATGTACAGTACCGGCCAAAATTGTAAGTCCACCCAATTTTGAAAGAATGAAAACAATTTTTTAACATAAAATTAATGAAAACTTAATTTCGAATGAAAACTCAAAGACGATAAAATTTTGAAAAGAATAAGACCTCACAGAAGTCATTTGGCAAATATTTTTTCAAGATATTCTTAAAAAACCGTCATTTTCAATGTTTTACAAAAATTTCAATAACTTCTAAAATAATAAACGCTTTTTAATAATCTTAGACTTATTTTAAAGGTCATTTTCTACGAAATAAGAATTACTTTATAGTCCATTAAACTGTAATTTTTTTCTTGAAATAAGCATGACGTCAAAGTTAATTATTTTAAAAATGTTGAATTAAAATTATTAAAGAAACTCCATTTTATTTGACAAAAATTCAAAGACATTTTTAAAAATGATTTTAATTAGAATTTTTTAAAATTTAAACTTATTTCTCCTCGAGAATTAATTTATTTTTCTAAATAATAAAATTCTGTGAAATAATTCTATAATTCTTAATTTTTTTGATAAAATTCTTTCTACTAATTCGATGATTTTCAATACATAAATTTTAAAATTGAAAATATTTGAAAAGAAATATTATAAAAAAGTTAAGATAGAAAAAAGCAAACAACAACTAACTTCAAACTGCAAATAAATTACCGGATTACAAACTTTATTAACATAGATTATTCATCAACTTACGAATTATTGCATTTTTTACGAAGAATTTATTTTAGCAGAAAATTGCAAGAAAGATTTTTAATGAAAATTAAACAATCAAAAAGATTCGAGATAAGAAGTAATTTGGAAGAAACCGGTTGATTGAATATCAACCTCAAGATCTAAAAATTTTTATCTTCAAAATTAATTTAACACATTCATCTTCAAATTCAGTCTGAGTATTTTTTTTAAACATACAGTACCGACCAAAATTGTCACTCCACCTATTTTTGAAGAAATGAAAAAATTTGTTAACATAAAATTTATGAAAACTGAATTTTTTTTTCTTTATATTTTAAAGACGATAAAATTTTGAAAAGAATAAGACCTCACAGAAGTCATTTGGCAAATATTTTTTCAAGATATTCTTAAAAAACCGTAATTTTCAATGTTTTACAAAAATTTAAATAACTTCTAAAATAATGAACGCTTTTTAATAATCTTAGGCTTATTTTAAAGCTCATGTTCTACGGAATAAGAATTACTTATAGTCATTAACCTGTAATTTTTTTCTTGAAATAAGCATGACGTCAAAGTTGGGCAAAAAAATTGTGAAAATTTTAAATACATTTTTTGAGCTAAAAACTATTCTAGAGCGTATAAAAAACATGATAGGGTATAGATTTTTAAAGAAAATTAAAAAAAATATGTTTGAATTTCAAAAAATATTTTTCTTTTAATAATATTATTTCAAATTTTTTGAATTTTTTTGCCCAACTTTCACGTCATGCTTATTCCAAGTAAAAAATTACAGGTTAATGCCTTTAAGTAATTCTTATTCCGTAGAACATGAGCTTTAAAATAAGCCTAAGATTATTAAAAAGCGTTCATTATTTTAGAAGTTATTCAAATTTTTGTAAAACATTGAAAATTACGATTTTTAAGAATATCTTCTACAAATTTTGGCCAAATAACTTCTATAAGATCTTATTCTTTTCAACATTTTATCGTTTTCCAAAGTATAAACCAAAAAATTTTTTAGTTTTTATGAATTTTGTGTTAAAAATTTTTTTCTTTCCTTTAAAAATGGGTGCACTGACAATTTCGGACAGTCCTGTAACAAGAAATAATGTTAATAAACCGAAAACGTTAAATAAATCGAAATTCCTTCTAAATAGTGAATTTTCTTAAAACTGAAGTAATCGATTTTAGATTTTTTCTTTTCAGCATAACCACTGATAAATAACGAAAATTTTCTAATTTACGCGAAAGTGATGTTTTTAGAGTTAAAAATATATTTACAATTATGTCAGTCGTTGCACAGAGTTTTATTCAATTTTGTTCAAATAAAGTAATAAATAAATAAATAAATAAACTAATTATTTTTTATATTTTGGTATAACTGAAAAAAATATATTTCAAAATTCTTCTGCTTCTGATGACGTTAAACTTTAAAAAAACTCACAACTTCCGTAATTTTGATCAAGTAAAGAAATAAAAAAATAGGTATTTAATTATTTTTATATAGGATTCGAAAAAAATTGTTTTAATCCAAAAAAATGTGGAGTCAAAATCTTACGAAGAATGTCCCATATCAAGGAAATAATTGAAATATTCCATAAAATCTTATAAAATTTAATAGTAAGTTTTTCAAAAGTATACTGAAAAAAATTTATTTCATTGAAATGACCAATTACTTGACTATTATCAAGTAAATATTTACTAGAATGAATTAAATTTTATTTGAGTCAATTAAATTGTGTATTTGCCATAAATACTGAAGTTATTGGTTCAAATGCCATTTAATTAATCATTATTCTAATAAAATTTTTTTCAACCGTCATAAATTAACAGTAGTCAGAAAATATTTTAACCGTTTTTGAACGTTTAATTTTTATAAAAAATAAAAAAGATATTTTGAAATCTGTCAATAATCTTATGGAATATATGTTATTCTATCCACAAAACATTACGGAATAAAGAAATTTATTTTTGTTATTTAAATAAAAAAACTTTGAATTTAAGCTAATTATAAATTTGCTAATAACAATTAGCGACTGACTTTTTGCTTTTAAATTTGGTAAATTTTACTAAAAAATGAGTAGAAATAACATTTTATTTATTAGTAAAATTTACTTATTCAAAAGCAAAAAGTCAATCACTAATGTAAATTAGTAAAGATTTGTAGTAATTCAAATGTACAGAATGATTGAAATTTTATTTGTTCGTTTTCCTAACTAATTTAAAATCTTAATTTTATTATTTTCTTTTCATATTTTTTTATATTTTGTCGAAAAAATAAGATCAAAAATTATTTAGCAAAAAAAACAAACGAATTTTGAGATAAAAAGAATTGAATAACAATGGTATTTCTTAAAAAGATTTTTAACCAAAATTATGCAATGTTTTCTAATTCTACCAATTTTATGACAAAAAAAATTTCAAAAATGGTAAAAAAATTTGTCATTGACTTTATTTTATTAGCATTAAATTCCTCTGATAAAATTACTATAAATACAATTTTAATTGAAATTTAAACTATTATTTTAATATAGTTAGTATACTAACTATAGAAATAAAAGAAATATATAAAATAGAAATAAAAGTATTAATATAAAAAATAATAAAAAATTTAGAATGAAAGGTAAAAATAAAAATTATTATAAAAAATTAAAATAAAATTGAAATTCTAAAATTTGTAATAAAGAAATTAGTAAAATTGAAAAAATATTTAAATAAATTAATAAATAATAGTAAAATAAGAAATAAGAAAAAATAATTTGTATTGTTAATTAATTAATTTATTTACAGAAACGGAACATGTTCTCTCTAAAACTGAATCAGTGGAATTAAACTGAGAATCAGTGACTCTATTCTCGCGATTTGAATGAGCAGAATTTCACTAAAAATCAATTAAAACTGATTGAAATTTCATTCATATTGAAAATTTCATAATTATTTATTAATTGTCCAATCAGTGAAATATGACTGAAATTTCAATCATTTTTAACTGATCTTCAGTTAAATTTCACTGATTCAGTTTTAGAGAATTTATGATAATAATCTAGAAAATAAAATATAATTAAATTCAAAAGAGAATTATAAAGAACAAAATTAATTTCTAAGCACACAAAATCTAAATAATTATTATTGTGGTCAGAAAAGATAAAGTGAAACGAAAATTTAAATACCCAACCTTTTTTCCAATCTGTCATATCTTTTTCCCTTTCTTTTTTTTTGTTGTTTTGTCCTAAAGAGACAAAATTAACCGCAGTTTTACGTAACACATTATTCCATAATGAACAATACCATAATAAGTTTCGAGAAGAAGAAAAGAAGGATCCACTCTCTTTTGTTTGCCTGCTTTAAATACCCCATACATATTTATTGAAAGTCCACCATATAATATCTTTCTATTGTAAATTTTTAAAAATAGGCCGAATATATATAAATATATAGCAAAACTATTATATATTCTCTCTTTAAAATATGAAAAATAATAGGACGTTTAGAAAAATTTGAAACAGCGTAATGAGGGTGAAATTCTATTGTATATAATACAAATCTACGCTTCTTATTTCTTGCCTGAAAAGAAAGATGGAGGGCAAACTGATTATTGTGACACAAAAAGGGTCTAAAAATTTTTTTCTCTATATACACGAAAAATTTGTTATTCAATTTTTGCGTTTGAATTTTCGAGACCAATTTTTGGACACCCGGTGAGTGAGATTACTGGACCACAGAATCGTTTCACGGGAGGTAAAGAGAGAAAGAGAGGGAGAGAGAGAGAGAGAGAGAGAGAAAAGAGAGTGAGTAGAAGCGAGGAGACCTGTCACATTACGGAGTGGAATTTATATCCGATGCCCAGCGGCGTGACAAGTTGCCTCTGATGAACGGCCCCACCGCGAACTTTTGGCCCTCTAAAGTCTAACATAAAGATGAGGAAAAAGCATCGACTGGTTCCTACTCTACTCGTTCTGTCATACCATTCCAAGCAGAATGCTTCGCCAATTTTGCAATAATTGCCCGAGCAAACTGCTTCGAGTCTCTTTTTTCATCTTTTTATTTTATTTCTACGCTTTCTAGCACATAACTATTAACTATGTTATTTATCTGACTCTAAATTTTCTCGATAAATCAAAATTAGTTAAAAATGACTAAGTCTTGGTAAAATCAAGTTTGACTATATTTTCTTCAGCAATTACAAATAAATACTAGTAGAAAATAACTAATTTCATTAGCGAAAAAAATTGTTAATTATTTAATACTAGCAAATGTTACGCACGGAACATGTTATATTCAGTTTGTTATTTTTATGCCACCCTAAAAAAAATTATTCTTGATTGGATGTGGATTCCTGTAAACTAAATGCATATTTTTCTCTTATATATGGTATCAAAAGTAATATACTTTGCTTTAGAGGATTTTCATTTCCAATATTATTTGCTAATTATGGTTATGACATAATAAAGAAAAGATATTTTTATGCACTGAATTAAGCGTTTTTTAATCAATAAATATAATTAGTTATTAATAGTTAATTACTTACATTAATTAACGTGTTTCCCCCCTTGTTTATTTCATTCAAATTCAATGTTTTTGACGTTTGAACCTCGAAAAATAGTTTTGTTTTTTTTCTTAGCCACCAAAGAATAAAAATAATATACATTCAAGTTGAATACTTTTGTTTTGAGAGGAAAACGTGAGAGGATATTAGAAGAGGATTTTTCCTTAACTATAAGATTATTTTTTTTAGGGTGGCAAATTACAAAATTTTTTATTTTCAAATATAAATTTTTAAAAGGGTCAAACCATTTTATTTCAACTATAAAGTGGTCGCCGAATAATTTTAAAAATTGTAATATTCTACAGGAATGATACTGATGTTACTAGAATAACAAAATAAAAAGATTTTTAAAAAATAATTTTACATCTTTTGTAAAACATTAATTTTTAAATATTAGAAATGCTGAAAACTGTCAATTTTCTGCCAGTAGAAAATAATTCAAAAGAAATACATTTTAGTACAAAAATATAATAGAAATTATTGGCATTTGTTAAGAATGTCTAAATTTATTATTATAAATTGATATAACCATTTAAAAATATAAAATAATAAATAAAATATTATTCCAAAGTACATCATTAAATTAACCTATTTTTGGGATTTTTATTAACAAATTATGAGGAAATGTGATTATAAAATTAGGTAAAAACTTCCGGAATATTAAGAATTTGTGATGAACTTTCAGTTTTTAAAAAAAGTTTTCTTCCATTTTGTCGAAAAATAAAAAATATGTCTAAAATAAAACTGCTACTTTGCCCATTTTCACGATTTTCAAGTGTGTTTATAACTTCTCTGGAGAAAATCGGAAAAATATGTAATTTTGATAAATAATTAAATTATCACTAATTAAACATAAACTATGATTTTCACTTTGGTCCCGGGCCTAGTTTAAAATTTGTAAATTTTTTAAAAACAGTATATTTTTAAGGGTTAATGAATGTAATTTTTATAAAGTTGAAGTTGCATTAGCATTGACAATAATAACAAACCAACTTCAACTTTATAAATATTAAATTCTTTGATCCTTAAAAATATCCTATTTTTAAAAAATTTATAATTTTTAAACTAGGCCCGGGACGAAAATGAAAATCATAGTGTGTGTTTAATTAGTGATAATTTAATTATTTACGAAAATCCCATGTTTTTCCGATTTTCTCCAGAGAAGTTAAACACACTTGAAAATCATGAAAATAAGCAAAGTAGTTTTCCCCTTTTTTTATTTTTCGACAAAATGGAAGAAAACTTTTATCAAAAACTGAAAGTTCATCACAAATTCTTAATATTCCGTAAGTTTTTACTTAATTTTATGATCACATTTCCTAATTATTTGTTAATAAAAATCCCAAAAATAGGTTAATTTAATGATGAACTTTGGAATAATATTTTATTTATTATTTTATATTTTTAAATGGTTGTATCAATTTATAATAATAAATTTAGACATTCTTAACAAATGCCAATAATTTTTATTATATTTTTGTACTAAAATGTATTTCTTTTGAATTATTTTCTACTGGCAGAAAATTGACAGTTATCAGCATTTCTAATATTTAAAATTCATATTTTACAAAGAATATAAAATTATTTTTTAAAAATCTTTTTATTTTGTGATTCTAGTAGCATGAGTATCTTTCCTGTAAAGTGTAGAATATTACAATTTTTTAAAATTAGTCGGCGACTACTTTAGCAGAAATAAAATGGTTTTGACCCAAAATCATTTCATAGTCTAAATTTTAAAAAAATTTACTTATTAAGTACAAAATTAATTGCTGTTCATATTTCTAAAATTTTAATAAACTTTCACGAAAAAATTAAATAATTTGTTTAGATTTTAATAAATTCTTCTAAAAAATCCAATCATTTTATTTAAGTAGTAAAATCTTGACAGAAATTCAATTATTTTTAAAACGATTTCAATTTAATTCCTCGGAAGATGTCAATTTTTAGAAATATTTTTCACACATTTGGAAAAAATTCGATTTTTTTCTAAAATTTTAATAAATCCTTCCAAATAATTAAATTATTCCTCTAAACATAGTAAATTTCTTTACAAGAATTCAATTAATTTTATAAATAGTAAAATTCTTTGCAGGATATCAATTATTTTCAAAACAATTTTAATTAATTTCCTCGGATGAATACAAATATTTTTTAATATTTTCATAAATTTTATTCATTTCCTAAAATTTTAATAAATTTTTCGAAACAATTCAATTGTTTTATAAATACTACAATTCTTTGAAGGAATTAAATTTTTTTAATCCAATTTAAATAAAATTACAGGAAAGAATTTAATTATTTTCAAAAATTTCCATAAACTTGTATTTCAACAAGAATTTTAAATTCTTTAAAAAAAATTCAATTACTCTCAAAATATTTATTAAAAAGAAAACAAATTTTCATTATTTTCAATTGTTTCTATAAAATTCTTTATACTAATTTAATTATTTCTCAAAATTTAAATGAATTCTTCGAAATATTTCAATTATTTTTATAAATAATAAAATTCTTTGCAACAATTCATTTATGTTTATAAATAGTAAAATCCTTTGCAGAAATTTAATTATTTTCAAATCAATTTTTATAGAATTTTTCGAAAGAATTTTAATCTTCAAATATTAACATAAAGTTTATTTATTTTCTAAAATTTTAATAAATTTTTCGGAACAGTTCAACTATTTTTATAAATTGCATTAAAATTCTTCGCAAGAATTCAATTATTTTTAATACAATTTTAACAAAATTCTTCTTCATAAAATCCAATTGCTCTCAAAATTTTTAATTAAAATTTTTTAAAGAAACTCCATTAGTTTAAAAAAATTCAAAGAAATTTTTCAAAAGAATCTAATTAGGATTTTTAAAAATTTTAATAAAATTCTTTACAAGAATTTAGTAACATTTTTAGAAGGATTTCTATTGTTAAGAAATTTTTTGATTTCCTTCACAATAATCCGATGACTTTCAATACATTAATTTTAAAATTGAAAATATTTGAGAAGAAAAATTATTAAAAAATTTAAGAAACAAAAAAGCAAACAACAACTAACTTTAAACTGTTAACAGATTACCGGATCAAGAACTTTATTAACATAGATTAGTAAATAAGAAATATTACTCGATTAGTAATTTATTTAGTTCAATTTGATTATAAAATATATAGTCGCAGTCAAAAGAAATAAATTTTTTGGTTGCTAATTAAAATTAGCCAAGTTGATGACAGCGACGAAAAGATTTTGTTTTACTACTTTTTATATTTTTTTGATATACAATAAATATAATAATAATCATTATTATATTAAAATGATGATAATAAAAAATAGTAAAATGTAATATTGTAATTAGAATAAAAAATATTGCTTTGTACTATTTATTAAATTTTTCCTATACTTACTACTTTTAATTCTATATTATTTTTTTGTATTCCAAGTTTTCTTTTCATTTCTTTAACTTCTAAAATTCATACTTGAAATGAATAATAATAATATTTATTTTCTTTTAATATTATAAATTTAATATTTAATATTTAATATTTATTTTATATTTATTATTTTTGAATAATAATTTATTTTCTTTACTTTTAATTACAAAAGAAAAATGTCAACATCCAATTAGAGATTTTTTTGCAAATATTCATCGTCTCTCAACTTGTTATTTTGAGAGAAGTTGAAATTAAATTTAATAAATTTTTTGTCGTCCCCCCAAGACTCTTTCTCATTCTTTTACCTTGAGCAAAAACACAAAGTTTAATTACTCAAAGAATAAATTCATGGGCGAATGACCGCGAACTTGCTTCCTTTTTTTTATATACTCTCTTTCATATTTGTCCCAGGTACCACTACTGCTTGAGATTATTTGCAACGAATACGAGAGATGACGTGGGTGAAAGAAGAAAAGGAAGTATATATATATATATATATGCAGAAAGAGAAAGGGAGGAAAAATGAGAAAAAATCGAGGGTCACCTGTGGGGGGTGAGAGGGTGAAAAACTAAACTCTTCCTCTCGTAGACCATGGATTTTAAAAATATCCATATGATTTTAAAAGGCCTCGTCGTTTAAAAATAAATGAAAAAAAGAAGAATTTCTCCTCGCGCACTAACGTCCGTTTGGTGAACACGACCAATGGTGATAAACACGATAAGTTACGATTTCTTGGACTTGGCGAGACTAGCGCTTGCAATGCACCTTGGGTACTGCGCTTAAACTCTTATAATACTTTTAAAGAGCGAGAAGAGGGGGTATGGTTATTGAAATAAATTAATTCGTTAGAAAAATCAAACATTTTTATTTTAATAAATTGTTAATTAATTAATAGCAATTGAATTTAGTTAAAATTTGGAATTCATTCTTGAAACTGAAATTAATTTAGTAAAAATTTAAGAGTAACATGTGACAATAGAATTCAGTCAAAATTTGGATTTTATTTTTGAAACTGAAATTAATTTAGTCATAATTTAAGAGTAACAAGCAGGAATTATATTTCAATTAAAATTTGGAATTAATTTTTGAAACTGAAATTAATTCAGCAAAAATTTAAAA